>OY293310.1:5444296-6136390 GCA_958502075.1 Orchestes rusci
ACCACGCCCAGACTTTCTGAGGCACCCTGTATATGCAAATTAGAGTTTTTTGGAAAATTGACTCAAAACCAATGAACTTACATCCGGGACACTTTTTTCAAAAACGTCAAATAAAAACGATAAGGGGGGTGTCAATATATAAAAAAAAACCCTGTACATGACAATTGACAATGTAGTGTGAATCGAACAAGAATGTTTTCAAGAATATCTCAGATAAAAAATGGGGTATTCCATTTGAAAAACCCGTGTTTTTTTTGGAAAAACTAAAGTTTTTTGTTTTTCCTAAATTGTCAAGACCCTGTAGATTATTGTGAAAAATTATCAAGGCTATTTGTATGACCTGCATTTTCTATAGAAACCTCCAAAGTTCCATTGTTTTAAGATGACCATGAATATGTCCTTAATTTTTCAAAATGAAATCTAAATGTGAAATAAAAAATGAGGGTTACCATTTAAAACAAGGAAGTTGCAAGCTACTTCCGGTATAGCCGGCAGTGATAGAAAACTGCCCGGAAAACTGCCACTATTTTAAAAAAGTTGTTCATGACCGAGGTAGGTACATTTTTATAGGTGTACCATTTCTACTTTCCTATTAAGGCTAATTATCCCTTCAGAAGAAAGACCCTGTATTAACTGGACACCCATTTGAAATCAGAAGAAAGGGCTCTACCTCGGGCTCTACCGATTAAGAAAATAAATTCCGGAGTGTTACATTTAAAAAAAAAACACCACGTTATACAGTATGTCTCACTCAGTTGGAACCATATGGAAAACTTTTTCATTATTCATTTTAGGAGAAAGTTGTTTCTCAATAAAAAGTTCTGCATAACCTAAAATCTAAAATACAATCATCCGATATAAAAAAAATCGATCGTATTCATACTATGTTCATAAAATATGAATTCGCCCAAGAGTACCTCTATTTTTAAGATAATCGAAAATAGATTGGAACTAAAAACCATGGTTAAAAATGGTATTACACCCATTTATCTTGAAAACATTTGTATGGATTTTCTTATTGGCAATATCAAATGCATAATAATAAGCATTCATTCATGCAATTCATTCATTACTTGTTTAAATCGCCAAATTTTTAGACACGAAAAGTTCAACGCGTTCTTAATAATCACAATAAGATACAAATCCGAGGAAAAATAATTCATGATTTAACATAAAGAAAAAATTAGTAGAAACTGTAAAATAGTCTAATAATTGCATCAAAATATTTAAACGTGGTTTTACTGCTGATCAACTTTTTTCAATAACAATCACCATTCATGATACTGTTAGAAGTAAGGTAGGTACTTCACTCTTGAGTAAAATTCATATTTTTTTAAAAACCTTGTACTTATATGACAAAAAAAAATTATATCTGATGATTGTATTTCAGGGGAACATGCAGAGCTTTTTATGAGGAATGACTTTTTCTCCTGAAAAAAATACTAAGAAAGTTTTTCTTACGGTTCTAACCGAGGTTCTAACTTAGTGAGACATAAGTACTGTATAAAATTTTCAAATTTCCCATGCATTTTTAATTTTGTTAGTACAAGCCGAATTCTGAATACCCATAAAAAATAATATGTACTTCATATTTGCTCATTTTCATTCATTCACCTCTTCTGTGAAACCAATAATCAACTGAGATCGAGTAAAATATGTATATACATATACAAACACCCTGTACATACAGCGCTTATAGGGTTCTAACCTGCAACCTGCAACGATGCAGAAATTTGTAAATTTCTCGAAAACGGTTGCCTCTAGCGTTGTTACTACATTTTCCGTTTAGTATCGTTCAGAAAAGATGTTGGAGTAAGATTTATTCCTGAAAAATGCTGTCAAGTTAAGGGCAAACGGCAAACCGAGGGGCAAACTAAGTGAAATAATAATAGAGTACCTAGGTATGTTATGCCTATGGGGGACTGTGTTACGCCCTCTGATGACTACGTAAAAATGAACACCAAATTATTTCTCACCCCAAAAAACCCCCACTTACCAAATTTTGCGCAACAGTTTCATTTTGTTTGAATTTTATGTTAAAAAATGAAAAATTATATTTCAAATTTCAATTTCCACATCCGACAAAAATGAGGAAACCGCCTAAAAAGTTTATAAAACTTTGAAAAAAAACACCAGGACACCTTAGCTCAAGCCTTAGCTGATAAATTGAGTGGAGTTGCAAATGCACCATTACTTCTTTAATTAACTGATGCAGGATCAAAGATCAAAGCTTTATCAAATTTTAGATTTTAGGCGGTTTCTCCACTTTTGTCGGTGGGGGTACCACGTTTGAGACCGTAGACTTTTTGCTCGGTCCTAGACTTGAAAACTTTTCCCCTAACCCTTATACACATATAATAATAATTACCTTGAAGTTATAGTAGAACTGATTAGTAATAAATTACAACTTGCAACTACCAAAAATACCAAAGTACCACATGGCAAACACAAAACCAAACCAAAAAGCACGTAGGGCCGGTAGGGCGTAGGCGCGTAGGATTTGCTTATGCAGCGTCAGCGTGCTCCGGACAAGTATGACAGATATAAATTGCGACAATTAGCGACATTTGAGCTAAACGTTGCCAGCTCAAAGATATTACTATTTTTCTCTGATTTTCTGTTTGATCATTAAATTACAACTCCTTTAGGACTACTAACTCACATGCACATAAATAATATATTATGAATAGATAAAAAATATATATTATGTAAGATGATTTCCAAGGGATGTAGGCACATGCCAGAATGGAGACGTTCGTAAGTGTAATTTCCGGAACTCTGATTTATGACCTAAATGCGTTATTTATTCGAATACTCCATCATTTAAGCATCAGAAATGAGCGATTTGGTCGACGTATCTTCGTGTGTCTTCACTTTTGGAGGGCTTTAGTGTTCTAACTCTACCATTGTGCCATTGTGGTTATACAGTGTTTTTCTTTATGTTCCCCCCCCCTTTTATTTTTTGAACGGCTCAACTCAGAGACTTCAAATTCTAGGTGCTGAAATACAAGCATGTTGACTATGTTTTGACATTAAATTGACATATGAAAAATTCAAGATGGCGGCTGGGCGCCATCTTGGAATGTTTTTTTTTTAAATAGAAGTAGGGGTCATGTGACACCTCATTTTGAAGGTCCTGCTGAGTACTTTACAACCCTTGAATATTGAGTCGATTTCTTCAAGAACTACAAAATGGTGGTACATTCAATAACTACATTGATACATACACTTTTTAAAAAAAAAAACGTCAAATTCAATTCAAAAGATGATGGAAATATTCTTGACATAAAGTTTGGGTTAGGAATAGATGACAAAAATGTCAAAAAATCATCTTTTGAATTGAACTTAACGAATTATTTCAAAAAGTGTATGTATCAATGTGGTGATTAAATGTACCGCCAGTTTGTAGTACTTTAAGATATCGACTCAATATTCTAGGGTTATAAAGTACTCATCAGAATCTTCAAAATGAGGTGTCACATGACCCCTATTCCTATTTAAAAAAACATTCCAAGATGGCGCTGTATGTAAAAATACCTATGTAAAAATATTATAATTATGGTGTTTTAGTCTTATTAAATACAGTGGCCGGCTAAAATATTGAACAGATTAATTTGAAATTAAGGGTTTTGATTTTTTGGAAAACGGACACGTCGATTTTTATTTTTGGATGCGTTTTCTTTATGGCAAATTCAAAAATCAAAATCAATAGTAGAATAAAGGTATATATCTACAAGTTCATAATAGTAATGGTTGACAAAGAATGAGTAACGTGAATTTTAGACTTGTCAAAAATGAATGATTTTTCTCAATTTTTGAAGAAATCATGAAAAATTGTTCATTTTTGACAAGTTTGAAATTTTATAGCTAGAATATTTTTTGTTCTATAATTATTGTGAAATTTTCAGGAACTACATACATTTTGCCCCTCTTTTGAATGATGCTAGCCATTTTTATCAAAATTTATACAAAAAAAATGTTTCATTTTTAACAATTTTTTTGAACGTGACAGAAGAGCCCTAAACAATTTTATGGAAAAAATCGTCAGGACTTATCGTACTTATCGAATGGTTTGAAATTTTAAAATGCACCATATTTTCTTTGATCACTGACGAGGTATCAAAGTTTCATCAATTTTTATTCATGTACTATTTATCTGATTATGTATGAGTGTATATTCAACCGTTTTCAAAAAAATGGCATTTAATATCCATATGCTATTATTTAGAAACTGATCAATGTTTGTATTGGTTGAAAAATTAGAATTAAATGTTCATTTAGCATCATGAATAAGTGGTAACCACCTAAAAAAAATAATCGCTGTCGACAAGGGCCTACCCAGAGTCTGAACTGGTGGGAGTGTGGCAGATTGACAAAAAAACGGTCTAATAATTATTATTATATTCTAAATATGCGCATTTGCCATAACATATAGAATTTCTTTTTTGTCAATAAATTGTTCTACCAAATGAATGTGATAATAGGACTCCTTCAGAAAAGAAACAATCAATGTTCCTAAAATGTTTCCACTCAATTAAAAATCAAACTTCCATATTAAAAAAGGATATGCGTTGTACTTTTGTGAAGCATCCATGACTTACCTGATCTTTCTGGGTATTTCGCCGTACCCTTTGAAAACATTCTCACAAAAAGGAACGTTTAGCTTGACGCACAGATAAGTGACTTTTTATTTAAAAAAAGTCACTTATCTAGAAATCTAAGATTCACTGTTTCTTTTGAAAAATCAATCAAGCCAGTGCTTATACAGTGAGGACGCGTAGGTTGGAATAAACTCATTCCAAATTCAGGGGTTAGTTTTTTGAGAAAACGCTCGGACACGTCGATTTTTATTTTCGACTGCGATTTTTTGATGATAATTTTATGTATCCAGGGTGGACCAAACATAAGTTACCATCATCAACTTCATTTTTTCAAATGGAAACCCCCATTTTTGATTTAATTCTCGAATTCTTTACATTAAATTCTAAGTAATATGTTGATGAGAATTCTATGTGTACAGAGTGGACGAAAAATAAGTCACTACCACCAACTGCATTTTTTCAAATTAAAATTCCTTTTTTTATTTAATTTTGGAATTCCAAATCACATTCCAAGTAAGATTCATGTACCATGTCCTTAACCGCCTAACCCCAAGAGAAATTCACGATTGATCAAATGGACTGTGTATTACTTACTTTTATTAATTTGATTTTGAATTCAAAAATTAAATAAAATATGGGGAGTTTCTATTTGAAAAAACGAAGTTGATGGTCGTAATTTTGGTCCACCCTGTACACATGTCGACAGGTCCGTGGGTTTTTCCACAAAACAGATCCCTGAATTTTGAACGAATTTATTCCAACCAACGCGTCCTCACTCTATATACATACCTACCTATCCTATCTTTTTTTTTGTTATCTAAAAAAGATCCTCTATGAGTATGTAAATGATAAAACCTTTGAACATCTAACTTTTCGAAAGCTGCCTTCTTCAGTGGAACCTAAAAAAATAATTGATTAGGTATTGCAAAATCAAAGAAGTACATACAGTGTGACCCATTTGTTTTGGGAACACCCTGATAAAAAGTTTATTTCTTAACCGATTTGGTTCGTTTTTTTTTGGATTGTAGAGCTCGAAAAATTGTATATTCTTGGCAAAAAGTGACCTTCGCCATTTTGACTTCAAGGCCTACTATGTTAGTTTTTAAGAGCAAAATTTCAGGAAACCATATTAGCGATTTTTAGAAAAAATCTGTGTGCGCCACTGGATTCAGCATCCTTTAAAACGGGTCTATACAAATTTTCAACCGAAAATATCAAGTTGAAAAAAATTAAAAATTCGCACTTTAACAATCTTTGATTCTATCAAAACAAATAAAAATGACATAAAACTAAAAATTTGTAACTTCTACCAAACCACCATCAACTTCAATGCATTTTTATTTGTTTTGATAGAATCAAAGATTGTTAAAGTGCGAATTTTTAATTTTTTTCAACTTGATATTTTCGGTTGAAAATTTGTATAGACCCGTTTTAAAGGATGCTGAATCCAGTGGCGCACACAGATTTTTTCTAAAAAATTCGCTAATATGGTTTCCTGAAATTTTGCTCTTAAAAACTAACATAGTAGGCCTTGAAGTCCAAATTGCGAAGGTCACTTTTTGCCAAGAATATACAATTTTTCTAGCTCTACAATCCAAAAAAAAACGAACCAAATCGGTTAAGAAATAAACTTTTTATCAGGGTGTTCCCAAAACAAATGGGTCACACTTATTTCCTAAGTGACGTTTCTCATGAATGAGTGAGTATCAGCAAAATGCTCAATCATGTCATTTTATAACGCAAATTGGCCCTTTTTTGCTTAAATTTGTAGATGAATGATTTTTTATTATTTCAAATCGCATAAAGCTTATATCAAATCAAGCATGTCTTGGATATTATACCTAGAAGGTATTTTTCTCACTAGTGAAGTGCTTCTTCTATGGGAGATACGACAAAATGTTATTGAACAAAGTTGTTCATAATAAAAAACTGAGTTAGAATGCAACATTTCAAAACCCTCCGCCCACTTTGATTTTTTGAAGATATTAGAAACGTCATTACCAAAAACTCTTTAATTGATGAATAACGCAATTTTGCAAATTAAAAACAAATTTTGAGATAAAAAAACACAAACAAACTTAAAATATTGAGATCAAATCTATTTTCATTCTATTTTGAAAACTTGGAATGAAAAAATTCAAATTATCAAAGTAGGCGGAGGGTTTTGAGATTTTGCATTCTCATCAAGTTTTCATTCCTAAACAACTTTCTTCAATAACATTTTGTCGAATCTTCGACAGAAGAAAACTGATCTGCAGAAGAAGCACTTTGCTGGTGAGAAAAATAGCAAGTAGGTGAATTTCCAAGACATACTTGATTTTTCGAAACTAATAAAATTATGACACAAATTAGTTTCTATCCAAGCAGGCTGAACCACAGAAGATCTCAGTTCAAAACATTTTATCTTTTTCACTTATTCATGCGTCAATCCAGAGACACACTATAAATGCAATAAATGCACAGTTATTTAATAATGGGATATAAAGGTATAGGTAAACATCACGAATTCATGTTGTGCCATGGAAACCTAAAATACATTATTATTTATCCATAGAAAAGTAGGATACGTTGAAGAAAAGAAAAATTTCAACATCTAATATAACATAATACTTGTTATTTGTTATAATTATTGCCCTGCATATTGAAAGCATGGCTAGAGAAAAGCGTACTCATGACATCATGACCCTGCTGGCAACTTGGCAAAGATGCGCCCAGTTGACGCAATTTTATCTGTCATACTTGTCCGGAGCACTCTGCATTAAGCCAATCCTGTTCTGTTCTACTACTATATGTCAACATTGTCAATATTGTCATATTGTCAACTCAAAATACAAAATGCGAATTGTTTGATGTTTGATTGTTGATTGTTTCTTTTCTCAGTTTTTTCTTTAAATAGTTGAGTCGTGTGTTGAGTTGCTTGGCTGGCTGGTAGCTGAAAATAATAAAAAATAAAATAGTTATTCTATGCTGGGATAGGAAAAATATGTGTTCGATGTTGATGGTTGAAGTCCAAGTCACATTTTTAAATTGCTAAATGATAGTCCTGTAACCATAAGTATAAAGGTAGGTTTGCTATAATATTCTATATCATTATCTATATTTCACTTTTGCCATATACAAGTAGGTAGGAACAGGAACTTTGTTGAATAGTTATATTGATGAATCTGCAAGATTTGTTCAATGCATGACGCGTGGTTTCTACTGTCTTCTTCAAATTGAAGTATTTCAAATAATTAAAAATCGTATTTCAAGCTTGCGGTTTTATGCACAATTTGAGTTTAATTAAAAACCTCGTTAAAAACTGAAGAAAAAGAAGCTTAAATTGTGCAATATTGTAGGGTTGTGAGAATGTTTTTCGCAAAGTTTGGAAGCTTTTGCTATCTTCGTATTAGATCAGCATCAGACTATCAGTATCAGAAAATAGTAGGAATGCATGGGCATGGAGTGAGCTAAAGAATTATTCGGGACATAGGAGTTATTGTAATCTGCTGTGTTGTCCAACTCCAAATTCTTTTAGAACATTTATTTCAAGCAAAGCATTCCTTGGGTCTGGTCAATACCCCCTGAGGGGGTATTGGTCTGGTTCTTATAGTAACTAGCGACCCAAATGTGCTCATATGAAACCGTTTGATATAATATTATTGTACTGCAGACTCAATAAAGGCAAACTACAATCGGAGTAATAATAATGAATATAAATAGGTACATTGTGTCAAAAAAAGGCAAAATCAGTTTACAAGTAGCAAGGTAACAATGAGCGTGTAAAAGATAATTACCTATTATTATTATCATTACAACATTACACATGTTGTTCACATGGAATTGTAGGAACTTCTAGAAATCATACAAATCAAGTATCGTAGTTTTTCACTTCATTTGGGACTTTATTAAATTCAGCGAAACATTTAAATAAAAAAACTGTATTTTGTCTTGATTGAACGACATGTCTGTCGACCTCACTGTCGATAACAGCGCCTTCAAATGAACTTATTAAAAAGAGAGACTTTTTTTCAGGGATTTTCGTATGTTGATTCGTCTCCTAGTTACAGTCCTCCATAGTAGGTGGTACTACGACGAAAATAAAATGTTCATCATATATCTATACCTGCCTAGGAAACTACAGCAAATGCCAAACATAAAGAAACCCCTATACTAGGGTGACCAGAAATTCTTAAATTGAAAAGAGTACCTACATGAGAGTTAAAAAGGCGCGGCGTCGAAGTTTTTTTTTGGTGCCACGCCTCTTTTTTTTTACAAAAATTATTCAACTATAAGAAAACTGCGCTTTTATAAGTTATGTTCTACCCAATTAAAAAACTTGAATTATGATAGTATTGTTTGTTATGATAAAATTCAAAAATAAACAAATAAAAATGGAATGGAGCGACCTCAAGTCGTCGCAGAGATTCGCTGAATTCTTGGCCTAGACAAGCAAAGAATAGTTTGGAAACCAAGTGCATAAGAAAGAAAAATCATCCATGCATGACACTTTTTTTTTCTTTGACAAGTTGGTTTTCTTCAACTACCAACTACCATAATGGGAACGGGCGTAGAAATCCATAGAAATATTTTTATTTTGTAATGTGAAACTATCCATAACTATTGTGATAAGAGAAATTTGGGTTAAAAACAGATCATTGTGAAAAAAGAGAACATTTTATATTTTTGGTCCCATCAAATGACCCCCGCTCTGATTTTTTGTCAGTTGTTATCGACCCATTAGAAAAGCTTAAATTCAAAAAGTTGTATCCCCCCGCCCCCCCCCCGTTTTTGAGAAATTCAAAAAAAATTTGGATTTGATTTTCTGGCGAAACCGTAGGTCGCACAGAAAATTTTATTGAACAAAAAATGACAATCAAATTCTCTACAATTCTTGTCACCACTAAAATAGCTCTTAAACTTACCGTGACAAAGTAAGAGGGCGCCAAAGTCGACAAATTCGATTTTTTGCATTTTTGAGGGTCAAATAAAAAATTTTTACGATCGCAATGTTTTTTAAACTAAAGATCATGAAAAAACCTACAAAATTTATTTACAATTTTTTTTTTCTAAGACGCACAGTTCGCGAAATATATTGCATTCAATGTCAAAATGTGCAAGTGTAAAATGCATGACATCGATAACCGATGATAGTTTGCTACCCGTAACCTTTCAGAATTAATAAAACGTCTTATTAAAACGTGAAAATTTGAAACACTTGGAAAGTAAAATGATTTTGAATGAATATTATAAGCGTAAAGATTTTGTCTGACTCAGAAAATGGAAGAAACATGGAACGGAAAATTTTTTAACAATAAAAAACCAGCTGCCTAGTGCGTGTAACTGTAATTGAATAAAATTAAAATTAAATAATTAAAATTATTTATTGTCAAAATAATTATTAAAATTAATCAATTGCTAATTAATTAATTATTATTTAAAAGGAATGACAGGAGAACGTAGGAAAAAAATCATTGAAATACAATTTGTTAATTCTGTATACGAGAGAAGTGCTTGTTAAATGCCAAAAGACGCATAGACGAAAATAAAAAATAGACTGGACTCTCCCGTGTTAACAGATTTGCTCGTAAAAAAGCGCCATCTGATGAATCCGAGTTCACTAAAAGCAGATTCCTGCATTTGGGTGTCACGTGTTGTTTTCTGACAGGCATACATTTTGGCGGGTAATTTGAATATATTTACGATAATTGACGGGGTTATGCAATAATGAGTTATGCCATTATAGCTTTATTTCTTGAAAAATGGATTTAAAGCTAACTAGAATCGGAAAAATGGAGGCAAGTTTTATATAGAAAAATAAACATTAAAACAAGTCTATTTTTCGATATATTTGCTCATTCAAAATTCCAGTCTAATGAATAGCCTTAAGCGATTTCTCAACAAATATTTCTATAGTAGCCTAGCTCATTATGACATAACACCGTGTAATTCTGAAAAGAGTATAAGTAATCTAAAATGAAAAACACTTTTCGTTGCATTATTTTTATTCTCTAGATGTATATGACAAAATTTACGATCCTATAATAGTCTCCATTCTCTAAGTAGGAACCTAACTACCATCTTTCTTTTGAATAGGTAGTCGAAAATGTTTGTTTTATTTCTGACAAACTGTTAATTGTTTCAATTTTATATTTAACGACAATCTTTTTATCAAGTTTCGAACTAAAATAATCGTCAGTTGATGGATTAGTTCCGTCTTTTTATAAGAGAAAAAAGTGATTGAGATATAATAATCATTATTTCTTACGTTACCAGAAACTAATGAAGCGTTCGGGGAAACAAGATACAGGGATTTTCCTTATAATTTGCCACCCACCCCTTATTCATAATCGTTTTCTTAAGAGTTCTGAAAAAATTTTATACACTTATGGTTAGATAAATAGCCCTAAAAATGATGAAACTTTGATCCTGCGTCAGTTGTCATGAAAGTTAGGGTTCATTTGAGAACTGAGAACTTCAATAAATACATCAGTCAACTTACGTGTCCTGGCGATTTTTTTCGAAAATTTGTTCAGGCCCTTCTATTACTTAAAAAAAAAGGGTTAAAAATTGAACTTATTCCTGTGTAACTTTTGATAAAAATGGCCAGTACCATTCGAAAGAGGGGCACATGTACTTTCTGAGAATTTCAGGATAATCGAACAGAGGATAGTCTAGCTAATTTTAAACTTATCAAAAATGGGTCATTTTTGCCAAGTTAAAAATTTTATAGTTATACTATCGTCTGTTCAATTAGTATGACATTTTCAGGAACTACTTACATAATTTTTTCCCCTTTTCTAATGGTGCAAGATATTTTTATCAAAAGTTACAAGTTTAATTTTTAGCCATTGTTTTTACTTGAAAAAAAGGGCCTTAAATAAAATGTTGAAAAAAAATCGCCGAGACAAATGGATTGGAGTCTAAAATGCACCAAATCTTAGGCATGTGCGATGTATCTGATTATGATACATAACAAGAGTTCAGGCAAAAGCGTAATATTTTTGGTAAAATTTTTATAATCCGTTACCGTATTCCCTGAGTTTAGGTGGTCGGAATTGTGAGAGAAAGTGTCAAAAATATGAAGCTTAGCTGAATTAGATTAAAAGATTAACTTCAAGTTTATTGGAAATATTTTCAGAGTGGCTTATGACTGTCTTGAAAAATAAATCTGTACATACCTACATCTAATTTTTTTTTTAAATGTGGTTTTGTGTATCTACCTTGTTCCTCCGAGCATTTCAGTTTTTGTTCACGAACAGAACCAATATACTTATTGTAGCAACATCACATACTTTAGCTTTGTTTGTACCAGAGAAATCTAATAATTTTTTTCATCTACAAGATAATGTATTTCATTATCTAGAATCAATGAATATTTTTTCGTTCGAAACATGTAATAAAAGTTCACTGACATCGTCATTTTGTAAAAGGAAAAAAATTTAGAACAAAAATTTTACAAATAATTTTAAGATGATATACATTTATTATTGGGCATCACATTAGATGTGTTTGTTATCCTTCACAGGTGGACACGAATTTACACTTTTCTACACTGCTACACTCAGTGTGGCTTTAAGTGGCAAGAATATCTGCACTAAATGTAAGAACGCGTTTGGTGAATTTCCTTCACACTGGTAGCCATAAGTCACACCATCAATCGGCATTACACTATCCTACACCGAAGTAACAAACACACCTATTATTGCGTGTGAAACATTCAAAATAATCAAACATAATTACACTGCTCCAAAGAATCCGAGGTTACGGAATTAACGGAACACTTCTAGCCTCACCAAAACTTTGATCCTGCATCTCGAGATTTTTGATAAAAATGGCTAGGACTATTCGAAAGAGGGGCACAAATAATGTACTTCCTGAAAATTTCACAATAATTCAACAAAAGATGGTCTAGGTATGAAATCTTGAACTTGGCAAAAATGACAATTTTTTTAATAAATCATAAAAAATTAGCATTTTTGCCAAGTTGGAGATTTTATAACTAGAGCATCCTCCGTTAAATTAAGATGAAATTTTCAAAAAGTCCATTATTACCCCTATATTGAACGTGAAACAGAGGCACTAAACAGTTAAAAAAAAATCGCCAGGACACGTAAACAAACAAATGGATTCAAGTTTTTAAATGTACAATCAATTCTTTGATAACTGATGCGGTAATTTTTTGGAGCAGTGTATGTATGTTTTGTTTACATTTTCCAGAATACTATTATAATTAGTCTGGATATTCAATAGAACATTTTGATGTAAAATGGGTACTAATCTACTAGCAGGTATATCTCGTTCTAAATTTGAAAAAAAACACATCAAAATGCCAATTGAAATTTTATCATAAAAAAAATATCAAATTCCCAGATTAATAAACAAGAATTATTAATCTGAGATCAAACTAATAAACGCATCAAACAAACAAACAACTATATCTTCAACTTCAATGCTGCCTTTCTTCTTTTCGAATTATTTGAATACAATTTTTTAGCATCGAGGAAGAATTTTGGGGCAGTAGATGGAACATTTCTAAGGTCTGTTCCTCTCAATACTCTATTTACTTGAGTGCAATAGTTGCAACTGTTAACTTTGATGAAATGTTGGAAAATCTGTTTTTTCAATGTTTCTTTGTGTATACAATTTGTTAATTGGATGATTTGCAAAACATCCAAAATATGATTATCCACACCATATTTGTTCAGATCTCGATTCAAGATATATTTTGTAATTGACAAAGCTTCTTTTAACTTTCGAAAAAATGAATCCTTGACGTATTTCAAGCTAAACTTTCGCTTGGAATATTCTTTCAATCTTATGAAGTCTTCAGTATCTTCCCATTCTTCAGTTATATTTTCTTTTAGGAGTGAGGTTCTGCAGCAGGAGTGTTTTGATATTTTTCGTGAAACATAGCCCCCAACATATCTGAGTGCCTTCAGTTCTATTGTTTTTAAAGTTTGTTTTTTCACAACTTCAGGAACCTGGCAATATGTTTCCTGAGTGATCGCTTCTTCTTCTGGCATGCCCTGAAAAAGCAAAAATCTTTATTCTGTGAACAAATTAAGAAAAAAAATTGTACAAATCTGAGTTACTAATCGTTGAAGGGTTATAAAAACCTCAGAATTGTCCTCCTCACAGTTGGCACCAATTGACTGTTTTGATGTTATTTGATTCACCAACAAACCTTTATAATAAGAATTGAAGTTTGTTGGTGTTGGATTGGTATTCCTTGAACCTTTTTGCCTCAATTTTCCAAAAAAGTTCTCCAATGGATCCTGGTTGAATGTTCTTGGCATCATATAATCAAAGCCCAGGCCCCTCAGCGTTGAAACCAGTTGAACGAAGTTCTTTGTGGTTTTTAATAAATTTTGCAAACTTGGAGGTTTGTACTTTGATCCCTTTCTATCAAAGTAGAACGTCCTTATTTTATCAATAGCAGTTTGCCAAAAATGCAAATGTGACCCACTGGTCACTGCACTCTTCAATGGATTGTTACCATTAAACGAGCTACCATTCAAGCTATCAAATAGCTGATCAAGACATTTTAGTACAAGTGCAGTGTCCTCCGCCCTTTTCTCCAAGGAAAGTACCCCGTCCTCTGTAGTAACTGTTGTCCGTGAAAATATTCAAATGTTATGTTTTTTCATCGATACAAGAATACAACTAAAGTGGATTTTCATGTCAATTATTAGCAATGAATTTAAATAATACTATCATAATCTCACCGGAAAAAGCAAAGATGTTGATAGCAACAGCTACTGAGTTGCTGAAAATTTGGGTGCATTTCGACACCTTCATTTTGTTGATCTTATCTGGATTAACATGCCCATCTGTAATTTTGGGCATGAGTCTGAGGCTTGCAAAATGGGGGTCCATTTTATATGCAGTGTAGATATCAGACCATTTTGTCATCTTATTTTTGCGCCATCCATATAGTGAAGGTTGTACTTCACAAGGTTATTCCGTAAATAGATGTGGAACATCAAACAATGGTATCACTTTTTGATTATCAATTTCAAAGTGATACTCGTAGAATTCGGATCCATTTCTGAGGTAGTTTTCTCTGG
This sequence comes from Orchestes rusci, assembly GCA_958502075.1. NCBI lineage: Eukaryota > Metazoa > Arthropoda > Insecta > Coleoptera > Curculionidae > Orchestes > Orchestes rusci. The sequence goes on from OY293310.1 coordinate 5,458,947, forward strand.
TTTCGTGAACAAGATTATTAATTGCAGCCTGGTTATTCGATCCCTGGTCACACACACTCGCAACAACATGGAGGCCAATGTCAGTACATTTTCTGATTATCATTTTCAAAATGTTTGTGATGTCTTCTTTTTTGGTTGCTCCTTGTACAAAATTGTAATAGACAGGTTGCTTCCATTTGCGCCTAATGCCACGTAACATGAAAACCTACAAAAGGATTTGCTATTAAAATTATGATTTATTAAAACACTCAAGTTATGTACTAGAGGACGTAATTTTTATTTTTCAGTTGAACTTTAATCAATTTTTGTTTTGAGGTAGAGTCATGTGCATTAATCCGTTGGACAAAAACATTTTTTCTGTGTAAGCCTTGCCGATAACCTATTATGTTATTGTGGCCATTGCCTATCTGACGAGAGTGACAAGTAACCAAACAAAGATGAGAACATCCAAGTTATTTCATGCTGGTATAAGCTTACTTGAACTTGAAACTGAAGCACTAAAAATGGTGGAATATTATTATATTGAAGACGGGATTGCAGTGAGACAAGTGGGCGAAATTATGAATAATATTCCAAAAATCTCCTCCAGTAAAAAAAAAACAATGCGCTAATGGAATATCCGCAAGAACACCCATTTTGCTTAGCATAAAACACTGTGGTTACAACTAGTTTTTCTGCATCAAAAGGAGTGTAAGAGATAAATTGAACGATCCATAAAAATATATGCGATACATTGAGCGAAGATGTCCTTAGTATATTTGTATAATATATCGATGTTACAAAGGATTACCGAAATTTTAGAAAGAAATGAAGCTATGACTAAATATTGAAGTTCAAAGTTTTGTAACATTTCTTTCCTCATTATCAGTTATAACAATATGTGACTGATTTATTTATGTTGTTATTGTCGTTGATAATACGATATTCACAAAAAAGCTATTAACATCAATTATTATTATCCATTTTAATACTTTCTATAACATATATTTATGAACTTTGATGTGGTGACAGGAAAGTTTACACGGTACCAATTTTGTCCAACAGATTAATGCACACGACTGTTGCAGTATGTGTTGGTACCCATTTTGATTAAAAAAAAATACCACAAAACAGGAAACCGCAAATCACCGCAGTTTCCCGTCTAGTATGTCATGGAACTCACAATTATTGAACAATATTTATTATTGAAAAAAAAAACATACAGATTTTGGGTCTATGATGAATCTATAAAATAACAACTAGAGTCTATGTTACCTGAGCATGGTTTGCAATCTTATCACTTCTTTTGAAGCCAAAATCCTCAAAACCAACCACAATTTTGTCCGATGTATTTGGTTGAAGACAAGGCTGAATGCTCATTTCATCAAACATAAGAACACAATATTTATCCAGGGGGTTTTTGAAATGTCTGCATTCTGCTTTCAAGACTGAAAACACTTCATTGTGCAGTCCTGGGCGAATTGGAATTCTATTGAGGAGTTTTGTTAATGTCTTTCTGGAGGGCATTGCGAAGATATTTGACATATATCTATATGCATTTGCACTTTGTTTGTAAAAAGATAGAGCTAGAACTTTGTCCTCCAGAGAATATCGCCTGCCTTTTGGTTTTTTGTTCTGATTCTCCACTTGTGACTGAAAAAATCAAGCTCTCACTCTATCCATACTTGAAGCCAGATTCAGAGGTTCAGAAGCTTTTTGAACGCATCCAAGTTTTTTTCTGAGAGACTGCCTAGTTTTGGTAGTGGCCACAGCTTTTCTTTTATAATAAACTGCTTTCTTGTACAAATGTTTCGCCTTTGGTGAGAGGTCTTTCGTAGACGAAACATTTATTTCTGATAGGATTTCAGAACGTTCTAGAATAAGAGAAAACCTATTTCAGATATGTCAAAAATGGCTCATTTTTGAAGAAATCATGAAAAATTGGTCATTTTTGCCAAGTTCAAGATTTTATATCTAGACTACCCCCCTTTGTTCAATTAGTGTGAAATTTTCAGGAGTATAATTTTTGTCCCTTTTTCGAATGGTGCCAGCCATTTTTATCAAAAACTACACTGAAAAAAAAAAAAAAAAAAAAAAAAATAAGGGCATTTATTTAGCTTCGAGGCTATATACAAAAACATACAATGTAAAAAAAAAAAACAATATTTTAAATATGGGCTAAAACATAATCTCTAATTAAATATTTGAATCTCCTCAAGTTATCACAGTTCTTAATACTCGAAGGCAATGAATTAAATTCATATAATCCTCTACACAGTACTGATTTGACCATTTGAGTGGTGCTACAGCGATAATTCAAAATAAAATCGTGCTTATTTCTGGTATCATGTTCATGGATGTCCAGAAAGAGTTTAGTTCTATCACAGACATACTTAGGTAACAGTTGATGTCTTATTTTAAAAATAAAGACATGTACATTGTAAATTACTTTTTGTTTCACAGAACATAAATTTAAAACCTTTAACATAGTATCTATTGGTGTATATATATCACAGTGTAAAATGGATCTCATAGCTCTATTTTGTATTTTCTGGAATTCCTGTATTTTATAATCAGGAAGATTAAATAGTAATGTCGAACAAAAATCCAGGTGTGGCGCAGCAATACTATTATACAATAATAATTTTGTCTCATTAGTCAAATGTTTCCCAATTCTGCGTATGAAGCCAACTTTCTTAGAATATTTTCGCATTACATAATCAGCATGGCCATAAAAATTCATATTTGGATCAAACATGACCCCTAAGTACTTAATTTCGCTGGCATACAAGATTTGTTCATCATTTATCCTAACATTCACTTCACTTACATCTATCGCTGACAGTTTTTGCTTTTTCCCAAATAAACAAAATTTGGATTTGGACGTATTCAAACACAAATTATTACTACACAACCATTTAAAAACTAATTCTAAATCATCATTTAGGTCTTTTTGCATTTTATGTAAATCATCACCAGTAACATATATCATTGTGTCGTCTGCAAACAACTCGATCTTTGACCTTTGAACCACTCTGACCAACTCATTTATATAAATAATGAACAATATAGGACCCAAGACGGTACCCTGCGGAACACCATAATTTACAGATACAAAATCAGACATTACATTTTTAAATTTTACTCTCTGCACTCTATTAGTTAAATACGATTCAAACCAATCTATCACATTATGTCCTAAACCTATGTTCTTCAGTCTATCAAGCAATATGTTTCTGTCTATCGTTTCAAACGCCCTTCTGAAGTCCAAGAACACTGCCAATACAAATTTATTAGAGTCCACAGTTTTCAAAAAGTCATCACAAATCTTTACAATCACAGATTCACACGAATGACCTTCCCGAAATCCAGACTGATTAGTTGCAAATATATCATTCTGAGTACAATAATCCATAAGTTGCTGTTTCACTGCAAGTTCTAAAACTTTTTCATGTACAGGAACTGTGTTGACCGGCCGAAATTCCTCACACTTTCTAGTATTTGATACTTTAGGAACTGGAATTACCGTTGTAAGTTTCCAAGATTCTGGAAAAACTCCTTTTGAAAGCGATGCATTCACAATGTCCAGCATGCGATTACCCACTACGTTAAAAACATCTTTAAAAACTTTGGTTGAAATTCCGCTGTCACCGCCTCCTACATTTTTCAATGATTTCACTATTTGGTTCAATTCACTCATTGTGACATTCTTGAAATTATCAAATTTCGATGCCGATGTTGTCGAGCTAAAAACATATTTTGTATTTATAACATTTTTGTGTTTATTGATTGATTCCACTATCTGGTTGATGCTATCTACAAAGTATTCATTGAATGAATTTGCGACATTTGCTTCACCACGGATCAAACTATTTGTTCCAAAGCTGACTTCTTCTGGCAATGTATGTTGTTTTCCTGGAAGCAGCGTCTTCAGATTTTTCCACAATTCGTATGAACTTGTCCTATTTTTGTCAATATTTTCTTTATAATAACTGTTTTTTTCTTCCTTTATTCTGGATACTATATAATTACGAATCCTTTTGTATTCATTCCACAGATGTTCATCTTTTTCATGTACTGCTCTGACATATAACATATCCCGCTCCTTCATCAAGTTCCTGATTTCCTGATTTATCCAGCATTTGTCTTTATATTTTTGATTGATTTCAATTGTTACGATTGGGCACATTTCATTTAAAATACTTGTCAAACTATCCACGAAACAATTTGCGAGTATATTCACATTGCTCACTCCATTATTCCACTGTGCATCAATGATTTTATTCTGCAGTAATTCAGTATTATAGTTCCGCATATTTCTTCTTTGCTGGATAACTCTTGATCCATTATTGGGTTGAACAACATCAATAGACAAAATACAATGATCTCCAATCTTCGGCGTCAGGTGAACTCGGTGTGGAATACTTTTATCGTTTGTAATGATATAATCTATCAAGGTTCTACTGGTATTAGTTATCCTTGTTGGTGTATCAACAATTTGGTTGAACCCATTCAAATATGTTTTTTCCAATATCTTCCGACCATAAAAAGTAGGTTTGAGAGTATCAAAATTAAAGTCCCCCATAATTATGACGCTTCCTGGAAAGTCACTCACATTGTCCAGATATTCCGAGTAATAGTCCACAAATTTAGAGTTTTCATTTTGGGGAGGATAATATAGAACACTACAAAGACACCTAGTTCCATAAAAAGAAAGTTCAATGGACAACAACCACACAAAATTCATACAGCATTTATTTGTCACCACCTTATATTTTATACCGTCCTTGATTAGCACTGATACACCACCAGTTCTTCTATTTGTCGTCACACATGTTTCCATTTGATAACCATCAATCCTCAACTCAGTTTCTTCAAGATCCGCCGTCACATGAGTTTCTGATAAAAACAACAATTTAGGCCTCCAATCATTGATCAGCGCTATTAGGTTATCCTTATTGTTCAAGAAACCCTGGCAATTAAGATACACAATACTTGAATTTAGGTCCAAATCGTTATTTAGTTGCTATTGTATGAATTTGCTCCGTTGTAATTTTTCGATTCGTTTGTATGTCTCACATTTTGCTATATCCCAGACAAAATGTTCAGTGTTCAAATTCATACCATACTTTTTGTTTGAAATCAAACAGTTGCTACATTTTACGTAATTATTCGAGCAATTGTTTGTCTCGTGATCTCCACTGCATTTACCACATGATAGTTTGTCCTCCTTACAATCCCTCTTCATATGACCATATTTGTTACATTTATAGCATCTCAGAATTCCAAAATCATTAAATACCCAGCATCGATTCCATCCCAAATTCATTCTTTGCTTATCTATAAACGAGTTGTAAGTGTTGGAGTCAATTTCAAAAATTACGTTGAATTTCTTGTTGACAACATTTGTTTTTCTTATTATTTTCATTTTAAAACACCTTTCATTATTGTCTAATCCATTTTGTTTTATCACTTTATTGATAATTTCTTCATCACCGAATTTATGTTCACACTCATCAATACCAACGACTTTAATTCTATGCCCATGTGTGGCCGGCCTGCTAACTTCATAATTATTTCCCAGTTTACTCTGAATTTCTGTTTGAACATTTTGTATTTCATTTTCATTCCCACAACTAAGTATCACTCCTCCGTTTTTAGTAATTCGTCCCATTGAGACTCCCACCCCCATTTCACTTGGATCTATTTTCTCCTTCAAAACTTTTTTTATCTGCTGCACATCTTTCTGTTCTCCTTTTTGTTTAACCACCAATACCTGACTATGATTAGTTTGTTTCCCAACAACTGAAGCATTTGAAGTATTTGGCTGACATACATTAGAATTCTTCGAAATGATTTTTTTCAATTCTTCAATTTCCAGTTTAAGACTATGATTTTGTTCAGTCAACATATCCATTTTTTTATTCATTTCATTACCATTTTTCATTATCATTATCAACATTTCATTCATTTCCTCAATCTCATCAATTCTACTTCTCTTCCGTGATCTTTCTTGCTTACCCCCAATTTTTTCATTTTGTGACTGTATAACTGTTTTCGGGTCCTCAAACAAATTTTTGCACTTAAAACATTTATCATCAGAAACGTCCACCAAAGTCTCAACCTCCATCACTGCAATCTCGTTGGCCGACTGGCCCCCGAGATGATGTTTATGTTACCACTGATAAGGTGCGTTATCTATTGTTCTCACTATATTTTCAATTATCCACGAAGATAGTTTTTTAAAACGCTTGAAAACTAAACAGATCGATTCGATTTGTTAAAATTCACATACACCGCAAAAATCGCCAATTCACACCTATTTTTACTTGAAACAAATTAATAAAACCACAGAGCCTTTCATCAACACGACTTGCTGACATGATAGCTCGAAAAACGACACTAAATAATTTTTTGGAAAAAATCGCCAGGACAAGCAAACTGCTGGATTGAAGTTTTTAAATACACCATCCTTTCTCTGGTAACTGATGCAGTATCAAAGTTTTCTCAAATTTTAGGCGGTTTCTTGGTTTTTCTCCATGGGTGTATAAGATTTCGTATGAGGGATTATTGGAAAAATAGAGGAAAGGAAGTGCGTAACCAAATTTTATTGGAAAAAGTCTTATTAGGTATTACATTATAGTATTTTTCTTTGCAAAATTTAACTCAAATACTAAGTTAGTTTCTTTGTGAAAATATTTAGAACTGAGTGTCATGAAAACCGTATGTAAGTGAGTGAAAAAAAAAGAATATTTTATATTGTTACTGGTAATACATACTTTTTTGTTTTCTGGGGGTGGATTCTATTGGGTCTGGAACATCAGTGTCAAAACGAAGTGGACTTCTTTTTGTAGAAGGATCAGAATGATACATCACAACCTCTTGCTGGCTGGTTGGAGGTATTGATGTAGGTCTTTCAACAGCCACTTCCAGTTCAAATGTTGAGTTATCCAATGGATCTATGAACATTCACATATAACATATAATAATGAGTATTAAAAACGGATTGCATATACCTGGTAGACATAAAGATGGCAATACTCCTCGTTTCAGTCTTCCATGAACATCAATTTCATTTTCATGGAAATGAAGGGAGCAAACTCTGAAGCTTTTATGAACTTGCTCAGGAGTTGATTCAGTGACTAAGCGTCTGTTTCCACACAATAAAACCCACATTTGGAAAAGCTGTTTTTGCTTTGCAGGATTTGGAAACATGTGTTTTGAATGTGCACTTTTCAGGCAAGTAGGGATGCAACAAATAGAAGGCATGCTTCTTTGCAACACTACAATAAAACAACAGAAACCTCAATTACCAATAAACAGTATTAAAATATACTTAAAAAGATGTTAGCACGACAATAACTATCATTCTTGGAATTATTCTTGAGTGGTTGACTAATTGACTTATATTTTTTGTAAGATGAAAAAATATTATTATTATGATTACAAAACTCGGGTCCATCAGTTTTCAGTTTCGTTCAGTTAGGTATTTTGACTTCAATACCTAATTAACTTGATGGCTTGATGGTAATGTTACAATTATTCACCCTTCCAATCTCAATTATACCTATATTATGTCTTCGAACAGTGAACATTGTATCATCTTTGGAAAAAATCATAATATTCATCAATCATGGCTTAACTTACCTAAACTCTTCTGGAGAATATACTAAACACAATTTTAATCAATAGTTTCAATAGTCACAATCACAAAAACACAATCAAAAACACAAAAAGACTTCTCGACGCTAGACGTATCTAAGGACGAATGTCGAACGAAATGACACCATTCGAAATAACGGCGGGTGTTCGTTTGGTGTATCCATGGTGCATCGTTTTTTTTGACAGTTGATTCGTAGCGCAGCGCCCCCGGTGCATTGCGCGTAAAGTATTCGATGTTTAAAAATGCAAATGAGAGAGCGCGGACCATGATTCTACGTCATCGTTGACACCAAGCACGTTGTTTTGAAGTTTGCTGGTATTCACATTTGGTCACCAGCAAATCACATAACAACGCGGTGCCATCGATGACGTACGTTCAAAGTTGATTGGCGTTTACCATATGTCGAAACTCTCGCATCGACACTGCCAAACAACGCCAGCTGATCCACTGGACTCCAAACAGTTTGGTTAGAATGCGGGCCAGAGAAAGGGGGCGCTACAATAGGCGCGTTTTCGAGTGCTCTCGCAGCAGCTCGCGACATGTCTCGCGTCATAACTCGCGAACTGTAAGTCGTAGAACAAAAAGTTGCTTATGAATTTTGTAGTTTTTTTCATGATCTTTACCTTTAAAAACATTGCGACCGTAAAAAAAAATATTTGAACTTCAAAAATGCAAAAAACTGCAAAAAAATCGCATTTATCGAATTTGGCGCCCTCTAACTTTGTTACGGTAAGTAGAAACAAAAATTGTAGAGAATTTGATTGTCTTCATTTTTTGTTGAATAAAATTTTCTGTGCGACCTACGGTTTCGCCAGAAAATCAAATCCAAAATTGTTTTGAATTTCTCTTTAAAACGAGGGGGGGGGCGAGGGGATACAACTTTTTGAATTTAAGCTTTTCTAATGGATCAATACCAACTGACAAAAAATCAGAGCGGGGGTCATTTGGTGGGAGTCAAGACCCTTTTTGAAGCCAGATTTATTGTACTATAAGGAACAGGAACTCACCAGGTAGATACAAGTTGGAACAGCAGTTCTTTTCAAGCCTTTCTTGGTGCTCTGTAATTGAATCCACACAAAAATGTTTTTCGCAAACTCGGTGTAAATTGTAGGTAAATTTTTTCATTGACCATTGGAAAGTTTTGATGGTTTATGCTTCTCACTCTCTGCCGAAGTAATCCAGGTTCTGATTTAGGAAATCGATACCATTTGAATATGTTCACTTCTAGTGCATTCAGGTACGCATCAGTACTTTTTTACAGACATAATGATGATAACTAGAATGCCTGGTTTATACAACACATTCATAAGCATAAGTGTAACTTTTTTCATAAGCACAAAAGTTGAACGTATAGTTTCTTATGAACGCGTTTATACAAACTTTCACAAACATATCGATAAGCATAAGGATCGTTATGTATTAAGTTATGCAAAAATCGGAACAGCGCAGGCGTCATTTCTGACAATCTACGTTAGTAGTCAAATATAGTCCTGTCTTCATCAGAGATAATTAGAATTTAGTACTGTTATATTCTCTCTGGTCTTCATGTAAGTATCATCATGATTTTCTTTGGCGCCTGGCTTCTCGATAGTTTTTTATGTTCTGTTTTGGTCTTTGGCCTGTTCACTGTTTTGTGAATTTTTGTGAATATATCAATATTTCCTGAAGTCAGTTTTTTTTATGTTAAGTATGAATTTTGATTGACAAGCAAATTTTTAACGCTCATGCTTATGAAGTTGTATAAACCACCTCAAAGTTACGCATACATTTACGACTGTGCTTATGAGTGAAGTTATGCTTATGAATTTGTTGTATAAACCAGGCATAAAAGTGTTTTGCGGAAAATTATGAAATATGTATCACCGACACTGTCAAACTCGAAAACTCAAATTGACATTCACGTGACAGAATCTTGTCATCAACGGCGATTTGAGCGCCGTGAGGTGGATGGACTGATCCCCAACATGATATCGCGCTCATTTTCGAAAAATCTCTATAGGGAATTCTTTATGATGCTGAACAACTTTCGATTCAAGTTGTAATTGCCACCAAGTGAGTTATTATGTGATTTGCTTGTGACGAAATTTGGCCACCAGCAAACTTCATAACAACGAGCTTGATGGCAACGATGACGTAGATCAAAAGTTGTTTGGCATTTACTATAGCTACTTCCCAGTAGCTTCAATCCCGAATTAATCAAGTCACCATACCTATGATAACTAATAGTCGTTCGGATAGGCGGACTGGCGATTTTGTTAAGTTTTGGAAAAAGTAGATGCTTTGTTTATTTTCGAAATCATTTTGATACATACTTATAACAGGATAATAATATTATTTAGATGCCGCGTTCATCGATTTTTGTCATACAGAATCTAACCCAAACACTCAAAACTTAACCAAACCAAAACAACACAGAATACCTAACTCAAACTAACCAAAACATGAAGTTACTCTTGCCATGATTATTCTGTACCTTGTTTTGTACGCTCAGACATCATTCACGCGACATCAATTTTTCCTTTCAAAATATTCAATAAATATAAGTACCGACTAAGTATTATTATGATCTGAAATCAATTTTTTTCTTATCATCGAAAAAATCCTCGATAAAGTACATTTCCGTAATATGCAGTTGGAAATGTCGCGTCGTGCGTTTCGCCATGAATAATGTAAGGTTTACATTCAATTTCATTCTGAAGTGGAACTGTCAAATTTTCGCTTGCCAAACGGGAATCATATGCTACCATCTACATCAAGGTTAAAAAAAACATGTTTGTTGTGTTTTCCCCTTGATACTTACTACGTTTATTTCGACGGTTCGATCCGATTCGAGACTCAAGTGGCTTGGTAAATCCTACTTGAATACCCTCTAATCCTCGATATAAACGGTTTAGATTGAGCTCTCAAGCGGCTTGGAAAAATAAATCCAATCCCAATAGTTTTTAGGATTGACTTGAGTCAACTGAATCCATCGAACTCCATACTACGTACCTGGAACGGACCCGTCTATTATTGACAGTGAATCAAGTAGAGATAGCGATTGTTACGGATCTCCATCTCTCTCTAACTCATCGTCCTATACGCATGGAGTGGAGAAAGAGATAGTGATAGTTACGGATACTTTTCTCTTTCTAACCCATTGGCCAGGTACGTAGTATGGAGTTCAATGAGTCAATCCCAATCCACAAAATAATCGCTTAATCCATTTTCTATCCGGATCCAACTTATGCGCCTAGCTTCACTCCCTTTTGACAGTGTCAAAATTAGTTCGAAAATGGAAAATTTGAGGTTAGCTTTTATGCTTGTCACTCAATACATAAAAAGTGAGGTTACAATTCGGTGTTTTGGTCGTGTCAAATACTGTCAATCTCAATCTCAATCCTCGAAATAAACAGTTGAGATTAAGGATTCAATTCTCAAGCCACTTGAGTTTCGATCTGGATCGAGCTGTCGAAATAAACGTAGTAACTAAACATCTTTTGTTCGATTTTTTTTTCTGAAGTGCATAGTTTTTGAGATAATTCACTATCTCAAGTTAAATGCCTCACCCTGAATACAGGGGGCCTCCGATCAAGTCGGACTATTGCTAACTTCTTTATTATTGAGGATACGAGAACGTTGAAATGAAAGAACCAGGAGTATTTTTTTGCGGATCAACGCTATGCTGACAAAAAAACAATAAGGTGCTAGCTATGACGTCATATTCACATAACCTCAAACTTTGGTCGGGGGGACAACAAAGGCTGTTTACAAAACGGTTTTTTGCCATTAAGCTATCATAAGCAATTTTGCCTATATAGACTCATTCTAATGTCTATATGAAATACAAAACCACGTGCGCAGATGGAAAAAACGGCTATTTGTACTGAAAAAACAATGTTTGGATATAAAATGTCCATTACCTACTTTTAATACACTTGGCAATACGGCAATGACAGTGACACGGTGTTGAAACATTTGCCAAAACATGAAGTTATTTTTTAAAATATTCGGCACTAAAAACTAAAAGTTATGAGTCTAAATCTCGCAAATAATAATAATAATAATAAAAAGAAGGAGGGTAGTCTTGACCGACTAGTTAGATAATAGAAGTAGTTAAATCTTGGGTACTCGGTCCTAGGCAAGGTTCAGAAAGAAACTACGTTTTAAGCTACGCCAAGCTTTCGAAAATATTTATTTTCTTCTTCAGGGCTAAAAACATGAAACAACCTTTGAAAATTATTACAAACGACAATTGTACAGAGTACTTACTGCTAATGTAGTTTGATCAAAGTTACAATCACTTTCATGTCAGGAAAATTGGAAATACTAGTAAAAATTTAATGCTACATGGTTTGACTGCATATATGAACGAATGAATGTTAGACAAAGTGAGACCAGAAACGTATTGCTTATCTATACAGGAATGTGTCAAGAACGCCAAAAAATTACCTTAAGAGTGCCAATTCAAGAAATTGGTTGTTTATATGAATGACCTTTATGTGACTTTGAGCTTGTGAATTCAATGAAAAAGGGTAGAACTGGAAAATTGTTACTAATTTTAAAGACTTGAAATTGAAATGTTTGAATCATTGAGATTCCTGTTTTTGCTCGAAATTGTCAAAAGGTTAGCATAAATTACACTGAGCCCTTCTACGTATGTTCTTTTGTTAATAGAATTAGGTTCCTGGTTGATTTCAGTCATTTCAAGAAAAATACGTTTTTGATACCCTTGTTCCTGAATTGTACTTTAGTGTCATTATAATTCATCACATGGTTGTTGTCATTACAATGTATTGCCAGGGCACTTGTTTCTTTTCTCAACCGTTGGTCCGTGTTTGTCCTATGTAAACTCCTTCACAGTCACTACAGGGAATGCTATAAACCACGCCTGATATGTTGAAAGTTTCATCTCTGTCTTTTAATTTTGTAAAAATATTATTAATTGATTTTGTATGTTTGTTAGCAATCTTGATTTGAGGAATCTGTTTGAGAACTTTGGTAAGTCGTTTGTTATTAATTAATTGAGAAAATTCGAAAGAGTCAGTGATATAATATTCATTGTTCTTATTGTATGCAGAAGACATTATGTCTGTGATAAGTTGCGAAAGTTTACTATTAGGGGCATTTATTGAAGATATGACTGGTCGTAAGCTGAGTTCCGGTTTGTGAATTTTCGGAATACCATAGAATTTTGGACTGGATTGAATGTAGATTGTAAGACTCTTTGCCATATCGTCACTCATTGCTTTTTTAGTTTTTAAATTTTTAACAAGAGCGTTTGCTTTACGTTGGAAAGATGAAGCTGGGTCTCTGGGTAGCTGGTTGTAATATTGAGCATCTTCCAAAATGTTAGCTGATAATTGGTTATAGTTAGTTTTGTCAAGAATAACTGTCACGTTACCCTTATCTGCTCGTGTTACAATCAGCTCAACATGCCTGTTGAGAAAATTTTTTGCTTTGTTGTAGATAGTATGTAACGAATCTATTGTGGAAGGAGAATTTACGAAATTTGTTAAAATATTGGTTACTTTACTTCTAGTGAGATTTTTTTCTGACTCTTTCATGATGTTCTCAATACTGGCTAGAAAAGTTTTGATGTTAATTTCAGTGTTAAGGGGGCTCAGACAGAACTTGTGCCCAAAGCTAGAAAGTGTAATATATCTTGGAGTATGTTGACGTTGGATAAGTTTTTAACCCAATCAGCTTGTGTTTTAATGTTAGTTTTGTTTTGTTGGTTCTGAAGTTGGATGAATTTATTAGAATTTCTAGTCTTTGTGATGTTAAACTTTCTTTCGAAGGATACTTTCTGTCTTTGTTCAAAATTATCTTTAACATTTGTAGGCAATATTCTAGAAAGCTCATGTTTAATTTGCAAAATGGAACGATTGAATTTTTTTAAAGAATCTATGGTGACCGAAATTTCAATATTTGACAACTTCTTATCTTATCTAACCTGGTGTTAAAATCCTGTATTTTTTGTCCCATTTGTCCATCCATGTAGTCAACCAGCTGTTTGGTGTTTTTTGTTCCATCTGTTATGTGTCGTGGTATGATACCATTCTTCCTGCATCTTAACAAGAAAATTCTCCTGTTCGTGAATGATGGTGATCCTAGATTGGTACATAAAACCTACCAGTACAGGGAGATACCTGGATTTTCATTCTGCGTACAAAACCAAAACTAAAATCAACTTGGTATTGAGGCTAAAAAATAGAATAACAAGAATTTGTCACATTTCACTGAAGCAGAAAAATTTGGAAAAACTTTATCTAACTTTACTCAATAACTCTTATCCAAAAAAACTTTTCAAAAAACTCATTTTTAGCACTCCTGACATAACCACTCACCATAATACTCCTCAAGTAAATATCCAGAATTCTAATATCACTAACAATGAACCAATTTTCTATTTTTCTATTCCCTTCGTTAAAGAAATTAACAATAAAATTACCAAAGTTCTCAAACAGATTCCTCAAATCAAAATTGCTAACAAACATACAACATCAATTAATAATATTTTTACAAAATTAAAAGACAAAGATGAAACTTTCAACATATCAGGCGTGGTTTATAGCATTCCCTGTAGTGACTGTGAAGGAGTTTACATAGGACAAACATCTAGAAATTTGAAAGACAGAGTTGCATCTCAAAAGAGTGACCAACGGTTGAGAAAAGAAACAAGTGCCCTGGCAATACATTGTAATGACAACAACCATGTATTGTGATGAATTATAATGACACTAAAGTACTAATTCAGGAACAAGGGTATCCAAAACGTATTTTTCTTGAAATGACTGAAATCAACCAGGAACCTAATTCTATTAACAAAAGAACAGACGTAGAAGGGCTCAGTGTAATTTATGCTAACCTTTTGACAATTTCGAGCAAAAACCGGAATCTTAATGATTCAAACATTTCAATTTCAAGTCATTAAAATTAGTAACAATTTTCCAGTTCTACCCTTTTTCATTGAATTCACAAGCTCAAAGTCACATAAAGGTCATTCATATCAACAACCAATTTCTTGAATTGGCACTCTTAAGGTAATTTTTTGGCATTCTTGACACATTTCTGTATAGATAAGCAATACGTTTCTGGTCACACTTTGTCTAAAATTCATTCGTTCATATAATATAGCGTTCCAACCATGTAACATTAAATTTTTACTAGTATTTCCAATTTTCCTGACATGAAAGTGATTGAAAAAAGGGGCGGGGGGGTTTGAAAGTCTTGGTTTTCCCAAAAAACTTCTTTTTATTGATTAAATTGAGCTACCGGTTTCGCAGCATGACACTGCATCATCAGGCTTCAAAGACTAAAATAACCGAAAAGGAGGGTGTAGAAAATACATGAAAGGAAGACAGTGCGTGGACAAAAGAAACAAAATGGCGATACATAAAACATACAAAATCATAAAAATAGGTACTTACATTGTTATACATAAACGAGAGTTGTCAGAACATGAATGAACAGGACATACCCCAGGGTAATACATAGATTTAACATGACATAACATACTAAAACTTATACAATTGACAAACATTTTTTCAATGGAACATCATCCTTTGTTATTTGACTGTAACTGATGGAGTCTGAGAGGATTGCAATTTTTTTATAACATTAAATTATACAAAGTGAAATGCCCAGTGTCATCTACCGACAATACACAGAAAAATAAAAGATGGTAACTCTTATTCTAGTCGTACCTCACCACATAGGTACTATCCAAGCTTAAAAATGAAAGATGTCGGCGCAATCAGGAACAGGTGTGAAAATCATAATCATTCGCATTCGCCATCCATGAATTGCACTAATACCGGAAAGAAAAGAAAAAATATGTTGAACGGATAAAAAAATTATTTTGATGAGTGAGGTGTCTTCAATGTTGGATTGAGCATTTAGATTAAGGGCAGGTTGTAACTTCTGTGCTCTTCGGATCTCCAGAAACTCAAGGTAAGTGAGTTTAGCATTTGATTTTTCACGATGTAGGATTTTTTAGTTTTTATAAAAGTCTGCGGAATGTCCAGTCTCTAATAAATGTTTCGCGAAGAGAGATTGTGTATCGTGTTTCCTCAAGCATCTATGATGTTCTGAAAATCTAGTTTTAAAATTTCTCTTAGTTTTACCGACATAGAAATGGCCACAATCACAGTATAGTTGATAAACTCCTGAACCAGTAAGCTTTCTTTGTATCACTGGATGTCAGCAACTTGTTTACAAATATACCAGTGGGAGAAGTTAAGAACATAGTCTCGGATAAGTTGTATCAGTCTGACGTATCGAATGATGCAGCCCAAGAAATGCTAAATCTTCTCAATATTTGTTTAAAGCAAATTTTTTTCAATTTTAACGGTACTACTTATTGCCAGAAGGATGGCTTGGCTATGGGTTCACCACTATCACCATTACTGGCGGATTTATTCATAAACGGTTTTGAAACGAATTATATCCTGGATAAAGTTAACCCTTTCTCCTCACATATTATTTACTACTATAGGTATGTGGATGATTGCCTTTTACTCTGGAATGGATCTTTGGATCAACTAGATGGGTTCCTGCAATATGTCAACAACATACATAATAACATCAAATTTACTTTAGAAATTGAAAAAAATCGATCCATTAATTTTCTGGACTTGACCATATCCAACGTCAACAGTAAACATGATTTTAAAATCTTTAGAAAACCAAGTCATACAGGCGTTATAATAGACAACTTATCTTTTTACCCAAAATCACACAATTTGGCCGCCATAAATTCATATATCAATAGAGCGATAGATATTCCGATGACGGATGATAACAGAGAAACGGAGTTCAAGATTATTAAACAAGTAGCAGAATCACATGGATTTACAGATACTTTAGTGGACAAAGTCAAATATAGGAGAATTAATAAGATAGCCGCTCAGAACGCTTATATCCCAGTAATGAAGGAACAGGGCTTGACTACAAAATTGATGGCGATGACTTTCAATGGAAAGCCCTTTTACCAAATTCAAAAAGCTCTCAAGACCGAAAACATAACGATTTCTTTCAGATCTAAGGATTGTCTGGTTGATTTATTTCTCAACAACAAAGATAAGGCGGACTCTCTTACTAGTTCAGGAGTTTATCAACTATACTGTGATTGTGGCCATTTCTATGTCGGTAAAACTAAGAGAAATTTCAAAACTAGATTTTCAGAACATCATAGATGCTTGAGGAAACACGATCCACAATCTCTCTTCGAGAAACATTTCATTAGAGACTGGACATTCCGCAGACTTTTATAAAAACTACAAAATCCTACATCGTGAAAAATAAAATGCTAAACTCACTAACCTTGAGTTTCTGGAGATCCGAAGAGCACAGATGTTACAACCTGCCCTTAATCTGAATGCTCAAACCAACATTGAAGACACCTCACTCATCAAAATTATTTTTTAAATCCGTTCAACATATTTTTTCTTCTTTTTCCGGTATTAGTGCAATTCATGGATGGCGAATGCGAATGATTATGATTTTCACACCTGTTCCTGATTGCGCCGACATCTTTCGTTTTTAAGTTTGGATAGTACCTGTGTGGTGAGGTACGACTAGAATAAGAGTAACCATCTTTTATTTTTCTGTGTTTTGTCGGTAGATGACACTAGGCATTTCACTTTGTATAATTTAATGTTATAAAAAAATTGCAATCCTCTCGGACTCCATCAGTTACAGTCAAATAACAACAAGGATGAAGATCCATTGAAAACATTTTTGTCAATTGTATAAGTTTTGGTATGTTATGTCATGTTACATCTATGTGTTACCCTGGGGTATGTCCTGTTCATTCATGTTCTGACAACTCTCGTTTATGTATAACAATGTAAGTACCTATTTTTATGATTATGTATATTTTATGTATCGCCATTTTGTTTCTTTTGTCCACGCACTGTCTTCCTTTCATGTATTTTCTAAACCCTCCTTTTCGTTTATTTAAGTCTTTGAAGCCTGATGATGCAGTGTCATGCTGCGAAACCGGTATCTCAATTTAATCAATAAAAAGAAGTTTTTTGGGAAAACCAAGACTTTCAAAACCCCCCGCCCCTTTTTTCAACCGAATCCCAAAAATGGACAGAAAACTACATGAATGAAAGTGATTGTAACTTTGATCAAACTACATTAGCAGTAAGTACTCTGTACAATAATTGTTGTTTGTAATAATTTTCAAAGGTTGTTTCATGTTTTTAGCCCTGAAGAAGAAAATAAATATTTTCTAAAGCTTGGCGTAGCTTAAAACGTAGTTTCTTTCTGAACCTTGCCTAGGACCGAATACCCAAGATTTAACTTCTTCTAATAATAATAAATATATCTTTATTAAGCTTCAGCTATAGAAAATACAATAATTTCAAGAAATATATGTAAGCTTAAACCCAATAAATAGAACATGTTCAAATTATTATAACTATAAAAAAATAGTGCAAACATATTTTATAAACTAAAATTGAGAGATCAAGTGTATAGAAAAAAAAAAAAATAAATAAATATACAAAATAACTGAAGGGTGACAAACAACTACACATACTTTTCTACATGTTGAGTAAATGCGACCGTAAACCTTTTTTAAAATTGTGTAATTTATCACAGTTTTTTATTTCATTTGGTGAATTATTATATTGTGTGAGACCTTTGTAATATAGACTGTGATTAGTTCTTGTTAATCTTGCTGTTGGTGCATAGAAATTCGCCGTATTTCTGGTATTATAATTGTGAATCTCACTCACATATCGGATCTCATCGCACAAATATTCAGGTAATAACCCATTTTTTATTTTGAATATGAATAAAAATGTCTTATACATGTTATCTCCAACACTTCACAATCCAATTTAAAAAAAAATACTTTTATTCAAAATTAATACAGAGGTTATGATAAAGTAAAATTAATGTGTTCTTAACTAAATTGATTACAAAAATGAATATAAATGAATGTCCTTAAAACTAAAAAGCACTCCTATTTATAAACTAATATTGTCTATGCAGCATTGTTGGCACATCGCGGAAGATTGCTGGATCAGCGGTTCCCGTAGTGAGGCAATGAGGTGCTTGACTGGTCGCTAATCAAGGTCGTCGTATATTTTAGATATAACAACTCCCCATTTTATAAGAAAGTTGATGCATTGCAACAACTTTCACTGGTGGATTGGGTCGCATCTCAGTTCGAAGTCTTCTTCTGTGAATTCTTCTGGATGGATGCTTGTACGTCTTCTAGGGACGAGTTTTCGGAGTTTTTGGCGCAACAATGTTTGCTTTTCAGGCTTCGGAGGGTCTGAAGGGTCGTCACCATTGGTTAGGCTGAGTCTATTAGGGCATCTGCGTCGGCATTTACAGCAGATGTAAATGATTACAATGATGATGATCAGCATGAACAGGAACATGGTAAACCAGTGAATATGTTTGGTTATTAAGGGCTGGTTCAGTAGGTTGTCCAGTTCGTCCGAGTATTGGTTGATCCTGTGCTGTGCCATATCTTCTATGTTCAACTTGCTCAACTTTAGTGGTGTCAGTTCTGGGACGGCAAGTTTCTCTGGAAGATGGTCGCAGCAGTTGTAAGGAATTTTTACCGGATGACTGTTGTATGTGACGTTCTGGTATTTTTCAATTGGGTACTTGGAGTGTAGTCTTGTACTTCCAATGAAGGCATTGCAGTTTGGTTGAAGCTTCAGAAGAGAGTTTGTTCTGAGCATGTTAGTGACCATATTTCGGTTGCCGCATCGGATTGAGATTGGCAGAGGGTCAGCAACTGTGATGAGCCAGTAGTTCTGAGCGACTTCTTGTACATTGTAGTCGCTAGCCAGGAGAAGTGAAGTTTGACATGTCTTGGGAAGTGTGGTAGGTTGTCTTAAAAGCTGTGCTTCACAGATAGCATCACTATCTATTGGATATTGGAGAACATCAGAACACATCTTCATGTTGTTCTGTAGTTGTTTACAGCTGTGTAACTCTTGTGGAGATACGTAAAGTGAAGAATTGTCATCACGCGCGATATATTTTTGAGTTGTTGGTAAAATGTGAAAGACGCCTGTTCGATTGTCCAATACTGGGATAGGAAAGATTCGAAAGAGGGTGTAGAATTCAGGTTCGATTAAAGGTATTTTCAGGATGAAAACAACTTTATTGTCAGATTGATACGCTTCTAATTCTATTATGTCAAGATATTGAGCGACTTTGGAAGTATAAGTTGGTAGAGGAAGAATGTTTCTTGAGAGAGAGCGCGCTATTTCTTGAAGGGAGGTGACTAAATCTCTAGGAGTTATTATTGAACTATGCAATATTTTTAATCTGGCGAATATTATGGCACTCAAGATATCATTTAGAGAATCTTCTAGAAATGAATAGCTTTCCATTAGAGATTCGCAACTTTTTATGAATTGGTCTACGTCTTTTGTTAAACCGGGCCAATTATATTTGGTTCTTATGCGTTTAATGGTTTCATTTATTCCACGGTGTAAATTAGTTTTGCCAGAATGGTATTGGTCTATAATTATTGGTCTTTCGTCGTCATCGGGAGTTTTTACAATGTTTTGACATACTTGGATTTTTATATCTTTGTCATTGAAAATGAAAGAGAATATTTCAAGGATTGGAAGTTCGAGATTATTTTCTACTTGATAAGTTTGAGAAATATCAAATTTGTCACGGCACGTGTATAACGAATAAAAGAGGCGTGGTACTACTATGTTGTTATCATATGGTAGTGGGATTATAAAGTATTTACGATCTTTAACAGATTTGCTGTGAAGTATGTTCACTTCATTTGAATGAAAGTTAGCATTTTCTTCGAAAATATCATTCATTATCTTTTGATGAAGATCTTCTAATTTTGCTTGGCGGAAAAATGTGACAATGTTTTTGCTAGATTTGTCTAAAAGTTGTGAGTTTGAAGAATCAATTTTTGAGTAATCGATCATTGATTTTGTTTTGTAAAGGTGTACAAACCTGTTGTATTCTTCTGTGACTTCGTCATTGTTTGTCGTGTCATTGAACGTTTCGTTTTGTTTTTCGATTGGAGGTAGTTCATATGAGGTTGATGGTTGATTGTGAATGTCGTCGTCGTTTGAAGCAAAAACGGAAACTTTTTGTTGGAATTCTGAACATTTTTGGAAAAGGTTGATTTTTATTCGAGATAATGCGTCAGCATTTTTATTAATTTTACCAGGTTTATATTCGATTCTATAATCATACTCTTCAAGCTTGAGCCGCCATCGAGCTAGACGACTTCCTGGATCTTTGATGGAAAAAAGCCAGGTCAAAGGGCGATGATCAGTAACTAATATAAATATGTGACCAAAAAGATACGGGCGAAAATGCTTAACTGCCCAGACTATTGCAAGGAGTTCGCGTTCTATGGTGGAGTATTTGGTTTCTGCAGCGCATAGAGTTCTAGAGGCATATGCTACAGGGAGGTCTTTATTGATGGGTCCTTGTGAAAGAACAGCGCCAATTGAGAAAGCACTTGCGTCGGTTGTTAAGAGAAAGGTTTCTTCGAAATTGGGATAGATAAGAATTGGGTCTGATATTAGAGCTTGTTTGAGCTGATTGAAGGATGTTTCGCATTCCGAGTTGAAAATGAATGGAATGTCTTTTTGAAGAAGTTTCGTGAGTGGTTTGGAAGTTTTGGCAAAATTTGGGATGAAGCGTCTGTAGTAGCCTGCTAAACCTAAGAAAGATTTTATGTCCTTAGAGCATTTTGGAGACGGAAAGTTTTGGATACACTCGACTTTGGATGGGTTAGGTTTCACTCCATCTTCGGTTATCAAATGGCCAAGGTAAGCAACTTCTTTACGAAGAAATTCGCACTTATCTGGTTGGATTTTTAGGTTCGCTTTGCGAAGACGTTTGAAGACTTCCGTTAACCTGGAAATGTGCTCATTGATAGTGGGGGAATAAATTATTATGTCGTCCATGTAGACTAAGCATCTTTCGTTTTGGATACCAAGGAGGATGTTGTCCATTACTCTCTGAAAGGTGGAGGGAGAGTTCTTTAATCCAAATGGCATACGAATAAACTCGTAATGTCCATTTTCTACGGAGAATGCTGTTTTCGGAATGTCTTTTGGGTTCATTTCGATCTGGTGAAAACCGGATGCCAAGTCCAGTGTGGTGAAATATTGGCATTTTCCCAATTGATCTAGAAGATCAGAAATGTGTGGTAGAGGGTATTTATCGTCTACAGTTAACTCGTTGAGCTTTCTATAGTCGATCACGACACGCCATTTAGGTTTGCCAGACGCATCAATTTTTTTTGGCACAACCCAAACGGGGGAAGACCACGGGGAAATTGAGGGACGAATGATGTGTTGATCGAGCATTTTTTTTATTTGGGATTTCACCTCTTCCTTATGGACTTGTGGATAACGGTAAGATTTAGTGAAAACAGGTCTTGCGTTATTAGTGTCGATAGAGTGTTTGATTTCGTTGGTGAAGGAGAGTATGTCACCTTCGAGGTAAAATATGTCAGAAAAATCAAGGCAAAGTTGAGTTATTATTTCTTTTTCTTCGATATTTAAATGTTCGGTTCTTAATTGATCTTTTATGAATGTATTCCTATCAAAAATGGTTGTATTGTCAAAATCGGGGTTAAAATTAAAAATTGTTTCATCACTGTTTAAGAATGGGTCAAGTGGTTCTATATTAAGATCTGAAAAGTCAACAGTTTTAGGCATGGCGTTTACGTTTACAATGGAAGTGTAAAATTCACCTTTTTCATTCACTTTAACCAACGCGTGAGGTAATCTGACCTTATCTTTTTCTTGCGAGTGTAGAATAGCGTCAGTATTAGTCAAATTACATGTTAACTTACATATCATTTCAGTTCTAGCATCTAATGAAATTTGATTACGTTTTCCTGTTGTACGAACATGATGTTTTTTATTTTGCTTGTGCATAAATTCCTCATTTACTTTATACAGGGGGATCGTTTTGAAATTTGTAATGAGTTCTTTAGTTTTTAAATCGATAACACATTCATAATGTTCTAGAAAATCTAAACCCAATATACCATCAAAATCTATATCAAGATTGTAAATGTACACTTTGTGAGGGTCACCTACATTGAAAGGGACAAGAGTGGAAGTATTTATGGAAAGTTTCTGGTTGGTAATACCTTGGATGGTAATATTTTCGGGGGATCGTGTTGGAAATTGTGTTGCAGCGTTTTCTTTAAAAATAGAAATTCCTGCGCCGGTATCTATGAGAAATTTGAATTTGTTGTTGCGATCGTTGATGTAATAGAGATTTTTGGAGTTTACAGTTAGAAGTTTGCTTAAAGGAATGTCTGTTCCGGGAAGTTCAGATTTGGATCCATGTTGTCCAAATTCAAGGCTTGGATTTGGGTCTGGATGTCTAAGATTGGATCTTGAAATGAGTTGTTGGTGGTCTGTAGGACGCGTTAGAAAATCCTCATAACTATTATCAATGGTTACTTCGGAATCTTCTTTGGAAAATTGAACATTTTTGTAATGTTCTTGAAAATCGTGACTGGGATACTCTGTATAGGTATCAGTATTACCAGTATTGTCGAAAGGTTCGTTGAGATGATGCAAAGGGCGCATCTGATTTGATGAAAAGTTTGGTTTTTGATATTGAGAGTTGGAATTGAATGGACGTTGTGGGTTTTGGGGTTGATGTTGTTGTCTGGTTTGACCAGAGAAATTAGTGGAAATGTTGTTGAAGTTATTTGACCTTTGAAAGTTTGGATTGAATGATGGATGGTTTGAATTGAAGTTAGAACGATTAGGGAATTGTCTACACTGGTGTGCGTTATGACCAGTGCGGTTGCATGACGAACATTTGGGGATTTGAGAGTTGGGTCGACTAATTTTTTGGGCGTTTGGTCTACCAATTTTTTGGTTCTCCAAATATGAGAGTTGAAGCTCTTTTCTGATTCTGGTTTGAGCTTCTAGGAGGGTTGTCGGATTGCTAGCACGAATTAATTGTCCTAGTCTTGGTTCTAGGCCAGTAAGGAGTGTATTTAGGGCCATCGTTTCAATAAGAGTGGTTTGGGCTTCTTTCTGGTCTCTTTTCAGAGTAGCGGATTTTTGAATGCTCGAATGCATTTTTGCATTCAGAACTTGAAGTCTATTAAAGAATGTCAAGGGTGATTCATCTGGAGTTTGTTTTAGTCTTTGAAGATCTTGGATAAGTGATGAAAGGTCACGGGAATCACCAAAGTGTAGATTTAAAAGTTGCTTGATTTCGAGGTAAGTGTTAGGATTTCTAGAATTGATTAGCTGAGCTGCTCTACCTCTAAGTTTGTTTTTAATATGAATCACCAAAAAAATTTGTTGTTGTGTAGTTGCCATATCAAACGCACAATCGCATGCGCTAATAAAATTTCCTAGAAAGATTTGTTCGCCATCAAATTCTGGGACAATAGAAAAAATTTCGGAAAGTTTGTATGGTTCTACTTCGATAGTCGTTACAGTATCTTGACTAGTTTGACGAGCTTGGGCCATTGTTACTTGATTACTTGAAAGTTTTAATGCGAATAAAGTTGTTTTGCGATAAGGATTTTTCCTCGGGGAAAATTGAAATTGGGAGATACAATATTGAAAAATCGAACAGTAAAGAAAAAATCAACAAAAATGAACGTATACGAGACAATTCGTTACTTACAAGATTGTATTCTTCATCGAGTTGTCGTGTTCTCGTTCTTGACTACCAGGGGTGTCACTAGGTGTTCCTTCCGTAGCAATAGCGAGTGGGGACTTCTCTGGTTCTTTTCTGTTAAGGGATAGGAATCCGCCGCTACCAGTTGGAGTTTCTCGTGTTCTGACAGCGTTAGACAGATCCTACAGCGACTGCGCCAGTTGTTATCTCTAACACTTCACAATCCAATTTAAAAAAAAATACTTTTATTCAAAATTAATACGGAGGTTATGATAAAGTAAAATTAATGTGTTCTTAACTAAATTGATTACAAAAATGAATATAAATGAATGTCCTTAAAACTAAAAAGCACTCCTATTTATAAACTAATATTGTCTATGCAGCATTGTTGGCACATCGCGGAAGATTGCTGGATCAGCGGTTCCCGTAGTGAGGCAATGAGGTGCTTGACTGGTCGCTAATCAAGGTCGTCGTATATTTTAGATATAACATACATAATTCTTTGTTTCACACTCAACATTTCCAGGGTACTTAACATTATTCGGGTGGGTGTATATAAATCAAATGATGAAAAAAAGTCCAAATACACCACAAAACACGAAAAACTTCACAGAACAAGAGCATTAGCTACAACGTGCAAACGTATTGTTGTCCCCCAGATCAAATTTGAGGTTATATGTGTGACGTCACGAGCTAGTGCCTAATAATTGAACAACGTGTTCACGATTTATTTCAAAAAACGTATTTTTTTTTTAATGGGACATCATGATTTTTTTCCTGAATCCAAAAATAACGGAGTTATTCGTATTTTCCTCGACTAATTTATAAACGTCAAAGTAATAAGTTTCAATGATGTAATTGTTTCAAGATAAGCTCAACAAAAAAAATATTTTTGCCGTTTTCTGAATTTAATTTTTGATCTTATTTTTGTGCCACCACTGCCACCATGTAATAATAGTTATCAAAATATTGTGGGAAATCTTTTAAAGAAGGCCCGTTTCAACAAGAAATCCATTACAAAATAAACAATGAAGGCTTTTTTAAACGACAAATTCAAATGTGAACCTACAAACTTCATTTTTGACATGAAATCTCAAATATTCCAAAAACGCTTATACCTAGATATAGGAATCCAAAAATGTGATAATATATAGGGTATTCCATTTGTTACAAGCGAATTGACATCTACTTCCTATATAACCGAAAGTCGCGTAACGTCACTATTAATTCAAGAGCATCTCCGAAAATCTCTCCTTACAAATCTTCAAAATCCCAATCGCTTAATTTCCCGAGATATTCTAATAGGCTACTTACTTTGGCGAACCCTGTATAATTTTTTCAATATAACTTGCAAAATTGTTCAATTTTTTAGAATCTTCATAGATTCAAATTTCCTTCAGTAAGTTCGGATTCAGGGTTAGGACTAAATTTAAAGTAAGTTTTTTATTTATCATTTCACGTTACAAGTCAAGAAATGACTGTTTGCTCTTGTTTAATTTTATTTTTTTACATTTTTGAGACGCCCTGTATAATAAAAATCAATTTTCTCATCGTATCTCCTATTTTAAGACCAAGCAAAAACTTTTATCATGAATAACTCTTTGTCGTATCTTTCAATTTTTGGTCCATCTCACCTCTTGTCTACCCCATCCGTGGACACACTGTATAATATATAATATATAATATATAATATATAATATATAATATATAATATATAATATATAATATATAATATATAATATATAATATATAATATATAATATATAATATAAAATATATAATATATAATATATAGCGACCGGTTGTAAGTAACCGGGAGTGTTTATGACGTCATATATAGTTAGTTCTTTTGATTTTTCTTTTGGCATTGACTCTTTGGTAATTCAGATGTTTTTATCTAAAAGTATAATGTATTGGGGAGCAGTGTTGATTCAACTCGGAATTTTTTTATCTAAATCGTTTTTCTTTATTAAAATCTTTTTTCATATATATTGTTTAATTTTGAATAATGATATTCCAGATATACTCATTTTGAACATAATATTTCATTTCCAGTTTTGACACATAACACAACGCAACTTAACCACTGTCACATTTAACTTGGGCCATATTTAACAAAATTTATGAAACATAACTGAATACCAACTCAACTGACATTTAATCATTTTTCAAAAATAAAACCTATAAATGAAGCATCGGCAAAACTGAATAATTTTATTTTGTACGACTTAATTAATATCTACTCTTCAGAAGAGAAGGGTAAATATATTTTTTTCAATCATGTGATTTGAATCAACAATTTAAAAAAAAATCATTCAATTAAAATCGCGATTTAAATCACTGATTTTAATCAATTGATCTAAATCAACGCAACCCTGTTGAGGAGATTTTCTCTCTCTTGAAAAATTTGGCTATGATAAATGGTTGTGTCAGAAAAAAAAATCTTTCTAATTAGCTGCACAGTGCACAGATATTTTATTATTGATTTATTTTTTTATAGCATAGCTATTAATCCCAGCAAATTTTTTCAAGAGAAGAAAACACTTTGTAAATGGACAAAAACGCAAGATACCTTTTTGGACGAGCAATTGTTCTTGTATATTTTACCTTTAAACATTTGTGATAAAATCCACCCCTACCCAGATAATCATGAACATACACTTTTTCGACCCTTTTCTCCCCCTGAAAGGGATGACGGATTCGTTATAAGCACCCCAATGCGCATAGGAAACAGAAAAAAAAACTGCATCCGTGTCAGTTTTGGATCATACGTCATGCCTCAATGTAATATTATGTGATTACCTACATAAATATGTATGTTTTTTACTTCACATTAATTTAAAATAAATATGAAAATATGTAATACAAGCTGAATGCGTGAACATTCTTTGGATTTTATCACTGCTTTTATTTTTCGGGACATAGGTACCTCGGGACCACGGAATTGGGCACCTTTGGTCTCGGGATAGCGATATACATACCTCCGGGACTGCATGCCTTCTCAGAATGTCTGGTCGTGGTCCAACTTTCTCATTTCAAATTAGAACCCCAATTTTTTATTTGATTTATATTCCTCTAAAAACTCTTTTGTAGCATATCCATCATCTTAATTTGACGTATAATGGAAAGTTGCAGTTTTTTCAAAATTGTTAAAATCAGGTGAATATACCTGGATGCATTTTTGTTATTTTTATAGAATATTCGGAGAATATCAGATTTTTTCTCATTTGTGCAAGGCATTTTTAACGTCGCTGTCAAAAATTGTATCCGACATTGAAACAATCAGGGAAACTTTTCGAGGTGAATATCTTTTTATGCATCAAATTTAGGTATAGGGTGCTATAAAGAAAATGTTTATAATTTTTATGCGAAATGAATATTGAATTTGAATAAAAATTTAATCAAAACCATTGAATTTTTGATCGAATCAGAATCGTCAAATAAAAAAGATGACTAAAGCGGGGGCTCAAGGGGGTGTCAATATACGAGGCGATTCACGTAGGTTGGCTGTTACAAGTATTATTATGACATGACATGTTTTTTTAGGGATAACACTGTTGCCTCTTTTCTACGAGGAATGGACCAGTTCATCTCAAACATCCAATATTTTGATATGGTGCCGAACAGGCGGTTGAAGAACCGTTCACTGCAAGAGTTACAGAGTTTGTGAATACTTAAACTGTATATAAAATATAAGTCAAGCCTATTTTCAGGATGATGAAGAAAAAGGCAAAACCACATCCTCAGGCAACTCAGGTGATAACGAGATAGAATTGGTAGATAAGTTTAGACTGCTAAGATCATATTATACAGGGTGATTTACATGGTCTGTTGCAAGTATTTCAAGATTGGCTTTTCCAAATTGTTTTGAAATTTGGTATGAGTCGATATGAAAGTGTAATAAAACTTTTAAACATATTTTGGTGTTTGCAACGTTGCCGGATCTACACGTTTTTCCTAGCAACTTTCTTATTTAAAATATGACACACTGTATATTATTTCATTTTTGAATTCTGTATAAAATCTAGAGTAACTTTATATGTCTAATGATGATAGTTTGTTTTTTTGTATCGAACATGCTTTCATCTGATGAAGCTGTTTGATTTCGATCATTTGTGAGGTTAAGTCATGTTTTTGAGAATATATACAACATTTGCATTTCCTTAAGACATTCATTAGGTTTCTGTTCTATAAAAGTAAGATTGATACACGTTTAATTTGAAATTCGCTATATTTCAAAAATTGCTGAAGATAGGTTTAGGACAATATTGACATTTTTAATTCAAAACTGAATGCCAAGTTCACTAAAAACAATCGAAATCAAGTCATTTCCATTTGCGAAAATGTGATCGATTTTTTTTGCACAACGTGTAAAATTATTGAAATATTTAGAAGATTTTATGTGTACAGGGTGTCCCATTTTGGGTACTTTTGCGGGGTGTCTCCGTTATTCTTATAGATAGAAAGTTGCGGTTTTCGCGACAGTGTGCTACTTTTTCGTGAAACTAAAGATGCCGTTAACAAAATTTTCATAGCCCTTTTAGTTTTTAAGATACAGGGCTAAACTGAAAATGTTGCATTTTAAGGTACCCCTCGTATCTAAACTATCAGATAAGTTATGGAAAATGTGAAAACTGTCTCTTATATTACTTTTCCCGTAGAACTCGATTCTGCCTTCGGAATTAGTATACGGGGTCAGGTCAGAAAGTTATCGGATCCAACTTTATTTTTTTAAATGGAACACCTTGTGTATTTATAGTCCATAAGATTTGTCTTTTCTTTACCTTTTCAAAAATATATAAGACTTTGCACTTTAAAAAAAATTTAAGCCTATAACTTTTTGACCTGACCCTGTATACAAATTCCGGAGGCAAAATCAAAAGTTATATACTTTTCCCGTGGAACTCGATTCTGCCTTCGGAATTAGTATACGGAGTCAGGTCAAAAAGTTATAGGCTAAACATTTTTTTTTTAAAGTGCATACCCTTATATATTTTTGAAAAGGTAAAGAAAAGACAAATCTTATGGACTATAAATATACAGGGTGTTCCATTTAAAAAAATAAAGTTGGGTCCGATACCCCAAAAATACTAATTCCGAAGGCAGAATCGAGTTCTAGGGGAAAGGTTTTATAAGAAACAGTTTTCACATTTTCCATAACTTATCTGATAGTTTAGATACGAGGGGTACCTTGAAATGCAACATTTTCAGTTCAGCCCTGTATCTTAAAAACTAAAAGGGCTATGAAAATTTTGTTAACGGCATCTTCAGTTTCACGAAAAAGTAGCACACTAACTTTCTATCTATAAGAATAACGGAGATACCCCGCAAAAGTACCCAAAATGGGACACCCTGTACTTTGATATTGGAAGAGATCGTTGTAAAATTTTCACTCCTCAGTTCCTTACTGTTACCTGTTACTGACAAATCGTATTTTAAAGATCCTTATTTTAAAAATCAGACATAATATGTCGTTTTTTAAATAAAATGTCAAATATTCGTGATCGTTAGAGATATAACATGTTCTGTAAATGTTATTCAGAATTTCATACAGGATTAAAAAATTCGAATAATATAAAGGGTGTTCTATTAGAAATCAGAAAGTTACCACGAGAAACTAGTTCATCTGGCAACGCTGCAATCATGAAAATATGTTGAAAAGATTCATTATACTTGCATAGCGACTCATACCAAAACTCAAAAGATTTGGAAAATCCGTTTTTGAAATACTTGTAGCAGGCTTATGTATATGTACTTGTATATAAAAAAAACCTGTACAGGCTGATTCATTTTCAGCGACAGGGTGTCCTCACTGTATATGCCACCGTGCAATCCTTGACAAATACTTCACAGGCCATTCACAATCAAAAACACAAACTATTCGCGAAGCAGAACAACTGGTAAACAATAATTGAAAATATAATGATATAATCACTATTTTTCGAACCGAACACTTAAATCTAATGATCATCAGCTGATGATGTTGACAAACATAAACGACAAACGACGTAAATGTGGCTTCGGACAAGAATAATCGATAATATCATAGCTTCATCTGTGCGCATCGCTGCCAAGTTGTATATTATATCTTTTTTCAACCTGTTATACATTTTGTAAAGGCGGAAAATTTTGAGTTTTGAATATGGGCTTATTCGAAACTCAAACTCAAAACTAACATAAAAAAATAAAGTCTTTCACCTCAGTCGTCGCTTCGCGTTCCGTTCAAATTACACCAGATATGTGACTTTTCATTGTTAAATTTTTTAAAACTGGGCGTATAAATACGGCTTCTAAAGATCATGATATTAATTTAGGGGCTTATTCCAATTATTGATAAATCTTTAATTTGCTTCGTTTGAAATTTAAGGCAAATACCCAGCCACGTTTTGACATTTTATTCGTTTTGACATACCCGTTCCGATTGGAGGTATTTTACAACTCACAACAATCATGGCGGGGCGATTTTGAATTTTCTTTGGTTTATTAGGGATGGATGAGGTGAGAATGTTTTTAAATTTGTTAAATTTTTAATTAATCATCTTTAATAAACCAAAGAAAATTCAAAATCGCCCCGCCATAACTGTTGTTAGTTGTAACTGTCAAAAATTCAAGCAATCAAAACGCGACAATTACGCCCATGAGGACCCATTATCACTGTCACCACCTGCTGTCAATGCTGTCACTGTTCATGTTGTGTTGTTATTTTGATACATTGAAATAAATACATTTCAATGTTTTGAATAGAGTGGTGTGGTGAATGAGTATTCTTCAATAATGACTAAATTTTTTGTGGTAGCCACTTGCTACACACAGAGAGGAGAGTTAGTATGATTTTGGAAACCCATTTGGGTGACATAATATCGATATGCCGAGTTTAGCGAGAGTATCTATAAGTGATAATGGAGACTTTTTGCACCTCTTAGATTTTCATTTCGTTGAGGTTATCGTTATTCTGAGCATGCGCAGTGACATATTCACAATCCTTTATCGTTATTAACTATAACGCATTCCTTTAATCACGGGGAAATAAGGAAGAGCTTATCGTTATGGTAATGCTTATTTTTCAAGAGCGATGTTGCCGGAATTTATGAAATTGAATGGATACTACTGCTAATAATAATTTTTTCTCAAGCAATTTATCAAAATAAGATGCAAATAAGTACTTTACCTGACAATGAACGATCGCGGAAACCAAAATGAAATGTTTTAAATACAAAAAATAAACCCAGTACAATATTCTCCTTTATTTCATACTTCTGCGGATTGATCTACTTAACATTGTGACACATCTTGTCACGAACTCAATCACGCAACACGACCTAACTCGGACCTAACCCTACTTCTCTGCTTCTGACATCTTATAAAATAAATATTATTGTTGTTTAATGTTTTTGCTTTGTACCACTCACTAATTTGTGTGTCTGTACTTTAGAGATCATTTAAGAATAGTTGAAAGTCGGAGGTTGGACTCGTTTTCTAGCAGTAGTGCTGTGTCTAGTTCAAAGTCTGTCCTTTTTAAAGATAACTTTATCAAACTCCAATTTTATTATAATATGGTATCGTTCAGAGGTATGTCCGATGTTTTAAAAAAATGATTATAGATATAGAAATAAATATGTACCAGCTAAATAATTAATTAACAAGAAATAATTGGGAACACTCTCATTAGTTTCGCCTGTTGGTCAGACGCAAGATAACGAATAAAGTGAAATCGTGGTGGAACAAAACCTCTCTTAATAACGGATGAAGTAAATGTCATTTTCAATAAAGTTAACCATAACGGATGAAAAATCTGATGTTATTTTAAGAGGTGCAAAAAGTCTCTAATAATTATTGATCAAGCCGTTATTTTAGTGCATAAGTTATTACAGTTAAATGGATGAATATGGACCACAGTGTTTACTGAGAACATTGTCTCAATGATTAAAGCATAAACGTAATGCATACGCTTAAAAGTGCCCAACTTTCAACTTGTATGCACTATCACTTTATGGCAACTAATAAAATAAATAAATGAATAAAAATAGCAAATTTTAAATAAAAAATGTCTTCATGGGTGCTATGATTGAGCCTTTACGTTGACTTAACGTATCTGTTATTGTTTACTACTGAAAAATTCCATTTTCGACCGAAGACTTGATAATGATTGTCATTATCATATTAATTATTGTGATAGTCTTCGCTAACCTAAAATATATTTTTGGTGTCTGTGTTTTCTGTGGATATCCTTTGTTTTTCGACAATAATTTCCCTTATGTTGTTTTGTAACTAATTCTCAATAAATACAGCGTGTCCCAAAAAGTTGTATACCTACATACAGCGTGACCCATTTGTTTTCGGGTCACCCTAAAAAAAAAAAAAGATTTATAATTGACCGATTTGGCTAGAGCTTTTTTCAAATTGTAGAGCTTGACAAACTGTCTCTTCTCAACAAACATGACCTCGTTCATACAAAATCCAAGGCCTTACTTGCCAGTTTCCATGTGCAAAATTTTGATGAAACATATTAGCGATTTAAAAAAAAAAAAATATGCACGCCAATCCAGTGGCATCCCTCAACACGGGCTCATAACAAATTTTAACGAAATTCTTTTTTATTAATTTATATATATTTTTTCAATTTGGGTCTGTGGTGAAATTAAATTACTTAAATACCGAATGGTGTATTGAAGAAACTGGTTGCTTGGTGGAAATTGCTAAAATTTTGTTGTTTTTCCATGGCCAACTGTGAAGTTTTGACAATAAATTGATAATCCATTTTTCCCACGAAATGGTTACTTACTAAAAGTGTTCGTCCAACAAGATTCATTCATCGAATTTGCCGAAGTTTTTTCATCAAACAAGCTAAGAGATTCTGAAAACAACATTTTTACGTCCCTTTCGCATCTTTTGCTTTTTGATGATTCCAAACAAAACGTTACAGTCAGAAAAAATTATCGTTTTCATGATGTTATTCGACAAAAAAATATATATCTACCTACCTAATCACAGATCATAGGGAAAATCTAAATAAATGTCACTTTTCGATCTCCAAATCATCCGCGAAAATCATTTATCAAACAAAAGCCTTAATTATTCATCAGCATTTCCGTACGCAACCCCTATCCATCCAAAATAATATGAGATCTGAAAGAAAACGATAAAACCACAACTCATAAGTTATCTTCACAGCAGTTATTTATCACAGAACTTATGGAGTAACCCTCGTAAAGCGCTTTCTCGTGATTCTCAATTATCGGCACGTATGTTCGATGCTAAGAACAACGATGTGCTCCCGAATGACTCGTCGGGCTGTCTTTTGATGCTTTTTATGATGCTACTTTACGTAGAGTGAACCTTCTATATGTTATTTGTTCGGTGCTATAACCTTGTTAAGATAAAACTAAAATGAACTGCACGTTTTTTCAATTTAAATGTATCTAATCAAGTCCAAAGTATGACTTGAATGATAGAATTACAGAAAAAGCTCCACATATTCTCCTCTTTTATTCTATGCATAGTCTGTATATCTTTTCTAAATTTCTCAATGTGTCTGCTATCATACCACTTGATATGGCGACTTACATCTAATATTCTTGTCTTCATCTCTTCGATACTTTCCATTCTGCCACCATACACATAATTTTTTAAATATATCCACAAAAACTTACCTGTAGGTGTGAGATCAGGGTTATTTGGAGGCTATCATTCCCCTACCTCGTAACAGTCGTAACCCTTCCCCATACATTTTTTTTTTCGTGTCAGTATATCGTGATGACGGATGCTTCCAGACTTGATCGGTTATTCATCGGTTGGTTCAAAATATTCAAATTTTCAAACTCAAAAATTTCCTAAACGGCTCATCAGAAAGGCATCAAACTATATACTTTTGGAATCGGAAAAATCAGCTCTTTATGAATATGTAAAAATAAACAGAGGGTACCATTTTATTATCTTCATATCTTCATAACACGAACTTCAATTGTTTTATTTGATGCAGCAGTAGAAAGCTATTTGATGATACCTACAACATTTGTCTCCACACTATTCTTTGTATCTTGGAAAATATTCATAAGATGTTCTATTTTTCGCCTGAACACCCTGTACAGGGTGTGCCATTTTGGTTAAAATTGAGGGTTATATCGATTATTACTAAAGATAGAACCTTGCGGTTTTTACGAACCCGAGCTACTTTTTGTGAAACGAAAGATGGCACGAACAAAAATGTCATAGGCCTTTTAGTTCTTGAGCTACAGGGTGATTTTGAATCTCAAATCTCAGCGATCTGGTAACTTATCGGAAATGTGAAAACGGACTCTAATAGAATTTTTTACGTACAGGGTGGCCAACTAAGGATGCGAGGTACCGTTTCTCGGAAACTATTTATCGTAGAGGCTTGCGGCAAAAAATTTTATGACTAAAACGGCCAAGACAAAAACCTGGAAAATATTCTCAAGTTTCTGAAATGG
Organism: Orchestes rusci; assembly: GCA_958502075.1. NCBI lineage: Eukaryota > Metazoa > Arthropoda > Insecta > Coleoptera > Curculionidae > Orchestes > Orchestes rusci. The sequence goes on from OY293310.1 coordinate 5,493,654, forward strand.
TCGCTAGGGGGCGTAGCAACCAACACCAAGTAGAAAAATATGATTTTTATGGAATTTTGTCCAATGAAAATATATCGATGAGCTCATTTTCGGATTAACTGACTATTTACCTACACTTTTTGTCAAAAACGTTTTTTTCTATCTATCATAATAAAGTGGTGGGGGAAGTTCAATTGTTTTTTTTTAACAAACGGAGATTTCTCCCGTTTCGCTTGACCGATTTAAACGAGCTTGGGCTCATATGAAAGAGCATGATCTGTACTTCAAAAAACTTTTTGGTTTTGAATTTTTGACCTTCGCCGTCGCCGCTAGATGGCGTTAACTGAAATGGTAGCATGTTTTTGATTTTTCCAAAAAAATCAAATGTAACGGTATATTCATTTTTATATATTTCAAAAGGGGATACATTTTCCTTTAAAAAAAAAACAAAAAAATTTATGTTTTTTTTTGTATTTTTTTTTGTTTTTTTTTAAATTTTTTTTATAGGAAAATGTATCCCCTTTTAAAATATATGAAAATGGATATACCATTACGTTTGATTTTTTCGGAAAAAACTCAAAAGTATGCTACCATTTCAGTTAACTCCATCTAGCGGCGACGGCGAATGTTACAAATTAAAAAGCAAATGAGCATTTTATAGCGCAGACTATTCTCTTTCATATGAGCCCAAGCTCGTTTAAATCGGTCAAGCGAAACGGGAGAAATCTCCGTTTGTTTAAAAAAACAATTGAACTTCCCCCACCACTTTATTATGATAGATACAAAAAAACGTTCAAGACAAAGTGTAGGAAAATAGTCAGTTAATCCGAAGATGAGCTCATGGATATATTTTCATTGGACAAAATTCCATACAAATCATATTTTTCTGCTTGGTGTTGGTTGTTACGCCCCCTAGCGACCATTTCAGAAACTTGAGAATATTTTCCAGGTTTTTCTCTTGGCCGTTCTAGTAATAAAATGTTTTGCCGCAAGCCTCTACGATGTATAGTTTCCGAGATACAGTACCTCGCATTCTTAGTTGGCCACCCTGTACAATACAGTGGCGTAATCAGTTTTTTTTCCAGATGTAATTGTTTCCGAAATCTTGACCAATGTTGGGTTTTTGTAAATGGGACACTATATATTTATCAAATTATGGATTTGTCTGTCCACAGGCTCAAAAATATAATATGCGATTGATAAACCACGACAATAATCATCCAATTTTCATATTTATTCGCAATCAAAATTTTTCAGTTGTCAATGTAAACCAAGAATATTTGTTATTGTTTTCCTCGAAATCTACATTCTTTTTTCAGGTTAATTTTTATACACATTTCAGGGAAAACAAACACAGGTTTAAATTTAAAAAATAATATCATTGAGGACACTACTCAGTCATGGATCGTTTCTTTTTAACAAAAATATTTTTTTCTCCAGGACGGTTCATTTTATCGTTAATCAACAAGAGTACTTTTTTTTTAGTTCAAAGTTCAAGCTACCCAAATTTATTTTTTTGAGTCTTCATCTTCATCATACAGGGTACTTAGGGCCGATATTCCAATGTCACCTCAAGTGACATTTTAGCTAAGGTGATTGTGCCACTCCTTCCATTTTCTCAAGGATCTAATGTGAGTGTCGCAATTGAAGACGAATTCCAGGTCCAAAATAACCTTTAAGTGTACCTAATCTTGAATAGACATTGAAATAGCGGCCCTTTATAAGGTAAATGTGTTTCAAGGACAATATTTTAAGAGGAACCAGTTTCCATCATACGCAATTTTAATCAAATAATGTTGAGTACTTTGAAAGTTATTTAAAAAAAACCATTTCCAGCGACGTCCTTTAGGGGGCTATATCTCCGCAGGGTTGTCCGAAAACTCTGTATAGGTGTCCCATTTAAATAAACCACACACTGGTCAATATTTCGAAAACAATGATATCTGAGAAAAAACTCATTACGCCAAAGTATTTCACGAAAAAAGCTCTACTAGAGCCAGTTTTCACATTTTCGATAAGTAACCAGATAGATGAGATACGAGGGGTGTCCAAAAATGCAACTTTTCACCCTGTACCTCATAGACTAAAATGTCTATGACATTTTTGTTCATGGCATCTTTCGTTTCACAAAAAAGTTCCTCACGATCGTGAAAACCGCAAGCTTTTATCTTTAGTAATAACCGAGATAACCCGCAGTTGCAATCAAAATGGGACACCTTGTACAATGTTCGATGACAGATGTAGTTAGATCTTTTGATCCTTTATAGGATTGACATTCTGACAATTCAGATCTTTTTATCTAATAACGCAGTGTATAGGAAAGTTTTTATCCTTATTGAAAATATTTTTTTTCTGGCACAACCACTTATCCCACTGCTTACTTCCGAAGATATTCGAAAAAACCGAAATTTCGCAAAAATGTTATACTTAATTATTTCCTGAGTTTACTTGAGAAGATATTTTGAAATGAATTGCACTTTCTCATTGCCACTTTTTCTCCTCTACAATATGGCGGTATAATTAAAAAACGGACGATTCGTCTTTGAGCGGCCATCATCAAGTCCATTTTTTTAAATGCGGACCTGGATTTTTCATTCTATTTTTAGTTATCTTCTGACGTCCTTAATGCATTGAGGTATCGCTACCGTCGAAAAAAATACTTACCATCTAAAAATTATACCAGAGAAAATTAGTTAGGCGACCCTTGTCTCCTTAACACTCAGTTTGGTTCATAAATCCATCTTCAATCGACTCGTTATTTTTATGAGAAAACCAACCAAACTAATTGTCTGAACCAAAATCAAAATAACATCCAATAACGATTCATTTAATGAAATTAAATTAAATCCACAAATAATACTATGTACAGGGTGTTTCCGTATATTTCGTCTGCAGACTCGCTTATTATGCAAGATAGATAGGGACTTCAAATACAAAGTTGTTAGGTATTAACATGAACCGCCAGAAAAAAATAATTTTTTGTATACAGGGTGCAAGAGAAAGGTGTGACAGACACAACTTGCATTTTTTAAATGGAACACCCTATGTATTATTCTATAATCAAATAGACATTAATTTTCTGATCTCAAAAATATACAACATGTAGGCATTCCTTCCAGCTGTTTTCAAAATATTTGAGTTCTAATGTTGGTTTTTTGCTCAGATTAATAAACAAGAACAGATGGAACTACAAACGTTTTGTTGTGATGCCATCATCGGTTATAAACAACACGCCCCCAGGTCAGGCCATTCGATACATTTGCCTAAATCCTAAATCACATATCTATCCTTGCTATGTACATCCGATTAAACAGAGAACGCTGTAGATTGCTACATTTCATCAATGAAATGCACGGCGTTCCTATTCGAAATGATAAGACTACAGTGGGGAGACGAAGTTGGAGAAACGGCTGAGAAGAGCATAGTTGCCATACTAAGTAGATTTTCGAAAATGTACCGAATTGATCTGTCCACTAAAAAATGTAATATATCGAAGATCTCTGTGAAAACATCACGGTATTCTCAAGTTAGCTATAAAATTTGTTGAACTTATCATGAATATTTGCGCACTGCCCTTTAAAATGATTCCGTTATCCACAAACGCCGTCTAAAAATATAACACTAATAAAGCTGGCATCGTCGCATTTCTTGCTCATTTATCAGCCTGAGATCGGCTGTAAGCGGACAGTGGGACTACGGTCATGAAAAATGGCAGAGAATACGAAAATAACAAAATAAGTTTGGTTTCGCAGGTACATTTTTATCTTCATTCGCCGCAAGTGTGGCAGCTAAGTACATGGCTTAAAAATTGTCATTTTTTCTGATTTGTTTGATACCATTTTTTGCAACGGACTCTTATTTTTGTTCAAGTATTGTCCTTACTTTGAGATTTACGTTCAATTCGGTTAATGTTTTGAAAATTGATAGGCATATCACTTAAAGAAATGAAAATTGAATATCCAATTTTCTCAAGAATATTTAAAGGTAAATCCAGCAATATTCATGTCTCATTTTTGTGCTACTCTGTAAAGTGTGCCTTGTTTTTTGAGGAGCAAAAAGACATGTGTTTTTCTGCATCATTGAGATTTATTGTGAAGGTTTAACGTCTTTTCCCTTTTTTATGTAACTTGAACCAAATTAACCCAATCAATCTTGTTGATTTTATGAACCGCCGATAAAAACATGATGTTTAAAACACGACAGGAGAGGAGCTGAATGACATTATCTGCGATTCTGATTTTTTTTTTCATGGACTCGAATCAGCCTTTTTTGATTATGTGCCATGCTCAGATTTTTTTTCTCAAGGAAATGTCCACTCATTTGTTGATATCAGTACCCGAAACTCAAATAACGACTGCTAACGCATTGATTTAAATAACTTATTTATATCAATGGTCTTACGGCCTTATTTATATTTATTTTGATATAATGCCAACTTTTGATGCCTTGGTCCCACTGTGCCGCTATTCAACAGGACTGCTAAAAATCGATATCCAAGAGGAGGGGCTCTTTAGCATCAGTTGATCCTATTTTTCATCCCCACTCCTCTATCTCATTCTTTTCCTCTTATTGCTCTTATGGACGTAGATGTTGGCACCGGCGTTGGATAGGTTTTATGAATGAGTAGTTTCATCTGTTCTTGTTTATTAATCTGAGGTTTTTTGGTATTGCCAAATTTAGTATCTATGACTACAATAATTGTTTGAACATCATTTATTAATTTTCATCCTTCCAATAATCTAAACGAACGAATATAACAAGTGAATACATTTTATTATTAATAAATTGATATCATAAAATGCAATTATTGAATATGCCCGCCATTATTCACAACACATTTTCTTAAATGCATTTTATGAAATCAATTTATTAATAATATGATGTATAAACTTGTTATATTAGTTGTTCTAGATTATTGGAAGGATAAAAATTATTAAATAATGTTCAAACAATTATTGTAATCATAGATACTAAATTTGGCAATACCAAAAAACCAACTTCAAAACTAAAATATTTTGAAAACGGCTGGAAGAAATACCTACATTTTGTATATTTTTGAGATCAGAAAAATAATGTCTATTTGATTATAAAATAATATATAGGGTGTTTCATTAAAAAGAATGCAAGTTGTGTCTGCCACACTTTTCTCGTGCACCCGGTATACAAAAAAAATATTTTTTTTCTGGCGGTTCATGTTAATACCTACAAACTTTGTATTTAAAGTCCCTATCTATCTTGCATAATAAGCGAGTTAGTCTGCAGACGAAATATACGGAAACACCCTGTACAGCACTCACTATGTATAAACAATTTATATTGCAATCGCAGCGTATTTATGTTTTAACGATTCATATTTCGCGGCTAATCGATAACTAACTGAACTAACTCAGTCCATGGCGACCGTTTTTATAAACCTCAGCATAGTATAATAAACAACAAGTAGCGACAGCTCCATATATCTGTGGTCAAATTTCGTTCTGTCTCAATGACAGAAATTCGGCTCATTTATACCCTGCTAACATTTTGGAATGCGAAACTGTTTTCTAAATCAAGACTTTGAAACTTCGCATAAATCTTCAGACATACTGCATAGTGGGCAATCGTATTGTATAACTTGATTGATAATTCACCTATGTATCAGTATCATTGAAGTCATGGAATCGGCTACAGTATGGTTTTATTTTACATTTCATAAGGTTAGCAGTGTATAAATGAGGCGAATTTCTGTCATTGAGACAGACGAAATTTGACCACCTTTAGGTATATGGAGCTGTCGCTACTTGTTGTTTATTATACTATGACCTCAGACTGCCTTCGCCGATAATTCATGAATACTCTAGAATAATGGGAAAGCAGACGATAGATGGCGAAGCTTCTGGTATGGCAGAGAAACCTCTCGAAAGTTCTCACAGTGCACCGACTTTGTGACAATAGTGACAAGATCCGATGTGTTATGATGAGACATTATGGTTGTATTATTTGTTTTCAATCGATCCGACAAACTAATGTTGAAATTAAATACAAAGATAAACTCACCCACCAATTCTGGGTTCGCTGCTTCAATGATCTTGTTGGTATCTAAGGGAAGAAATAGGGGTTGGGGAGGGAATAGGAAGAAAGGGATGATCGGGAATACCTTAAACAGTACGTCTTATGCGTTGGCACTTATATCCGTTATTCCTGGGGTTGCTGCCCGCTTTATCACAATAATTATCGTGGACTGTATTTTTTTTACATTGACGGAATTCGGCACGCTTAATTTTCAACGCGACCTGCGACGGGATTTTGTAGACTCATGGCTCTCACGCACGAAAATTCTCAAGAAGAGTTCTCTGCGCGGTTGCCAAGCTTTACAACCTTATTCTACGTTTAGACTTTGGCTCAAACATACCCCGCACCCTGAAACATAATTTTCAGTCTACATTGAAATGTTTCGCAAACCAAAGTCCGTTTAACCTTACATGAACATGACATGCTTTAATTCTACCCAAAATAGACAACCTAAAATTACACAAAAACTAATTCCTACCCGAACTTACAATCTAGATCTTGACTAGCCATCCCAACTTATTGAGATGGTAAAGGGCATATCTTCACCACTGGTCTGGCGAAGATGCTGCCGGTACTTGTCCTAACGGTGACATTTCGGATGACCCCATCCTTGCCTGGGTGAACTTTCACAATTCTTGCCAACGGCCAATGAAGTGGAGGTGAATTGTCATTTTTGAGTATGACCACCGTCCCTTCTTCCACATTTTGTGTAGTTGTCGTCCACTTTTCGCGTGTCTGAAGATTGGTGAGGTATTCCAAGCGCCATCTTTTCCAGAAGTCCTGGACCAACCGGTCAATTAGCTGGAACCTGTCCAGTCGATTCATGGGTACTTCCGAGAGATCCACTATAGGGAAACCTTTCAGAGGCATCAATGTCAGAAAATGTGCGGGAGTCAAAGCCTCTGGAGCCGTTGCATCGGACGATAGTTGACACAATGGCCTCGAGTTTAGCAGCGCTTCGACTTGAGTCAAGAGAGTTGTAAATTCTTCATAGGTCAACAGCTGCTCTCCCACGATCCTGTGCAAATGATTCTTAACGGATTTTACATTGCTTTCCCAGAGACCACCTTGATGCGGACTATGGGGAGTATTGAACCGCCACTCAACTCCATCCATTAGCAACTCCGACTGCACTTTCTCTTGATATTCCTTTGAGGTTACCAATTCATTTATTTCCTTCAACAAAGTTTTCGCTCCAACGAAATTCGAACCTTGATCGGAGAACATCATCTGACAGGGGCCCCTTCTTGCAAGAAACCGCTTAAAGGCCTGGATAAAATGGGCAGTTGATAATGAGCTTACTAATTCCAAATGTATCGCCTTCACACTCATACATATAAACAAACAAACGTAACTTTTATGCACCTGCGCGCCTCTTTTTCTACCGAGTGTTATATTTATAGGCCCAAAGTAATCTACCCCTGTTCTTAAAAACACTTTAGCTTGAGACACTCTATGCACCGGTAAGTCTGCCATTACTGGAGTTTGATTCAAAGGCTTTGACCTGAAGCACTTGTTACAGCGGTGAACTCTATTCCGAATTAAGTTTCTGCCGCCCAGGATCCAATATTTTTGGCGTAATATAGCTTCCAGAAGATATGCCCCTGTATGAAGGTTCAAAACGTGATTGAAATCTATCAATTTCTCTACCAACGTCTCCTTAGATGGCAAAATTATTTGATGTTTTTGACCGAAAGTTAGACATGAGTTACCTAACCGACCTCCAACTCTCAATACCCCTTCATGTGAAAATGGTTTGAGTTTTCTCAGCTTCGGAGAACACTCTTTATTGTCCGACACAACCCGAATTTCCGCACTGAACCGTTTCAACTGGATCAATTTGAACAGAACCAACTCCGCCGCATGCAAATCGCCAACAGAAATAAATATCCGTCTTGGTACAAGTCTCAAAAACTGCAACACTCTTACTGTTATCCGCAAAATCTTCGGATACGAGGAACATCTTTCGACCATTTCCAACAAAGGATGAAGTTCCAACGCGTCCGCCGCCACCAAAATATTCATCCTTGGCCCTTCCGCAAGTTCCTGTGCTGTTCCCTGTTCTGTGATATTTTGAGGCCACTCGTCTTCCGGATACCTCGTCCATTCTGGGCCCGACGTCCACAAGGGATGATCAACCAATTGTTTGGGCGTGAGGCCTCTCGATAAGCAATCTGCTGGATTCTCCTTTCCTGATATATGCAACCATGATGCTCCTGGAATGTTTTCCTTGATCTGAGCTACCCGATTTGCCACAAAAATGTCCTTATTGTATGGGGTCTGCAACCAACACAAAACTGTCGAAGAATCTGAGAAAGCAAAGACTTTCGAGATTACTATCCTACTCTGGTACGTCTCCACAACATGTTTCACCAATCTTGACAAGAGCAGCGCGGCACATAATTCCAATCTTGGAATTGTTACCAACTTGAATGGTGACACTTTAGACTTTGCACAAGTCAAACTAGTATGGATCTCTCCGGACTGCTTCAAAACTCGCGTATAAACTACTGCTCCATAACCGTTTTGACTAGCATCTGCAAACGCTAATATCGAAATTGGGCTACCTTCTTCCGCTCCGATAAATCGCGGAAGCTGAAAATCCAGGACACTGCTCCATTCGGATCTGACATTTTCCCATATGCACCGTACATGTTCCGGAGGGTCTTCATCCCAACCCAACTGCAGATTCCATAACTCCTTGACCAGCAATTTTAAAAATAATATAAAGGGGGCAATCAGACCAATTGGATCATAGCACCGAGCCACCGCAGACAAAATTGATCGTTTTGTACATTTTTTTCCAGGTTTATCTAACTTGAAGGTGAAAGTATCCAGTTCTGGATTCCACTGCATTCCTAAAATTTTGGTATCCGATTTGAAAACCACGTCCTTTGATAGTCTTGAGTTGATTGGGATTTTCCCCAGAATCTCCACTGAATTTGTGGAGAATTTGGTTAGTTCGAAGCCACCAGCTGCAAAAAGTTCCACCGACTGCTGATAAAGTTGCCCAGCAGATTCCACCGAAGAAATACTTGCCACCAGGTCATCCATGTAGAGATCCCTTCCGATATGTTTGGCCGCTATTGGGAAACGTGACTTCTCCCTTTCCGTCAACTCTTGGACCACTCTTAGGGCTAGATAAGGAGAAGATTTTACTCCAAAGGCCACCACCGTGATTTCGTATGTTTCGATTTTGTCCCCAGGATCACTACGCCATAAGAGTCGCTGAAATGGCCAATGCTCCTTCACAATTCCAATTTGTCTGTACATCTGCCGAATATCTGCCGTCAACGCCACCTCAAACAATCTGAAATTCAACAACACAGTGCAAATGTCCGCCTGTAACTTTGGGCCGCTGTACAAGAGGTCGTTCAATGATACGTCCGAATCAGAAGCAGCGCTTGCATCCATAACCACTCGTAAAGGCGTAGACGAACTCTCCGTTTTGATGACCGCATGATGAGCTATGTAATACGCAAGATCATTAGAACAATCATTTTCCACAAGCTGCATATGGCCTTGATCGATAAAGTCTTTCATTGCCTTGTTATACTCAAGCCGTAAATATGGAAAGCGAGCTAATCTTTTTTCCAGCGAAAATAGACGAACCACCGCGTTTTGTTTTGAATCTCGCAGATTTTTCGCTGAATATCTAAATGGAAGTGCAACAGTGAACCTGCCGGAGACTTCATCGCGTACAAGAGCTGCCTGAAATAGTTCCTCGCACTCTGTATCCTCCGGATCCGTAAGAGCACGGCTTGGCACTTGCTCCAGTTCCCAAAATTTCTTCAAACAGTCCTCCATATTGTTTTCTTCTTGTTGCGTGAAAAACGTCGAAGAGTGACTGGGAGAGTCCATTGGCACCCGACCCGTAATCACATAACCAAACGCGGTCTCTAGAGCCACCGGAGAACCTCCTTCACCCTGTATTGTTCGTTTACGCATTATACACGAGAAAAGTTCCGCTCCTATTATGCCATCAATGTCACTTGGCTCCGCAAAATTGGAATCCGCCAAAAAAATATCTTGAAAGTCCGCTGAGCACTCTTTGGATTGAACTGAACAACTTGGTAATTTATCGGTTACTTTATCAACAACCGTCGCTGAGATATCGAAAATTTGATCCGTTTCATATCTGGAACCAATCACCAAATTGGTCCTTCCTCTAACCGTTTGGGGATTTTGACCTAGTCCATGAACCGATGAAAATGTCCTGCTGATTTTCAAACCGAGTCTTCTACAACACCGCAATGTCAGTAAGTTTACTTGACTACCGCTATCCAAGATAAACCTTGCTGTCGCACATTGGAGTCCGCTATTTAAAATGTTCACCACTACCGTGGGTAATAAAACCGTGCTAAACCTATAAGTAGCCCTCACTGACGTAGTACAAAGAATTTGCGCTCCAGTATCTCCGTTCGCATCCGTTTGTTCCTCATTTCGAACCGCTCCTCTAAAGTCCGGTTTGCCTAGATGAAGCAGAATGTGATGTTTTTTCGAACACTCCGAGCACGTCCTTTCCGATGAACAATTTCGAACCCCGTGATTCGAAGCTAGACAATTGAAACACCAATGATTATTTTTGACTGCTTCATATCTCTTGCTAGGTGTAAGGGCCTTGAATTTTTCGCACCGTGCCAAATAATGACCTGTCTGTTTACAAAAAACACAACTTTGTTTCTCCCCGCGAACTTGACCCGCAAAAAATTTTTGTTTACTTCCTGAAGGTGGACCGGAACTTGAGAGCTTATTCACATTGAGTATCTTTGATTGTTCTTTCACAAATAATACAAGCTCGTCATACGTGGGGACGTCTTTACCTCGTTTGAACGAATCAAAAGCTTTCACCGTTGCATTGTCCAACTTGTTTCTTGCTTCATAAAACAAAACAAAATCCGCTAAGTCGGGCAACTTCAATTTTTTAAGTGCATTCACGGCCGAATCAAATCTCTCCAAAAATAGATTCAAATTCCTTGATGATTCCATCGTCAACGGTTTGAAATTCATAATCTGATCTAGATAACTATTCGCCAAATATCTCTTATCTTGGAATTTATCTACCAGGGCGCCCCAAAGAATGTCATAATTGTCCCCTGTAGGCGCAATTCCTGAACAAATACTCAGCGCAGCACCGCGAAGTCGTCCGATTAAATAGTGTACTTTATCCGTGTTATTCAATGTCGTATTTTCGTGAATCATACTTTTGAAAAGTTCATAAAATGTTTCCCATTCGCGAACTTCGCCGGAAAATTCAGGTAACTCTATTCTTGGGAGAGTAGGTAAGACTTTATTTGGTAAATTTTGATTTTGACCCCTCGAAAACTGACTCGCATCTTCTTCCGACCTCTTCAATGTAGCTGCCGACGAATGTATGTGACAACACATCTCATTTATAGTGCTTAGAAATTTATAATCCGGTGTAAATTCTTCGTCCACCTCAAAGCTTGCCTCATTTATTTCATCTACTACGCCAACCAAAGATTCCCGCGTTGAATCTACCGAGTGATACAACACTAAAAATTTATCTTTATCTGCTCTAGTCGTAAGCTTTTTAGATAAATCAATTAACTCCTGCAAAATCAAAAATAACGATTCCTTTTTTGCTGTTAGCATTTTGACTTTCCGTTCCGCTTTTGTCCCACCCATAATAATTATTGAGGTATGTTTGGCCAAAATTTTACAAATTTCCGGAAACCGCAAAACCACCGCGTTAAAAAAACAACTTCCGAAAGTCCTACCCAATTAAAAGCCGTTCGATGAATCTACCGAATCCCATACAAGTTCAAAAAAACCTCAAACCGAAAACGTACTATTTCTGAAATATATTCCAATGTTCAGGTATTTAACCGAGAAGCTGGCAACACCGCACCCAGAGAATAAATCCGTCGAGCGGTTGGACGCAAAAACTTTACTGATAAGCCGAGCAACTTTTTTCACCAAACCGATTCTCGTGAACAAAGATGCTATTTTCACCGCTAAACACCAAAATCAAATCCGTCTCGAATAGGACCAAAAAATTTATTATTTGTTTTCAATCGATCCGACAAACTAATGTTGAAATTAAATACAAAGATAAACTCACCCACCAATTCTGGGTTCGCTGCTTCAATGATCTTGTTGGTATCTAAGGGAAGAAATAGGGGTTGGGGAGGGAATAGGAAGAAAGGGATGATCGGGAATACCTTAAACAGTACGTCTTATGCGTTGGCACTTATATCCGTTATTCCTGGGGTTGCTGCCCGCTTTATCACAATAATTATCGTGGACTGTATTTTTTTTACATTGACGGAATTCGGCACGCTTAATTTTCAACGCGACCTGCGACGGGATTTTGTAGACTCATGGCTCTCACGCACGAAAATTCTCAAGAAGAGTTCTCTGCGCGGTTGCCAAGCTTTACAACCTTATTCTACGTTTAGACTTTGGCTCAAACAATGGTCGGAACGTTGTTTCCGCTGCCAGCTGCCTTGAAGTTTCGAACCACTGGGCATGTTTCGTCACAATACGTAACAATCCACAGAATGCTGCAAATCAACTTTGATCCCATAGTAATTCAAAAACAAAATCGACTAGTCTCAACAAAACCCTTGGCAGCGCTGTAATAGTTCCGAAAACAGGTGTTTTTTAGTGTTATAGCATCAATTACTCAATACTACAAAGATTTTTTTCTTTTTACAGACTTTTATTAATATCTACATAATTACTATTTTTTCAATTTTTCTCATTTGGAGCCCCCAGTTAGTTTTATTTCACCTCATCCATAAGTATGAACGTAGATACTTTCCATTATTTTTTAAAATATTGAAGATTTCGAAGCAAAAAACGCATAAAAAAACAACTTTTTCCAACATGTAGCAAAACGCATTTAGTCCAGGACTTTTCAGTATTTTTATAGAAACCTTAGGTACTTTTTATTTGAATGAGACTATTTTCCATGTCCATGCATGTATATACATTGATTCTACATACACATTTTGCAAAACCACTTTGGTTTTAGTCGTACATTTAGTCGCCATTACACACTCATCTAATCACCTCAATGCCTTAAGGACCGTATTTAAAAAAATTAAGTTGATGATGGCAACTCGAAAACGAAACGTCAGATTTTAAATTTGATACCACTATCTTGTATAGGAGAAAAAGTGGCAATGACAAAGTGTAATTTATTTTAAAATGTCTTTTCAAACAAACGCAGGAAATGATAAAAACGTTTTTGCGAAATTTCGGTTTTTTTCGAATATCTTCGAAAGTAGTCGGAATTTTTAAAATTTCAAAATGGCATTTTGTTGACCATAAAAATTCGCAACTTTGTATCCATTCAACCGACCCTGTATCCCTTATAATAACTGAGATCCCCATGCATGCACTCCAATCTGTGGCACCCTGTATTGATAAAAATCGAAAAAATTACGGTTGAATTGAAAAAATTAGAATTTTTTATTTTTTCGAAAAAATCGTGATATTTGCAAACCTGTGGTGGAACCACGAACAATCGACAGCGAAATTTTCCCTTTACGGATCGCCTCGTTTTGTCCTTATGATAGACGCGATCGTTATAGTCCGAACTACGGTCAATCTACAACGGCATATATCTCGATATTTCCTCCTCGCTTTATCTTGGATCACCTTGACCGTCCCGAGATTTCAAATCTCTATCGTGATAAGTTACTTGAAATGTGTTCATATTTAATTTTTATATAATAATAATTATTATTGGTTCTGCAAAAAGGGAATAACTCAACTTCAGCATCTAATTCAATCACCTATTGAACTATGAAGTTTGTGTTTGGTATTGTGACTATCGCTAGATCCGCAACGGTCTATTATAGAGATGTTCACTTCGCGACATGACTAAACTGGGATAGGCAGATGCCAAATTTCGTTTGACGTGTTTCTTCGAAACGGTACGTCGCACAGAAAATATTGTATTATTAAAAATTAAAGCTGATGAAATCTTCTTTCAGATAGTACAATCATTTTTTCAATGTCTTACCTTTTTCGTCAATTATGAAAAATTGACAAAAAAATTGTTAGCGATCCACCGAGCGATCCAAGTACCCGTCAATCTTCCTGTACTGAATCGTTAACCTTTCATTTCTCACAAAAGTTATGAGAAGGAAAGTTTTGGATTGAAAAATTTTCTTCAAAAGTGTAGGTATGCAATTTTATCTTGAGCCGCTAAATGGTTAGAGCGTTTAAAATGTGAGTATGCTCAAAAGGTGGGAGTACTTTCAAACATTCTGACAAAGAGCATCATACAGGGATGACTTTTTCGTGTTCCTCATTATTCCATTCACAAATAGGTTCATGGGATATGGGGCTAACTTGTGCTTCTGCTACTCCGCTTCATCTTCTTTTTCCAACTTGGTTATCAGAGCTCTGTGAAATATGATCAGAGGCTCTAGGACAACTTCCTCATTATCTGCTTTGATAGTATTGCTCATCGCAGTCAATGAAACGACTGAGTTTTTCTTGGATTGTTTCACTTCTGAGAAATTATTGCAACTAAAATGTTCATTGTGCGGCTTCCAACTTGCAAAGCCTGATAGCAGTTGACGTTACCTGTTCAAATTACTCCCGTTGAAAGAGACATCAAACAGTTACGTTCAGCAAAATGAGAGTGATCTGACAACCATTGGGCAAGCTTCTTTCTGTATTGAGTACTTGTAAAAACTTTGAAGGGTGAATCTTTGACCAATTTTTAGACAAAAATTTCATATGACCATGGATCCACAAAGATTTTTACAAAAAAAAACAAGTTGGTATTCGTGTCTTGTCATTAATAATAAAAAAAAATTTGTCCAATCGCCACGTCACTTATCAGAATTATAAGCAAAACTCCAAATAATATAGTTTTTTGGACGCCCCGTATCTCAGAAACCAAGCCGTTGTGGACTCATGTTCATATAAACTTTTTGTCTTAAAATTAGTCAAAATATTTACACTTTGAAGTTTTTCAAGTACTTAATTTACACCCTGTAAAATCATCTTCAGTTTCAAAATACGCATTATAATAATTTTTTTTTAAAAAGCATGGAGAGTGATCAAGAGAGAATACAGTTTTTAAAAACGAAGCTAGTTCAAACAAAATGTTGAAAAGTATTTCGAAACGTTTAAAGGTTCTAACCTACGATTTACCATGCTAAGATGGATAAGCATAAGCGTACAATTTTTTGAAGAACAATTTTTGCTCTTCAAGTGTGTTGTAACCTCAACACTCAACTACAGAGATGGATACACCGTCTGAAACGAAATTTAATCAGCTTTAAAGTTCAATACCTTAACATTTTCTGTGCGATGCTGCGTTTCTGAGATGAAAGCTGGAAACTAAAAAAAGTTACTTTTGAGAGCCCCTTCCGCCCCTCAAACCAATGGGACTTTATGAGACGTTCTTCAGGGGACCACCCCCTACACAATCCCGGAAAAATTGGAACTACCTACACCAGTTAATGCACGATTTGCCGCCATTTTCTGCTTATTTGACTAGACAATTTCAACTCGTTTTGAGGGGCGTTTAAATGTAGTACATACATAAAAAATCTAGCTGGAAAACCAGCGACTCGCTTGTCTGTTAGTTAATTTAAAATAACAAACTTTCGATTCAATATTTATAAAAAAAAGGTTAACACTACAGAAAATGATAATATGTTTTCACAGATTTATCTAATACAATATCACTATTCTACTAGCCGTTTCTCATTTACGTTAACCACACAACCCAAATATTTATTTAATGTGAACGCGGCTTGTAGTTTCTTACGTACCAGTTCTCAACTTAATTGTCATTGTCATTAATCGAAAGGAAATGGGAAATTCTGATAAATAATGACATTTAACAAAAAATTTGAACATAAACCTTAAGGTCGATATTTCAATGTCACCTCAAGTGACATTTTAGCTAAGGTATACTTGAAGTTGATGTGAATCTTGAAATCGCGCAACTCCTTTCATTTAGCTAAGGATCTAATATTAGTGTCGCAATTGAAACACGACACTCACGGGAGACAAATTCAAGGTCCAAAATAACCTTCAAGTGTACCTTAATCTTGAGTGGACATTGAAATATCGGCCCTTAGTTTCTCAACATCTGCTATGAGTTGACAGGGATTTCCATTCTCATATACATAGTCGATGATAATATGCACATGCAAAGCAAAAAAGCAAAAAATTCTATCAAGAAAATCATAGTGAAATAGTTCGAATTCTAAGGTCCCAATCTCAAAAAGTGATTGGGTTGAAAAGAAATGCTTTTTTTCACGCAAATCGTTGATTATTCAAAAACGGTAGAACTTTTTAACAAAGAAAATATCTGATTATCCGGAATAAAATAAGTACAATTACAAGGCTCGTGATCCTGAAAACATTTTTTGAGAAATGAAAAATAAAAAACCATGAACTCAGCTTATTTCATTTTACTCATCAATTTTGGGGTAACGTGAAGATTTTGTAGAAGGAAAAGTTGTAGATTTTTGAATTGTCTACAACTTTCACATTCAACTTCTTTTGATATAATCAGTAAAGAAACCCCAAATCACAAAAAAATCATCTTTCACCTCTTTCAACCCCCACCACTCCTCGTCTGCATGAATTCAGGTGTTGAATTTTTTTTCCAGCATTACTTATGTCCTTTACTATCCTCTCCGACTGCGTATACCTTGTAAGGAATTTTTTCCTTCCGAAAAGGTAACCAGCCTGGCCAAACATTTGAATTGACTTGATTAATACAAGTAGGTGTGGTAATCGTGATAGCTCTTGAATTGCGCTCGTACCATTGAGTTGAAGCATGTAGCCTTCAGTGTTGAAGTTGTAGATTTGAAATTAACTGTAACATACAAATTCATCTTATACAGGTTTACAATAATTTTAAACCTTCTAACCCTTACTATTTTTATTGCAGTTGTTGAAGTTTTGGATACACGATCAATTTATCTTCGAGGGAAAGACTCGCAGTGAGTATTTTCAGCCGTAGCCGTCTTGTTCCAAGTCATTCGAAGTAGATCTTCGAATCCTAGACAAAAATGCAAGTCAAGTGGCAAGTCATTTATTGGGATCAATTTTTTGCAATGGTAATGGTACCCTGATTCATTATTTTTGTTCAACCGTTTCATGATAAAAAATACAGAATTAATAATTAGAAGCTGCTGCATCGAGATCATATCACTCCTTCATTATAGTCCCCAGTATCGCGTGGGTTTTCTAACATGATACATACAGGGTGTGCCATCGAAAACGTATCGGCATTGACTTTGGACATTTAATGTCGTTTAAAAATGAAACACTTATTAGGTGTATAAGCAAACCCTTGGGCAGAGTGATACTTAGCCCTAAAATCTCAAATGGAAAGGGGGGTCGAGTGATACCTCATTTTGAAGGCCCTTTGACCATGATAACAACTGCCGAGTTTCAAGTCTTTGCTGTCATTCCTGTTGATAAGACAGCTTTTCAAAAAAAATGTATTCAATAAATAATTACCCGCAAGAGTTTACTTCTCCAAACTCAGAGGATATGATGAGGGACAGAAGATCCTCAGAATGAGCTATGACTCAATCCTTTTGAAGAGGATCCATTCCACCTCAAAAATAAAAAGTAATGAGGTGAAATAAATTCTCGTGAAAAGGATTGAGTGATAGCTCATTTTGAAGATATTTTGTCCCTCATCATATCCCCTTGGTTTGGAGAAGTTAACTCTTGCGGATAATTATTTATAGGATAAAAAAAAGTATTCTCTTTTTCAATCAACACGAGTGACAACAGAGGCTTGAAACTCGGCAGTTGTAATCAGGGTCAAAGGGCCTTCAAAATGAGGTATCACTCGACCCCCCTTCGCATTTAAGATTTTACAGGTGAGTATCACCCTGACCAAGAGCTTGCAGATGTGGTTTTACTTATACACCTTATAAGCTTCCCCCTCAAAAACAAAGTTGATGTGTCTGAGTGTTTTATTTCTATATGACAATGAATGCCAATATCAATGCCGGTACGTTTTCGATGGCCCACCCTGTATAATCGTGAAACTTTGTGATTTGCTTTCTTATGTCAAGTCTGCCAATCCCTGAAAATAGGAACTCTGGGGGCGGTTTCACGACTATATGTATCATGTTAGAAAACCCAGGCTGTACTGGGGACTATTACATTTTTGAAATTTAAAAACTTGTAATTTTTCAATTCAATTATTCTACAGCTATTTCCTAATTGCGTACACTAAAAAGCAACCAAAAATATAACTTTTTTTCTCCTAATTTTTTTTATATCTGGCATCGTTTTACTTGCTTACACGTTAAAAAATATAAAACTTTTTGCATAGATTGGAAGATTTTATCTTTCGAAAACCAGATACGAAAAAAATCCAGGAGGCGAAACAGTTGTATTTTTGGTTGTTTCATTCAGGAAAAAAATAAAAATTAGAATAGAGTCAGTGTCGTACACGGTCTTCCCATGTATTTTTGCATGTAGAGAGTTTATTTGAAAAGATATAAAAATAAGGTAAATACAAAAGTTCCATGTTTTTTTTATGAACTTTGAGAATTTGTAGGCTAAAATGTCAAAAAATGTTGTTAACTGTCAAATATTGACAGGTCGATGATTTTTTCATATATACAATGTTGGTTTTTGAAAACGTATTGGACATAAAGGTTGGAACTTTGAAAATTGTATCGATTCTCTAAAATACGAAACGAAAATCTTCTTTTGGTACATGACAGAAGATACCCAGAGTGACGTTCAACAAGGTTACGAAATTATAGTTTTTTTGTTTAATATAGTTACTACTCAAATTGTGGAAAACAATAATAAGCTGGACAAAATGCTTGGGACAGAAATTTATTTAATCTTATACCGAAAAAAAAAAGTCAGAATACTAAGGCCTAATACTTGGTATGATACCCCTTCGCTCTTATGACATTCGCACATCTTTCTGGCATAGAACTTATCAAATGTTCAATAAGGTTCTTGTCAATGCTATTCCATGCTTCGATGAGTTTCTCAAAAAGTTCGGTCGTATTGCTTACGTTTTCTCGTTGAATTTTGCGGTTAACCAGCTCCCATAAGTTTTCTATCGGATTAATATCTGGACTCTGTGAAGGCCAATCCATAACTTTTATTTTTTTTTCTAATTTTGAAGTATGCTTAGGATCGTTGTCATGCTGAAATGTGTGGCATTTTTTCGTGCGTGTAAGGTTCCATTACATCTCGTAAAATGCCTCTATACATGATTAGCGATCCATTGTCCCTTGTATTCTATGTAAGGGACCCATTCCATACCAGGAAATGCAACCCCACACCATCAATGATCCCCCGCCGTATTTTACGGTTGGACGAATATATCGTCTATTTAAACGCTGACCTTTGGGACGCCTCACATGTATTATACCATCACTACTGTTAATATTAAATTGAGACTCGTCACTGAATACCACTTGTTTCCACTCGTTGATGGTCCAATGAATATGATCTTGAGCAAATTTTAAACGTGCCTTGATGTTCTTCTTACTCAGTAAAAGTTTTTTCAAGGGCCTGTGGCTGTGAAGACCTTGCTCAACTAAACGACGTCTTATAGTTCTTGCACATATCCCAGATGGTCCAGATTCGTCAATTTTCTGAAGTATTTTGACTGAAGATAAAAATGGGTCATTTTGAGATAAGGTAGTAATCTTCCTGTCTTGACGTTGACTCGTTTTTCTTGGTCTCCCCGCACTTTTTGATGGAATCACTTGTCCCTGGACTTTATATTTTTTAATTATTCGCGACACTGTGTTTTTCAACACACTTAGCCTTCTGGAAATATCACATTATCGAACTCCTGCATTATAGAGGTTTATTATTCGGTTGCGAATATCTGATGAGTATGCTTTGCCCTTCGACATAATAATAGAATTTCAATGGACACTCTTTCGACATAAAATGATCAGCATCCATATAACAAATATTATTATTTTGATGATACGGCTTAAGTTCCAACCTTTTTGTCCGATGCAAAAAATGCTTTGTAGTTTTTTGTCATCCATTTCAAGTAAATATAAATACAAATACCATGAATATATTGAGATCAGTCTCTAGTCCAAGAGTATATGTAATTTTATTAAAACAATTTTTAAATGTAGGCTGTAACTTTAATTTTATTTTGTTCCAACCATTTTGTCCAATACTGTAGGCATAGGCATCTTTGACATGCTTTAAAAATCAAACGGCTTAACGAAGAGAAAAGTGATCTGCACTTTTTCATCTTTATCTTTCAAGAGCTATTTAGTCATTTGAACAGAAGGTACTATCAACTGCCAAATTTTTCCAAATCTCTTGACATTTTTTGACAATAAAGAATGTCCTTAGATGGCTCTTGAAAAGTTAAGACTAGAAAGTGCAGACCGTTTCTCTCTGTCTTGAATCGTTTGAGTTTTGAAGCATGTCAAAGATGCAAAATTGTCATTCATGGGTGCGTTCACAAATATCGTCGGGCGATCGCACGGCGACGCTCTGACCTTTACCGGCTGCTCACAATTCTCGCCGAGTAACATTCAAACTCATTCACAATCCGGGTAAATATTCTCCGGGCGATCAACTTTTCAATTCACTTTTTAGCTGGTGAAGATTTGTCGCGCCTGCGTTGTGTGTACAAACGTGTGATCCTAACCAAAAACTAAAAACAACAAACTACACGGCTGATCGTTGGTACATTAGGGCTCGTGATAATTTAATTAAAAAATGAATATTATGTCGTCAGAATCGCACAATCTTGTGGAAGATGCGAATACCAATTTTCCAATTATTATTGAACCGAATCGAAGGTAAAAAATTGTAAGCTAAAAAAACATCATTGTTAATTAACTGTGTTTCCAGACAATGCTTTAGAGTGTTTCCCTGTGACAATGGCAAATGACAGGCGCTATCTGACGACGAATCACTGTCCTGGAATGCCGGGATCCATATTTTACATTTATTCCTTATTCCACACACTTATAACTTCTTAGAAACACAGTATAAAATATTAGCTTAGAAAGTATAGCTATGGTTGTATTATTTAGTGTTTTTGTAAAATGGTTGTATTATTATTCAAGGACCATAACAGTCATAACACTTTCAAATTTTAAGGGTTATGATAAACCATAACAAGTCGTCAGGTCGAACAATCGTGAACGAGGATAATTTACCATACGTCATCTGTCAGATGAAACTGACATTTGACGAAAGTTCCGGGTTAATGATTGTGAACGCATCCCATAAAACGCGATAACCCAAAAACAGCTGAGTTTAGGAACATAATGTGTATGATAATTTTTGTTCAGAATTTCAAGATCTATAACACTTTGAAAAAAAAAAGATATCCTTTGTTGTTTAATTTGTATTTGTTTTCTTGTTGAAAGGGACCTACTTTCAAAGATTTTTCACAATATTTTGATAACCAACAATAAGATCAGAAATTAAATCAAGAAAGCTGCCAAAAATCATTTAAAAAAAAGGAAATTCCCAATTTCTATAACTTATCTCATTGAACATTGAAAATTAAGGGGAGTTTGTATAAGATGGTCCATTCCAATTATTTTTTTCAATTTTTGTAATGGACAATCTTATACAAACTCACCTTTATTTTCGATGCTCAATGAGATCAAATTATAAAAAATGGTGGTTTCCATTTGAAAAAATGTGTTTTTGCATTTTTCTTATTTTTGGGTCACCTTGCAATATTAGTTATCAAAATATTGTGAAAAATCTTTCAAAGTCCTTTTCAAATAGAAATCCAATACAAAAAGTAATAAAGGCTTTCTTTTACGAAAACTATACATTCAAAAAATAGGAACCTACAAGGGTCATATGCAGAATGAAACTGTTTGCTGACGATACTATGATGTACATTTGTGGTTCGGATCTCTCCTCAATGTTGGAATCTCTCAATGAAGACCTTTAAAGAATTCAAAATTGGTTGGACAACAATAGCATGGCGGTCAATATAAATAAATGCAAATTTGTTGTGTTTGGAATGCCTAGCACAGATTGGACAATCAAGTCATTAACATATCTCTGAATGGACAGCGAATCGCCAAAACAAGATCAATAAAGTATTCAGGAATAATGTTGGACGAAAATTTGAACTTCAATGGACATGTCGATTACATATGTGCAAAAATGTCAAGGAAGGTTCTCTTTTGTCAACAACTGGGAAAACATTTATCAATTTTCGTCAAGCTGCTTCTCTACAAGTCCTTAATAGAACCTCATCTCTAGTATTGTTCCACAGTTTTTCACGGCATAACTCAGGAAAAGATTGAACAACTCCAGAAGATTCAGAACCGAGCGTTTCGTAATATTCTGTTGTGCAATAGGTACACACCCACAAAGCTAATGCTGAATACACTACAGGTGATGAATGTGAAACAAACAATTTTTTATCGGACATTCATTCTCATCTTCAAAATGAGAATTGACTTGGCACCGGAATATCTCTGTAGAGAACTTAAATATGCCAATGAAGTTCACAATTTGAAACACACAATGTCCCGAATTTTTATGTTGCCGCTAGTCGCCTGAACAAAACGTTTAGCTGCGTATTTTACAAAGGACTAGCACAATTAAATGATCTTCCACCTGATGTAAAAAATGCGCATAGACTGGAAATCTTTAAGAAGAAACCTCTTGAATATATTTTAACAATTATTGATTGACGGACTGTGATATTTCCCTTTTCATTTTATATAACTGATGTACCTAATTTTTCTTTATCCATTTTTGTGCCTGCGATATCAGTACTTTTTTCTACTTTAACAACTTTTATAACCGTTTTTTAAGCAAAATATTTCCTCTGTTTATTATATGTATATTAATGTTTTTGTATAGCACTGGCTAAATAAACGTATTGTTTTTCATATTTGACATAAAAACTCAAATATTTAAAAAACGCTTAGACTAAAGTAACGGACATGATATTTCAAATATGTCTAGAATTTTACGTAGAATCCAAAAAAGTAATAATACATGTCCGGAAATGATTAAAATTCAGGGGAACATTCTAGATCGAAAATAAATGCTACCTTTTTCCACAACATTTTTTCGAAAATGGATTATCGGGGTGTTAAACTTGAATTTTATTTGCAGTTTTTTGGCAATACTTTTTGCCACTCTCATAATATTTTGACGAAATCTCGTATCTGGAGCCTTATCGGTACGAGGAATTCAAATTTGCCCACCGTTTTTTCGTATTTTGTAGAGACTGCCACATAAAAACTTTGATTTGAATGATGTCAACTTTGTTGTGCTACACTGTATGTGACTTTTGATTTAATATTTTTAGTTTCCTAATCTTTTGACATGGAAAAAGTATTCTAATTTTGTTTCGATAAATCTAACCGTTTTCTCGAAAAACGCTAAGATAACTTCACTTGCATGTGATCACGAAATTTCCAATTAATTTTCAACCTTAAACATAGGATCCTGTGAAATCATGCGCTATAAGTTGCCCTAAAAACAAGTTTGGAGAGAATCATCTTTGACACTTGGTAATTTTGTAATTTTTTTTATAGTTTTTTTCAATTTCAGTATTTTTGTCGTTGACCACCTTCATCGTAAGAAATTTGAAAAAAATCCAACTTTCAAAACTAATTTTTCCCAAACTTTTTTCTATAGCAACTAGAGCGCATGTTTCCAAAGCATGCTATGTTTAATGTTGAAAATAAATTAAAATGATTTTATATTCCCTACGAAGCATTTTCGAACGTATTTTTATTTGAAAAATTTTTCTCACTTCCTTGCATTCTTTACAGTGTTAAAAGAAAAGTACCAACTTGAAAATCACTCTGTATATGGTGTTACTTTTGAAAAAATCATCAAACTCTCAATATTTGACAGTTACCAACATTTTATCCTACAAATTATTCTCAAAGTTCATAAGAAAAGATGAAACTTTTGTGCTTACCTTGTTTTAATATCTTTTCAAATAAACTCCCTAGGTGGGGTGCAAAAATATACGGGAAGACCCTGTACATTTATTTAACAGATATATTCGGTAATATGCCCTTCGGGGCGGCACTGATCTAAATATATTTTACCTAGATAAGTGGGCTTGCTTTTATAACTGAAAATGAATCTGCCAAATTTAAAAAAAAATCGTTCAAAGATATTTGTGAAAAACCGTTTTTTTAACACCCTGATTCTTAAAAACAATGCACTCCGGGACCCGTGTTTATAATATGAACTTCTTTTTATGAAATAAGCTCAGGAATACGCCCTTGAATTCAATGTATGGAATAAGCAATTAGCAAACTATGAACTTCGAATAGTAAAAATTGAACTTTGCACAAAGTGCTACATCTAGCATCACTACAAACAAAAACTAGGTGGTTTCTATTCAAAATATTGATCATTTCAAAAAAATTTAGTTGTTTTATTTGAATTTACACCTTTCTCAATCTTTTACTTCAAACTTCTAGGGTGGGAACTGGTGTTTTAGCGTATCATCAATTTAACTTTTATTCTAGTGTTTCAAGAAAGGAATTAAAAGAAATATATAAAAAATATCTCAAATATTTCTTGTCAACTATACTAAGCACATTTTTTAAATAATTATGTCCGATTTGTTGAGCAATTTTTCTAAATATTCATTTTATTGGCTTACGATAGTTAATATCTATAACACAAAAATAATTAACAGTTTACAAAAATGTTGTATCAGTCCTCAAGACAGTCGGGATCACTAGCTGAATTTAGATTATTCGATGAAAAAAAATTGAAACAAATGGTTTAAAAAAAGGTATTATTTTTGTTTCTATATTCCATTGTAACATCAGCATACCAAAATTCATATTCTCGGATCTAGCATGCTTCCAAAGATTTCCTTCTGTATGTAAAAAAAATACATATTTTTATTATTTTTTATTACATCTCAGAGAGTAAAAGAGACACGCGAAACTGTTAAGAGACCTTTTTTGTAGATAATTTTATTCAATAACAACAACGTACCTACACAAAGATAAAGCTTGACTAAATAATCGAATACGTTGATTGCTCATTCCACCTTCTAGTACTGACCAATCGTTCTGGTAATATTGTTTCGATGATTGTTGGCTATCAAAAGATAATGTAGAACACTTTAGCCTCAACTAAATAATGAAAAGATGCTGTTTGTTTTACTCGTTGGGGTTCTGCCACCCCCTGTAACCGCTATCAAGGCTAATCCTCTCAGATGACACTTGGCTATGTCTCTTATAATCTCTGAAACATGTCACTGGCTCTAAAATTATTTTTAGTGATCTATCTTTCTTCGTCTGTTATTCACTTACCACTAAAACCTCAATTGAGTACTTTTTTTTTTCTTTTTCATTCATCATTTTGATATGATTGTTTTTCTAGGTAGAAGCTTGCAGCAGTATAAAAAAGAATAGACAAGATAGAAGGCTGAACAACAAGTCCTTTTCAAATCAGATTAACCACTCACGATATAAGACTAGTCTGGGAAAATTCGACACAAGGACAGGAGTTACCTGATTTGCATAGTGCAAAAGTTTGCTTTTTGTATACATTCAATAAATCTATTTCAATAGGTTGTGTTTTATTTCATCTTTTTACTTACCCCAATCGATCTACCAAGCAGCAATAATATGAATCATCATTTCAATTCCGGTATTTGATATGTTGGGATTATTTCAATAAGTAATAAGCAACTAATAGGTTGAATACATATTATCTTCATTTTTCCATGTTCATATGAAATAGGTATTCTTATTGGGAATTGCATTTGAAAGTAATAATATTGTAGCTGATCCACATATCATATTTTAAGCTCTGCGTGTAGTCTAGATCGGGTAATCAACCCCGGTTTGGATGAAGCAAAGAGTAAAAAATCAGGATTTGTGGTTGAAATTATTTGTTTACCAATCTTTATACTTCTCTATTCATTTGTAGCATTGTTATATTTGATGATAATGAAGTTTCACAGCAAATAAAATATTTGTCAAATAAAAATCACTATTAATTCACATTAGTTTAGTATCAGAAACTCATCAGTCGCGTGATGTGGAACTTTTCCATGAATATGCTAGCAGCTACACAATAGACATGTACAATTGTTCTTGAATGGTTTCCAATATTTTGTGTTTATGAGACTGAAGGGTTTTTAAGTTACTGTAATAATAATTATAGAATGACGACATTGTCTACCTCACTCTCACTTTGCGTTTTTGGTAAAACTCTTAGTGGGGAAAAATCAAAATATTTACGAATGGGTCATGCAGGTTATACATTCTTGTTCACATGACGACATGAATGCATCTAAGGTAAATGACCCACCAGCTGACAAGTCAAGAGAAATTTCAGAATCAATATGACTTCACTGGTTTATTCAATCTTGGATGTCTATGCGTCATTGGGTTTTGTATGCATACGTTTCAATCTTGAAACTACTTAATTGAATAGTATTTCAAAAATATTTTGATTTTTTTTATTCAATTCTAAATACCCAATAGCCGACCTATGAACATTTGGATAAACACATTTCTTGACATTTTGAACCCTGGGAAAAACTATTTTTATAATCAATCTTAACCAAGTGAATAGTTTGGATCAATACCAAAATATTTGTAAGTGTTTTGTCATTGTCAAAGAATTTTTTAAAAATGTTAGAACGTTTAAATTAAAATTTCAGAAGGATTATCTTTATACCATTAGCTAACAGTCTTAGAGCCATTGGTTGACCGTGTTGACATTTTCTATTTTAGGTAAAAATATGAGGGAAATTTTAAAATGCCCACTCGTTAAATTGACATTATTACCTTACAAAAATAATTTGGTGAATAACAATGACCCAACTTTGGCTGAACACAGTACCACCCAATAAACACAAATACGTTTATTGGACGTAATTTGTTAGTACTAAATCTTGTGACGTAATGTGTACGTCTGTGGTATGTAGATACACGCCTGAATTACGTTTTATGTACAGTCTTTCAATTTAATTTGTCACACTTTCAAAAGGCCGTAAAATATTTATTTTTTGAGCTAAAAGGTCGACCAAAAAAAGGAATTGTAGGGTTCTTCGTTAAGTTTTGTGCTATTGAGTCAAATATTTTCTTAACTGTCAAATGTCAAAATTTTTGACATAATTTACTTTTTTTAAAATGGCACACCCTATATATCATTACATATTTAGAAAGGCGTCTTTTCTCTGACCACGAAAATATAGCATACATGACCTTTCTATCCATTAGTTTAGCGCCAATTGGTATAGGGGAGAAGTGGCATGAATCGGACATGGCGCATGAATGGGACAATGTGTATATTTCAAATATCCAGTGCAATATTTTATTGTCATATTGCCTGTTAGATGGCGCAAGACATACAGCAGGTGAAAAATTGAAAGAATATCGTTCGCAGTCAACAGAAAAGGCCCGGGTTGTGAGAGTTGTGCAAGTTCTTTGAAGTAAAACTGACGAGTTTTAAAATTACTAATTTTCATCATTGACCTGTTTTTCAAAGTGTTCACCAAGTCGAAGCATCTTATTCTTTCTATTTTTCACGAACAAAAACATCAACAAACATAAAATTTCTATTTTTTGCGTCCATGACATGTCCCATTCATAACCTGAAAAATATCTCCAAATTTTCACATCTTAGAATCTTAGATGAGAAAAGAAGCTCCCGTGAAATATTAAATAAGGTGGAAGAGAACGTGAACCAAAATACTCACAGACACTGCAGAACTTGAAAATGTAATTGAAGATGAAGTAGAAAAAATGGAAACAATCCGACTAAAGTCATGCGACGAAAAAGAAAAAAGTTGTTCGAAGGATTGTACAAGAAAGTGAATAGATGATTTGGTTGTTAGTCGATTTTTTCACAAAAAAACAAATTTCCGACAACATTCGAGTCGTTGAAAAAAATCTTGACAGTTTTGAATTCCGAATCAAGGCCGTGAAAATTCTGAAAAGTTTTCGTATCCAGTAGAGGAAGACATTTGTGAAGTGTCACTAGACCGGATTTCAAGAAATGATCTTCATCAACAAGAAAGTAATGTGAAATGAGCCTATATATATACCAGCTCGTACTCAATCAAGGTACTTTGAGATTTCATATTTCTTTCAATCATTACGAAATAAAATTTGAAAAGAATTGAAGAAATTGTGGGACCAACCTTATTTGTTTTTGGTATTCAAGTTATCACAGATTGATGTATAAGATACATTTTATCAATAAAACCTGAGTCAAACAAGTTCATCTATGATCTATTTTCTTGGTCTTGTCCCATTCAAAGCAGAGGGTTATGAATGGGACATTTTTTTTATTTGAAATTTGCTTTTTTATTTTTTATGTGTGCGAAGATGAATGATATTTTGCGTGAGCTTCAGATACCGTCCACATTCCAAAACAAACTGGCAGAAACATAGACCATTTCCTTTAAAATTTAGGAAAATATAGGCAATATAAAAAATATGTCCCATCTATACCACTTTTCCCCTAAATATGATTGAAATTGTAATTTTTTAGCATGAAGATCGACGAGTTTATTCATTTGTTTCTAATAATTGTCAGGGTCGCACTCGAATTGTCAAGTGTTATAGTACGTGAATACTGTTCCTTTACACTAAGTTAGTGAAAATAAATAAATGTGTATACTTCTTGATTTGAGTAATTCATTAAAATGCTGTATTTAAAAACCAGAAAATCTTCTATATTTTGGTAAATATTCAGAACAAGAACTATGAAAGTTATAGGAAGCAAAATAAAACGAGCGCATCCGCCATTTTATCAAAATATACCAAAATCAAAGATCTATATCCAAAATTGATGTAATACATAATTGGTTATTATTATAGCGTACCCGCGCATACGGGTAGACAATACGATCAACAAGATACAAGATTTTCATACATACTGCCAGAAAACTGCCAAATAGTGTTTGGTATAATAGTAAAATTTATA
Organism: Orchestes rusci; assembly: GCA_958502075.1. NCBI lineage: Eukaryota > Metazoa > Arthropoda > Insecta > Coleoptera > Curculionidae > Orchestes > Orchestes rusci. Next base: position 5,522,583 of record OY293310.1, read on the forward strand.
TGCAGGAAAAAGGTTTACACACATACCCACACATCAAAACTAGATTAGATGGTTTAAGTAAGATATTTCTCACTGGAGACATCTTTTTTTAGAATAATGTCTCCTTTTGTTTGGAGATAGGATAAAAATTCTTCACAAGACATTTCGAGAATATGTTTGATCATGAGTTCAGCTTCTAAAGTATTGAGATCCAAACGATTTCTTTCTTTTCGCCAAGCTGTTACCATGAGGCTAAATATCCTTTCGGATATAGCATTTGAATGAGGTAAAGAAAAACTGGTGTTGCATATCACTTCAAAATTTGGGGCATCATTTACTTTGAAGAACTGAATCCACTGTTGGTCTTTAGTGAAACTTTCAATATTTTTAGATGATTTTAAAAATTCTGACAATGAAATGAACTCCTCAAAAAGGAGATCTTCATTAATTCTAATTTTGAATTGATTGGCAATCACCAAAAACTCGTTGAAACTCGGATTTTTTTATAAACTCATGCCTTTTAGGCATTCAAATTTATTGCCATCAAATTGGTCCTGGAAAGAATTGTTTGAATACACACAGTTGAAGAAAAAACGGATCTCACCATTTTTCTAGATATTCAATAGTTTTTTCCAGAAATGCATTGGCTTCTCTTTTGAATAGTGCCACTTTGTTCACCTGATCGCAGTTTATCAACCAATTACGAGCGATAGACCCGTAAAATTCTTGTTGCAACTTTGTTGCTATGGACAATCTCAAATTATTCATAACAATATATAATTCCACCACCAATGTTTTTTCAGACTCCAATTTGCCAATTGTTCCATTCATAACAGTTCCCACATTTACTCGAAACCCTTTAATGAAAGAGAAAATTTACTCAATTTTAATAAAATTTGTCCTGCACCTACCTAATAAGTAGGCTTCTGCGAGCTCGTCTTCAAAGATAGCTTTTAAAACCGCTGGTGGTCGTTCCATTGACATAAAATATGCTTTTACTGGTTTAAAAGTTTTCAGTAGTCTTTCTGCTGCATGCACAAGAGATAACCACCGTGTAGGGACAGACCTCACCACTCACCACTCCTCATCGCAAAACTCGAAAAATTCTTTAAGCTCTTGTGATTTTTTTGTGCTGCTACTAAACTCATTGAAACATTTTATGACTACTAACTCGAGGTCATATTTTAAAGCTAACTGTCCATGTTTTGAGGACTTGTGGATAATATGACAGAGACACCCAACAGGTACACTGTTTTGGTTGAGTTTTTGGAGTTCAACAAAGACGCTTTGCTATTTACCAAAATTGACTGATGCATTATCAGCACAGTAAGATGTGACATATAAAATGGACAAACCCGCTTCTTCCAAGCTTTCAATCAAGTTTCTAGCTATATCTACTGATTTTTCAGAAGTCCAGGAATGAAATTTCAACAGTTTAGTGTTCACTTCATTCTGTTGAAATATCTCACTAAAAAAAGAAAGGAAAGGTCTTTATATTTTCCTTATTCGACGCATCAGTTGCAATGGAAAAAGGATGTCCATTTTGCAAATCTTCCAAAATACTATTTCTAGATTGAGGTGCCAGAACATTGACAGCGATTTTGGTTGCTTTTCTTCGGCCACACGTATATTTTTTCGCTACTTTTGAGTCACGAAACCAACTGGAAAATAGTCTTCCTGCACATTCAGTCGATAGGTTGCTATGAGAATGTTGTATAAAGTGAAATACAAAAGCGCATTCCACGACTGCGATTTGTCTCTTCGTATTTGCTTCCGAATCTTGATAAAACGTGTCTATCGTACGAGTATCACATGCTTTTTGTACGTTTTTTTTACGTTTTTGTTTGTTCGTATGTTTTAAAATATCATCTTCCCCTCCATTTCTTATGGAAAATTGAGTTTCACATGCCCTGCATTTCGCTTGAGTGTTTCAACTGCCTTCACTCAACCATTTATATTCATTTTGCCATACCTTGCTAAAAGTGACCTCCCTTTTTCGCCTTTTATTCTTGACTGTATTCATAGAAGTAGAAGCATCCGCCTGGTCAGTAAGTTCAGTGTTAACAATATCAATGCTTTCTTCACACACGTCACGTTCACGATCAAATCCTAACCAGTCAATTTCCGTTTCAGAAAACTCAGAACTGTCCGACATCATTCGATAATATTGGCAAAATGGAATTGAATTGACAAATGACAAATGAAATATATAGGATCAAGTCTTTGTTATGCCTGTTCTACATTCAATTTCATTTCGTAGTGGAACTGTCAAATTTCCGCATGGAAAACGGGAATCATATGATGACATCCACATTGTATTTGGCGTAAGCGTGACTTTGCTTGCACACAGATTCAATATAGATGGTAGCCTATGACTTATGACTTCCCTTTGCCAAGTGGAAACTTGACAGTTCCAATTCGAAAACAAATTGAATATAAACCTTACATTATGCTTGAGTTACATTGAATTTCCGTTTGCCAAGCGGAAATTTGACAGTTCCACTTCGAAATGAAATTGAATGTAAATTGTAAACCTTACATATTTAATCTCAACTGTTAAATTCAATGGAAAAAAAAAACAGAAAACGAAGCGCAATATAAGGCAATCAGCAATTTATTTTTTGTTCACGCCTATTTAAGAAGCGATCGGCCGGAAATTAATACACCAATCAAAATAATCGGGACGTTTGTACGTTGTGATGGAAAAATCGGGACATGCCTTCCAAAATCGGGACAGTCCCGCCTACATCGGGACGTCTGGCAACCCTATATACAGGGTGTTTTAGAACTTCTGGGCGTGTTCCACCTTTCTTATTTCAAATCACAACCCAATTTTTTGTTTGATTTTTGCATTGTCTGGGAAATTCTAAACATTTTTCAGCAAGCATACCCTATACCGAAACTCAACCAATAAGAAGATATTAATGTAGGAATATTTTTAATAATTCCTTATATCGACTCGTCGTCGTGGTCTAGGGAAAAAACATCCAAACTTGCAGGTATGATATGTTTATTCACTGCTCCACATCCCTTCCCAGACGACACACAAATATCCATTAGATCTCCACAGGATGTCTCCCGTGGATATCCAGTATATCCAACGGATATAGTCTTATGTCCTATAGACTTCGCATGGATATCCAAATGTCCGCCTATATCCAGGATATAGAGGTTATCCATTGGATATACAAGAAGAATATCCAGTGTATGTCCTACAGATAACTGATCGGTATCTTATCTACATCTCATGATATCTATTAGATATATATTCTGACTTCCAGTGAACATCTAATGGGTGTACATTTAAATAAAGTAAAATTTGTCAGCCTTGAGCCGACGTTTATTAGAATTTTTTTCTGGCGTTTCTTTAGCGCGAGTGTATCTGAGGTCTAACGAATAGTTGATTGTGACAGTCGGAGACTGTCAATCTTCTGAAGCTATTTTATAATCACTTGCGCTAGAGAAACCTCAGGAAGAAATTCTAATACACGATGGCCCTTGAGCTTAAGAGATCCTACTTAACACGTTGACAGCAAAAATCAACTACTACAATTGAAACTTTTCATGATAAACTCAAAAATTATATTTATTTCTCATAAGTCACTGCGTTAGATGTACAAAAAATAAAATATCACAATCCTCCAGTCGTATAATAGATAACTAACTAAGTAACTTACTAACTAAACAACTAACTATAACTAACTAAGTATAACTAAGTAACTTAATCACATGTTTGATTAGATAAGACAACAAGCATGAACATTCTTATTGACTCGGCTCGCGATCTTCATCCGGTTGGTTCTTATTCTTATCTCTGTATAGAAAAAAAAACAAACTAATATTTATTCATAACTGAATCAAAAAAAGACACTCACTGAATTTTGTTTTTATTGTTAAGTCGGGCTGTGGCATGCCGCAACCAGTTTCTTATCGAACTTATAATTTCTTGTTCAGTTGCCTTCGTATTTGGGTTCTTCGCTGCTGCTTCTGTAACAAATAGGCAATTCACGCATGGTATTTAGAATAATAAATAATGATAACCGTACTTTTTATGCACTCGGAAATGATCAGTGAAGATAGCATTTTCTTCCCTTTTTTGCCTTCCCAATTGTACTGTGCCGCAACAGCATCTGAGAAGACCTTTTTTAATATATTTTTCACGGTTCCATTGATATCCCGCCCTCCAATTCTGGCCAGAAATGCAACCTGTTGAAATAAAAATTATAAATATATCAGAAAAAAAAATGGAAATGAAACTAGTGTCAAATGTTTTAACTGGATTTTTTTTATAGGTGTAACCTATGACGCACCTTTGGTACAGTATGTACTTTGTAATGGAATAAATAATAGGAAAAATTTACGAACCATCCTTTTTTGTTCCTCTTTGGAATTTATTTTTTTTCCCATGCATCTAGTTGGTCAAGAGATTTGATAGGCAAATTTTCCTCAAAATCATCTGTTGGTGGGACTTCATCATCATCATTTGATGAAAGTTGTGGCCTGCCTTGTTCTCTGAGGACTTGGATAACCAGTTTCATTTGACTTTTCAGTTCGCTCATGTCTTGTTCCATCTTTCTCTTATATTCTGAAATTTAAAAATGAACTATTCAAGGACTCATGAAATCTAAATTGAACCTTTATCGAATTTGCAGCAGCAAGTACAACAATCTTGCACTTTCTCAAAAAATGGAGAACTAGTAGTTGAAAGGGAGGAACCAGCCATCGCCCGCAACGGCTGACTTTTGGGGGTGGGGCAATCATCCCACTCGTTTGCACTAGGTTTTCCATACTCTATTTGCCTTGTTGATGGAGGTTTTGGGAAGCTTATGTCATCTTCTTCACCTTCTTCGTCATCGCTAGATGATGCAATAATTTTTTTTCGGATCGAGCGGCTTTTCTTTCTCGTATCCTCATCATCCGTGTTGAGGTCGGATTGGATTTCTGCCAATCTCAATTTTTTTAATGCCACCTCATAGGCTTCTGAAATAGTAAAATTCAAATCAATATTCAAATAAATTTGGAGCAAAAAATTGGTTAAAAATCTATTTTATTATCACAAAATTTTATGCAGAAATGCCATGTTGAAAGTTGTTCCTTTACAGTTAGTTCCAATGATTAGTATAATTATTACCTACCATAAACTCCCAAAATTTTAACGTTGTACGGAGTCCAAGCCTCGTCAGGATGTTCGTATTCTCTAACCGCTTTTTCATAGAGTTTTTGAGAGTTTGAACTCTTGAATGTAGGCCAATAACATTTTCCTTGATGTATCCATATTTGTGGCACAATTTGGACGCCATCATCAAACTCCACAACACACCAAGTTTTTGCCATTATGCAGAATTTTGTGCCTATTCAATCAATCATAACAATAATTATGGCTAATCTTCAATTGTGGCGGTTGGGGTCTAGTAACAGTATTGTTTAGCAGTGAAGCAATGGAAATACGGCAAAACCATCAGCATACGGTATACTCAGACATTTTGACGATATTTTTGATATAGGCCAAAATGACAAATCATCGGACAACTTTTGAACATACAAGCATGAAATATAAGTGGACGGACAAGGCTTTTGATATAGGTCTTCAACTGTTGAATATTGTTTTCCAATTACTACATAGCATTCAAGATTTTTGCAATATGCAATATTCAATATCTTTACTACCTTTCCATCTATAATACAACAATTATCTGGTTGTTTTATTGAAAAAACCCATTCTGATATATGCATGTTTTTAAACTGATTTCTGAAACTAAAATTTGGGACTAGTGGACCATCTGAGTGATAGTTGTTATTGATGGTTGAATCATCCTGTTGATTGTTGTTTTCATATGTAAAATAGCCAGAATTCTGCATTTCAGTATATCTTCTATGTATCTGCTGCAAAGGTTGTTCAGGCTTGCTTATACAAGACTTTAGATGTTTCATAAAATTTTCGAATGGAAATGCACTATACGAGTCAAGATGACCAAACCGTTCAACGTCATCGCTTATATGAATCAAACCATGGACATTGTGGGACACATATTTGGCTCCATAAATTGAGATGAAATAATCTATGAAATGTTTCATAAGCTCATGGGCATACTGTAGTTGTCTCAGATCAGTATTACCTTTCGTGCAAAATATTCGTAGGGCAACATGTAAAGTTATAAAATGGTTGTAAATTTTTGATGGCATATCGCCACCAGACAATACAACAGGACATGTATACAAGATGAATTGCCTCAATTCTGTGGCTTTCCAGTTGCTGTAGTTACTCAATTCTTGAGGTTTTCTGGAAAATTCTTTACAAATAAATGGTTTAAGAGCAAGCAACTTTTTTGAGATAACATCAACCTTTTTACTGGATAAGCGAACATTCAAAGGCCCTTTAAACCATAATGAAATTATTTTTTTGACAACTCCTAAACAAACCAGATGCATGTAATCAAGTGGGATTTGATTCACTACATCAAACTCTGGAATAGTTAGCAGAATTGAATTTCCTAGATGGTATTCTGGATTGTCTTGTCCTATGAAAGACTGTTTTGTACGCTTTCGAGAAGAGGTTATAGGAAAACACATACGACCTTCCATAAATTGTCCCTCTTGCTCACATCTTGTACAGCTAAAATATCCTGTATGGCCTTTGGTTTTCGTAATAAAAGACTTGGCTGGGGCATCTGCTACTATACAGTGAATTGAAACCTTCAACTGTGTACCTTCGAAGTCTAAATAACCTCCATTAATTAACTCATTGACGTCTTTTACAAAACTCTCTAGAAATTCATTTGAATCTTCTGGTTTAGAATACCCATGGTAAACACCTATCAAAAATATTCTAGAAGATGGATGAATACACCCAAGAATAGGCCACAATTGACTGGAATTTGAATCTGATATTGGCAATCCATCTATACCAATTTTCAGTCTAATTTCTTCAAATTTGAATATTTTGTATTCAAGGTTTAAAATATCTATAATTTGTGATTTTATGTCAAAATGTAGATATTTTCCAGGCGCTACGGATTGTATATTAGTAATCCTAGGGGTTTTAAGGAGAGTTCTGTAGTCTTTTGGAAGATCAGCTTTGCGCCCATGTTTACGCAACACCTTCAATAACCCTGAAACTGCCCTTCTTTTGATTTTGTACTTGATTATAGCCCAACCCCTGAGATCAGCCGAGAGATCAGCAGGCAATGACTGACAATTTTCTTCATCTACTTCACCTCCATTTGTTAGGTGATTTTGAAAGTTAGTTGTAATGAAAGCGTTTAAATCATGTTGATGGTTAGAAAATGGTAGTTCCGAAGGTACTTCATTGTTGATAATGCTTCTACACCCCTCATCAAAATCAGCCATTTCGGTGTCAAGGTTTGAAATATCAGATCTCAAACTATGCTCAGGTTCAAGTATTTCGTGAGGTAGCTGATTTGTATCACTCACTATATTCCTTGTTTCATTATTATTCCTAATAAGACGACGTATGTGTCTAGAAGACACATCAAGAATAGATTTGCGTTTACGGCGCACTGACATTTTCCTATAACAAAAGAAAATGCCTTTAATATTTCCCCAATTTTCCATATTTGTTATAACAAATCCACTATAACTAATGACTACCAATCAAGCTACTACTCTCAGTACTTACAATGCATACAAAAAATCTATATTTTTAACAACTTCTATTTCTACAGTATGTCTACGGATGGGGTAGACAAAAGGTGAAATGGATTAAACATCATTCATTTTCCGAGGATGTCATTATATATTTATTACTTCGTAATAAAAATAGTGATTGGATGTGTCAGGGTACTGTTTCTCTCTCGAAGTAATTTAATGATAAAACTAAATAGATGTGTATTCTTTGCTTTATTGTTAACAAAGAGGTCAATGAAGACATAAAATGTTTAACAGTTGCGTGTTGCTTTTAAATATCGGTATTATTCTACACTTAAAGACAAAAAAATATTTTTCAACTTTTTGTCGACCCTGTAGGTAAAATATTTCATTTTTTTTCTATCGACAACCGTATTTTTTTAGGAAGCAAAAATTTTTATGAAGAATTACTTTTCCTTGCAAAATTAAATTTTGGTCCATTTCACCTCTTATCTATCCCATTCGTGGACACACTGTATAAGAGAATATTGTGATGAAAAACACGGACTGGGTTATAAAAATTGACATGACATTTTTCGCTTCACCTGTATAAACTGATTTAGTAATATGTCAGAACAGCTGCAATCATTTTTCGAATCAGTCAGTGCGCAATAGTTATTCACCTAACAAGTGTGGAAAGTGATACTTTACCGCACGCGACGGAGGTTGGGCGTCAAGGGCGGTAAAGACACTTTCCACATGTGTTGGGTATAACGTTTTTTCTACAGCCGTGCGGAAAAATGAATTTTTCTACGAGCGTGCGCAAAGTAACCACTTCGCACACTCATTTGCGTGTGTAAAGTAACCTTTTCCCGCCCTCAAGTGTCAATTTTCCCTCGATCAAATGTCAACCCAAATACCTACTAATTTGTTGTTTTAAACTTTGTTTCCATACCAACCAAACTGTAAATAATGCACTTTGTAATGCACAAAATAGTGTTCCTGCTACTGAAAAAATTTTCCCAACGTCCACTCGACATTTTTATTCATTGTTATAGTAAACGTGTGACATGGTTCATGGATACTATAGGAAATCAATAGTACAATATTATAATATTATTTTTCTATGATGACCACCATAATATGTAACAATTACAAAGTCAGGTTGACATTAAACAAAAAACGTCTTTTTATAGACAAAATAATGAAAATGGATTCATGTTTCACAAAGTGTATTTCCCAATACCTGATAAATTTTTACATATTGGTCATTTTTTTTCAACATAAATGCCTCAGAATACTAAAATCTATGAGTGCGGTAAAGTGTTACTTGCCAACCGCAAAACAGTTCTGTAAAGTGACTTTACCGGACGCGAATAGGTGAACTCTTTAAAAGTCTGTCACACTGATCAGATCTAAAATGCCATGTTAAGATATAATAATATGTTGTCTGTGAACATGAAACAACATAAAATATTGAAGAATTTCCAATTAAACGCTAAAAATACAATTTTCCAAACGGAAACAACGGGACTAACCCAAACCTGAGTAAAAATGTCCAAACTAACCGAAATTAATCCAAGCTTAACTTAAAATATCTAAATTAGGCGAAATTTACCGAAATGGACCCAATTCACCAAAAATATCCAAGCTAAGCCAATGTTACCGAAACGAACCCAGTCAAAATATCCAAATCAATAAATCTACCAAAACTTAACAAAATCAAGAACAGAAAACAAGTTGGTGCGTGAAAATAATATTTTTTTTATTTTATAAAAAGATGTGGATAGTTAGTAAACTTAGGCTTTTACCTAGGTACCCCAGCAACATCTAGGTACATCAACCGATATTCCTCCGCGCTAACGGGGTAGGTGGTAGGGGTATCATTTGTTCGCATGCAAAAAATAACACCAACTTAATTAAATATCATATATACCTATTAAAAATCTGAAATTATCCTCACTTTATCCTAAAAAAAAATATATTTTCAGAGCAAATAATATTATGAAGATATTATGTTTATAGAAAATCCGCTATTTTCAGTTGCCAATGTTGCCATAAAGTGATTTGTAATCCAGGGTCCCGGGGGCTCCTTTCATTTTTTTATCAATTTAGAAGATCGTGAATTCGCGAACATGGAACTATAACAAATAACAACCGTCACTACACTACCCTTGTCACACCATACCGCCACAAGTTTTCTTTTCTACTGCCACAAACCACAAACAGAAATAAGTAAAATCATGTCCACATACCTGCTTCTTGCTTATAAACCAATAACCAATAAAACCGAGAGAAACTACAGACACCAGACACCGATCCAAAATACCAGCCAAGCAGCCAAGCCGAAAGAAAACCCAAAATGGTGGTCAGGTCGTTGGTCGTTGAAGTGATCTTGTTCCATTAGTTCCTCTTTCCGCTTCCGCGGCCGCCGCTGCGCTGCTTGGCGCCTCCCCACTACCTCTATTGTATCGCGCCGCACGCATCGTGGTCGTGGTCATACGGTCATACAATGGATATCTAATGGATATCTCTGATTGTCTGTAGTACAAAGTTGCAAGATATGCGTGTACTTTGTTTTTTTTAATTTTGCGTAAAATTACGAACTGATATTTCGTTTATCTAATATCCGTCAGAGATATTCTAAGTATATCTAATGGATATATGCCTTGTATATGGATATGCCGTGGATATAGGGCTATCCAGTAGATATCTAAGGGATATTGTGTGTCGTCTGGGTTCAGTCAAGTTGCAAAACAGCCAATCGTAATTCCAGTTAAGTAGGTACCCCGTCTGGGTAGAATCGCCTTTTGTTAAAGAATCAACTCCGTCTGATAATTGCAATTAGTCGTCATTCAAACACCCAAAACTACGCACTAACGGGACACACGATCTATGTAATACACCCAAAAATATAGTCCGAAGGAGTCCAAATTAAACACAAACACTGATTTCAAACTCGAACAATACAGAACCAAATGTCACAAAAGCTTGTTTGGATACCAAATTCGGCCACGACCAATCATATGGTGCCTGTGACGTTTTCAAAAACGTCGCGTATTACAATCTCGACTATTCTCTTCAACGGCAAATCCTAGGTCCTAGACTGCTTCGCGAACCAGTGTTGGACGCGAACCCCGTCTCCAGCGTTGCCATGTTGCCAACTCAGCTCATAATACATTCCGTATTTGCCCGACTGAAATTTCCGTATAAAATCCGTATAACTATAGTTCGAGGTGGCAACGTGGCAGCAGGCTCTAAGTTAACGCTAATGCCGAGGTCTGTCTGTTCCCTTTTAAAGACACACCTCTTTTTCCTTCACCTCTCAAAATATAATGCATGAGGTAAACCAAAAACTTTCACAATTCAAACAACAATGATATCAATAAAAAATGATATATGTTATAGTTTATTATTCCTGGATGTACTTAAGTCAAAGTGAATCTCTTTTTCCAATTATATTGAATGTATAAGTAAATTAGTTCTGTATTGAAAGCAATATCCACTATCCACTTATCATAATTTGTAATAAAACAGAAAAGGTTGATTTACGTATGTATTCAATAATAAAAAAATAACAAAAGATCCTATATTATAGAAATAAAAAAACAAAACAAAAATCAGTTCTTCCGTCAAGTAATTGAAAAATCATGAAACATAACAAAACAAGGAACTATTGTTATCACAAAATAAAATAATACAAGCTTGAAAAAAACTATGTTCACAAAAATATAAAATTTAGGAAGATAATGTGAATTCTTCCTCATCATCATTTATTGTTGTGTTATCATCTTTAGCATAGACAATATCTTTGGTCATTCGTTTAATCATACTGTCATTTGGTTTAAATTTATAACAACATTCAAATTTTATTTTTTATATGTTGGCTTGCTAGCAAATTGCCATTTATTGTAGTTGTTATTAATCGATTTCTCTGCTTGGTTCTCAGTAAATTAACTTCAAAAAAAATCCTCTCACATTCGGCATTAGAAGGTGGTAAGAATAGTATGCTCAGAACAAATTCGCTAAGATTCTTGAAACGTGCCTGTCCATTCTCATCAACAATGTTACCTAAAAATGCATAGAACTGATCAATTGGAGAATCTAAATCTAGTTCCTGTTCAAAAATATTTTGAGATAACAGTCTCCATTCATTGTCTTTTTCTTGAATTTTGTCTTTCTTCATTAGAAATCTATTAAATTTCTCAAAATATTCTACTAAGCTCGGTAGATTTCCAGACAATGCATTTTGAGGCTTGAATACATCAAGAGAGCTCAAAATATTATTCTTGAAATCACATCTTTTTTGAATCTCACAGCATAACACTACCATAAATTCTCTACATTTTTTAAGAAAATAGATTTTTAAATCCAGTCTTTTACTCACAATCTCAGAACTAAGTGTCTGAGCAGCTGAAACACCAAGGTATATTTGTTTCAAATCAATAAATTCATCTTCTTTTTGAGGACTAAGATTCCAAATATGATTATTTTCAACATAAGTCTTTTTCATATACAGGGTGTTTATTAATTGGATGCCGATACTTAAGGGTGATAATTCTTGAATGATTTTAAGACAAAAAGTTCATATGGACATAGGTCCGCAAGAGCATAGATTTTAAGATACAGGGTGTTGAAATTTAAAAAAAAAATCTTTTTTTTATCATCACTTTGATACAATTCCAGATATCTTTTTGAAATTTGGTGAGGGTCCATATCATTTGTCCGAACGTCTATTTGTACGATCGTTCATTTGTCCGAAACATTTATAGTTTTGTTGCCAAATTGTGCATTCAGTTTGTCTAAGGAAGCTTGGGACAGGAGCATGGACAGGAACCTTCTTTATCCACCAAAGGCATGTATGCCATCACTGTTGCCAAGTGTCCGCACTTTTCTAGAGTATTACACTCCAAATCACAACATATTAATATATTTCATCATCTGAATTACGTTGGGTAGGTAATAAATTATACTTATTTGATATTCATGGTATTTTTGTGGAAGAAAAAGAAGTGCGTTTCTGTCACTGATTACTGTTTTGACTATTTTGTAATACGTTTCGTATAATGGGTCTATTTTTCTGAATTAATGTGTTATTTAAATAAATAAATAAATAAATATTGTCTTTATTGATGAGAATAAGAAGTGAGGAGAGGCGAGATTTAACCTAAGGTTACTCTTACACCTAACCTGTCACACACTCACAAAACATTAACATAACGATTACCTGCCAGTTACAATTTATTAAACTAGCTTTATATTACACTAATAACTAAGCTCTAATAATACTGTTCAGATAAGAGAAGGTGTCTATAGGATAAGGTATTAGCAAAGTAGGTACACCAAGTTAGTTTTGGTATCGATGCTTTTAATCTTTAATAAAGAAATCGATAAGAAGAAAATTCAAGAATTTTTTTGGCATAAATTAATTGTGGCATAATTAATGATAAGAAAAAAAATTCATATGAACGTATGTCCTAAACGCCTTAACTTTTTTCCCAAAAAATATGCAAACCAAAACCCGCATTGACGGCACTGGTCAGAATAATTAAATTGTTGGTGCATCAAAGAATGAGTATTAATGCCTAAAATACATGACTCAAATTTCATAAAGATATCTACAGTAATGACAAAGTTATTGTAAAAAAAGTATCTATTTTTTAAAACTTTGACACCCTGTATCTCAAAAGTTAAGGCGTTTAGGACATACGTTCATATGATTTTTTTTTCTTAAAATGAGCCCAAGAATCACCCCCTTTATTATTAGCATGTTATTCTGAAACACCCTGTATAATATATGTTGGTATTTGGTTCAGCGGTTTCTGCGCATTTCAATTTCAAAGTCACAAAATTACATTACGTTGATCTGAATTCTATCGTATCTTAGCAACCCAGATAAAGGTTCTGTATATAATTTCTATATGGGACTCTAAACTTGAATAGCGCAAAAGTCTCTGAATCAAATTCCAACATATTATATTATACTTATATTTGGAATCAGAAAAAAAAGATCTATTATTTTAGCCAAAAACATATATAGGGTGTTCCATTTAAAAAAATATGACTTAATCAATTTTTTCAATGTTTTAAAGTCAATTTTCTATTTCCGCTTTCACCAAAAGATAATACGTGAAAAAACCTAAGACTTTTGTATTTAAAGTTCCTCTCTATAGATCATAAGAAGAGCTGTAGGTGGGGCTAAAAATATAATGAATAACCCTGTATTTTGGTATTTTGGTATAACCCTGGTATTTTGTAATAGTAGGTAGGTAGGTACATTGGTACCACTGCGATTTTGTTCATATTCTCGGAGGGTTTATTCGCAGTTCTTAAAGGCTCCTTTTCAGTTTGAGTTGAACTTTTCCAGAACATAACGAGCGACTATGAAAATTATTATATTTCCAAATTCATTAGTGGCCATGGTTTCAATTGTTTAATGTTAGAACCAGGGTGAGGGCGGGTCAAATAATTATTTAACTAGGATGCTATAACCTTACATTTGCTGACGTTTCGCCGGCCTATATTAGACCATCCTCAGGGCTTTTAAAGTAAAATTACATAATTTAAAAAAAATATAAATAGGAAATAGTGTTGCAAGTTCTCACATTGTAAAGTTTAGTTGACATAATCAAGGATAGGGTGTTTAGGACATACTGACAAAATCTAATCTCCCAAGTTGAAAAAATATACTATATATAGTATATAGTAAGGTGGGTAGGTACATTAAGTTTACACCTTACTCAGGGCCGTAACCAGACTAGTTTGCGCCTGTGGCAGTAGTCAATGTGCGCCCCTATTAAATTAAAAGTTGCATAGAATAGCGCCGCAGCCAAATATTTTTTTGAGGCGCATTCGCCATTTTCTTAAATTCCGTCCAAATCAATCAATACATTATAAGTGGTCTCAAATTGCCATGCCTTACTAATTTTCTCTGGTATTATTATTTAAATGAGTATTTTTTTCGACGGTTGCGATACCTCAATGCATTATGGGCGTCAAAAGATAACTAAAAATAAAATGAAAAATTCTGGTCCTTATTTTAAAAAAATGTACTTGAGGCTGGCCGCTCAAAGACGAAACGTCAGATTTGTTATTTGATACCATCATATTGCAATGGAGAAAAAGTAACAATGAGAGGGTGCAATTCATTTTAAAATATCTTCTCGAATAAACTCAGGAAATAATAATGACGTTTTTGAAAAATTTCGGTTATTTTCGAATATCTTCGGAAATAGTGAGACTTTGCATACATTTGATGGACACTTCTCTCTTATAATAACTGAGATCCCCATGCATGCACTAGAATCTGTAGCACCCTGTATACGTATGGTCTAACCCTCTCTCTCTCCATAACCACCATGTAAACTGACGTGCATTCTTAGGCACATTGGTCGGTTGTTATAAAATTATTTTATTTTCCATTTTTCACAGTTTGAACACTAATAGGTTCATATCTACATTTATCTGACGTTTCAATGGTTTTTATTTTTTTAATCATCGGAAAAAATGAAGCATGAAAGAGAAAATCAAAAAATGATTTTCACCTTGTAAGAAACCTTATTACTAACTATTTTTCCTGAAAAAAAGTCTCTCCAGGTCCGGTCCTGGAAAAGTTAAATTCAAACGAATCTCTAGAAAAAATACTAAGAACCTCGTATATATTCTCTCGAGTTTCAAACAAAATCGCTCATGATGTTCAGATACAAAATCTGATCATCCTCTCATAATCTATTTACCTTATTTATTAATTATCATGTTACCTTTTTGTGAGAAGTTGTTGGAACTAGTAGTTTCCAATCAAATAGTTGAATTCATCTCTTTGAATAAAATACTACACAGCTACCAATCTGGGTTCCGTAATAGGGAGGTCTCATGAATTCGAAAGTTATGATTTTTAGAATTGCTCAAACAGTACTCTGTGAGAGTTTCAAGTCATTTGGTGAATTTGTCAATTTACTAGAGCTGTTTGAAATTTTGATAGAAATTTGAAACCAATTTAAATGGCGGGCTCTGACGTACTATCCCCAGCTTTTCCATCTTTCTCGATTAAACAGAGACAACCTTTTATGATTTAGCGTGCATTCTGCGCGTTTGCCACAGTTTACGTTTCACTCCGGACAATAGATGAGTGGGGTTATATAGAAACAAATCAAACATTTTCTATTGAATATTCCGAGTAATCAAATCGATCAACTATTTATTTATTCAAGTTTGAGCCGATTCTTTTTATTTATTCAAGACTAAATCACTCGCTAAATCATATTTAATTTGGTTAACAAGCATGATCTCATGTGATTTCTGTGTCAATGTGGCAACACCAACACAGCGCCGTCTCCTTCTACTCCTAACCTAACCTCAAATTTTGTTTTGTTTTGCTGTTTGCTTCAAGTTTGCTTCTCAAAAACTGCAAACTTTTTATTTTTTTATACGTTAAAACCCAATCAAAAGTCCTCATATATTCGGTGAAGCTCTCATTCAGTGGAAAAAAGGAAAAGCTTGTGTTTGAATCCGTGACAAAAATGAAGAAAAAGTGCTAAGTACAATGATGACACACATTGTTATCAGTGGCTTCCGGGTTTTATGCTCTCATATACCAGTGAAACAGTTTATATATTGCGTGACAATAAAAGGTAAACACTCATTATTGTCTTTTATTGTCCAAAATTCATAAACATACTCCAATACAAAGCTTCGTAACTTCTTAGAAAAAACACTTATCAAGTCACTTCAAACAACAAAATGTTCAGAAAGGATGAGGCTACAATATTTCAATATAAGAAAAAGTCCATTTGCACCTGTATACTCTTTTTAGGATATTTCGAGGAATCGAGGCTTTTCAGATGGCTTTTTCGTCTCCAAATTTTTGAAGCACTCGATGGAGAGCTTAGATAGGTGAAAATGGACATTCCATAATTTGAGTGTGTATTGGAATAAGTTCAGAAACAATAATAACAGTAACAAGCAACAGTACCCAAATCCCAAATCACGAATGTATGTAAACAACAAAAACAAGGCTAGGTGTTAGGTTACCCACATGATGCGGCGTTGACAGCTCGTTCGCAATTTACCTAATAGACTTGGGTGTACGAGTGATTTCATTGGTGGATGCGCTATAGAGCTAAATAAAATGCTACGCTAATTTCACAACCTGGCAACAAATTTAGAATGGGGCGTCACCAGTCGTTTCATTTGTTGATCAGGTTAGATATTTTGGTCTCACAAATGGTCGTATCTGACATTTTTTAAAAAATTCAAAAAAGTTGAAGTTTTTAATCTTAACGCTTTTTGACAGTTCAAAGAAAACACATTTTTTCTCAATATAAATAAAAAAAATGTTCATTCAACTAAATTATTAGTCTCTAATTTGGCAGCCTAACAATCAATAAATCTTAAATCTGCTTTCCTGAACAATTAGAAAAAATGAGATACGTCAGTTTGGAAGATCAACGACGACGTTGTTTAAGGTAAATAAAAATAAGTTGAAAAACATTTTTTTTTTATTGAAAAGTTCTTTATTGCAATTCAAAATCAAACAATGAAACCCGTATATTTTTATGAAAAGTTCTTCATGAAAAAATAGTAGAATAAAAAACTGAACAAAGTTTTTTTTTAACAAAAATACATAAACTTTATTCTAACAATAATATTGTGAGTAACTAGCTCTAATTTGTGTCCTTAGTTAATTCCAGATGATGCAACGTAATAGTGGGGTTGAGGACATTAAATGAAACTCCTTAGATTTTCAAATTGCCGACGTTTCGACTTCTAATTCGAGTCTTTATCAAGGCTATAAAAGAAATGCACATACAATGTCTGATATGACAATAAAAAAAAACACGAAAACAGAAATCACACATTATCCATTGTAATATTTTAATGTGTGATTTCTGTTTTCGTGTTTTTTTTTTTATTGTCATATCGGAAATTGTATGTGCATTTTTTTTGTAGCCTTGCGTAAAAGAGATGTTGAGAGTTGTTTTGTCCAACGCTGCGGAAAAGTTCACGTCTAAACTAGTTCCTAAATATATACACTGTATCGTTCGCAAAAAAATTGTCAAACGTTGTTTATGATGTAGTTGAGGAAGACGGTTCTAGCTGTGGTAAATGGCACATAAAAGACCTAAAACCTTTCTTTGGTTCCGCCGCTAGTGATTCCGATTCCTCGGAAGAGTAATGACTATTATTACTACTATTATTGATTATTTTGTTCCCTGTCGTTCAGACAGATATTCTGGTTTGAAGACTTATTTTGTCTTCCTGTTACATGTCTTTTTAGACTATAAATTTTTCAGTATTTTCTGCAAACTTTTGCTTTTGCTCATTCAAGTACCCTGAAAATTGACCAGTAAATACAATTTGGTTTCTTACTAAGTCTCAACTATGTTGGATTTTATGAGGACTACTCAAGTAAGAATCGGTTTTCCTTGCCCCGTTTTTCGGCTCTGTGGCGTAGGTTCATACCGGCAAATTGCTTTTACTCAAGTCACTAATCACTCCTTTTTCCCTTAAATTTCAGTGTCACTCATTACATGGCTTCATCTGGCACAACGAAATTTCGTAGTTAAGTTACTATAGGTTAGTTTTTCATAGTTTAGGTTCTCTTTTATGGAATTTCTTTCATAAGCAACATGAAGACGACGACGGACATCGATGAAAATATCCTTCAAAGCGATGAGATTTTCGGCATAACCATGCCTATCTCCTGGACAAATCAAATGATCCACCCGGATATCCAGGTTCAAATCCTTATAAAAATTTCCTCATAGGGGTATGTGTCTTCCATAGACTAAAAATGACGGGGTGAAACCAGTTACTTCGTGCTTAGCGGTATTGATAGCCAACTGAATTTGAGGAATATTTTGATCCCAGTTGTCATGAGAATCAACATAGCTGCGTATTGCGGTACCAATAGTACGGTTGTTCCTTTCGACGAAGTTGCACTAAGGTGAATAATGGGGATTATATCGAATATTGAAACTGTATTTCTTACTCAAATTTTTAAAAGAATTTGAAGTGAACTGACTACCATTGTCACAGATCAGAAGGGAAGGAGAACCATGTACTGAAAAAACTCTATCCTCCAAAATTTGTTCGACATATTGAGTTTTGGAACTTCTCAAGGGAAAAATCATGGTATACTTAGAAAACCAACACGATATTACCAGGATCCACTTATTACCTTTTCTAGATCGGGGAAATGGACCTATCAAATCTACTGCAATCACTTGAAATGGATAAGACACCTCTTTTTCTTTGCCCATCAAACCCATAGCAGCTGTATTAGTAGCCTTTTGAGAACCGCAAACTAAACAAGATTTCACAAATTTCAACACATCCTGGCGTATTTTTGGCCAATAGTAACGTTCTTGGAGTCGACTGAGTGTTTTATGAAAACCAAAATGACGACAACTAGGGGGGCTATGATGAGAATCGATGACTTCCTTCCTCTGTGGTTTCGGAACTAACAATTTCCATTCTGGAAGATTAACTTTCATTGGAAGACGATTGGGGATAAATTTGTAAACGAAATCATTTTCGACTTTGAATTGGGGATATTCATCAGGGTGATCACGAACCTTTGAACGAAGATTGTCAAAATAAGGGTCTATACGATCAACATCAACCTCACCAATCACTATCTCTCCGGAAATTGAATCAGGGGAATCATCGTCACAAACGAGAAGAGATCTAGATAGAGCATCAGGTACAATATTTTGGGAACCTTTCCTGTGTACCAAATCAAAGCTATGCTGTCTCAGACGCATAGACCAGCGAGCAAGCTTTCCACTAGGGTTTTTCAAAGAATTGAGCCATAACAAGCTGTAATGGTCTGTAATTACAGTGAATTCGGCGCCTTCAACGTATGGACGAAATTTTTCTATATTGAATAAAACTCCAAGACATTCTCGCTCAACAACTGAAGAATTCCTCTCCGCCTTAGAAAGGGAACGGCTCGCATAAGCGATGACTTTTTCTTCACCATCAATAATCTGAGTGAGAACACCACCTAGTCCTGTGTCACTAGCATCGCTCTGAATACAGAATCTTTTAGAGAAATCGGGTTGTGAAAGAATGGGGGAAGAAACTAATAACTGTTTGATCTGGACAAAGGAAGATTCGGCGGCATCTGACCATTTTATTGACTGACCCTTTTTCCTACCCTTTAACAAATCGTTGATGGGAGACATGAGACCCACAAAACGCTTGATTTCCGTAGTAGTCTTTGGACGAGGATAATTTACCATAGCAGAAACTTTCTCTGGGTCGGTCCTAAGAGAATTCGAACCCACGATGTAACCAAGAAACTTAAGAGAAGTTTTGAAGAAATCACACTTATCCAAATTAACCGTCAATCCTGCCTCTTTGAGTTTATCTTTGACTACATATAAAAGATTTATGTGAGAATGAAAATCGGAAGAAACTATTAGAATAAGTGAAAATATTGGGCTCATAACGAGGACCAAATATGGCATCAACCAACCGTTGCTGAGTCTGAGCGGCGTTTTTCAACCCAAAAGGCATAGTAACAAACTGGAAAAGACCTCTACCAACCACTGCGAAAGCGGTTTTTTCCCTAGAAGACTCGTTTAGAGGAATTTGCCAAAAAGCTTTTCGCAGATCGATAGATGAAATGAATTTTGCATCGCGCAAAGAAGAGAGAATACGATCAATATTAGGCAACGGGTAGCTGTCAGACTTAGTAACCTCATTAAGGGGACGACCATCGAAACAAAAACGCATTTCTCCATTGGCCTTCTTCACAAGAAGTACAGGGGAACACCAAGGACTTGTTGAGGGCTCTATTACTCCAAGTTTCAACATTTCATCAAGCTCTTTATTGAGAATAGTGGACATATAGGGTGACATTGCAAAAGGTCTTCTTTTAAAAGGGGAAGCATCGCCTGTATATCGCCTGTATCAATGGTACAACAAATCTTGTCAGTTCTACCAAGTCTATCCTTACTACTGATTTCACCAAAAGAGAAAATCAAATCCTGAGCATCAGTTCGTTGAACCACAGAAAGATCATTCAAAGAATACAAGGTGGGACAACAGTTATCCAAGTTAGAAGAAATACTCTCCAAAACAGGGAGACAAGAGTTACTATGATTGGTATGAATGTTCCAGGAATCCTCTTTAAAGTCAACTAACAAACCAAACCGCTTTGCGAAGTCACAACCAAAAATAAATGCCTGTGCCAAAGAGGGTACCACCAAAGCACTGATGACTCTACAAACGCCATCCACAAAAATTGGCAAATCAAATGTTCCCTGAACAACCTGCTTTTTACCATCTGCTGTGCAAATATTCTCTACTGAAGACTTGGTAACTACCAATCCAAGTTTATCCAAAATAATCAGGCCTTTGTTACCTACAACAGAAGAAGTAGCTCCAGAATCAAGTAAAACTGTTATCTCAATATCAAATAATTTGACAACAAGGTAGGGTCTATTATCAAGGGGTTTATTAACAAAGAGAGGAGATATATGATCCTCACCAACAGCAATGGGATTTTTCATAAATGATGAAACTTTATCAAGCCAAATTTTCCAGTCGGACTCATCAAATTTGGAAAGCTTAGAGGCTGAAGAAACAGGTAGAGTGAAACGGCCTCCTTGAGTCACCACCTTCACTCGTTTTTTGTACAATTCTTACAGTCTGTCGACTTGACATTCTGCTCACCACGCTTGTAACAGAAAATGCCTCTAGGAGCCTTACAATCGAAGAACGTATGATTTGGCAATTGACAATTCCAACAGGTTACCACCTTTTTATGTTTATCAGCCGAAGACGGATCTGACACCCTTCTCGAGGTACTAAGTTCATTGTAAACTTCATTTGAAGAACCTTGGCGACGGTTATGATTTTTGGGAGGATTGTTGGGACGTGAAAAATTTTGTGATGATCTATTCCTTGGACGGAGATTTTGAACTTCATGACTAGGACCATCCAACACAGAAACACTCTCTCGAACCCTATTCTTGTTTTTGACGTAATCAGACTCCTCTAATTTCCGGCAAAGTTCCGAAAGCTGTAGCACTGAAGGAATATCCATTAATGCCAACCTATCAATAAAATCTGGAAGAAGATTGTTCCTTATGAATTTGACTTTGGAAGTTTCAGCTGGTGGACGACTAAGTCTGGAAAAAAGAGCATCCAAGTGGGCTATTAAAATCACGGTAGATTCGTTCCTTCTTTGTTTACGCTTTCTGATCTGATCCCAAATCTCATCATCAATATCATCGTGAAGAAAATCTCTCTTTAATCGACAAACTAAGGAATTCCAATCATTCAAAGTAGACTTTATACTACGGTACCAAACGAAAGCATCTCCAATGAAAAATTCAACAGCTGAATGGAAAAGATCAATCTTCGAAAAACCACGAGCTTCGGCTAATTCTGTAACTCTCTCTAAAAAGGAATACAACTTTTTCGGATCTCCATTGAATTTGACCTGCCACTCACTAATGGGAATGTTACGGGTTGCACAGTGGACAACAGGGGCTGCAACATTTATCACAGGAACATTGTCGACTGGGGTAGATTCAATCTCAGAGGCTGAAGAAAGTTTGTCGCAAAGATCTGATTCGAGTTTTATACAAGTAGCGGTCGTTTCCTGCATAGAGGATTTCGTCTCATCAGGTAATTCAGTGGGAACAGGAATGCGCTTCCAAAAACGTGCGATAACCTAGACTAGAAGAAAGAACACCTTTATAGTCCACAAATAACATTACTTTATTCACTCAAATAAATGATGCTTTAACATGAAATTTGATATATGATATTTTACTAATTGTCCAAAATCAAGGAGTTAAAATGTTAGAATTTGAATGAAATCTCAATTTATAAATAGAGTTGGTTGGCAGGAAATTACTGGTTGGTACGAAGCGAAATCCTATCAATGATAAAGTTACGGATAAAATGGATCAAGCCGCAGGGGCAAATACGTTCGAACGATTTGGGGATTGCGCTATGTTTCACAAATAGTGGCAGAGTGATTGAACAAAAATAGTTAAATCGTACCGCGCAGTGTACAAATAATTTAGAATAATTAACCAATAAATATGTTGATATAAAAATATAAAATATTAGGCAGCATTCGAAGTAGTTGACATTTAATGTTTAATTAGTTGAAAAGAAAAATTATTGAAATGGTAATCTGATTGAAGTTGGCGAAATGGATTGGATAAAGATAATTTAAACGACTGGCCTGTTAATTGTTCCAGACTCCTGGCTCCTGGTTTCCGATCTTTTTTCTTGGAATGCGGCTGGGATACGTCACGAGCTAACCCCAGACTCGTCACTCAACAGTACTTCCAGATCTCGAGCCATAACCAAAAAGGGGACCGGGGATTGATAACGTTGCGGATCATCCACGTGATTCACGTCGCCAAACATCAATAGTAGACAGGATAGGTTGTAGAATTGTGATGGTCAAATCAACACATTCATTCGGTTTTAATTACGTGTCATGAAAAAAACCCTTGCTAGGTTTCACAAGTCCGTTTGCATCTGAGACATCCTCAGAAATACTACATTCTGTGAAGTATGGGGAGTGAGATACACTCAGTTAAACTCCTTTCTCCAGCACAATTTCACAATGCCGCCAAGAGAATTAAAACATTTTTGGTTTCAAAGAAAAATACGTGTGTGTCTGCCTTCACACACGGGAGAAGACTCACTTCTTTGTGACAACTGACAATCCACCTCCAAAAGTGAAACAATGTACCCAACCGTACCAAAATTGATAACACCAACACCCAAACATGGACGGAATTTTACGTCTATTGGCAGCAATTATGCCGCGACAGAAACATTGAGTACTATCCTAGTTGATACGTAGATGGACCAAGCTATTGAAAGGTCGCATCCGCCTAAACAAGAAGAAATCATACCTTGGACAACTTTAGGATGAAACGAACGCTACACGTTTTTGAAACTCCCCCAAGTCAGTGACATAGTTATTTGATAAGGTAATTCGTGATTTTTGTGAGTATTATCATTATAATGATCTAGTTCTAAGTCAACCCATTTAGATTTAAGTATACATGAAATGAGTTTTTTTTTGTTCTTTGTTAGATTATCTACATGAACAGAAATGAGCTAATAATGCACACCAAATGTAAATTTTGAGACTTTCCTATTTACAGGCTTACATGTTATATATGAAAATGGATATTTATAATTTACACTAAATTCATGCAGCATGCTAAAATAATCTCTATATGCGTTCTAAAACTTCCTTTTCTTCAAAAAATTACTAATACTAATCGAACTTGTTCTTGCTATAGATAAAAGGAACATGCATTAGAAAAGTAATAAGAAAACTACTACACATGCTAAAAAAGTTAACAATCACCATATTAGTGTTAATACCACAATTCCTCCTATAACAATACGCCCACATTTTACAATTTACGACATAATTTTCCTTAAAGTATATGCCAAACTTTTTTGTGTCTTCGTCTGACAATAGGCTTGAAACTGCTGATGCCAAGTTCTTCTCGAAATGACTAGTATCTATTGTATTTTGTAATACCTTTAAAGTTTGGTATACCTTTTTTCTTTTGTCTAAATTCAATATTTTTTTCAGGTTACTACTCCAGGCTCAGTCGATATGCCAGGAACAATATAACATCTTCATATCAAAACCACCCATAATATTGAGCCAAGCACTAGAAAATGTTGTAGTGATGTCAGACATGAACACTTCTGGATTGATTGTTCCACATCTCGATTTGATTAGGGCAAAAAATATTTCGTGAACTAATGTATCACTCCTATTTGTGAACATACATGACGCTGAAAACCCTTCACCAAATTCATCAATCACCATCAAAGTTGTTAATTCGAAATTATAATTGTTCAAGCCATGGGTACTATCAATTGCTACAGTCGACTTCCCAAACTTCTTTAGTATGTGTTCCTGCACCTTATTCATGAATACCAAACAAAAATCTTCTATCCTTAAGACTGGAAATTTCTCACTGTGTTCTCCTTGCTTTTTATACAAGAGAACCTCATTGAAGTCTCTACACTCTTGAATTAGAAGGTCGACACTGACATAATCATTTTCATGACGGACCCCATCTTGTATATTGATATGATATGCATGTTTGATATTATTAATGTCATTTCGAGTTACTATATCAACACGAGATAAGTTTTCTTCATCGAAGTTATTTCTACATGTGTCCAATACCCTGGAAATTATAAAAAAAACATTGGTAAATATGAGTTTCTGCAACATTATTCCTCCTTACTTTGTCACTGGTACACCACTTGATAATTTCGCAGCAATATTGGCACGTTGCTGTTTCGGAATGCGTAAATGTTCGATTTGGATTGAATGACCATAATGCGTTTTAAAGTATATAGCTCCATACGCTCCATTACCAATAGAACTCAAGATTATTTGACATGTACACTTGTAGCCTATTTTACATGTGCCTTGACTTTTACTTGCTCTCTTCCTATCTTTGTTCTCATGTTTGCTCTTGACTTCACCTAAAAAAAATCATTTTAAGTACAAAAATGTTTTATACTAAGATCAAAACTAATGAAATGTAAGTAATAAGATGTAGAATAATAACAAATAATTCTCTACCTGATCTATTGCAATCAAAATAAACCCTGCTGCTATTTTTATATTTTGATTCTTTACGACAAAATGCTATGTTGTTGCTTTCACACAGCTCGTTGAACCAAGCCTCAAATTCTAAAAATGATTTTGATAATTTTTAAGATAGGTGAAACTAATGATTAGTTTATCGATATACCTATCGGACTATCGGGTAAGTAGTTTTTATACTTGAATGAAAATGAAAAAAACTTGCGATGTTATAATGATCTATAAATGGTATACTGGCTTACCACTGTGACTTGAAAACTGTAGTTCCACCTTCTCCATTTTTAGTGAATGAAAAGTTTCCAGGTGAGTTCTAAGATCAACTGTGTATCTGTATGATGTATTACATTCCTTTTCAAGACATTTGTTTTGAAACTTGTCAAAACTATAGGATATCATAGCGTCATTCGGTTGTTTATGAGCTTTTTTTATATGTCTATTCAGATTGCTAATACTAGAAAACGTTGTCGAGCAGATTTTACACTCATTCATTTTTTCACACTAAAACAATATAATGTACATTATATTATACTAAACAACGTAGGAACAACTGTTCATGTTACCTTTTAACTTCAAAAATTTCACAAAACCAACAAAATATCGGAACACCGCAGAAGACGCGAAACTCGACTAAACGCTCAAACCGAAATAAATCGCCCAATCGGTTTAAATCGAACTTCTCATATAATAATTTAATATCATTATGAAACAGACAATAACAATCAGCTGCATTGATTCTAAGCATCACACAGGGAGTGGATAGAGCAACAAACAAAACCACGTAGTGGCATTAGTAAAAATAGAAACACGAACATCGTACATCCGACAACATTGCGGATTTTATGAAGGAATTATCCGCTCCTCACGTCTTCTATGCATCAAAATGCATGGGAATGTTAGAGAGGGCGCCACTGATTTAAAAATATTGGATGACACAGCAGGGTCTCAATGCAATTAAGTAGATTTTATTTTTTAAGCGAAAACCATGCGTCGGACGGAAAAAAATCAAGAGAACAAATTGGCTCAGAAATAAATAGAGATTTTAAAAATGATTTTTATTTTGGAAGGAAGCAGTGGCGTACAAGTTTTTTCTCCAAAAATATTGAGTGCAAAGCCCGTACGGACGCCACTGGTAAAAATAATGAAATTGTTTGTACATCACAAAATGCATATTGAAGCCTAGAAGATGTGTACCAAATTTCATAAAGATATCTGGAATAGTATCAAAGTGATTATAAAAAAAAAAATTATTTTTTAATATTTCAACACCCTGTATCTTGAAAATTGAGCTCTTGCGGACCTATGTGGACCTATGTGAACTTTTTGTCTTAAAATCATCCAAGTATTATCACCCTTAAGTATCGGCATTCAATTAATAAAGACCCTGTATAAAAGAAGTAATTCTTTATATGATCTAGCCATTAAATTGTACAGATCGGTTATCAAAACTTTGACTGGAACAACTCATTCATTCTCGTAACTTTGGGTAATATAAAATCTAAAAACTTGAAATACAATTTGGCAAAGGGGTCATGCAAAATACTATAAATATTCCCCACACTATGGAGCCGTTCAACATGTCTTTTTTCCAAAAAAAATTATTGTAGAGCAGACCACTGCTCTAAAAGTCTCTTTACGACAATATACAGGGTCCTTCATTAGTGCGTCGGGCAATCCTAGCGTGGTTATTTACAAAAGTAGAAAAAAAAGTTTTATACAAAAGTTGTAGAATGTGACTTTATGCATATTTTAAAAATATTTTCAAACATACAGGGTGCGTCACAAAAGTATGGCACGAAAAAGTATGATTTTTTTAAATGGAACCCCCTGTATATTAATTGATATTTCAATTCTTTCTTCAATTTGGAACAAAAATTGTGCTACAACTAATGTTCCTAAATTCAACCGTTATCGAGATATCGCGTTTTAAAAATGGCATTTTTGCAACTTTGGCATGCTATAAAACTCAAACTATTCAAGTTAGAGAAAAATGGATTGCACATTCCTATCTTAACTTTTCAAGAGCTATTCAAGGAGATTAAATCCATTATTGTGAAAAATGTCAAAATGTGCCGAAAAAAGTTGACAGTTGACGTTATCTTCTATCCAAATGACATCGACTATACGGCCCATTGGCCAATTCAACGCAGATGTGTTTTCCTGGCATAACACCACTAACATGCCAATCTTCAGCTGCCTTGACGGAACACGCCACTTGGTTCTTTGCTGCAGTGTTGACAGATATTCACTGGTCCATCTTCTCCAAAAATGTTGAACCATTTGTTGTAACTGTAAATACTTCGACAGTCGACCAGCTTTTATGTCCTTGACATCCTCTTGTGGTACAGCAGTGAGAGCATCGCCAATTAAAAAATGTCCAGGAGTTAAAGGGAAGATATCGGAAGGATCGTCTGACATTGACGATAAAGGACGAGAATTCATGACGCTTTCCACCTGCGTAAGCACTGTGTACATGTCCTCGTATGTCAAACTAGAATTACCTAATATTCGAACAAGGTGATACTTCGCACTTTTGACGGCCGATTCCCAAATACCGTCAAAATGCGGTGACCTAGCAGGGGAGAATTTTCACTCAATGCTGCTCTGATTCAAAAAATTGGAAACGATATTTTCATTTTGAATATCATTTACAATTTTCTTGATTTCATTATTGGCCCCAACAAAATTTGTGGCATTGTCTGACCATATGGTTTTACACAACCCTCGTCGGGCTACAAATCTTTTAAGGCTATTTAAAAATGCCTCAGTTGAGAGGTCCCCTACTAACTCGAAATGTACTGCCTTTGACCAAAGGCAAATGAAAATACACAAATAGCATTTTACGAGTCTCCTATTTTTCAACCTACCATCCTTTACCATGAATGGACCAGCAAGATCTAGGCCTGTATTTGAAAATGGTCGACAGGGTATGAGGCGCTCAGAAGGCAAATCTCCCATGAGCGGATCTGAGGTCAATGGTCTATTTTCAAAACAAATAACACACGATCGGGTTATTTTTCTTACATTACTTTTGCCTTTCAATGGCCAATACTTTCGTCTTACCGCAGCTAGCGTGGCTGACGGTCCAGCATGCAAATGTCTAATGTGTTCATAAGAAATAATTAGGTTGGTAAACGGATGATCATAGGGCAAAACAATAGGGAATTTTTGATTTAAATTCAAAGTAGATTTATTAATTCTACCTCCGACACGAATTATGTTTTCTTGATCCAAGAAAGGATTCAATGATAAAAGTTTGCTCTTAGCACCAAGAGATTTTTTAGATTTCAGTCGATCTAAATCAGACGAGAATGAAATAACTTGGACTATTTTTATTAAAACATTCAATGAATAATTTAATTCTGAAATGGTAAGATTTGACACATTTCTGAGGACGCTTGTTTTCTGTGAATTTTGTCGAAATCTTATGCAAAATGTGACTACTCGATGCAGTTTAGTTAACGAAGAATATCTTGTGAACAAATTATCACAATCAGGAATCACCAAGTGTGACAATTCTTTGTTAAGTTTCAATTCAGGTATGTCTGTTTGTATATTTATTTTACTAACTGGCCACTTTTCTTCATCCTCGCTTAACCAGGACGGTCCTGACCACCACATGTTACAATTTAACAATTGATCAGGCTCCACACCCCGAGATATCAGATCTGCGGGATTGTCTTGTGACCTAACATGTCTCCAAGACTCTGCCTTAGTTAAACGCTGGATCTCAGCAACCCTGTTTGCCACGAATACCTTTAGTATAGAAGACTCCGAGGCTACCCACCCTAGCACTATGCTAGAGTCACACCAAAAAATTGTTTGCTCAATCAAAATACTTAAGGCCTTCCGAGTTTTAGATGTTAGTTCTGCGAGCAATACCGCTCCGCATAATTCGAGACGAGGTAAAGAAATTACCTTTAGAGGTGCCACTCGTGATTTCGCACAAATTAGCCTACACGAAATATTACCTAAGGTATCAATTCCTCGCAAATACAAACAACAGCCATAAGACGATTGAGATGCGTCACAAAAACCATGACATTGAAAACTTATAGAATTTTTTAGCATGACTTGTCTGGGCACTTTCAATTCAGACAACCTTGAAATTTGATTTCGAAACTTTACGAATTCGGTATATAGGCCGAGAGGAATACTTTCATCCCATTGAACCCCGATCTGCCATAATTTTTGTAGCATCATTTTTGTCTTTATGACCGCAGGACAAACCAGCCCTAAAGGATCGAAAATTTGCGCAATAGTGGATAAAATAATCCTTTTTGTCACGCGGTTCTCGTCAATATTAAAATTAAACGTAAAACGGAAAACATCTTCATTCGAATTCCAAATTAATCCCAACGTTTTAACACAAACATTGTCCGTTATTACGTATTGTGCCACGTTGTTCGATAAATCAATGTCATTTTCGATTATTTTTTTGTCATTCGAAACCCACTTGCGTA
Organism: Orchestes rusci; assembly: GCA_958502075.1. Classification (NCBI taxonomy): domain Eukaryota; kingdom Metazoa; phylum Arthropoda; class Insecta; order Coleoptera; family Curculionidae; genus Orchestes; species Orchestes rusci. The sequence goes on from OY293310.1 coordinate 5,552,238, forward strand.
ACGTAAAACCTCCCGAACTTAATATTTGTCTTATTTCTGTTTTTAATTTGATAGCATTTTCAATGGTCTCCGCACCCGTTATCAAATCGTCGACATAAAAGTCCTTACTTATTATCCTACTCGCAACTGGATATTTTTCTCTATGATCCAAGGTCAATTGAAATAAAACTCTTATCGCCAAAAACGAGGCAGGAGAAGTTCCATAACTTAGTTTATTCAATCTATAATGCTCCATTTCCTTATTAGGATCACTACGCCATAAAATGCGCTGCAAATCTCGCTGCGTCCCCTCTACCAACACCTGTCGATACATTTTTTCAGCATCGGCGATAATCACATAATTATGCGTTCTAAACCGCAACAAGATATCAAAAAGATCGTCCTGTATGACAGAACCCACGGATAAAATATCGTTCAACGAATATCCCGAACTACTTCTACATGAAGCATCAAATACGACCCTGAGTTTTGTGGTCAAACTAGACTCTTTCAGGACCCCGTGATGCGGTAGATAATAAACACCCTTTTCTTTATTTATCTGCTCGATGCTAGATATTTTACTCATATGACCAAGATCAATATATTCAGAAATGAATTCATTATATTTATGTTTTAAATCATTATTATTTTTGAATCTTTGTTCAAGTGCGAAAAATCTTTTTGTGGCTATTTCACGAGAATTGCCCAATTGCTCCACTGGCTTTTTTAGTGGTAACGAAACTACAAATCTTCCAGCTTTAGTGCGTCGACAAAATCAATGCCACCAAAGGAATTTTATTGGTGATTTTTTCCATAATCAAAAACGATAAATTTTGATTATAGTTATTGAAACAAGATCTCATTTTAACTGAAACTCTACTTGTTACATTAGTAGCTTGATTATTAATTCCCATGACTGGCAAATTAATTCTTTCAATTGGCAAACCTAATTTTACAGCCACCTGTTTAGTTATAAAATTCGACATACTACCACTATCCAAAAGCGCACGACATTTGACTTGATTACCACGACAATCATACAACATGATCATAGCCGTAGACAGCAGGATATTTGAGTGAGATTCCGAACGAACGCAGTGAGCAGAAACGGTAGCTTGTCCACTTCCCTCGTTTGCTGGATCACCATTTCTCTTAGCTTCTTCGTCTCCAGTATGAGAAGGACTTCCATCAAAATGCAACAAACTGTTATGTTTCTTCTGACATTTGCGACACGGTTCTGCCTTACAATCTCCACTAGTATGTCCTTGACGAAGGCAATTTAAACAAGCTCTTAACTTTTTAATCTCACTGAATCTAGCTTTGGTAGTCAATTTTAAAAATTGTTGACAATAATAGATCGCATGACTTTCACGACAAAAGATACATCTTTGACCTCCACCATTGGAAGTATGCAAGGAATAAGACCGATCGTCGCTTTGCCTACCATATGATTTTTGAAAGTGCCTTCTATTGCTCGAAAATTTATCTTGTGTAGACAAAGTTTTAATTGGATTCAAAGTTTCCAATAATTCACATCGTCTTTTCAAGAAATCGTTAAATTCAGAAATGTTTGGCCTTGTTTTGTTTTTAACGGAGAGTTCCTCCCATTCTTTTTTCGACGCAGGATCCAATTTAGTGCTAATCAAATATATCAAGAGACTGTCCCATTGATCAGTCGGTTCATTCAAATTTGTGAGGGCTCTAATATTTTTGAAATATTCATCAACTAATTTACGAAAAGATATTTGACACTCCTTGCTGACGATTGGCAACTCAAAAAGTGCTTTTATATGGGTATGAATGATAAGTCGTTCATTTTCAAATCGTTCGGACAACAAATTCCAGGCAGTTGTGTAATTTACGTTATTAACTGGCAATGAGTGCAAAATATCCGCAGCTTGTCCGCGTAGTACAGACTTCAAATAAATAAATTTTTGTACGTTCGACAACGCATGATTGTTATGAACCAATACTTGAAAAGTTTCAGAAAATGTACTCCATTCATCATACTTACCAGAAAACTCTGGTAAGGTTATCAACGGTAACTTAACTACGCTATCCGCTAACGTCGCTACTGTATTATTTACCACATCCGAATGCGTGGGAATATTATTATTTCCTTGTCGAGAATTTGTCGAAGCGTTGCTAGCATTAAAACTGGATAACTTAGCTATCAAATCTTTGGCTTGACACACCGATTGAAAATAAATATTCTCGAAATCTTCTCGATAATCCTTGTGCTCAACAGGTTTTAAAATTTCTAATCGGGATTGAATGTTATCAAATTCTGACCAAATAGCTTCAACCTTCTCCAATCGAACAGCAATAAATGTGACGCTTTGCGATTCAGCATCAAATTCATTCAACATTTTCAAAAAACGTTTAAGTGTTCCTTTGAGTTGGCCTCTACGAGCAACCAACTCTGCTATATCTGCTGTTATTTTATCTGCCTGTTCCGCCATACCGCACAGCAATACAAGTTATCAAAATGTTATTACGAATCACGATAATAAATGCCTCCAATATGGAAAAGGATGTGCCCTCTACTGATTACAGCCCACCCAGCAGGTGTTTTTATTATTCAAAAACTGTATCAAAAAATCAAGACTCAATAAAATGACGTTTGTGTAACCAGTATACCAATAATACCTACCATAAGGTATTCAAATTCAAAATATAGGGACTGTATTTATACCAAACTGTTCTCCAATGCACAAATCTTGCTATCAACCATATGATAACCAACAATAATGATTATTCGATTATATCAAAATACCCCGATAGGTACCAATGCTTATTTAATGATTCAACTCAAATAAACCCAATGTTTATGTTGTTCTATAGGTAACAGGTAATCAAACACCTTAATTTAAATCGGCCGACATAAAATGCGAAGTATCCAATTTATTGCAGTATACCCGAATAGTAATACTACACCTTTAAAATTAATTCGCGTCAAATGTGTACACAATGCTCACGAGGCAAACGCTATCATGAGAGAAATATTAAAGATTAGAAAAGATGGACTCACAGCTTGTCACAATGACATGGCGGCCTTTTACTTTTCCACTGCTTTTGCTTTTCATCCAAGAAGTATCCGGTATCGAGGGACCAAATGATGGGGGTGTTTTCTCTTCTTTTGGTCACACAAACATTGACAAGGTTTTTTATATTATTCAATTTTCGACAACTGGTCGTACAAAATTGGAGACAATGACAATTTCTAATATCACAATGACATTCGGCATCAGGTACAACTGGTACCAGGGATTGACGTGAACAGATACAAAGCAGCGACTATACACCAATAAAAACATGCATCATCATTTTTGATGTTGATACATGCTTTTTTCTTTGAAATTTGACTGGGCAGAGGAATGTAGGATGAAGCACCCACCCCAAAGCTATGCTTATTAATACAAATTTCTAGACAGACAATTTTTTTTAATGCCCACCCACTGTCACGTTCTTGAAAATCCTCCATTTTTTGTTAAATTGGTTTGCTTATACAATTTTGAAACCACTCAATCAAATCTGTACCCTTATCCAATACTTCATTTTTGGTATGAAAATATTTAAAATCAAGGTTTTCAACATTATTTTTGTTTATAATGAACTCACCACAAAAAGTCGCATTCACCTTTATAGCACTGAACACTTTCAAAAGTTCATTGATTTTTTCCTTGAACAAGACAAAGGAATCATCAAAAAAATCCCCTAGATTCACGTGTGTTTGATTGATAATCACTCCAGTTCTTATGCGAGACTCAAAGGATGTTTTCAAGTCTTCCCACTTGACCCGCCTGGTAAGATTTGGTTCCATTCCTTCACCCACATGCGTCTTGGAGATTCGTGACTTGAGAAGCATCCGGTACCTCTTCAAATGACCCAAATTCGTCACCAATTTTTTTCTGGATCCAATAGATATTGGTGCAGCCATTGCCCTCTGGAACTGCTGGATGCTTTGATTTATTTTCAACAGCCACCGCTTTTGCTCCTCTTTTCTGACGGCACATAACTTGGGGTATGCCTCTTTGAACTTTATCACAATGTCACTACTCAAAGAGGCAATTTCTTCGAAAGAACTCATGATTTGATCTATCTAAAATTGATATTTTAAAACACCACTTAAATGGGGTGAGTGGGTTGACTTACCAATGCAGCAGATGATAACAATGAAAGAGAACTAATTTCAACTAGCTTATCAATTTGATGTTGGTTATTTGGAGCGATATGTTGAATAAACCAACTGTCTGATGTCTCGATTACAAATGAATCTTCAGACCACAATCTCCTATGTTAATAATTAGAAAATCACATCCGGCACTGGGCATATTATTTGATATCATACCAACCGCAATAACATGAGTCACCATTTCCTTTTAGCAGGACGTTGTCGATAATTGCATCATTTCCGCTACATATTGAATTCACACACACACACACACACACACACAGCTCACGGGTTGCAGCGTTGACTATCCTCATTGACTTTCAAAAATTTACTACTACATACATTTGCTATTCAATCCATATTTCCATAAATCTAACTATAAACAGTGACAACAATGCAATTTCATCTTATCAGCTGGAACGTGATAACAATTTCCTGCACAAATATACGATCTTGGTTCCGCCTAATTATTTTAACCACCGGAAGTCCATGAGAATAACATGCGGAGATAAGACCAAAACTATACAAAGCCAAATTCAAGCAATTCCACATTCAAAAATGCACATTTTAAAATTCTATACATTGCGCGCCACATACTTGGTTCCACACACCACAAACAAACGCCATGACGTCATACCTTCAAATCTCCACATTCCGCACACTTTTTTTTTTTTTTGCACACCCCGTATACTAAACAGAGATAACACATATATGAACGGAAGTCTGTGTGATAAGACATGCGGAGATAAAAAAATTACATTTCGTGATCGCGGCGCCACCTATCGGAATTTTTGTGCAATGGTCCAGAAGTGACATACCTATAACTACTAACATTCATAAGAAATTCTTACCCTAAAATAAATATCTATAATCATTTTCAAAATTTGTATTTTGTGGTTATCCAATATTTCTTGGTTATATAAATGTTTTAAAATTTCTGCAGATGAAAATGTATCTGAAGCGTTCGCTAAAACTTTAACTTTCAAATAATCGACAACAATTTGTTTGTGAATTTCTTCTTTGTACATTCTTATGATTCTTTCTGAACTTAGACAAACAGACAAAACATCGGGATGGGGTATCACCAGTTTACCTCTATTTTTTTGATGGATCAAGTTAACAGATCTAGTTGATTTATTTTCTTGCAGATAAGTTTTGCAAACTACACGAGTAATTTTTTTTACAATTTTTCTCATAACGAATCCAGCGATGTACGCAACCACATTTTCCACAAATGGAGAAATATTTGTTGAAAATTCTTCGCAATCCTCATCGGTGGTCTCGTTGTCTAGCTCGAATGCAACATCTGATGTTCGTGAATACGCATTGCTGCCCACAAAAAGAATTGTGGTTGCATCCAAAATTGAGCAATTGGCATTTGCTGATGTTGAGATCTGGTGATGTACCAACAGCCGTTTATACGCAGCTTTGAATTGTCTTGCGGACGGATTGTTGTTGAACCCGCCTCTACTCCTTTCCGCACTGTAAAAAGTTTCCAAGTGGTCCTGGCTTAACTTATACGTTAATATATAATTCATTTTTCCAGTGGTGATGAGTACATCATATAAATTAAGCAAATTCGTTAGACACACTATGAAACCTAGAAATCCTGTCTTACGGTTAGTATCAGTTATTCGGGAACCTGATTGATCGTTGATTTGAGACATATAATTCATCAAATTCTCAATTTTATATTTGAATTGTTCATAGTTCTTCAAGGAAATGGGTGCTTTAAAAACATATTTTGCGATTACATTTCTAGAATTCAAAATATCAAATGCATCGTTCAAATTTGTACAGAATTCTGCAGTAGCATATCCATCCTTGATGTTTGTGAATAAAATTCCATCACACACGCTTAAACTGAATGTCTGAGCTGCCAACCGGACATTCATTTTTTCATTTTGAAAGTTTATATGTCGATCAGTGAGCTTGTTAACTGCATGCAATCCCTCTCGTTTTTGAATTTCACTCAACTCTTTTATGACCCCCCACTTAATATCCTTGCCTCTGGGATTTGTGAGAAGTTTCTTGTCTCCCAATGTGTTACGACAAAGTTTCAACATATGGCAAGCATCCCAAAAAGTAAAAACTTTGTCATTTGTTACAGGATGCAAAAACCAAGGTTTCATATTTTCTACATTGTAAATAGCCCCTAATTTCTGGCACATCCAAATATTGGTGGCAGCACCATCAAAGGTGATGCTATTACGCTCTGCACCTGTTTCGTAGAGCAGCTCCAGACAAGTTCTTGTCAGGTTAGCCCTTTCCTCAGCACCCAAACTCTTGATTAAAAAATAACCCAATGGGATTTTCCAGTTTGAGTTGAGTGCAACTGCCATAAAAACTAAAGCACATGTGGCAAGTACAGATGACTCCATACTCGTTCCATGGTCTGTATAGCCTTCATATGCTTTGCCATTCCATTCAACAAGTTGCCTGATGTGAATCTCGTCAAGCATAACACCCACAAAAACACTTTGGGTTGCAGCCTTGTTTTTGATTGCCTTAAATGCTTCTTGTGTAAATCCCGGTTCACCGTCCAAAACTGAATCTCTGGATTGTTGAGGGATGTGGTAGTAAGTTGTTGAAGGTTTTTCTAACATATGTATATGCTTTTGGAGAGTAGAAATGCAAAGTTAAAGCGTTAAAGTTCTTGAAAGACAGAATAGGCACATTTTCACTAGCATAAACTCTTGGACTTGTAGTTCTATTGTTAAAACCAAACCTACCTTAAATATTTATATTTTTGTGATCAGTGGAAAATTTGAATTTCAGATTTGATATTGCATTAAATTATTCAAAATGATGATTAAATACAAATTTATATCTTTGGCAACGTCGCACAGCTCACGAAAGATCTGAACGTAGGTAACAGACACGGGCACAGCACGAAGATAGTGCTATGCCGTTAAAATGTGAAGAAAACAGAGAGAAAAACGTATGGCGAGATGTCGGGGCCATAGTCGTAGCTCAGTTCTTATGGGGTTGAGGTATCCACGTTAGTATATATGATCTAAGCTAAGGGGTGACCCAATTTTATCCGACAATATTTAAAATTTAGATTTTACTGATTAAAATGAACAATGTTAATTTCTGCGAAGTTAATTGCAGTTTGGACATTCGTATGTAAGTCATGAAGAATACGTAGATTGTTCTCGATGTTATCAAGTAACAATATGAAATAGGTTGCGGTGGTCATGGTTTGAGTTAGTTCTGTCAAATCATCAATACGATTTAATATTTGTTGTTGATTGAGTTTAATATTTCGGAGTTGTGTATCAATGTCTTTGGTTATTTGTTTGACTACCGTTTGTGTTGAGGAAATGTATGTTGCAGGGTTACTTGGTTTTCTTGGAGAATTTTAATATAATTGTCATAACGTTCTCCATCGTCAGCGTCTAAAGTGCCGTATAGGTATTTTTGAGCTGTTCCCATAAAGTTGAATAGACCTCTTTTAAATCTTTTTCGGGGAGTCATGTAATGAATGACAAATGAATTGATAGTTTCTGTCTGATCAATCAAGTTATTTGTTCTTGTCAATAATAGATGATTTGAAGAGTTGTTTAAATTTCCTAAGGTGTTATTGATTCGGAAAAGGGTGGATTTAGTCGCATCTACACAATTTTTTATGTTAGTTGAGTTGACATGATAGTAAATGTGATAATAGTTGGTCACTATGTAGCTGTTTCCTTGGTATACTGGTAACAAGGGATTGACTATGGTTTCAATCTTATATTGGGCTGTTGTAAGCATTATCAGCATATTGATTAGCGTCAATGTTGTCTTCATTTTCTGAAATTATGAAGATTGTCGTTTAACATCTTTTGGGTGCCGTTGATTTTTAAATGATTTTATTTGATATTTGGGTTTCAGTTTTTGTCCCAGTTTTTGTGGTGTAGATAGTAATTGGTCTGTATGTTCAGGTATTTCAGGGTCATTTTCACGGTTTTCGTTAAGCCTAGACAAGATATTTGCCTTTTTTGCATTCAATTTTGAATTTACTTTTTCATTTAGTTCTTGGAAAGTTTGGGCAAGATCATAGATATTATCTGTTTGAAGTTGATCTAGATTTTTCTCAAAATTGAGTTGGTAATTGAGATTGCCTTTGAGTATTTGGAATGGGGTATACTCATGTGTTGAATAAATACTGTTATTATAATTCAAGATGGCGATGTCCATTAATTATTGAATTGTTTTTGTACGATGATCATTCCTAAGGGCAATTAAACTTTCTTTAAGGGTTGAATGAAGTCTTTCAATTGGTGAGTTCGAATTTGGATTGTAGGGTGTTGTGAAATGCAATTCAATTTGATACGTTTTACAAAGATCTTGAACTAAATTACTTTTAAAGCTTTGTGCGTTATCAGTGGTGATTTTAGAAGGTGTGCCGTGGTGTGAAAAGAATTTAACCAGGCTTTGACATATTTCAATGGACGTTAGATTCACAGGATATGCTGCTGCGAATTTTGAGAAATTATCTATTATTGTCAGATATTTCTGTCCAGATATGGAATATATGTCCATGTAAATATGTTCAAGGGGTTTTGAGCCAGTTGGTGTTGGTTTCTATATGACTTTATAGGGATGTCTGTCATATTTCGTCTTTTGACAAGTTTCACAAGTATTAACATAGTTAATGACGTTAGGCCAATAGTATCGTTGTTTAATATTTTTTATATTTTCCGTCATTCCTCTATGAGATGTTTTGGTTTCATGATATCGTTTCACTACTTCCTTTTGTTCATCAAGGTCGGTGATGTCTTCGAGTAAGGTATTTGAAATAACAAGTTTATAAGCGTTATTCCCAGATAACATAAATGTACTGTGGAGGTTCCACGCATGTAGCGTTACGGTACGTACTTTTTGCAGCATTCGTAGTAGATACGTGTTATGTTCGTAAAAGAAGGTTCTAAAAAAAACATCCTTTGATTTGATTATTTCTAGAACATCCTGAGAAGTACATACTAGGAACATACTTTTCCAGAATATGTAAATATATCCTTGATTTCACAAGTCAGTATTATTTATCGATAAACATGGCCTCTACGGAATCAACGCCATTCAGTAATCACAAATATGCAGGTTTCAAATCTATAATTATATAACGTTAATCCAAATATACAGGGTGTCCCAGCAAGGGTGGCCACCGGCCATATCTCAGAAACTACTGGACCTTAAAGTTCAGGAAAAAAAAAATTATCACTAAAGTGGCCACGAGAAAATGCTGGGAAATATTTATAACTTCGAAATTTTTCCGCTAGGGGGCGCAATAAAAGCTTAAATATTAAAATTCGAAATTTCTCCGGAAATTCTCAGATTGAGGTATATCTTTATCAACATGGTTAGAAAACCTAGACAATTTCACGTCTTTTTGGTACAGGGCTCATTGGCGTACCGATCTTCGTGTGAGTAGGGGAAGGTAGTGAAAGTGTAATTGTTCAAGTGGCTGTAACTTATAAACGACTTGTCCGATTTTGTTGCGTATAGGCTTGTTTGGAAGATAAATGTGAGTACTTTCGTATATCGTATCCAGTGATGCGTGACTGTCTCCAGAAAAGTTGCTAGAAGGCGTAATTTGAATTAAAAACTTATTTTCGTTTCACCTCAAAAATTTAAATGGTACGGTATAATTCTGATAACAGAATCGAAATGGAGATTAAATTCACAAGAAAAAACCTCCAAACCGCAGGTTGATATCTTTTCTCGTTTTCGAGTTATGGCCGAGAAAATAATTTTTGACACTCGAAAAGTTGTTTGTTGTGTAGTTTTATTTAACTTTATAAATGTTCGAATTGTCCTCCATCTTGTAAAATACATTTCTCAATTCTGTGCCTACAAATAGAAACAGCTGTTTCTATTTCAATTGGTGCAATGGAATGTATAGCATTCTCAATCCGCTCAATCATATTTTCTCTTGTGGTGGGACGAGTTTTGTTAACGATGTCCTTGATTCGTCCCCACAAGTAATAGTCCAACACAGTTAAATCGGGGGATCTCGGTGGCCATGGGAACAAACTGCCCCTTCCAATCCAGCGATCTGGATAACGGTTGTTTAAAAAATCACGAACTCTCCGTGCATAATGAGCTGGGCAACCGTCATGTTGGTACCACATGTAAAAGTATTTGCGAGTCATTTTCTAAAAAGTTTAAATATGATTCACCATTTAAATGGCCATCAATAATATACGGCCCAATAATTTTGTTTCCTAACACTCCGCACCAGACGTTTACACTCCACCTGTTTTGATGATCCACTTCCCGCATCCAGTGTGGGTTTTCCCGCGACCAAAAGTGCATGTTATGCAAATTAACATTTCCAGAACTAGAGAAACGGGCTTCATCGGTCCATAAAATTTGGGAGAGGAATTGAGGATGTTCGTTGCACATTTCTCGAAGCCAATAGCAATGGTCTTGTCGCCTGTTGAAATCATCTTCTGATAGAGCTTGGTGTAAGGAAAGATGGTATGGACGAAGTTTGAAGTCTCTTAAAATTCGGAACACTAAAGAACGACTTAATCCTAGATGGTGGGAAATTTCTCTTGTGCTCAAATGCGGTGAAGCTTCCACGTAAGCGAGAACGTTTATAATATTGTCTTCATGGTTTCTTACCGGACGTCTTCTGATTGGAACTGGATTGAGCTGTACACTTCCCGTTGTTCTTAAACGTATTGCCATTCGCCGAAATACCTTTCTGCTGTAGTGCCTTCGTTCAGGATACCTTGCAGCGTATTCACGTGCCGCAATCGGAGCATTTCCAAAACATTGAAAATATACGGCGAGCATATCAAAAGCCTCGGCATTGGTGTAAGACATTTTAACAGAGAATGTTAAAATGATAATTAAGAGATTGTTATGATTGCAATATCTGTTTCAATTATCTCCATGAAAACCCGCCGATGTTTTTCCACAGCTACCTAGATTTTTTTTCAACCCATCATTGCAATATTCAATACATAATTAGATTGGGATTTATGCTCATCAAAATATTTTTCATTTACTATGAGTTTTGTTCTATTGAAATAACAAATGAAAACATTAAATTTTACATAATTTGGACTAGTTATTATTATTGAAGCCAAAAAAAAAAGCAGGTTGCAATAGAACTACACAACAAACCACTTTTCGAGTGTCAAAAACTCTTTTCTCGGCAATAACTCGAAAACGAAAAAAGATATCCACCTGCATTTCAAAGGTTTTTTCTTGTAAATTTAATGTACCTTTCGATGCTCTTATCAGAATTATACCATACCATTTAAATTTTTGCGGTAAAATGAAAAACACTGTTTTTAATTCAAGTTACCCCTTCTAGCAATTTTGCTGGAGACAATAACGCACTACTGGATACGATGTTCGAAAGTACTCACATTTATCTTCTAAACAAGCCTATACGCAACAAAATCGGACAAGTCGTTAATAGGTTACAGCTACTTGAACAATTACACTTTCACTACCTTCCCCTACTCACACGAAGATCGGTACGCCAATGAGCCCTGTACCAAAAAGACGTGAAATTGTCTAGGTTTTCTAACCATGTTGATAAAGATATACCTCAATCTGAGAATTTCCGGAGAAATTTCGAATTTTAATATTTAAGCTTTGATTGCGCCCCCTAGCGAAAAAATTTCGAAGTTAAAAAAAATTTCCAGCATTTTCTCGTGGCCACTTTAGTGATAATTTTTTTTTCCTGAACTTTTAGGTCCAGTAGTCTCTGAGATATGGCCGGTGGCCACCCTTGCTGGGACACCCTGTATGTAACTTTTTGCAACAAAACGCTTGGGATGCTGACCTGTCCTTTTAATATTTTTCCCTGTTTCGGAGTTAAGCCAGCGTCCCATGAATCCGATTTCCGACGGTACGATGATACGACGAGACTGCTATTGGTCAGAAATGGTCAAAATCTGTAATCAGTGCAGTTTTTGACCTATAGCAGTCTCGTCGGATCATCGTACTGTCGGAAATCGGATGCGGGATGCATGGGACGTCGACTTTATAATACCTTTCAGTTGATTTTTACCGTGATGCCTTCCCGTTAACAGTGTTCGGTCTTCGATCTCCTCCCCTAGTCACTCCATTATCATTTTATCAGAGCATTCAAGTGGAAGTTACATATCAATCATTTCATATTTCCGCTTGCCATACGGGAATCATACGGTACCATCCACATTGAATTTGGAGTTAGCGTGAGTTTGAACACAAATTTATTCTAAATGGTAGCATATGATTTCCATTGCCAGGCAGAAATCTGTCACTTATACTTTGAAATTAGATTGAATGTAATGTAAGGTTTTCATTCAATTTGTTTTTGAATTGGAACTGTCAAACTTCCGCTTGGCAAACGAAAATTATGTGCTACTACTACAATGAATTTGTGTTCAAAGCCACGCTTACGCCAAATTCAATGTGGGTGGTAGCATATGATTCTCATTTGTCAAGCGGAAATTTGACAGTTTTACTTCGAAATGAATTTGAAAGTAAACGGCATAAATCTTACATCAGGCGGATCTTGGCGTTAACCAGGTTACGATTTGTCGTTACCAGGTTTGGTAAATTGGTTACAATGTCGATACCAGCTCGCACCAAAACGTTGTCGTTATTAAAAGTAACATTTATGTTATAACATGGCTACCTACTTATTTTTAGTTACCCACCTCCCAACAGATTTTCCCCTACTGCGAAGGAATGCTAGGTTAGGAAATTCGTAACCTGGTTTCCTGGTTAACGCCAAAAACCGCCTATCTTTTCTGTTGCTTTGAGGTTAGGTGTTAGGTTATTGAAATTGAAATTGCAAAATCGCAAATTTGCAACTTCATGGCGTCATGGTGTTTTGTGTTTTTCTTCGAGTATTTTTGCTTGCTGTGCTCAGTGCTCACTGTCCATGTCGATTCTTTTTCCGAGTTTTTCCTATTTCATGTCTGGTGCTTGTATTTTTCGTTTTGGACGAGTGTTCGAGTGATACAAGATACAAATTGGACGCCGTTGGACACGAGGTTGAACATTGTGAAGTGGGACTTTACAAGTGGAGAAAAGACTCCCATAATACCTACGAAGTGGCTTTGTGGAACCCCCCAATTTTGTGCAAGATTGAACACCTGGTAAGTTTTTCATTTCTCAAGATCTTAAATCTATATAAAACCAAATAATATTATTTAGTTTTGGGGTCAGTGATTATGTCTTCTGAACGTGTTAAAGAACGCTATAGCTCAGCTTTCGGAAAAAAGAAAAGAAGACAGAGAATTGCAGGAATTTTAGCTACATATTCACGTCCAAGTCAAGTTTCTACTGTTGCAAGGAGTCAAGGAGATACCTCCGATTGTCCCTGGTCGCATTTGTCCCCCTTCTTATCAGTGAACGCTGCCGAGCGTTCGCTCGTTATCCGTCGTGCTGTTCGGGATTCCTAGCTGTCACTGTATGTGCAGAAGTGAGACGACTAGAGAGAAATGGATATATGATCATGCACTCTGTGCGTTGAGAACGAATTCAATGCAGATAAGAACGAGTTAAATGTAGACTGGCTGCTAGAGGCATAGATCTTGCCAAGTTGCAAATAACGGGGACTACTTGCACATTAATTCTGACTGTCAGTCAGGACCAAAAAATAGATCTTCAAATTTTTAAAATATAAGGCATGAAAGTTTACAATTACATAATTCTGGAATGCCCAGAAAAATTATCGTTTCCAAGCTGATAAACAACTTACTTACTCCTTGAAGACTTGAAGGCAATTTTAAACTTTCATGCCTGATACATATTTTGAAAATTGTGTATGTTACACTATTTTTTACATCTATTTTTTCCTCCTGACCTTAAATTTTTCCGGGAATACAATAATAATAATAATAATCTTTATTAAGCGTACAGCTTCACAATCAACAATATATATAACTTATAATCTAATATCCAAGTGTAACTATTGTATTAGGTAGAATAAAACGGATAGAATAAAAGTTAAAATTTAAAAATATAGAAAAAAACACTGGAATAAAATAAAATATGTATATAAAATAGTATATGGGACTGAAGTACAAACAGGTTAAAACAGTACATGTTGCCTGAGCAGTCTTTTGAAATTATTTACAGTATCACAGTTTTTTATTCGATCAGGTAACTTGTTATATTCTTGTAAACCGCCTGTTGATTTTCAATTGATGTAGGCCGTGAAAATAAAGCACAACGAGCTTTATACTTGAAAAATAACTTTAATTCGGTAATAAAGAATAACGAAACTTTTAACACACGTTTTTACAAGAAGCCATATTTTTCTATATATGCATTAACAGCCTCATTCCTGACTTTTAATGCTGACAACCCAAAAACATAAAATGACAAGTGTGGTGTTGCCAACTCTGAAAAGATTCCTAATCCTACCCAAACTATAGACAATTTGCCATTGCTCACATGGGCGGCTATTCTTACATACAACACCCCCCCTCAATGGTAAATTTCCCTAACTTACAAAAAACGAATATTTATGAATCAACCAAATCACATTTAACAAAGAAAGTATTGAAAGAAGTCACTGATAAGGGTTTCGTGAAAAAATCTGCAATCTGCAGTTTTGTTGAAATGTATTTTGAAGAAACTACCTTATCATTAACTTTGTCTCGAATGAAGTGATAACGAATATCGATGTGTTTTAATCTTTTATGGAACTCTGGGTTCCTACACACCTTAATGGCCGACTGATTGTCTTCATAAATGATAACACTCAAACCATCAACAGTTTTGAAATCAAGAAATAAATTCCTAAGCCAACAGGCCTCACTTATTGCTACACTCAATGCTATATATTCTGCCTCTGTAGAAGACAGAGCGACAGAAACTTGTTTCTTAGAGCACCAACTCACAGTGCAACCGAAAACCTTAAATAGGTAACCTGACGTAGATTTTCTGTCCGTTCTATCTCCAGCCCAGTCTGCATCTGCATAGCCTTCAATTACATTAGAAAAATCATTTTTCCCGAAAACCAAGCTAACATTTTCAGTTTTCTGTATACAGGGTGTTTCAAAATAACATGCTAATAATAAAGGGGGTGATTCTTGGGCTCATTTTAAGAAAAAAAATTCATATGAACGTATGTCCTAAACGCCTTAACTTTTTTCCCAAAAAATATGCAAACCAAAACCCGCATGGACGGCACTGGTCAGAATAATTAAATTGTTCGTGCATCAAAGAATGAGTATTAATGCCTAAAATACATGACTCAAATTTCATAAAGATATCTACAGTAATGACAAAGTTATTGTAAAAAAAGTATCTATTTTTTAAAACTTTGACACCCTGTATCTCAAAAGTTAAGGCGTTTAGGACATACGTTCATATGAATTTTTTTTCTTAAAATGAGCCCAAGAATCACCCCCTTTATTATTAGCATGTTATTCTGAATCACCCTGTATATCTAAGTACTCTTTTAATTGCTTGCCACAGTCGCAAACTAGCAGTTGATTGGTATCTACTTAAAATACTTATAGATATACACAGATCTGGTCGTGAGCATAACATAGCATACATCAAAGACCCTTTTGCTTTTCTACATTTGTTCTCAATTTTCTTGCTTTCGGACTTTTCACATTTAAGTTCATCATGTCTAAAATTTATTTCCATCGGGGTATCGCAACCTTTACAATTTTCCATTTCGAAAGATTTCAACACATTCTTTAAGTATACAGTTTGGTTTATGGTGATCTTATTTTCTTGCAAATTTTGTGAGATAAGCATGCCCAAAAAATGTTTTATACCTCCCAAATCTTTTATCTTAAAATTTTCATTCAATATACTTTTAATGTCATCAATTTCACTTTCATCAGATCCAGCAATCAATAAGTCATCTACATAAATTAATAAGAAAATTTGTGAAAAATTTGTGACTTTAATATAGATACAGTATTCATTTTCCGACCTTTTAAAATTCAAAGAGACCATTAGATCATTAAATTTGTTGTACCAATTTTTAGGTGAGGATTTCAAGTCATAAAGTGACTTTCTTAGCTTTGCAAACTTGCCTTCGTTTTCACTAAAACCTTTTGGTAAGAATATGTACACATCATCGTCTATATCGCCATTTAGGAAGGCACTGCATACATCTAGCTGATGCACTTTGAAGTTAAAATAATTGCAAAAGGCTAAGAAAATTCTCACCGATGGCAATTTCGCAACAAGACTATAAATATCAGTATTATACAAATCTGTTTGCTGAAATCCTCTGGCTACCAATCTAGCCTTATATTTTATAACATTACCTAATTCGTTTTATTTTTTCTTGTACACCCACTTACACTCAATGACTGATCTTTTCACATCACTTTCACTAACAATTGTCCATGTTCCATTTTCTTCCAAAGCACGTATCTCTTCCTCCATTGCCTGTCCCCACTTTTTCGACTCACTACTCGCCATAGCATCCTCATAGCTTGCAGGTTCATCATTGTCATCACTCGATGTCAACAGGAGTGTGTCAAGGTCCATTTCATAGTCATCGTATCAGCGATTTCTTCTGATATTTCTTCTCAAATTATATCTCTCGTTCAACATTTCTTCATCATCGTCTGGATCAATTTCGTCATCATCAGGTAAAGAACTCCCATCATTGTCACTTTCAACTTTATCTTGTACATTTGCCTCAGCCTCATAGTTTTCTTCGATGTTTAATACCTCATTTGCCTCTTCTTTTACTCCTGGATCCTTTTCTGGTAGGAAAATGACATCTCTATGGGTTTCAACTTTATTTTTCTCCGGAATATACACCCTAAACCCTTTTACATTTTCTCCATATCCAAGAAAATATCCTTGTTTGTTTTTAGGATCCCACTTTAGTCTATTCTCCTTAGGTACATGTATGGAAACTCTACATCCGAAAATATTGAAGTCTTCCATTCTATATTTCTTTTTATGCCATAGTTCATGAAGAGTTTTAGATTTGATAGAGCTTGAGCCTGTACGATTTAAAGTATATGAGACATTATTAATTGCCTCCGCCCAAAAAGTTTTTCCCAAATTTTTGTTGCTGTTGATCATGGTCCTGGCTGCTTCTACTAATGTACGATTTTCTCGTTCAGCCCTTCCATTCTGCTGAGGTGTATATACCACAGTTCGTTGATGGCATATACCTTTACTATTCAGCATCCCTGTCACTTCCTTATTCACGAACTCCAAACCATTGTCTGTCCTTAGAACTTTCATGCTTCTTCCTGTCTGCCTCTCAGCCATGGATATAAATATGTCAATCACTCTTGGAACTTCGAACTTCTCTTTTAGGAAATATATATTTCTGTAGGAGGAATAATCGTCCTTGAAAAGTACGAAATATCGAGCACCACCCATCGAAGATGTTTCCATCGGTCCACAGACATCCGCATGGACCAGCTCCAGTAATTCTGTGGCACGTGACTCACTATTCTCAAAACTTGATCTATGTTGTTTACCTGCTAGACACTGTTCACATGGAAAATCATTTTGTACGTCTATGTATTTACTGTCATCTTCTTCAAAAAACTTTTGACATAAGTGATGTTCTGGTGAGCTAATTTGCAATGCCAATCTTTCAAACTTAAAATGTTTCTTACTCTTTCACTTTCAGAAACTAAGTTGAAAGCTAAAAAGTTATTTTGATTTTTTTCTTGTAAACATATATTTGCACTGTATTCTGCCGTATTTTCTTGGGTAAAAAGCATTTTATACAATTTATGTTTCCTTACTGCTTGAGCCCTTATATTACCCTCTTTGTCAAAAAATTGACACATTGAATTATCTGATGACATAAAGTATCCCTTATCAAGGGCACATCCGGCAGAAAATAGATTAAATTTTAATTTGGGTACATACAACACATTTGACAGAAAAGTTTTGATGAGCTTTTCGCCATTAAACGCCCACAATATTATTTGTCCGTATCCTCTTACCTCTAGTTTCTGTCCGTTTCCAACTTGGACCATCCTTGGAGTTTTTATTTTATAGATTTTCTCAAACAAGTCCTGATTCCATGACATGTGTTCACTTGCACCCGAGTCTAAACACCAATCACTTGATTTGATATTGTCCGAGTGAACCATAAATGCATTTGTCTCACTTCCTTCCTCCTTGACTGTATTTTTCCTCGAACTTTCATCTTTATTTTTCTTTATCCAGCATGTTTGAGGTAAATGGCCTGGTTTTCGACAATAGTTGCAAAATTTATTCACTATTTGTCCCGACTGACCTGGCTTTTTATGTCGAAAATAGCAGTTTTTGGCTATGTGGCCGGTTTTTGCACAAATGTGACACTTCACTTTAGTTTGATTTCCCCCTGTATGTCCAGTTTTTGCAGCAAGAGCAGTTGTGGTTCCGAAAGACCTGCACCTCTCTTCCTCCATCAATAATCTTGAGGTCAATTCCTCCAATGTCTGGTTTTCCGCTGGCACTGACTCCCAGGCTGACCTAAAGTGTTTGAACTGCTCCGGTAAAGTCATCAAAATTTTTGTTATAATGATTTTTTCTGACAATGTTTCTCCTGCTGTTTTTAATTTGGTTCTTATTTCCTCAATTTTTGACATCAATGTGCTCACAGAGCAATCAAACTCGAGCATGAAGAATCTTTGTTGTAGTAAGTGAACACTACAGACTCTTTATCGTAAACAGATTTTAACTTCATCCACATATCTTTTGACGACTCACATGACAACAAATGCGTCAGTGGCCCCTCCTCCATACGTGTGACTAATAACTCCTGGGCCTTCGCATCTTCCTTCATCCATTTATTAATGTCATCTTCCAAAGTTGGTTTTGCTTTTGAGCCATCAACGATCCCAAAAAGACCTCGCCCTTTTAATATAATACTGGTCTGGAACTTCCAGACGGGCCAGTTGTCCCCAGTCAGTTTTAATACGTTGCTGTTTTCACCCATTTCTCAATCTTCGGTTTTACTTTTTTAAGCACTTGGCACACTTTTTAACCCGAAAAACTTTTTCTGTCGAATCTTAACTTTATTCCGAAACACGCACGACCTGGGCCCATAACCTGTTGATTTTCAATTGATGTAGGCCGTGAAAATAAAGCACAACGAGCTTTATACTTGAAAAATAACTTTAATTCGGTAATAAAGAATAACGAAACTTTTAACACACGTTTTTACAAGAAGCCATATTTTTCTATATATGCATTAACAGCCTCATTCCTGACTTTTAATGCTGACAACCCAAAAACATAAAATGACAAGTGTGGTGTTGCCAACTCTGAAAAGATTCCTAATCCTATCCCAAACTATAGACAATTTGCCATTGCTCACATGGGCAGCTATTCTTACATACAACACCGCCATACAAAATGGAGTTAAGCATTTGACTGCTGTTAACCTTTCTATCTAGTATAAAATTATTTCTATGCCTAGTGCCATATTCATGAATATCACCAAAGAACTTGACTCTGCCCATTATATATGTTGGCAATAATTTCAGTTTTATTCTGAATACAAAAACGCAGATGTTAAAAATAATTTTTTGTTTGACAGTTAATATATGTAACACATCAAGCATTAGTTCTATTGGCGTATACCTGTTACATTTCAAAATAGTCCGCATTGCCCTATTCTGAATTTTTTGCAGTTGGTCAACCTTGTATTTTGGAAGCTGGAATAACAGTGTCGCACAAAACTGCAAATGCGGTGAGGCGATAGCATGGTATAATTTAATTTTTGTTGATATAGATAGATGTTTTCCTATTCCGGCCAAAAAATGAACCTTTTTTGAAATTTAAAATTGTCCAGGTCAGCATCGTGTATGCCAATTGTGGGTATAAAAACGTCCACCATATTGTGATTGTTGTTGATATGAGCTGCCCAGTCTGCTGGTGCAGCGTTGTTCACTAGATAACAGTATCCAGCAGCGTTAACATTTCGAATCCGATGTGTCACGTTAACATTTAGCTGATTGGATACAACTGAACCAAAAGCGTAACGAGATGAAATAGTTCCGTTAGCTTGGCTCAGCCTTCTGCCTGCCGCGGCTGGCGAAGAGATAACCAGCAGGTTTGATAGCGACAATTTCGATGGCAGGTACTCCCTCATTTTGGTAGTGACGTCTAGGCCTATAGTAGTGATTTTTATCTTCGACTTTAGTTCCGTCAGTATTGTCGAGACTCTTGACATGTGTTCCCCACTAATTTTGAAACGCCCAGCTATTGAGTCATCAGCGAGGAAATTAATTCCTTCAAGCCGTGCTAGGCCTACCTGATCCAGCACATCTATTGGCCCATAACCCATAACCAAGCAAGTTTTGGTTTGGAACGCCTTCTTCCGGGAAGAATCCATCGGGTAACGGCTGCCAATTAGCGATCTGATCTCTAGTAGCGACCAGTCGTTGAGATGTCACGTACGGGGACACGTAACACTCATATTTATTGTGGGTCTCAGGATCTATTGGCCCAAAAGTGCCTGAGACATACGGCTCTCCATCCAAAACACCCGCTACTTGGGGAATAACATCATTGGGCAAATTCAATTTTACTACCTGACCATTTGGTGTGATGGTCGTCGAAACGTTTGACATGTATTCGACAAGTGCTTGAGGTATAGCTGATGATTCGGGTAGAAAATCCTGAATCTTATTAAAAATGGCTAGCTTCATTTCGCCATTGTCCATAGTAATGTCGACAAGTCCAGCATTTAGCACGACCGTGCAGTAATGAAGAAAACTGCAGAAAGGCAAACGCCTATCGATTCGTGTGTCGACCGCGAGCAGCATCTGGTACATTTGTTCCACCAGATCAACAAACCCGCCAAATTCATAATTTAGGGAATAGACTTCTTGAATCGGAACACCAGCTGAATGTGGTCCGACATCGTACAGAATCTTATCCTTCGGGGCAGTCTCGGACTGTGCTGTTAGGTCACGAGAAATATCTTCCCGTCTGTCTCTATTTGTATTGTTATTTTTCGGTCCTTTATCTTTTTCTGGTTTGTAGTTCTTATTTTTCCAGTTTTGGGAACGGTTAGTAGGACCACGTGGGGCATTGCCTCTATCTTCCCATTCTCTCGAGGCATTCCAATCTAAGTTGGCTCTCTCGTTGTAGTTATAAGCTCGGTTCTGGTTTCTATCGCGTCGGGGCTCACCACCGGAAAAATTTCCACCATCACCGTATTGATTTCTTCCAGTAAACTGGGTATTCTGGCGTCTGCCACTCATAATGAGAACAAATCTTTTGAAAACTTTTGCAACAAGATACAAAAACGACCGATTATTCTTTCAGACAATTTATTCTAATTTTCGGTGCATTGGAAATTTCAATGACGGCTATCTCGAAAACGGTTACCTCTGGAGACCCAAACAAGGCACACCTTTTTTTAAGTAAGAAAGGTTGATGAATCGATTTTTTTAAAAGTTCTCGTCGATGCACCAAACAGGAAAAAAGTTTTGACAATCTAGATAAGCTCGATGTGCCGGTGGGGTCCCCTACTAGTGATATCCAAACCGTGAATGAATCTGGATTTGTCGTCATAAAAAAAACCCTATACGTAATTTCGTGTCGCTGTTTCGTTGTGATGAGGAATATGTAAATGTATTTTTAAAACTAAGCACTTTGAGGCTGTATGTCCCCATCTTAAGTTTCATGAAAATAATAATAATAATTCTTTATTACGCATTGCTTTACAAAAACGATACATCGGTAGAGCAAAAATATTTAAAAAATTGACATAAACTAGATAAAAAAATATGTACTTCTACAGTAAAGTTATATAAACATATAAATATAATAATATATAATAAATAAAATGTAAAAATAAATAATCTGAGTTCATTTTTGAAAGTTTCCAAGTCTTGTATTTGTCTAAGGTGTAATGGAAGTGCATTAAATTGAGCCAGCCCTTCGAAAAATAAACTACATTGAGTTCTGGTCAAACGAGTTGTTTGTACATACAAATTTGACATATCTCTGGTGTTGTAATTATGGACATTGCTCACGTATAACAATTCATCTGACAAATATTTAGGAACAAGGTGATTCATTATTTTGTAAATCATAACATAAGTTCTATATAGAATAGTCTGTTGCACACTCATATATAATAACTACAGTCTCTAACATTAAACTAATTGGTGTGTATCGGTTACAACGCAAAATTGATCGTATGTGTTTAAAAGTTTGAACTCGCTATATTGTAATATAAGCTGGAAGTCGCGATATTTATCTGATTCGTATTTACGTCATCAATAAACGTTTTGTAACAAAGCGGCTCTATGAAATTCTCATTTCAACAGAGTTTCTTGATAACTTGTATCATTTTGTATAAAATGAAACTTCTATTGGAGCTATTTTGGAACTCCCTTTTCTTTAGGAGGTATGCTGATAAAAAATATTATCGTGCAGGTAAGTATAGGTAGATATAGGAATTTTGAAATATGATTGAAATAAAACAAAGGGTATATGTACAAATGTGTATTGAAAGGTATTTTATTAATAAATAAAATCTCGACAACGGTTGAATTTAGGAACATTAGTTGTGTCACAATTTTTGTTCCAAATTGAAGAAAGAATTGAAATATCAATTGATATACAGGGGGTTCCATTAAAAAAAAATACAACTTTGATGTGTATCGTGTTTAAAATATATAATATTTATATAAAATATTTTTAAAATGTAGCCTTGAAGGGTCCCTACCCATACAAAAAAAAAACTTCTTTAAAATCAGATACTTTTGCCATAATGTTTCGTGTCGAATAACGTGAATAACCTTTGTATATAGAAATATTATTTTAACGTTAAGTCGGACAAAGTCAAGCTTTATAAACCTACCTATTATTTATAGTACCTTTACTCATTTTTTATTTATAGCAATTTACGCAAAGATGAATAATTTCCATATATAGATAGATACCTATCGATCACGTCCTAAACTGACACATAAAGTTAAAAAACACATAATCTGACATCAAAAAAACATTTATTCAATCTTATGTGTTGGTTTTTTTTTACAAAACACGGTGTTACTGTTACATAACAGGTATATTATGACAATAAAGACATAATTATTATTCCTTAAACTTTAAAAAACTACCTTATCCTCGTTGCGTTAATTCAAAGTTCACACACACGTTTGGAACAAAGTTGTCACATGCATAGTAAAGATTGCTGGTTGTTGATTAATCTATGGATGAAAGATCACCAAACCCTTGATATTTTGTACCATGAATCAGTCCAACGAAAATATTCATCCATCAGTTGAGAACTTGGCATTGGTTCATCTGCTTTACCTAATATGCCAAATCAGTAATCAGAGCAAAATTCAAAATTCAAAACCATAATAATAATATACAAAACAAAACGCATGGCAAGATTGACAAGACGCTGTGGCTGTGAGAAGCTAACTGCTGTCACTGTCATTTGAAATTGGGATTATTGGGAATGATCTTTTGCATGTGTATGTGCACTAGACCCGTTATATGCCTTTCTCTGTCTCAATCCATCTCTCTCTGACACATACAGGGAGAAAAGAGAAACACGAACAGCCGAATGTCACCGATCGCGGAATCGTCACGAGAAGGGGGACAATTGAGACTCTTCCGTTGCAAGTTCGAAACGAGATACCCCGAAAGGAGTCTGCAATAGTGCCTATTTTTCTAGAGATAAATATTTTTATAAAGATTATTATTATACTCTTACCATTACCCATTGATAATAAATAATACCTACATATAATATGTAGATAATTATATTTTGTTTGTCTTTATTAAAGATGTTTTGTTTTTACATTTGAAGTGTATGAATATAATGTGATATGTACGTTTCAGTAACCTGCTTAGATTATTCCCTGAAGTACATACAAGGAACCTACCAACAGCGATTCCAAAGTTGATTCTTAGAATATTCTTTTTTAAACTTCAGCATATTCTCAGAACATGTATGGTATGCAAAAGATGTGTTCTGTAACATTTACTCAAAATATTCGCAGTAGGTACTAAATGGAAATAACGCACATTCTGAGTATGTCCCACCTACCAAAAAGTATGTTCATTTCATATGCTAGGAATATGTTCTTGTTTATTGGGTTTCTAAATGTATCTTGAAAAGTTCTTATTATCACTGGTTCTAGTTCTTTGTTGATGAAATGTGAACAATAAGTATCTGGTGGTAGATAATCTCTTAGGAGTCTTTGAATTTCTTCAGCTATTGGTTCTCTATTTATGAAGATTGACCATCTGTTCTTCATGTTGAATAGCTGTTTCTTAACTACACGAGGTGGTTGTTGATCGGTGAATTTGAAGATCACTTGGTTTTTAAAGCTGTTGACTGATTTGTTGATGTAAGGTGCTCCTATGATGGGATTTTCTTGTGCTGAATGTATCGTTTCTTTTTCTGATGTACCATTTCTGTGGCTGGAAGGCAGAAGGGTATAACTCAATTTTCGACACTATTCAGGAGAGCATAAAAAAGGTTATAAGTAAATAAATTCATTTTAGTTGCATTCATTACTATCAAGTGCCGAAAACTTCTCCAAAGAATTTTTATAATTGTTGATTTTATGTTTCGGAAATGTCAAATTTAGAGAAAAGTAGATATTCGAGGAAAATATGACGATTAAGTAAAACTTGAAACGAGAAGCAATAAGGCATAAGAGTATATCTCAATATGCTCCCTAGTTCATCTGCACTCTCTGCATGTCAAAAAGGCATATCTCAAGTTACACCCTTTTAATTAGAAAAACTTTGGGAGTTTTCCGTTGCTTCAAAGATGCATCTCGACTTATTCTCCACTACTTTACCATTGAAACAAAACCGGATCTCGCCGCCTTACGAATATTATAGAGAAAAAATGAAAGGCCTTTCATTGAAACATTTTATTGCTCTGGTGGGTATTAAAACTCAACATCACTGAATTCCCGGTCGATATCAGGATCTGAATCTTTTGAAACTGTCAACATCGTAGTTTCTGACTCATTTAAGTCTATGTAGAACTGTTTGGCACTGTCGTTTATTAAGTCCAGCATTTCCAGCAAATTTGTTTTTTTCTTTTTGTCTATTTGACGAGGTTTTGTGTGAAGTAGCTTTAAGGAGAACTCCACAAGGTTTTTCCTCTTATAATCAATGGAGTCGAAGTCGTCAGTTTCAAGGAGTGAGTTCTTGAATTTGATAACTCCGAATTCACCGTCATATCTTAACCATTTTATGGGCCTCCATGTGAACTTCTCTTTATTTACAGTGACCTTTTTATGCATCAAAGGTCCTTTAAAAAGAAATGAAAAATCAAAAAAGTTGGGAGCGGTCATTTCTATGACTTGAAATTTTGAGTCTTTGCATGAAGTGGATTTTCCAGCCATCCTCACTAGATTGAACCAATCTCTTGGAACGTGTATTGGGAATGGTGCTTTTTTTTTGAATTTCTCTATAATGGCATGGTCAGAGTCGCATTCCATGTGAGTATGTCCGGGGATATGGAACTTATGGTCGATGGTCTCAATTGATGTTTTGACTGTCATCAAGTATGTGAACATTGCTGCCACATGTGAGTTCTTATTCTGTCCACCACATGTGTCACTATAGCAAATCACCCTTTTGATAGATTCATCCAAGTCAATGAAATATTTAAACAGGCATGATGCAATCTCGTTCGCCCCTCGTCCTGCTATGGCTTCATGCCACATGAAATGCACCGATTTGTTTGTGTCACAATCATGTATTGTTAAATTGTAAGTGTGGAGCTGTCGCTTGTAACATACTGATCCAGTTGTTAAATAGGGCGTAGGTAAGATCTGTTGTAAGTCAAAGGTTATAACTTTTAGGCCAGCATCAGTTTTACTGGATTCTTTGTCTAGCTGCTTTGTTTTATACGATTTATCTGCTTCTCCATGATGCTTTTCTAAAGCGGTTTTGTGAAGTTGCTTCTGTACTTCGTCATTTTCGGAATTGATTTTCATTGTCAAAGAATCGCATGTTTGACAGGTGTCATTAGCTGGCTTTTTGTATTTCAATCCAAGATCGTCAATAGCTCTAGCATACACGCTGAATGAGACGGGGCTGATATATTCTTCTTTATACAATTTGTACATAATTGTCTTGTTCAAATTTGACGATAGGTATCTTTTCGAGGTGTGGCGTCGCGAATAGTGAGATTCATATGAAGGAAATTTCTTTATGTGGTTGTGAACCTCCAACATTTTTTCATCCGAGAGCTTGTTACTCGGCCGATGCTTTCCCCGTTTCTCGGAAGCTGGAATTCCACTAGTACTTTGTTTTTTCTTATTTGTTACTGATTGAATAAACTTTGGCGTCTCACCAAAGATTGCGCAAAAACACACTTTGCAGACCTGCACACGTTGATTTTTGACATCAATGTAGTACGCAAACGAATGTTCTCTATTCTTCTTTGGGTTTTTCAGGTTAGTGTTCACTTTTTTGTCATCTATCAATATAAGTGATGCAATGAATGTCACCCTTCGATCATAGCTTCCCATTTTCCAGTAATCATTGAACAATGCTTTTCTTGCTTCGTCATCAACTTTGGTATTACATTTTTGCCTGCAGTCTTTCAGAGGTTGACTTTCACGTTTCTTAACCACCTTTCCTTTTCCGGTAACATATTCGTGTCCCAGAGCTCTTTTCATTTTCCGCTCAATCCTGGCATTCACTTTCTTGGTAGCTCGATCTGGTACGTCTGGTGTTAACACTTCATCATTAAAGGGAGAATGGTCGTCGCTACTGCTGTTTGTGGAGCTGTCTGTATTTATCTTCGAATTCAATTCCTTTTCTTCCTCGTTATAATAATCTGGGTCTTTGACACTGTCATCGATTCCGTCTTCTCTTTCTGAAACGTTTTTTCAAGGTTCAATCAAGTTCGTATAAGAATATGGTTTGGCTACCTTCGAGTGACATTTCAAAAAAATAATCATCATTGATGTGTCCGACAGATTTATCAGAAGGATGTGTGTCTTCTAAAATACGCATAAAAAGCTACATGAAAAAATAAAGGAACTCTACAAAATAGTTACCTCTCAGAATATAGGTATCGTAGATCGACCCGTCAGTATTTTCAGTGTTATTATTTACCGTAAAATCGTATTGAGCCTCGCTAATGTATTGAGGAGTAGGGGGTGCAGGCTCAGCTGAAAAAATCAGGGAAAAAATTGAGCTATTCTGAGAATAAAGAAAAATTATGGCGTGTTACCATTTTCTAGCAGTTGAATCGAACCGTCAGTATTTTCAGTGTTATTAATTACCGGAAAATCGTATTGAGCCTCGCTAATGTTTTGAGGAGTAGGGGGTGCAGGCTCAGCTGAAAAAATCAGGGAAAAAATTGAGCTATTCTAAGAATAAAGAAAAATTAGGGCGTGTTACCATTTGGTAGCAGTTTAATCGACCCGTCTGTATTTTCAGTGTTATTATTTACCGGAAAATAGTATTGAGGCTCTCTAATGTATTGAGGAGTAGGACCTGCTGAAAAAATCAGGGAAAAATTAAGCTATTCTAAAGATAAAGAAAAATTAGGGCGTGTTACCATTTTGTAGCAGTTGAATGCGGATTTCACTTTCATGGACTTTTTCCACACCTTGAGCACCACATGCTGAGAATATTCTTAAGACTTCTCTATAGCTTAGCGAGTAGTCATTGCAAAAATACCGAGACGTTTGAGTCTCGTTTTCAATGAATACAGTGAAAACTGAAAAAAGTACTTCATGATTTTATCTATTTACGTATTTTGAAAAAATACCTTCTCCAGGACTAGGAATTTTGAAACCATTTTCAGGATCATCTTGAAAAAAATGTATCATTTATTTCATAATACCTAGATTAACACATATTATCTTACCAATGGCACAACCCCTCAAAATCCGCTGAGTTCGATTTTCACTCTTCATCTCTAACCACACAAAAATAGAAAAACACGAGAATTCTTATACAGAGCAATATGCAATCGATTCAAGTGCACGAATTGCACTGGCAATAATCAGTCTACACTCTACAATAAACAACCCTGTCAAAACCCGCTTATGCGCGGACGCGACTCTTGATCTGGCAAAAAGACTTATCTAGCCATATAATACTCGAGATCAGCATCATTTAAATCAGGCAAAAAGATTTATCTTGAGTTATACCATTTTGCCGCGTTCTTAACTGGTATATTTCTTAGAGATAACTCGACATAATCCTTTTTGCTGTGAAAAGAATTTTTAATAATCAAAAGTGACTGAAGTTATTTCTCTTTGCTGCGTCGGAATAAAAATATTTCACTGGATAACTATAGTTACAGCTTTCTGACAGGTAGAAAATTTCAAAGAGTATAAAATATACCCAAATTTTTATCGAAAACCCCTTTAATTACTTATATTTTACTTATATCCTTTTGCCATAACATAGAAAATAATATTTTGATTATCTTGTGGTGGATAACTCATTTTCGCCAAAATTTGAGTTATCCCCTTTTGCCTTCCAGCCACAGATTTATTTCTTCCGGTATTTCGTGTATTTTAATACTCATTGCAGAATCCGTTTCAGAATTGTTAGATGACAATTGTTTACTAGTTTTTTGTTGAGGTGACTTTTCTTTTCTTGTATCAGGAGGTCTAAGTTGTACATCTGATAAAATTTTGATTTTTGTGCTTTTCTTTTTTTGTTCTTCAGGTTTTGGTAATACTTTCTTCGGAGTTTCAAATAAATGTTCTTGTGAATCGAAAAAATGTTTCATTTTATCTAGCCATAAGTATTGATCTTGGGGTTGTTCGTCATCGTCACAATCAACTGACATGTGTGTCAAGGGTGGCTTTACTTCTGTTGGAAACATTTCTTTTGGTGGTCTTGAGAAAGCGTCTGCTTTTCTTTTTTGTACTGTATAGTGTAATCAAATTCCTGAAGTTTTAGTCTCCATCGAACTAATTTTGAGTTCGGTTCTTTGATTGAAAATAACCATTGCAATGGTTTATGGTCAGTAACAATCGTAAATTTTCTTCCAAATAGGTACGGTCTGAAGTATTTTGTAGCCCATACGATAGCTAAAAGTTCTTTTTCTATCGTTGAGTAGTTACATTCTGCGGGATTTGAAGTTCTACTTGCCTAAGCTATAGGCAAGTCATATTCAATTTTACCTTGGGACAGTATTGCTCCTACTGCATAATCAGAGGCGTCCGTAGTCAAGATAAATGGTTTATCAAAATCAGGGTGTTGCAAAATTGGTGAATGACCCAACAAATTTTTGCAAAGATTGAAAGCATTAATGAAAGGTTTGTCATGAATTATTTTAACATTTTTCTTTAAACAATGCGTTAAAGGTTTTGTTATTTTGGCAAAGTTTTTGATGAATTTGCGGTAATAACCAACAAGTCCAAGAAATGATTTAATTTCTTTTGTTGTGTTTGGAATTTTGAAATTTTTGATCGCTTCAAGTTCACGTGGGTTTGGATGAAGTCCATTTGGTGTTATTACATGTCCCAAGAATTCGACTGATTTTTGAAGAAATTCAGATTTGTCCAACTGTATTTTTAAATTAAAGGAAATTAATCTTTCAAATACTGATTTGAGGGAATTTATATGTTCCTGCAAACTAGTGGAATAGATGATTATTTCGTCCATGTATACGAGACATATTTTTCCTTGTAGTCCGCGTAGAACATTGTCCATTGCACGTTGAAAAGTGCAGAGTGCATTTTTTAATCCGAAGGGCATACGCGTGTACTCATAATGTCCATTTTCCACATTAAATGCCGTTTTCTCTATGCTTCCGGGGTCCATTTCTATTTGGTGGAAACCACTTGCCAAATCTAATGTCGTGAAGTACTGACATCTTCCCAGCTTATCCAAAATATCGGTGATGTTGGGTATTGGATATCTATCGTCTATAGTTTTTTCATTTAACTTTCTATAGTCGATGACTAATCTCCATTTCTTTTTTCCTGAGGCGTCTGGTTTCTTTGGAACTATCCAAATTGGTGAGCTCCAAGGGGAATTCGATGGTTGAATAATTCCTTCTTGTAACATCTGATCAATTTGTTTGTTCACTTCTTGTTTATGGACGTATGGATAACGATAACTTTTTGTGTGTATCGGAATTTCATCGGTTGTTTTAATTACATGTTTTACTTGATTTGAAAATGTCAAAGGGTCACCAGGTTTATGTAAAACGTTTTCAAATTTACGGATTAAGTCAAAAAGTTGAAACCGTTCTTCAGAGTTTAAATGTTTGTGTCGAACTAAATTTTGCAAATCGATTTTTGAAGATTTTTTTTCAAAAGTGTTAATTTCGAATTTTTGTTCTTCTGATGGAAAGTCAAAAATGTCAAAATGATTCAATTCAATTGGTTCTAATTGAAAATCATTGTTTCGATTGGATGTGAGGGATACATACTTTTCAGTATGATTGAATATGTCAACTGTGAAAGTCTTGTTAGTGATTGTCACAAGGGCTGGTTGTATTTCAATGTCATAGTCTGAATAATAAGGCATTATCCAGCTAGTTTCATTTGGTAAAATTTTTTTGAAAGTTGATTTTTGAATTGTGTTGGGTGAAATTTCGATGGTGAATTCATCAAAATCGTCACGGAATCTAAAAGGGATTGTAAGATATTGATTTCGGAGTTTTTTGTTGGTTAAATCAATATTGAGGTTTAATTTACACAAGTCTTTGATACCTATGATTCCATCATAGTAATCATGAAAAGAGAATAAAACGAAGTCAATGGGTTCGGAGATACCAAATCAAAGAAAAAGGGGAATTGATGCTTTGCCAGTAGCTTTTTTGGAACCTGTGCAGGTTTGAAGGGTACTCACATGGGATTCAATTCTATTGGAAAAATGTTTTTCAGCAAGAGAAGGTCTTAAAAGAGATGAATGAGAACCTGAGTTAAATGTGAAATTCTTGGGAGTGACTTTTAAAAAATAATATTTATTGGTGACAAGCGTTAAGTACATGTAATACGGTTAAAAGCAGAAAACAGTGTGTGTCGATTATGGAGAGGAGCTCATATTTATATCCTAAGAAATGCTTATTCTACACTTTACAATCATAAAGACGTAGTATATAGAACAATAGACAATGGGTGATTCAGCGGTAATGGTCACATAACTCCTCCCACCGAAGATGAAAACAACGGGTTCACCAGGCTGTTTTCAGGAAGTCTTCTGGATCTGGGCTTCATCTCTACGTTGGGTGGTTCTTGACTTGTATGACCTCGAGACAGTGGTAGGCATGGACACAAGGGTTGTTTCTTCAGGCATCTCCAGAGAATGTATGCTAACAGCAGTACAAAACATAGGATGATTGTTGAACTGAAGGTTGATGTGAGTGTCCATCGCATGGGGTTGATTTCTGGTATTGGTTCAAGATTGTTGGCTTGATCTTGAAGTGACTTGATCTTGTCGAAATCAATGGATTCCAAGACGATTGACTTTTGCGATGTGGATTGGTCTCCTTCTTCGAATTGGATTTGGGGTAGTTTGAGTGGACTACCTTGAAGAAGGTCTTCATTATTGATGAAGTGGAGGTCGTCAATTTGAATTTCACACTTATATGGAATTTTTATTAAACTTGGATGCTGGATGAAGTTGATTTCTCTTCTTCCACAAGTTTGGTGCATCTTGAGAGACTTGTTGGTAGGTATGGCCAGTACGTATTGATTGTCGATGTCTTGAATTATTGGAGTTGTGATTTGCACTCGAAGAGTTTGACATCTTGACTTTTCGGCTTGCTGAATGAGGCTGACTGCACAATCTTCTTTGAATGGTCTCAGATGATCATGGCAGATATAAGTGTCTTCTACCATTGGGCATGGTTCTGCTTCATATTGCGAAAGGTGTGTACCCAGTATAAGGTAGGAAAGGGTAGGAACAATTATTGATTGATTGATTGGAATTGGATAGAGACGAAAGATTTCGAATTTTTCGTTTGGTACTATTGGAAAGTGAATTGCAAAAACTAGTTTTGATTTTGAAAATTTCACTTGAAGTGCTGTGACTTGATAGTAATAATTTAAGTCTTTGAAATGAATTATGTTGTCCTCGCCATATAGGCTTTTTAATTTTGAAATTATGTTTTCTTAATTCTGACGCAGATATTACAGTGGTATGTAATGTGTTCAATTTAGCGAACAGGACTGCGTCTTCAAGATTGTCTAGGAAAGTGATGAGACTCTGACAGTTCAAAATAAGTTGGTGAATCGTATTGGTTACTTTGAAGAAGTTTGAGATGTTCGAAGTTTTTGCTCTCAAATCTTTTTCTAAATTTTCAACATAACCTTTTATGGAAAGTTGATTTTTGCTGAGCGTTGTGATTGACTGATTGTAGTTGTCGATCAGCTGTTTTGTTAAAGATGTTCGTAGAGCAATTTCTTTTTTATATGAATTTGCCGTATTCCGTAACTCATTTATTGCTTGTTCATATTTTTCACCGTCTTCTGAGTCCAAGGTTCCGAATAGCCATTTTGAAGTTTTTCCAACAAAATTTATAAGTCCGCGTTTAGTTCTTATTTGATGGGGTCTTATATTGTTTAACTTAATGCTTGCCTCTGCGATTAAATATTTAGCATGATTAAATAGATTATCTTCACTTATAAAAGAATTATTTTCCAACTGATTATTCATATTATTTTGCGATCTTTCTAGAATACTCTAAAAGCGTTTTATATTTTCTAGTTCGACTAAAAGCGGGGTTAGTTCTATATAATGCAGAAATGTATGCTGCGTTTGAATTACTTTCGCATTTCCTAAGTGGAAGGGAAGTAAAGGTGTCTTAATCTGGGATATTTGTATGTCTTTAGTTGTCACGGTCGTAACTACAAGAAGGAAGATCACGTACTGTAGAGTCATTTTCCTGAAAAGAAGGAAAAGCTTTAGGTCTTTGAATCTGTGATTTATGAATCACTTTTTGTTTAGTTGTTATAATTTTATCTTCTAAATCTTGCGAAACATACTGTTCTGTTTTTCGAGGTTTGTCTTTTGATCTTAAGGCCGTTTTATCGATTACGTAGACTTTCTGGTTGCTCTTGAAAGTTGGAGGTTCTTCTCTATGTTGATTTTGTTTCTCTATGACACGAGTTTTGGAGTTAAGAGAAGTATTGAAAATATGTTCATAAATTGTTTTCAATCTGTCACGTCTATCGCTGACGTAGTTACCAAGGATGATCTCATCAGAAAGATCGAAAGGGTCAAGAGATTTAGTGTGACCATTTATTATATCAAAGGGTCTTTGTTTTGTCACACTATGAATGGATGAATTGTATCCAATGATTGCGTATTGCATGAGTTGTTTGGGGTTATCATGATGATTTTTGATTTTGAGAATGCGATACATTTCAATCAAGGTGGAATGAAGTCTTTCCACAGGACTGTTACTATTTGAGTTTCCGGGAGTTGTGAAATGGACTTTGATTTTATGAAGTTTACAATAATCAAGAAGATTTGAAGTTTTAAACTCTGTTCCATTATCACATGTGATTTGTTGAGGTAGGCCATGGTGGCTTACAAAGGTTGAAAAGTTGTCTAAGACGATTGTGGACGTACAAGTTGGTTCTAAGGGGTATGCTTGTGCATATCTTGAAAATACATCAATCACTGTTAAAAATTTGACGTTGGAGATTTGGAAAGTATCCATATGGATAGATTCAAAAGGGTTACTCGGAGTTGGTGTTAGAGAAAATTGGATTTGTGGGGGATGTCTTTCATATTTAGCCTTTTGACAAGTTGTGCAATTGTTTATGTACGATGTTAGGTCAGTTTTCATATTGGGACAGTAATAAAGCTTTTTAAGAGCTAAAAGACTTTCATTTATTCCGCGCTGACACGTTTTTGTTTCGTGATGATGTGTCATGAGTTCTTTCTGTCTGTCCATGTCAATTACGTCTGTAAGATACGTGGTTGTTAAAATTAATTTATATGCATGGTTTTTGAAGGTGTTTGGAAGTATTATACTAAGCTGAAGGGCTAGGTCAACTTCTTCTTGTTTAACGTACATGCAGTATAACTTTTTAGGGTCGACGTATTGAATGAAGAATTTGATTATTTGTTGTTCAAAATCTTGAGTTAAAAATACATTGTATCGCGTTTTAGTTTCGAAAATCGTTGACTTTACTACGTGGTAATGTCTGTTTGATTTTTGATGGAAGATAATTTGATTTGAATAAGTATTCGGACAATTATCTGTTATGGGGATTTCTAAAATTGGATTTTCGTGCGAGGAATGTACTATATCGGTATCCGAAAATGGGGGTCTAAGTTGTATATCCGAAATAATGTTAATTTTTGGAGGTTCTATTATATATTTAATTTCCTCTCGTTGGTCGTCAGTTACTTGATGACTCTGTTCTTTCTGTATATATTTCTCTATTTCATCATCGATGTCACCAGGATTTCCGATTATGGAATCATTTTCAATGGCGTTTAGCTCAATTCTAGAGAGAGCATCAGCGTTGGTATTTACTTTACCTTTTTTATAGAGGATTTCATATTCGTACTCTTCTAGTTTGAGTCTCCATCGGACTAATCGAGAATTTGGTTCTTTCATGTTGAATAGATACTGTAAAGGTTTATGGTCCGTGACGATGTAGAATTTTCTTCCGAAAAGATAGGGACGATAGGTAAATCAGAACCTATTTTTCCTTGACTAAGGACCGCGCCAATAGCTATATTCGAAGCATCGGTAGTCAAAATAAAGGGTTTTTTAAAATCGGGATATTGAAGTATTGGGTCATTGCACAATAGAGTTTTACAAGTTTCAAATGTATTTCTGAACAACTCGGTGTGTTCAATTTTCGCTCCTTTTTTCAAACACTGTGTAAAAGGTTTTGTCAGTTTTGCGAAGTTTTTGATGAACTTCCGATAATATCCGAGAAGTCCTAAAAATGACTTTATTTCTTTAGCAGTTTTTGGAATTGGAAAGTTTTTAATTACTTCTATTTTTTTCTGATTTGGTTTGATTCCATCTTTTGTGACGACATGTCCTAAAAATTCAACTTCTTTTCTTAAAAATTCTGATTTATCGAGTTGTATTTTTAATTTTGCATTTCGCAATTTATCAAAGTCTTGCTTGAGATGTTTTAGATGTTCTTCTAGGCTACTGGAAAATATAATGATATCATCCATGTAGATTAAACAATGTTTGCCTTGGATGTCTTATAAGACATTATCCATAACTCGTTGAAATGTCGCGGGGGCATTTTTTAAACCGAATGGCATTCTAAGATATTCAAAATGACCATTTTCTACGTTGAATGCTGTCTTTTCTATCGAATTTGGATCCATCTCTA
Source organism: Orchestes rusci (assembly GCA_958502075.1). Taxonomy (NCBI): domain Eukaryota; kingdom Metazoa; phylum Arthropoda; class Insecta; order Coleoptera; family Curculionidae; genus Orchestes; species Orchestes rusci. The sequence goes on from OY293310.1 coordinate 5,587,581, forward strand.
TTTCGTGGAATCCAGAGGACAAATCTATTGTGGAAAAATAAATACATCTGCCTAATTTATCGAGAATGTCGTTTATGTTTGGCAAAGGATATCGATCATCTACCGTTTTTTCATTGATTTTTCGATAGTCAACTACTATTCTCCATTTTTGTTTTCCACTTGCATCTATCTTTTTAGGTACAACCCAGATAGGGCTGCTCCAAGGGCTTTGACTAGGACGTATAATTTCTTCACCAAGCATTTTATTTATTTGTCTTTGAACTTCTTCTTTATGAATAAAGGGATATCTGTACGATTTTGTATGAACGGGTATTTCGTCACTTGTTCTGATCACGTGTTTAACTTTATTCGTAAAACTTAATTTTTGGGTTTCTTTATGAAAAAGATCAGAATACATTTTACACATTTCTCAGAGTTTGTACTTTTCTTCTTTATTGAGATGATCAGTACGCAAAAGAGTTTCAATGTGATCGTTTTTCTTTTTATCATAGTATTTGGGTAAAATGTCTTCGATTTGGAAAAGTTCAAAATTTTCATTTTTTGAAACTTCCAAGGGTTCTGTGAATTCGACCGTGATGGGTTCATTGCCATAATTATGAATTTCCGCTCTTGCAAATCCGTGTTGAGCTATCGTAAGCGTTTCAGGTATAAATAACTTATTCGTCTTGAACTTGAACTCAGGGATCACAATAGTACTATTATTTTCAGATACGGGTACGTTAGTCGTAATTATCTCATGCGCATTTATGGTGATGCAATACTTTTCTACTGCGGGACTGCGAAATTCAAAGGGGATAGAAATTGTATTATTAAACAGTTTTTTATTCCTCAGATCAATATTGAGTTTTATTCGTAAAATATCTTTTAGTCCCAAAATACCATCATAAAAATGATGAAAGTCGAAAAGAATAAAAGTTATATTTTCATTTGATTTTAGTTCAGAGAAAGCCGGAATAGTTGCTTTAAATAAAGCTTGTCTTTGTCCAGCAGCTGTTCTAATTGTTGAAGGTGAATTAAAGATTTTATCAGAAAAGTATTTTTCAACAATTGAAGGTTTTAAAATAGAATGATAACATCCTGTATCTATTAGGAGTTTCATTTTTGGTTTACTTATTGTAACGTAAGGTAATTTATTATTTTTAGAGACAGTATTTACTTCTACGTTACATTCAGCCCTATGCAGTAAGCACCTTGACTTGATGTCAAGGTTGAAATTATGACATAAGAATGACAATTGACAGCCATTTCAACAAAATTGACTTTTTGGTATGCAGTAAGACATTCTTTTCAATACATTGATATTGAGTTTTCAAGAAAATTGATTCCAAGTCAAGTGTCGTTGTAGATTTCAATATTTGGCATGCACTAAGTGTAAAATTGAAAAATATTCCATGAATTATGTCAGCGCTAAATTTAGAATCGCCATAAAGGAAACCGCTGACTATAACATTTCATACAGTTAGAATCTTTGCCTTTTATTGTAATTCATTTTTGTAAGTCAGTCGGTATTTTGCTTTTGAACAGTTAAGTTACTTACTCTGTAATTTTTGTTCAATAAATAATTTTTAAAAGCAACGTTGTTCGATTGAAATAAATATTTGGCGCAGTCGGTAGGATAATTGGAGTCGACCGAATCGTTCGATTGACTTTCGTTTCAACGATTTACCAATTATCGGACTTAGTGGTTGGTGTTGACTTGCGAGTGTGCATTGGTTGCAGTCTATCTAAGACCCAATAAATCACCGTTCTTCAAGACCATAGAGACCTGGAACCAAATCGTCCAGATCTGCAAGGGTGCGTGGCTGGAGAAGACTACATCGCTAATCTGGTCATCGAAATCCTTATAGAAGATGTTCAAACTGATGAAGATTGTTCTGCTCATGTAAGTGATTGTGCAATTCATGTCCTCCGAAGATATTGTCAATTCGTTAAGAGATTTAATCGAAAATTTGAATATTAATACTGAAACCGACTCTCAAATTTTTGATAATTCACAAATTAATACTTCAGAACCTCCAGTTCTTGATTACGATCCATTAATAATATCAAAGATAACTAATCAATTTGAAGTACCTACAAGCTCTTCATCTATAATGCCTTCAGAATTTCATGGTGAATATCTCAAATGTGTTCCAGATTTTGACGGAAATCCGAATGATTTAAATCGTTTTCTTGCTGTTTGTGATTCCATAATTGCGGAATTTTATGATACAAGCGACCCAAATAAATTCAAGAACATTTATTTGCTGAATTCCCTTATTTCTAAACTACATGGAAATGCGAAAGTGGTAGTAAATATTCAAAATGTTACTACTTGGCAAGATTTAAAAGATACCTTGACTCGCAATTTCGCGGACCAACGCGACGAAAGCTGTCTAAATCGCGATCTTGTGATGATGAGACAAAATCCTCAAGAAAAACCACAACAATTTTATGACAGGGTTTTGAACATTTTGAATTTACTGTGTGCGTATATTGATATCCACGAAGTGGGTAATACCAATAAAGAGCTCAAACGGGATTTATATCAAAACTTAGCGTTAAGAACATTTCTTTCGGGTTTAAAAGAACCCCTTGGCACAACTATCAGATGCATGAAACCCAAAACACTCAGTGAATCTTTACAAATGGTCTTACAAGAGGACAATGTCCATTACTTCCAAAATTCTTCTTCTAAATTCTCAAATCAAATCGTACAAGTTTCTGGTCCACAAAATAAAACGTTGAATGGACAACATACAATGCAAAGACCAACAAACTATAACTCTTACAGACCAAACCCTCACTTCGGATCTTACAATAATGCTTTCCCTACAGGCCCTGTTCAAATGCCTGCGCCTGTTATAAGACCTCAAAGATTTTTCACGAATTCTCAAGTGTTCAGAAATCAACGTCCCAACCACAATCGGAATTTCAATGCCTTCAGGCCAAATCAAAATAAACCAATAGATGCACCGACTCCAATGAGCGTTAGCACTAGAAACAACACCTGTAAATCAAAATCGCTTTTCTCGTCCTTATAACCACTTTCAGACGAACCAACCCCGAAACTTTATCTCAGAGGAGCTATTTAATACAGAAACTATGCACGACTTGTATAACAAGGAATATCAGAATCAGCCAGCTGATCAAAATAATTATTCCACTGATCAGTATGCGTATTTCTACGATGCAGAAACAGAAAGGTATTTAGTCGAAGAACCTAACGACCATCAAACCGAAACTGCTGATACAGCCGCTACTTCTCTTGAATTCTCCGATCAAAATTTTTGTGTGACTCCTCAAAAGGAAAATCAAACTTAACGGAGGATCCACCAATCATCACGTTCAACTTCAACAGCTCAAAATCTAGTGAACTAGCATATCTAGTTTTCCCCGAATTTAAAATCAAAGTTCTGGTTGACTCAGGTTCCACAAGATCATTTCTGGACCCTGAAATAGCTTTCAAATATTTTCCAAATTTAATCATAGATGATCCTTTTGTTGTGTCAAGCGTTTTTCAAAAATCTCAGCATCAATATAGTGCTCATATTCCAGCACCAAAAATATTCAATTTGCATTACAATAAAAAACTCAAATTTCACATATTCAAATTTCACGATTTGTTTAGCGGACTTATTGGATTAGATTTGTTGGAAGAACTTGAAGCAAATATCGATTTTAAAAACCATTATATCATCACGCCACTCACCAAGATAAAATTATGTTATCATAGGGTTGGAAATAGTTTAAATTCCATTACTATTGCACCGCGATGTGAACAGGTAATCCAAATAAGAACTTCTATAGAAAATGGCGACATAATTATACCATACAGGAAAATCAAAAATTGCGAAATCCCTGAAAGTCTCTCAATTGCAAAAAATAATGTCGCTTTGACAACAGTGTTGAATAAGACATCTGATCCGGTAACCCTTGACCTATCTCAAACTATACATGTTGAGTTGTTCGGCCATGAGGAATTTAATGAAATCAGCTTAAATCATTTTGATGATGATGGTACAAAATATCAACTAGACTATTCTAAGATCCGAACGAATCATTTAAATAATGAAGAAAAATCTCAACTTCTTAGATTAATTGATCAATACTCCGACGTATTTTACAATGAGAATACACCCTTGACATTCACAAATAGAGTTAAACATTACATACGAACAAGCGACGAAATCCCTATATACACCAAATCATATCGTTACCCCTTTATACATCGAGGTGAAGTTCAAAAACAGATAGATCAAATGCTACAACAAAATATCATTCGACCAAGTAGCTCTCCGTGGTCTTCGCCAATTTGGGTCGTACCAAAGAAATTAGATGCCTCAGGGCAGCAAAAATGGAGGGTTGTTGTAGATTATAGAGGATTAAACCAAAAAACCATAGACGACAAATACCCTTTACCGAACATAAACGAACTATTAGACAAACTTGGCAAGTGCCAATACTTTACTACCCTTGATCTGGCGAGCGGTTTTCACCAGATCGAGATGAACGACACTGACATAGAAAAAACTGCTTTTAGTACTGACCAAGGCCACTTTGAATATCTTAGGATGCCATTTGGCCTTAAGAACGCGCCAGCCACCTTTCAACGCGTGATGGACAATGTCCTGCGTGGGTTGCAGAACGAAAAATGTGCAGTATACCTTGACGACATCATAGTATACTCCACATCACTGCAGGAACACCTTGAAAGATTGCGAGCCGTTTTTAACAGACTTCGAGAAGCAAACTTCCGTATCCAACTAGACAAATCGGAATTTCTCAAAAAGGAAGTAGCCTATCTGGGTCATATCGTGACTCCCGATGGTGTGAAACCTAACCCGGATAAAATTCACGTTATAAAAAATTACCCAATTCCAAAAACGACAAAAAAAATTAAAGGCTTTCTAGGTTTATTAGGCTATTACCGACGATTTATAAATAACTTTTCTAAACTAACAAAACCGCTTACTAAATGCTTGAAGAAAGGAGCTAAAATTGAACACAACACAGAGTTCGTTGAATGTTTCGATTTGTGTAAAAACTTACTAATAAATGACCCCATTCTCCAATACCCTGATTTTTCCAAAACATTCAATTTGACAACCGATGCTAGCAATTTCGCGATAGGTGCGGTTCTTTCACAGGGGCCGATCGGCAGCGACCTGCCTATTGCATACGCTTCGAGAACCCTTAATGATTCTGAACAAAATTATTCAGTAATTGAAAAAGAACTTTTGGCAATCGTTTGGGCAACCAAATATTTTAGGCCTTACCTTTTCGGTCGTACATTCAACTTCATTACTGACCATAAACCACTCCAGCGGTTATTTTCATTAAAGGACCCAAATTCAAAACTTTTACGTTGGAAAATCAAACTTGAAGAATATGACTATAACATTCTTTACAAAAAAGGCAAATTGAATACTAACGCAGATGCGCTTTCACGTATAGAAATCAATACGAAAGAAACAACTGACTTCTCAGAAACGATTGACAAATTCATAACGGACGTACAAGACTCAATCCAACAACACGAAACAGATCAATTGGATAACGCCTCTATGATTGTTCAAACCGAAAACGACACACATGTCGACGACACATCATCCGGGTCAGTTTTGCAAGACGATCAAAGATCTGCTGATCCACCTAATGACGATGACGACGACGACAATAATACCATACACTCAAATATGCAAAGTCCAGTTGTAGGTATCCCTATATCCGACAGTGCTATCAATTTCGCCGAAAATCAAATTATAATAAGTTCAGTCTTACATTCACCAGCTACTCCAAAATTGAGTATCATATTTGGCAAGAAGAAACGAATAAAAGTTCAAATTTCAGAAAATAACTTTGAGCAAGACGTCGTTTCTTTTGTAAAAAATTTCATCATTCCAAATACTCAATATCACATTTATTTCGAGAACCCTGACATGTACGAACCATTTTCAGCAACCGTTCAAAAATTTTTCAAATGGCCTTCTATAAAATTTCGCAGATGTTTGAAAAAATTCATTGATGTCACGGATAAACGCAACATTAAAGAAATTATCCAAAATTACCATGAGGGAAAATCAAACCATAGAGGGATCGAAGAAACGTATCAGAGAATAAAACAAAAATATTATTGGCCTAATTCAAAAGACGCTATTCAAACATTCATAAACGAGTGTGATATATGCCAGCAAAGTAAATATGAACGAAACCCGGTACGCATGAAAATGAACATCACACCTACAGCGGCGAAACCATTTGAAATCTTACACCTTGATACTTTTACATTTGAGCAATGCAAATTCACAACTATAATCGACAGTTTTTCGAAATATGCCCAAGCCTATCCTCTTAATTCAGCATCCGGTACTAACATAGCAGATAACTTAATCCAATTTTTTGCTCATCATGGCATACCGAACCAGATCATCATAGATAACGGTACTGAATTCAAAAACTCACTTGTGACAGAGCTTCTAAGCCTTCATAAAATAAAAATCCATTTCATCTCACCATATCATCCTCAGTCAAATGGTCAGATCGAAAGATTTCATAATACCATCACGGAACATATTTGCTTACTCAATACACAAGGCTATTCAAAACTCCAATAAAAATGAAAATGCTTTATGCTATCCTTGCATATAATCATTCCATACACTCCGCGACTAAAATGAAGCCCATTGATGTCATTAATGGTCACATCTCCAATGATGATCCATTCGATTTAGATATCAACAAAATTTTGCTGAACGATTACGTGAATGAACATAGAGAAAAATCAAAATTATTATATTCAAAATTGAATGAGAGCCTGATACAAGCTAAACAGAAAGTAATTGAAAAACGAAATCAGCAGCGTGACGACCCTTCTATCTTTAAGCCCAATGAAAAAACTTATGTCAAAAAACATACTCGTCAGAAAAACTCGAATAAATTTGAAAAACCCACAAAAATCTCTTCAGTTAGCGAAACTAGAAAAACTTTATCAACTACTGACCAACCTAAAGTACACATGGACAATTTAAGACGCCCACTACAAAAAACATACACTTTTGACTAACTCCAAATTTTCGACTTTCAGATTTTCTGGAACTCTCGGACTCCAAGACAAAATAACCGTAAGAAAACTCGACAATAATCCTGGAATCATTCCTGTCAAACTAGGAACTGCCAAAGTTGAAAGTTACACTCATAAACTCATTCACTTCTATGATCTAACTGTCATTTCGACAGAAATTTACAACCTCAACAATCAATCAATGACTCTAGAACAACTTATAAAACATAACAACGACTATTCCTTCGATACATCAAATTATATGAAAATTCTCAAATTCATCAGAGAAAAAGTTGACACGAAATTAACGGAAATACTCCCGAGATCTAAGGCCAAAAGAGGTTTAATTAATGGACTTGGAACAGTTTTCAAATGTATAACCGGGAATTTAGACAACGAAGACGGAGAACGATACGATCATTTGATTCGACAACTCCAATCTAATCAATTAAATATCGCAAATACGATAAAAAATCAAAATTCTCTTGCGGTTGCTCTCATAGAAAAATTCAATGGTACTATTCAGCAAATAAAGCATAACGAGAAATTACTAGAATCACGAATAGAACAAATTTCATGGTTCGCGGAAAAGCAAACCCAGCGCGAGAACGCTTGGTTTATTAAAGATATCATAAACCAAGTCATCAACATGTTTGAGATATTAAATTCCATCTTACAGGACATTGAGAATTCTATTTCATTTGCGAGAATGCAACTCATGCATCCTAGTATAATTAGCATGAAAGACTTGTACATGGAATTAGAAAAATTGCAAGCAATTGTAAATAAAGACCAGTTTCCCATAGAGTTAACTTTCGAAAACATGTTTGTCATCACAAAATTAATTAAGATTCAAAGCTACATACGAGACACAAAATTGACTTTTATTCTACATGTTCCAATAACATATGCAGAGAGATTTGAGTATTATCATCTTTTCTCCATCCCAATTTCATTTGAGGGTCAGTTTCAGTTAGTCATACCGCGAGATAAATTTCTTGTGAAAAATGAATTGCACTTCGCGCACTTGAGTAACCCTTGCGAAGAAACAAGTCCAGGAGTCTTCTTCTGTCCACCATTGAACATCAAGAAAGCCAGACCAGACAGCCCTTGTGAAATCCAGGTACTGAGTATGAAGAATACTTCCAGCTGCCGTAAAACACCAATCAAAATCTCCAAAACCATGATCAGACCACTCGATGAATCAAACCAATGGGTTGGAATATTGCCAGCTAACGAAACACTCAAACTAAAATGCAAGTCCCAAGATGAAGTCCAGCGAGTACCCGTGGGTACTTACTTGATCGACATACCAATCAGTTGTCAAGTCGCCACTTCCGACGAATCTATCACCAATACCAGAGAAAGAATAAGTTCAAGTCAACCCCTGTTGTTTCCTGACCTAGAGCAGGCTACAGTTCAGAAACCACCAACCAACAAGATCAGTCTACATCTAGAAGACCCCGACTTAGATGACCTCCAGTCAATAAAATCACAAATTATTGACAATACACCAGTCTTGTCTACCGATCCAGTTTCCTACACACCAAGCCTATGGACAATATTAGTATATGTCATCTCGAGCATTGCAGCTACGACCTGGTGCCTCAGAAAATTTTGCCAGCCACGATGCCTTCCTAATGGAACTCATGGTTCGAGCAATCCAAGCCAAGCTGAGATGAATTTCTCCACTGTCCAACTCCCTCGTTAACCCTCGACGTTGGATCTCATGGGGGAGGAAACCGCTGACTATAACATTTCATACAGTTAGAATCTTTGCCTTTTATTGTAATTCATTTTTGTAAGTCTGTCGGTATTTTGCTTTTGAACAGTTAAGTTACTTACTCGGTAATTTTTGTTCAATAAATAATTTTTAAAAGCAACGTTGTTCGATTGAAATAAATATTTCATGTCAATATTGAAAAAAGTCAAGAAATTCGAGGCAACAGTTGAACTAGCACCTTAGGGATCTTGAAATGATATCAAGTAGAAGTTATAAACTAAAAAAACTATCTGTTTAGTGTTTTTGTGTTCAAAAACTTTGTTGAGTGAAGTGAAGGTAGGATGAAAAATGGATTTGGCTTTATATTTTGACTTGATTGAATATGAAATGCAGAGGTAAGTAAAGTCAAGAGCGTGTTTCAGTTTTATAGCGAGTATGAATCCTATATCCGTACCTCAGAGCAAAAGTGTATTTAGTCCAAAACACACATTTCACAGGAGAGCGGAAATAAAATTAAAAATACAATTTGTTATTGTGGACTTGATACAGTTCATAAAACTCTATGTTCGCTGTCTTTAGTCCAAGCATATTATAAAGTAGATAGGTCGATAGAGCACAAAATTTATGTTCAGAAACACCGAAAAACCGAGAACCTGAAATTTTGGACTTGATACACTTTTGCTCTGAGGTACGGATATGTTATGCGAAATCTAGACCAGAGTACAAATAAAATAAGACATCTTTCGATTGAAGTTACTGTCAAAATGACTATCTTGATAATATACTGGGGCTATTTTAATTGACATGGAAAAATTATATGTAGCTATCTATTTAAATACTTTTTTTTAAAAGGCAAGCTTCAAATTTACGCAGAAGACAGTTGAGAGATAGAAGTGACCCCCTATCTTTACCTGAAATCACATTTAAAGGAATGTTCAGAATTTCAAGGGAATTGGCTCACTGGATTTTGAATCAAATTGTGCCCCATATGAAGAATTCTGAAAGAACTACAGCTTTACCCAAAGCTTTAAGGGTAAATAAGATTTGAATTAAAACTTGTAGTGTTCACACGCAAACACAACATACGTTAAAGTCTTGATTATTTTTAGTTCTTTGCATCACTACACTTTTTGTCGCAAGGATCATATCAAAGGGGTGTTGGTCATGACTACTTGACCAATATGCATCAAACTTCAGTTAGTCGATGCTTATCAGAAGTAACAGACGTTATGGTGGATCAACTTGGATATATAATAAAATTTCCTCAGACAGAGGAGGAAAAGAATCAAGAAAAACAAATGTAAGTTCAGAATAATTAGGTTAGTCACAATAATTATAGCATTGTATAAGTGGTTTGTATCAGTAGATTACTGATATTCGTTTTATTTTGTCAGGTTTATGGAAATTGCTGGAATTCCAGGTATTATAGGATGTATCGATTGCACCCAAATAGCCATAATAGCACCAAGAACAGAAGACCCTGAAATGCCTGGTGTAATATTTTACAATCGGAAACAGTATTACAGTTTAAATGTTCAAATAGTACGTAGAAACTGAAATACTTTATTTTTCTTTTGGTGTATTTGAATCATTTTATTTGCAGGTGTGTAATGCAAAGCTAGAGATATTAAATATTAATGCTAGATTTCCCGGATCAGTTCACGACTCCGCAATCTGGCATACATCATTATTAAGAACGCATCTGTTGAATAATTTTGCTCAACACCGAAATCAGATGATCTTTTTATTAGGTACCTCTCACATTGTACTTGATTATTTTATATTATAAATCATAATTTATAGGAGACTCGGGATATCCTTTGGAGCCGTGGCTTCTAACACCGATTGCCAAACCGGTTACTAACAACCACAGAGAGTACAATCGTCGACACAAATCTGTCAGAAATACAGTGGAACGAACAAATGGTGTCTTAAAGCAAAGATTAAGATGTTGTCTTAAACATCGAACATTGCATTATTCTCCGCAGAGAGCAGCTAAAATAATATATTCTTGTGCTATAATTCACAATCTATGCATCAACAGGAATGATCATTTGGATGGTGGTAAAATTCTAGATGTATGTATATGATCAGTCTATCCCACAAAATTCGGTTTACAGATGACGAGGACAACGATCATTATGACGATGAAGGTGGTCATGACGATGAAGGTGGTCATGACGATAATGAAAATATCGATGAACCGGATTTATGTGATGTGGAAAGAAACTGTTTACAGGAAGGTCGTGCTATAAGAAACAGAGTCGTTGAAAATTATTGCTTATAAATTGTTCGATTGTATACCGATAAAAAAAATAAAGCACCTCTTTTGTATTTGCAAAATATATTTATTAAGATTCCAAGTTTTTCATTAATTTAAATTGAGTGCGTTTTCAAGGTTTAATAGGGATGCATTCAGGTTACATAAAGCTTTTTCTATGGCCTGTAAACTGTTTTTGAGCTGCTTGGTGTTATTTAACTCAATACCTGAAAAATTTGATAAGTAATTGAAATAAACTATGAATAAACTAATTTTACCCTGATAGTTATTTCTGCCTTTTCTCATCTTTCTTCCTATCATCGGTATTTTAAACGTGGACGAATTTGTGCTCCTTCTTTTTTTACAGAATCCCAACTCTTTAATTTGAGGGTGGCCATAAATCAAAATTTTCGAAAGCACTTCTAGAAGTTTTTTCTCCAGATTTGTGAGCACTTCTATGATGAAAATTCCGCCCCCAGTTACCTCCTGCTCAAACCGAATTCTTCTTGCTTTTGCCTTCACCTTTGCTTCCCATTTACCAAAAATCTTTTAAAAGTTGAAAACCTTTAGGTTTTTTTCAGTTCTTAAATCAATAGATAAATTATTTTTACCCGTTTCCAGTTTTTAGGGGTCCTTTGTGCGCCACTCCTTTCACTATTAATTTGAAGACATAGCTTCTGGAAGGCATCTGCCTCATCAACGTGTTTTTGTTTTTTAAAATGAATATATAATTCATATTGCTCCGCAGAAGTTTTCTGTTTACTAGTTGCTGTAAATTACATCGAATATATGGGATTTATTTGATGGATTTATTTATTAACATTAAAAATAAATAAAAATAATCATATGCATCAGAAAAAAATCAATATGAAAACTCTAAAGTTAAAACAGAAAATAATAGTACACAACTAAAACAAACAGTCTTGCAAATATAAATCATTTTTTAGTCTATCTGATAGCCGCTGCTACAGTATTTATGGCATCAGCCACAGATTGAATCGATATTGCAATATTATTAAGACCTTTATTAGTGGTTTGCATATGGTCTTCCAGCAATACTAGAAATAATTTGCAATAGTAAGACAAATAAATGCGATGTATTCCAATAAAAGATAAATAAATACTTACCAAGAGTAGATTTGGTAGGTCTTTTCTTCAAAGCTCCAGATTTTTTTGGGGTCTCCTTCGATTGTTGACCAATAGTGGCTTCAGGAATGGTGTCGGTTACCTCCTCTTCTGTCTCATTCAACCCTTCTTTATCCTCTTCGTCCTGTTCCTCGATTTCTTCTTCGACTTCGAATGGTATTTGAGTTTCTTCAATGGTATAAGCGCCTGAAAAGAAAAATACTCACAACTTGATAATTTATTATGTTCAATAAATAGACAAAAAAAACTGAAAGATTTTAATTCTAATCTATTCTAATTCATTATTTTTTCCTTGATTTATACGACAAACTTAGTAAGTCAGTGAATAAAGAGATTACATTACTGTACTTACTTCTTAATCCAAGCTCATCAACCTCTTGCAGACCTTCGCATGAGACGTACAGCCCGGCGATTTCTGCACACTTCCTCTCTATTTCATTTAGGATTTTGTTCTTTCTGATTTTTAATTTTGTGTGCGACTTAAATTCAGTGAAGGCCTAGGATTTTATTTCAAAACATTTGTATATACAGGGTTATTCACGTTATTCGACACGAAACATTATGGCTGAAGTATCTGATTTTGAAAAAGTTTTTTTTTCTGGAGCCCTTCAAGGCTACATTTTAAAAATATTTTCACGTTATACAAGGTGTCACCAAAACTCGAAATGCATCAAAGTTGTATTTTTTTAAATGGAACCCCCTGTATATTGATTGGTATTTCAATTCTTCCTTCAATTTTGAACAAAAATTGTAATAAAACTTATGTTCCTAAATTCAACCGTTATCGAGATATCGCGTTTTAAAAATGGCATTTTTGCAACTTTGACATGCTATAAAACCCCATGTTGGGGTAGGGCGGTGTGACGTCATCCGTTGGTGGGGGGTGGGGGGTGGGGGTCTTGAATGGGGGTCTTTAGTGGGGGTGGGGGTCTTGAGTGGGGGTCTTCGGTGGGGAGTGGGGAATGACATTACATTTTATGAACAAAAAAGTTCATGATTCAAGCCTTGAAGAAATTGAATATTGTGGGTAAGTGTTATCATCGTTGTTGTTTTCACGTCACACTCCTCTTATCAACAGTTCTAAATTTAGCTCGAATGCGCGGTTTTCTTAACAGTAACTGAGTAAAACACACACTCTTGTTCAACTGTATTTATTTCAAAATAGGAACATTTTTTTCAACATCTTCTAAATAGCCCTCGAAATCTAGACGCTTCATGGTCTGCAGGAAACTATGCAGGTCTGATGTATCCAGGAACAGATCGCAGGCGTCAGCAGCTTCTTCGTATTTTTCAGCAATCCTCCTACATTCCTCCTCGCTATGGAATCTCTCAAAACCATAGATAGCCTCGTGTTCAGCATCAAATTGCAAATTTCGGAATCGTTGTGACAAGCTTTCTACAGCGGAAACCAGATTATGTAATCGTCTAGTCCCGATACCGGTGTAAGCTAACCACATCTTTGAGTGCTAAATGCGGAATGTCGAACCTTCTTTATAGTGGATCTAACCGAAGTCGGTGAACTGATAAGAAAACCGCAGACAGATGCCAATAATTGAATGTGGTGAGCCGACCGACGTCGCGTTGATTGTATGAATAGTCTTGCGGTTTCTAGGTGCCCCATCATTTACGATTGAGTTGTTGTTGGTTGTATTACAGTTGCTTGACTATTTTTGTCAAAGGATTATAGCTTAATAATTTATCATGTGAAAATCAGACAATATACTGATGAATCCTTCTTGTATTATTATTTGTTTCGAATTCAACTCTCAAAACAAAACAGTATATCCTGCTTGAAGTGTTTCTTTGTGATGAGAACAATCACTGTGATTGGACACTTATTTTTGAGGGTTGAAAATTTGTGAATACGTACCTGTAAATATTTATAAAAAGGTGTTTGAAATAAAATAAAAAATGTATTAAAAAATTTGATTTATTCAATCAATAAACATGTTTTATACAAATTATAAACATTAGTAAGTGCACACATTGCAGGTGATGATAAATGGTATAGAAAATGTGGTTTTTTCATAACTAAAATATATCTAGGTATAATATCCTTTTTTATTGTTGAATATGGCTACATTTCATCTAAATCTGTTTGTTGGTTTGTGTAGGTAGCTCATCCACCACATCTTCATTGATAGTACTCATTATTGAACTGTTTTATTTTCAATCACTACGGGGCATTTTATTTGTAATTCGCCATAAAATTCTGTTATTTTACTATCCGTTTCACGTCTAAACGCTATCAAATCACCTTTCTTAATAGATCTATTTTCCAGCTTTCCTGCTTTTCCATTAACCAACATGGAAACGTCTTTTTTAGGATATTCACCGAATAAAATGATTCCTTTTTCAAATGGGAAACGGTATGAAGTTCTTCCATCTTGCATCAACACGAAATTTTTTTCTGTTGGTGTATAGCGACCAATAAATGGTAAAACCATTACATAAGATAAATTAACCTCAGAAAAATTAAATAACTTGATATTGTTTTCTGTTTCATCTCTCTTGAATAAATGAGAACCGAACTTGTTGAGTGACATTTTCGGATTGATTCGTTTTACGTATTTGAGGATGTATTTATGCAATTACTTTAGCTTCACGTAACTCTTCGATTATTGATAGTATTTCATTATTATGACCAGTATGACCAGCTCTCATGGAAGCTGTTATTAGTCTCAATCTATCAACAAGTTCGTTGATATTATCCCAATAAACATAATCTATATCGTTTTTATTGATATTCCACAACCCCTTTCCCGTTCGCATTCTAGTTATTGGAGGTTTAGTTTCTTTAAAAAACGAGAATATGATGGTTTGATGTGTCGTGTTTTTGTTATGCCATGTTTTTGTAGGTATGGTCCTATTATAGTTATATATTTTGATGATCCATTTCCCTGCACACGTTCATTTGGATCATAATTTTTCGATATGCATTGGTTTAAGCTAAAATATCCATATAATTATCCAAATCCTCATCTTCATAGTCTTTAGGATATTTTTTAAATAGTAATTCGTACAATCCTTTTGTACCATCATAAATTTTTCCATCTACTTTCACATTTTTTCCAATAATTTCTACAAATTTAAGTGTGGTCCCCAAATAGAATTTATCAGTATCTATGTCATGTACTATTCCATAATGATGATCAAAATTATGTTCAGTATCCTTCACACTAGCATCAATATAATCTCTTGGTAGTGGATTAAAACTTTTTAACCATATTTCATATGGTTGCGTGTCGATTAAATTTTGAACCGATTGCCTTGACTGTTCCAATATATCTGAAAGATTTTGATTTTCCGAGCTTTCGAAGGGGTTGGTTTGAGCTATAACACTAGTTTCTAGTATAGTTGGTAACTGACTACGTTCTTGTATAGTATTAGGTAACTGACTAGGTTCTTGTATAGATGGTAACTGGCTAACAGATGCAAGGCTTGTATCAAAAAATGATGGTATTTCCATCGGTAGAATAGGAGTTCTACCAGTTCTTGTAGGTCTTGTAGGTGTTGATGTCTCATAAAATAATCTTGAAAAACTTGGTTTAGGTTTTAATGGTGTTGTGTGAAACATAGAAGTTTCAGGTTCTTCTTCTTCTTCTTTGAATTCTTCCTTTATGTTGAAAGGTTCATTTATTTTGGAAATGAGTTGTTGTAGCGGTTGAGTTATTGGTTTGTAAGCTTGCTCTAGTTGTGATTGTGTAGTGGTCATAGCTAATTTTAGACTATTATATTTATCCTTGACAGCTTTTCTTGACTTCATCAATTCCTCAGCCAACCGCTTATCCATTTTATAGATATATGAATGAATCAAAATTTTTCCTATATCTTCCGCAATTCAGTTCACAATCTTTATCAATAACCAGAAAATTATAAGGTTCTTTCCAACAGTGTGCGCAGAGTTGCTTCAATTGCTCAAATGACATATCCAGCATACAATGATCATTATATATATGATTCAAATTCATAGAATCCTGCTTGAATAAAATTAGCAAATTAGCCTTCTCACGTATAAGTCTTTTCTGAATTGATGAATAACCTTGAAAAATAAAAAAGCAGTCTGTATTTTTATGTCTCGAATGTGTGAAATAGTCCCTTATTATAGTTTGTGTTCCACATGGTATATCATCAAATATGATGACCGATTCTGGTGCTATTTCATGAGGAGGAATGATATTTTCATCGCTCTCATACTCGAAATATCCAATCTCTTCCATGGGTGCCAATAGTTGTCTTAAATATTCATACTTTGGCTGTTGTAATGATTTGGAATAAAGGTACACGTTTGCAAATCTTATTCCATTTGGATGCTCAAGTAAAGCCAACATCACGTTGGTTTTACCTGAACCAGATGGTCCAACAATGAGACATCTTTTCGATTCCCCACCAAATAAATCGCCATGTTTTTGAATTGGTTTCGTAAAATCCTTCACATCATGGTTTGTGATGGGTAAGGAAAACGATTGTTTTTCTATCCGCATTCTAGATATCAATAAACAGAATTGTTTTTTGCAAAAGTATTTATACATTAATCAGATGGACATATTGATCAGATAGCATGAAATCGATAGACAATCGTGTTGCAAATTTTTAAACTGAAAATAGTATTTAAATGATACACACAAACCTCTATAGGTATAAAATGATTGTACACGCTTCACGAAAGTACACTTCCTCCAAACACTCCAAGAGGGAAGGTCGAGGTTTAATAAACACTCTGATTAATAGACTACCTGTTGAGCTTCATATTCCTGGCTATCAATTTTGTGGTCCTGGTACAAATTTAGAAGAAAGATTGAATAGGGGAGAGTCTGGTATCAATCTATTGGATGCTGCGTGTCGAGAACAAGATATCGCATACTCACAAACAACTGATTTACCTCAACGACATCGAGCGGATAAAGCTCTAGCAGATAGAGCTTGGCAGAGAGTTGGAGCAAAAGATTCCTCGGTAGGAGAAAGAATTGCTGCTCTAACAGTAAGTGGAATTATGAAAGGTAAACGGAAACTTGGAATGGGGATCAAGAGAACCGAAAGAAAAAAGAAAACACGAGTTATCAAACCCCCAAAAAAATTGGTGGATTTCTTCCATTATTACTTCCAATTTTGGGTGCACTAGGAGCTTTAGGCGGTGGTGCAGCTGGAATAGCTAAGGCCGTTAATGATATTAAAGTATCAAAGGAGCAACTCGAAGAATTACATCGACACAATAAAGAAATGGAAAAACTTTCCAAGCAGGGTGGTGGATTATACATTAAACCCTACAAAGGAGGCACTATCAAGAAAAAAACCATAAAAAAAATCAAATAATATTTTCGCAGAGATCCCTTTCAAATAACGATATACTAAAATATGTGAAAATATTGAATATCTCACATTAAAGAGGTGTATTTATGTGTGACAACCTCCCCAAAAAAAAATTTAAAGTGAAGGAATGTGGTATTTTGAATCTAGAAAGTTAACAAAATCATGGAACTCATTGTACTGCATACATAATAAATGAAAATTAAGCGTTTTATTTTGATGGTTATGGAAACTTGAGACCACCTATCAAACTCGTTAATTATTTGAGAACTCATTACAAAGTCCATGAATCCTGGTATTCGTATGAAACAATCATTGCAATAGACATGCAGGGCTTCAATTTGGCACAAGATTTCAAAATCAAGGAGCTGTCAATCACAAATAGCCTTCAATCTAGTCATTTTCTTTTCTGAGAACATGTGTATTACAACTGCTTGACTATTTTTGTCAAAGGATTATAGCTTAATAATTTATCATGTAAAAATCAGACAATATACTGATGAATCCTTCTTTTATTATTATTTGTTTCGAATTCAACTCTCAAAACAAAGCAGTATATCCTGCTTGAAGTGTTTCTTTGTGATGAGAACAATCACTGTGTGTGTGTGATTGGACACAACAAGAAAACAAGAAAACAAGAACACAAGAAAACATGAAAACAAGAAAACAAGAACACAAGAAAACAAGAAAACAAGAACACAAGAACACAAGAAAACAAGAAAACAAGAAAACAAGAAAACAAGAACACTAGAACACTAGAACACAAGAAAACAAGAAAACAAGAAAACAAGACAACAAGAAAACAAGAAAACAAGAAAAAAAGAACACAAGAACACAAGAACACAAGAAAACAAGAAAACAAGACAACAAGAACACAAGAAAACAAGACAACAAGAAAACAAGAAAACAAGAAAACAAGAACACTAGAACACAAGAAAACAAGAAAACAAGAAAACAAGAACACAAGAAAACAAGAACACAAGAAAACAAGAACACAAGAAAACAAGAAAACAAGAAAACAAGAAAACAAGAAAACAAGAAAACAAGAAAACAAGAAAACAAGAACACAAGAAAACAAGAAAACAAGACAACAAGAAAACAAGAAAACAAGAAAACAAGAACACTAGAACACAAGAAAACAAGAAAACAAGAAAACAAGAACACAAGAAAACATGAAAACAAGAAAACAAGAACACAAGAAAACAAGAACACAAGAACACAAGAAAACAAGAAAACAAGAACACAAGAAAACATGAAAACAAGAACACTAGAACACAAGAAAACAAGAAAACAAGAACACTAGAACACAAGAAAACAAGAAAACAAGAACACAAGAAAACATGAAAACAAGAAAACAAGAACACAAGAAAACAAGAACACAAGAACACAAGAAAACAAGAAAACAAGAACACAAGAAAACATGAAAACAAGAACACTAGAACACAAGAAAACAAGAACACTAGAACACAAGAAAACAAGAAAACAAGAAAACAAGAACACAAGAAAACATGAAAACAAGAAAAATAGACAACAAGAAAACAAGAAAACAAGACAACAAGAAAACAAGAACACTAGAACACATAAATATTGCCACGATATATCCATTAGTATAAAAATTAGCAATGACAACAGGACTTCCAGCAAAAGTATTGTTTCTGAGCGCCTTTTTAACAATACCTTGTATATACAAGTGGATCCAAATATACAAGAAACGTTTATTTGCATATCAACCAATCATAATGACTCTTGACCATCAAACTGAGAAAAATTAATTGTTAATAATGGATTGATTGGCTAAAAATTGATGAGTCAATTAAAAATTTGTCATATTTAGCTTTTAAGTTAAGACTTTATTTTGTAGATGAAAATTTTAAACCAACAAACTGGAATGTACTTATTGATTCGTTTGAATGTAAAAATCATATAGAATTCGCTATTATATCAATCTTTGCATTCATTTTTTGTATCATTCTACCCATTCTAGGAGTATATTTGTATAGAAATAAAAGAATTATCTACTAGCAAGTGTTTTTTATTGAATAACAAGATATTACAATACATTATTTTTCATAACCCATGAATTATGTGAATTATTCATGCCCAACCATTTAACATAAACTTTATTTCCCTTCCGTTTTAGAATCTTCTCTACCAAATACACGTCAGGATGTTTAACTTTTTGCAACTCTTCCTTATAAAATGCACCCTGTATCTCTTCACTTCTATGATCCTCCAATATGTAGGTTGTTGGATTTGTGATTTTTATTTTTTTAATCACAAAGATTTCATTTGACCAGTTAGGTGTATACCCTTTTGAAAACATCTCACGAAACTTACTTATTCGCACATAGTCTCCCTTTTCATATTTGGAAGGATTCACTGTTTTTATGCGACCATAAACTTTTGATAGTAGGTGCTTCTCATGTTCCTTAGATACTTGTATAGGTTTCATTCCAATAACAGAATGTTTGGTATTATTGTATTCTGATACTATCTCAGGTAATATTTTTAACCATTTATAGTTTCCCTGCAAACTGAATTTTTTCCACATTCTGTTTTTCAATGTTCTGTTCACCCTCTCTACGATGCTAGCTTTCATATTGGAAAATGTTGAGTAGTGATTGATGTTGAATTTTTTCATCAAATCTTGGAACTCTGTATTATAGAATTCCTTTCCCTGATCAGTCTGCAGATTTTTAGGGGGTGTTTTTACACTGTTTAAAATTAATTTCATGGCTGTGGTTACATCTTTAGCAGTCTTTGTTTTGACAGGAATTGCCCAAACAAATTTTGAAAACACATTAATTATAACCAGAATATATCTATATCCTTTGTTTATTTTTGAATATGGTTGCATTTCAACTAAATCTGCTTGAAAAAGATCATTGATCCCCTTTACAATTACTGCTCTTCTTTTAAAAAATCTTCTGGCTGGTTTGTGTAGCTCACTCACCACATCTTCTTTGATAGTATTCATTATTGAACTGTTTCATTTTCAATCAATACAGAACCTTTTATTTGTAAGTCACCATAAAATTCTCATACTAAATGGTTAGATAAGCGAAGCTTCAATTCTGGAGACATACTGAACATCATTTAGAGAAATAGATGGTTTATATAATTATTTGAGAACATGCGAATTACAACTGCTTGACTATTTTTGTCAAAGGATTATAGCTTAATAATTTATCATGTAAAAATCAGACAATATACTGATGAATCCTTCTTGTATTATTATTTGTTTCGAATTCAACTCTCAAAACAAAACAGTATATCCTGCTTGAAGTGTTTCTTTGTGATGAGAACAATCACTGTGATTCGACACTTATTTTTGAGGGTTGAAAATTTGTGAATACCTACCTGTAAATATTTATAAAAAGGTGTTTGAAATAAAATAAAAAATGTAATCAAAAATGTGATTTATTCAATCATTAAACATGTTTTATACAAATTAAAAACATTAGTAAGTGCACACATTGCGGGTGATGATAAATGGTATAGACAATGTGGTTTTTCCAACGATAAAGGTGGTTTGTCATCAAGTTCGATAACGGGCTTCGATGAATATTTCCCAATGTATTGCGCCTTTTCTTTTCCTTTCACGTACACATGATCCACGTTTCTTGTTATGTTTTTCACAATGTCGGAAAACTTATGTGATTGCGTAAATCCTTCATTCCATGAAATACAATGATGATTTTTCATCATCCAGTTTGCTTGTTTACGCAGTTCTGGAGGCAAGTGTTCCATAGAAAAGGGACATCTAAATATATAATGACATATTTTTTCTCCATCATAGGCAGCCAGTTCTTTAGGAATACATTTTTTGTTTTCAATTATAAATCCTTGTACATCCAAAACGAGTAGTTTCATATTTTCAATTGTGAGAATTTCACCATCATCTGCTTTTCACCACTATAATCTTGAATTTGTTTTTCAATTCTTTCGATCTCTTTAGATGGTAAGATAAGCAGAGCTTCAATTCTCGAGACATACTGAACATCTTTCAGGGAAATAAAATGGTTTATATAATTATTTGAGAACATGCGTATTACAATTGCTTGACTATTTTTGTTAAAGGATTGTAGCTAAATAATTTATCATGTAAAATCAGACAATATACTGATGTATCCTTTTTTGTATTATTATTTGTCTCGAATTCAACTCTCAAAACAACAGTACCTGTTTGAAGTGTTTCTTTCTGGTGGGAACAATCAATATGTGCGATTGGACACTTATTTTTAAAGTTTTGAGGGTTGAAAATTGGTTCGTTTGGTATATCATAGTAGGAATTTTTAAAGTTTGCAAACATTTCATAGAGAGCTGAAAACTTGTTATCATTGAAATTCAAATACAAATCATGATATGGATATCTTTCAGAATTCAAAAATACTCTAATATTTGAGAGATTTATATTATCGAATTGACTAGCATCTTTCATGATGTGTCCTTTTCTATTTTCTTGAAAACCAATTATTATATGACGAGGTGCTTCAAGTTTACTACTTGTTTTAACAGGCCAAGTATGACGGGTCGCTTCAGGTAGCGAGGAATATTCAACAATTTCCCAACTACGAAATCCAAGTAACAGATCTTTATTTGTTTCAAGAATTTGTGTTAAAGCTAGTTGTTGTGGTATATCAACTTGAATATGAGGTACTTTCCAATAGATCTTGTCAAATGTAACTTTTGGATTTTCCGCTTCGGGTGATGGATTTTGCATATCTTCAACATATAAAACTGCATCAACATCATCGCTGGCTCGGATCAAAACCAGTTCTTGTTTCATATTCAAGATTATTTTTTTATAGTCTTCAAAAAATCCCATCAACATTTTCAAAGGTATAGATACATTAAATTTTCCTTTATCATCAACTAAAATGTTTTCCTTTTCATCTCTATTTGGAAACCATCCAGCATTTTGCAGCTTTAGACTTTCATTTGTATTATATGAAAGATAACCCTTCAAGGTTGAAGCTAAACCAACATTTCTTACGGAATCTATAGTAACTCCATTAAGTTCATAGCGAATTTCTCGAAACAAATA
Organism: Orchestes rusci; assembly: GCA_958502075.1. NCBI lineage: Eukaryota > Metazoa > Arthropoda > Insecta > Coleoptera > Curculionidae > Orchestes > Orchestes rusci. Next base: position 5,610,106 of record OY293310.1, read on the forward strand.
AGCTATACCATTGTTGACAAATTGTAATTTTTTAGAATAGGCACCCTTATTGTTGGTCAAGGTACCTTCAATGTAAAGATGACTCCCTGAAGGTAGTGTGTATATATCAAGTTCTTGAACAGGTATGCGAATTTCATCATTGTATTCAAATTTTGAAGAGACAAACGGTTGATATGAATGAAGCTCAGAGCTTATTATTGAATTATCTACATATAATTTTTCATCAACGTTTAATATATCCATTATTTCAATACTTTTAACCCCAGAGATATAAGAAATTGGTGATTTTGTGATGTTAACTTGTTGGAGTCTCGTCTTGGGCTGGTTTCTTGTGATGTTAACTGGTTGGAGTTTCGTCTTGGACTGGTTTCTATAGACAGCTTCTCCCTTTTATATGGCGATTGTTTGAAATAGCGATAGTTGTATTTAATAACCATAATATTTTCTAATGTCTTGATCTACTATTTTAACAGTGATGTTGTTGATTGTCTTGACGCTGATGGGGAAATAAAGTATTGGTAATGGTGATTCCACTATTTTATACCCTGGAGGAACAGAAGGAAAAAACTGATGAATTATATGAACGGGTAGACCATTACTATATGATCCAATGCAAATGTCGCAATCAACACAAATTGCATTAACTTTAAATATATTAACAACTTCATCCGATTCAGAAAATTCATTTGATGCAATTTTTCGTTTCTTAAAACCCAATATTTTCGCTATGGAGTCACTTGGTGTGAAATCTATTTCCTTTGTGCAATAAAGCTGACATTTTAATGTATTGGGGTTTGCTTTCATCTTAAACCCAACTTTTTCTCCAAAAATGTCATCAATTACAGAATTAATATATGTTTCATAATCTTTTAAATCGTAAGTTCCTTCTGGAATTGTGATAACTTTATCCGCTACATATATTTTATTGCTACCCGGTTGTATGTTAGGTATACTCATAAACGATTCAAAATCAGCCAACCCCAAAAAATATTCTTTATTTTCATCCAAAAATATAGGTGGATTGAATTCTGCTTTCAACACAGAAGTATTTCCCGTTATTGTTATAGTTCTAGTCATGATGACACTCTCAACGTTACTGATGGTTCTCGATCATGTCATATTATTATATACAAATTCGATTGACAATTGTCCACAATTATTTGCATTGAATTTTCGTACTGATGGATTGGTTCTGAAAAAATAAATAAAATTGAAATGAGATAATTTTACATGGATAAATATCAAACTATAGTTTCTGAGACTTGCTATTTATAAGAGTGTGTGACGTGAAAACCTCATCCTGTCTATTGGTGATAAGAAAACCACAGGCTGAGACTTGTTATTGATAAGAAAACCACATTCGAGCTAAATTTAGAACTGCTGATAAGAGTGTGACGTGAAAACCACATCCTGTTTATTGTTGATAAGAAAACCTCAGGCTGAGACTCGTTGTTACTGATAAGAAAACCGCATTCGAGCTAAATTTAGAACTGTTGTGGTTGGTTGGAAAACCACATCCTGTCTAATGGTGATAAGAAAACCGCGGGCTGAGACTCGTTGTTACTGATAAGAAAACCGCGCATTTGAGCTAAATTTAGAACTGTTGATAAGAGGAGTGTGACGTGAAAACCACAACGATGATAACACTTACCCACAATATTCAATTTCTTCAAGGCTTGAATCATGAACTTTTTTGTTCATAAAATGTAATGTCATTCCCCACTCCCCACCGAAGACCCCCACTCAAGACCCCCACCCCCGCTAAAGACCCCCATTCAAGTTTTAGAATCACCATCATATTTTGGAATGGTATCAACGTACATTTTCAAAAGTGTATAATTGACTTCAGCCATGTTGCTATTTGAATTATCTATATTAGATTCAAGCAAATTACTATTAGTTGAACTTGTTGCGTTTGCGTCAAAATTAAGAACGCTGAAAAATTGATTGACCAATTCGTCAATATCAATTTCTGGTTGTGACATTCAAAAATGAGTCAGTTATCATTTAAATACCGTTTCGCGCCAGTTTCAAATGTAACACACAAATTTGTTGCACTATTATGGTGAATAAAATATGTCTCTTCCAAATCAATATCAATAAAGGAAGGAAAAAAAATGGTTTTACAACAGGAGTACTGGGCACTTACCCTCACAATGGAAAGTCGATAAACCGCTCCTTCTGTTGGACACAATGACTGCTTGGTTTCTATGCTTGCCACACTGGTTCTTCTTTCTTCAGGCCAAAGAGTTAAGACTCACGTTTCTAACAAAATCAATAGCGAACTCGATGTCGTGACTATTGACCGAAACTGCACTAAATCCGAACGACTGCGCCAGTTAAATGTGAAATTCTTGGGAGTGACTTTTAAAAAATAATATTTATTGGTGACAAGCGTTAAGTACATGTATTACGGTTAAAAGCAGAAAATAGTGTGTGTCGATTATGGAGAGGAGCTCATATTTATATCCTAAGAAATGCTTATTCTACACTTTACAATCATAAAGACGTAGTATATAGAACAATAGACAATGGGTGATTCAGCGGTAATGGTCACATAACTCCTGTGCCTATTAAAAGACGAATTTTATAATTGGGAATTTCAACGAAAGGTAGTTGATTTAATTGAAATTCATTTAAACTCAAGCAAGAGGTTGTTCCCAGGTAGCAGAGTGACGTCAAAATGACGTCATTTTTTAGTCAGTTACTACGTCATATGTACCTCAAATATGACGCCTAAATGACGTGAAAATGACGGGCATAAGTCACAGCCCACTGACGTCATTTTTTGACGTCTCCCTGACGTCATGATTAAACGTAAATGACGTCCAATCTGAATATAAAATCACGTCAATTTGACGTGATTGTGGCAAGTTTTGACGTCTCTCTGACGTCATGATTAAACGTAAATGACGTCCAATCTGAATATCAAATCACGTCAATTTGACGTGATTGTGGCAAGTAAAACAAATAAAACACGTGTAATTCTGAAATAAAACGTATAATTTCATACAAAAATATTAACAATAAAAATGTGTAATTCTGAAATAACAAGGAAACAAGGTATAATTCCATATAAAAATATTTACAAAAAAAAAAATGTTTTTCTACATACCTACGCTAGAAACCCATACTAAACCAACATTGGGGCCAACATTGGCGGCAACACAAGTGCGTCCAATGTGTGAACCGCTTCACTACAACAGCCCCAATGTGTGGAGTAACACTTTATATTGTTTGCAGAAAAGGGAAAGACACAAACGTGTTATCATCATCAACAGGTAACAGAACACATTTTCCCATAACCTCAGCAAAGTTCCAGATTTGCAAATCTGATAAGTCCCTAACAATATATATATTGAGATCTTCAGACTTTATGGGATAAGAAAAAAAAGAATCGTATGTCATGTATTGTTTTCCAATAATGTATATATGATTTGGTAAAGACCGTTCATCCACAACAATATTGTGTATTTGTACAACAACTTTGTTTCTTGTAATGCAATGTGAGTCAGACCATGATCGAGAATTCACACAAAACACAAAGTCTTTAGATGTAATTTTTTTGTATTGTTTGGTTATGTCCACGGTATTTAATAATGGACCTTCAAAATGTTGCTGATCAAACAAGTGATGCAAAGTAGTTGTGGCAGACTTATCCAAATTTGAGAAATTTATTTTTACTTCTTCAAGGCGACGAATTACTTGTTGCAACGGTTTCGTTGGTGATCTGACAAGGCTTTTCAATTGTCCAAGGAAATTTTCGAAGGGGAAACATGAAATTGAATCTAATGGTCCATAATGTTCTACATCGTCACTCAAGTGTTGTAAAATATGAACATTGCAGACCATATATTCACTTCCATACATTTTTTGACAATGAGATACAAATATATTTATTAATTCGCGTGCCACTTTACAGCCGATATTAGTAATATGCACACGAGATGCTAAGATAGTTATGCCACACTGGAGCAATAAAAAATGTTCATATATAGCTGAATCCACATAGTCTTTTAAAACAACGGGTCCAAAGTAAAGAAGGAAAGATCTTAGTTCAGTTGCTTTCCAGCGCAACAAATCTGCAAGGCTCCTAGGTTTGCGGTTAAATTCGACCGGAATAAAGGGGCGTAAGGATACTAAAGAATCAGATAATTGATTAATTTTATATTTCTTTATTCTTGTACGTTTATTTCCGCTAGTCCAGGTAATAAGTAGCTTTCTCATTACTCCCAAACATACCGCATGCATATAATCAATTGGAAAGTGGGATACCAGCCCAATATTCAATTTTACCAATGGTGTCACATCAACATGATGATTTTTATCGGTTTGTAGTAAAAATGACTCATCAGTTCTTTTAGAAGCAGAAGTACCAGTCATAATAACTCGCCCACTAATATATTGTCCCCTTATAGTGCACTTTTCACATGCCGAATATCCTGAATGAGACTTAATACATTTAATGAACGCCCGAGCTGGGGCATCACAGATAAAACTATGGATTTCAACTTTATATCTACTCCCCTGAAAATGAAAGCCGTCATTCAAAATGCAACAAAGTTCATCAACAAAGTCTTTCAAAAAAGAACGGAGCGGAATTGGTTTAGAATTACCACAAAAAATTCCTATCGCGAACGGCGAATAAGGTGTATTTTCATTGATTACCATTCCTAATATTGGCCAAAATTGCCTACTGCTGCTGCGAAATAATGGTAGCCCATCTATATTAAAACTTATTTTAATAATTCCACTCAAATAATTGACATTTTTTTCCAAGAAAGTATTTAGATATTCAGTTAAACCTAAATGGTAATATTCACCAGTATCCAACTGCTTGCATTTTTTAAAATTATTAATGGGCGTTTTCAAAAGTGTCCTTGAATCCAGTGGTAAATTTGGATAAAATGGAGAAAGTATATGCAAAAGATCAGTGACACAAGACTGTGGCACCTTATTCCGAACAATCCATTGTTTTAAGCTATTTTCTAAATCATTTTTGGTTGAAATATTGCCATTATTTGAAATAACATTGGATATGCCACCTTCACAAATATTGTTATGGAGAACGGTATTGACGTTTTCATTGCTAAGATTTTGTATATCATCTTCCGACGACTTGAAGTGACTTTCAACAGTTAACGATTCATCATCAATAATTGGAACATCATTCCTGAGGTTATGGGAAATATGTGCTTCATTATTTGACAAAATTATTGTATTAGGACTTTCCTCAAGCGTCTTAACCAGGTTTAATGTACTTTGCACACCTCTTGCAATTCTTCTATACATTTGACGTTTTCCAACACAATATTTTTTAAACTTAATATTTGTAGTCATATTAAAGAAATTAAGTTTTGTCCCGATTATGAAACTGCTTGAGATTAAATATAGAACTAATATAACAAAAGCTATACTACCAATCACTTATCTTCCTTCTGCTGACGACTTTTCATCCGCTGCGGCGCATGTTTCAACCACACTTTTATAATATCTTCAATATTTTTTTCGGAAGATTCAGGATTCGTTTGTTTCACAGAGGCTGAAACAAGGAGAAGACTTTTAGAAAAATATTGAGTGAACATAGTTTTGCAAAGTATTTCAACTGGATTGAAAAATGCAAACTAATTAAACTAATATTCAGGAGGTATACATAAAACATTGATAGAATTTTTCGAAAATCACGGATTCAAAAAAAGTTAGTGTGATATTTTGTTTCAAGTATATATAACCATTTAAGAATTAGTGGGAAATAAGAACCGTGGGTTGAGCTGCTTAGTTTATTTTATCCAGTGACGTTTCGAAACATCACTGTTTCTTTATCACGATGATCATCCAATTTGATGGGTGATCAGATTCAAATAATGATAAATAATGTTAAAATAAATTAAGCTCTAACCACTTTTCTTATTTCCAGCGAATTCTTACTTAGTAATATTTCAAATTATAAGAATATGAACGTAAATTCAAAATATTCATGCAAAGGTGAAAGAATGAATATATATAGGTAGGTACTCACAAATAACTGCCACCTTTAGTTTTAAGTCACAGAACGCTTTCTTATTCTGCCTTTTCCCAAAGTAACTAAATATGCTTGCTAAGTCGTCGGAGAGTAGAAGTTTCAAAATGCGATTCGTTTTTGAAACAGAGTCTCGACCTCCCAATGAACTCAAATGAGAACACTACAAACAAAAAACATAAATTGTTATCATATGTAGGGTTGTACATACTAGTTCAGTCATACGGTCTTCATCTAGCAAATATTCCTCAAAGTGATTCAGATCATTTTGATTTTGCAGAGGTAACGCCACGGGCAAATCGGTAGGTAAATTTCGGACAAGTAGTGTGGATGATGAAGTTTGCTTTTTTGTTAGCAAATTTAGGATCTGCTTGTTCTGTTCCTCGATCTTGATGACCCTTCCTAATAATGATTCCAATACTGAAAAATTACAAAATATGATTTAGATCTCGTCTAAGCTTGATTTAAAAAAATATGAATTTCTCAGACTTACTATTATTATTTCTCAGGTCCTGTGAATTTACGTTTCTTGATAACCTAGATTGAGGAGTACTTGATGCACTGGTAGGTGTTTCTGTCCTACTCGAATTTGGGATGAGACTGAATGAATCTAGAAACCGCCAATTTTTAGATGATTTGGTTTAAAAGCGCCACATTACTATATTTTATATTATTATATCATCAACTATAAGACTATAAGATAATTTGCTTACGGGAATATTGCAAATGAAAAATACTCTGAAGCCGCTCGACAAGAAAACTTCACTCAATTACAATATTTCCCTTTTAGAGAGAATATGTAGTTTTAATTACCATCAGTCCTTCGAGTCTTCGCCGCTAAAACTGGAACTGGTGGTCGGGGCAAACGAACAATAAAATGTTCAACGGGTGTCTCGGAAATCCGTTCTTTTTCGTCGTCACTACTGCTATCTTCCGATAGATAACGTTTTGGAGGATTTCGTATGCGTGAGCGCTTATTTTCTTCGTCCTCTGTCTGTATATCGGACGTATTCTGAGCCTCTTTCAATTTTTTTAATGCCTTCTCAAAGTCGTCTGAAAAGAGCAATATAAATATTTACTACGTTCAATTCGTCAGTTGGATCCAGATAGAAGTTTTGATGTCTAATATATCACACAGGTCTTGAAAAGAGCATACAAAATATCAACAATTTTAGATAGAAAATTTGCTTAAAACTCAAAAATTGTGCACTCATACCAAAGTCTATAGATTCCAATGACAAAAAACATTATTTTTTGCATTTTGTGAAATATTTTTTAACAAGTACCACATTTTAATGAAATTTCCTCTTCTTAAGTACGGAAATTTAGCAAAATCAAAATATGGTAGACATTTATATTTAATCATTCCTCAAAATAGACAAATTTCATCTCGATTTTTTTTTTCATTCTGGGACACACTGTATCGATGTGTTCAAACCAGTTTTGCTTTATTTTGTTGGTGCTTAAGAAACTTCGTCGTACCGCATGGTACAAGTCGACTTTATTAAATTTGTTTAGACATGATGAAATCAAACAAAAAATAAATTACAATAATTATAGTACCATCAGTATTATTTTGAATTGTATACACCTGATATTAAGTATAATTGTTATGAAATGAACTATTGGAAAATATAATCGCCCTGAACTGAGCAAACTTACTTGAGTTATATTGCCATATTTACATATACAATCAGTAACAAAAATAAACAACAGATTACACCAAATCAAAAAGTGAGGTTACATGTAACGATTTTCCTAAAAATAGCGGGCAAATTAAGAATAATTTTCACTTTTCAGTCACTTGAATACTTGAGTTTATATTACTATTATTATTATTGTCTTACCAGTTTCGTAGAAGACACGTTTTACTGGATAAATTTTCCAAGCGTCAGTCGCAATTTCCGGTTTTTTTAAAGCTTTATTATATTGCTTCTGATCTTTGTAAGGTGGCCAATACACTTCCTTTTTCCGTGGGGTAAGCCACACGGAGGAAACGACGGACACGCCGCCCCCGACACTGTCCTGGAATTCTACTACACAATACATGTCCAAAATATTCCGTAATACATACAGCTATACTTATGATAACTAATAAAAAGTCTATCTTACCTGGATGATTTTTCTCCTGACAAACAAACAGCCTTGGTCACCAAATAGGAACAATAATAAAAACAAAAATGTGCATCAAACAAAGCCGGTAGGACGCACGGCACCAGCGGACCACCGTATAAGTATAAGACAAACCACTGTGCACAGCACAGATAAGGAGATTAGCCTGATTATCAGATGAACACGACTATGAAAGAATAAAGCACGACTTCGTGGAATAAAGATTTGTACCTATGCCACAACAAACCACGTTAACGTTATCGAACGTTGCTAAAGAACGAAACGACATTTTACGAATACGACAAACGACAATCGACATGAACGTCAAACGTCACGAACGTCATTCTGAAACGATCCCACACAATTCGGATATAAATCACGTGCCTCATGGTTTAAATATATCACGCCGGTCACATGACTTCCTGAACTCAACCTTCCAACCGAATAAATGCTAATTGACCATGTTGCCACGCCAGGTATTTCAATTGCGCAGGGTTGCAAAAAACTGAATGAAAAGAAACAATGCCGAATACGGTTTTCTCATATTTTTACAGACTTTCAAGAACTAATTATTATTTTGCTTAGTTTGGTAGGTATTCTAAAACACTAATGTGGGGCGCTGAGTGGAAATATAATAATAATTCTTTATAGCTTTAACCCAGAAAAAACCTTTTAATTATTATTATTATCATCTTTTCTCATCCAATTTATTTTTAAATTTTCACCAAAAAAAATGTATGGTGGATGACGTGAAAATGACGTTTATTTTCAATCACGAACAAGACGTCATGGAAAGTGACCTTAAATAGACGTCAAAATGACGTCAATAATGTGACGTCAAAGTTACGTCTAAATAATGACGTGAATTAAACGTCATGAATTGGTCATAATATGACGTCTAAGACTAATAATGACTGGAAAAAGACGTCATAAAGACGTCAGCCTGCTACCTGGGCTCTTCCGAGGCTGGTAATTGAAAATTTTGAGCTTGATTGGTTGAGTAATCATACTCAGAAGTACTACTACTGAAACTTCTGTCATAATTTTGGAAATCGTCTGAATCACAATTAGATTGATCAAAGTAATTTAGAGTTTCGTCAAATTCAGAATTTTCTTCATTTTCTAGATGAGAGAGTTCTTGAAAAGTGAAATTTGGTTTTCCGGTTGGTCGGAAATATGATTGTTGTTGGTGTCTGATTTGCGAAGGAGGTTTCTTTTGAACACTTACACCTGACATGGGTTGGGGGGGATTGTTTTGAAGTTTGGGGAGTTTGTTGTTTATAGTCAAATCTTTGATTTTTAAAATTTTGGTTTTGGAAATTTCTGAAAAATGATTTAGGTTTGTTTTGGTAAAACTGATTAGGTTGAACAAACCTATTTCAAAAGTTTGGTTGAAACTGTCTGAAATTTTGATTTGAATTTTGATTGGAAGTTGACATTCCAGCTTGGTTATTCGGTTTTTTCGGAGAGTGATTCAAAAAATTATTTTTGAATTGACTTTGACTTGCGAGAATTTCTTAGTTGGAAATTATGTCGATCGCATGATTGAGATTTTGCGGATTTTGAACAATCAAAAGAGTTCTTAATTCACTGGAAATATTTTCTAATAAATTTTGAGTTGCTGTTAGTTCATTTTGAGTCATCGAAATATTTCTAGCTTCCATGTTTGGAATTTCGGTACAAATTTTGGTGTTAATTTTGGTAACCAAAGATTCTAATTTTTGGATGTATTCTTGAATAGATTCACCTTTACGAGATAAAAATATCAACTGTTGTTGGAGATTTGACAAGGTAATAGGGTCACTGAATTTTTGTCTGAGAGCATGTTTAATTTCGTTCCAATTATTTAAATCAGATCTAGTTAAAAGAAAGTCTTCAGCTGATCCAGTCAATTTTGATTTGATAGCTAAAAGCACATACTCTTGTTGTGAAGGGTCGTTATTGAAATATCGAGTATAAAAAGTGTCGATCTGTTGAATGAAAAATTCAAGTCTTGATGGAGTTCCATCAAAATTTTCCAAAAGAGTTACGCTTGATCTTAAAGAATCGGCCATTTTCGAGATGTTAAGAGTTTCAATATTAAAATCAGGAAGTCTCAAATAACTATCGTTAAAATCTAATAAAGCGTTATGTGAAATATTTGAATACAATTCTGTCAGTGAATCTGTATTTGAAGAAGATTGATTGGAATTCAAACTATTTCTTCGATGTAATCGTGGATACGTAATATCAAATTGTTTAAACTTTTTCATTAAACAATACAAATTTTACAAATTTTACAAGTACAACAATAATCAATGGGTGCAAACTTCTTAATTAATAGGATTGTCCAGATATAAGGTTGAACTAAGACTTACGTCCTATAATTCCTCCGATCTTCCTTTCCTATATCCAGTAACAACGTTGCGGGAGAGATACACTATCCAGGTCTGCTGCTTCTGGTAGTGGACACTAGTTAGACCAATATGTCCGGGCTGACTTCTCAAATGGCGAACCAATAGATGAGCTGCCAGGAGATCACAATAATCCAATGTAGGCTTGATTTCGTCGATCATCTTCTTAACTGTTAACACAGAAGGGCGGTTGAACACTGAGTTGAATACTTCAGGGGTAAACCAGTCCAAAGTTTCACACAACAGGAACTAATAACGTTTCGAAAAACTTTTCACGAAACAGGATCTTATGCACGCCCGAAAAGGATCCTACCGACTGCGCCAAATTTATTTTAATTATTGCACTTTCTGTTTTTGAAAACAATTATTTATTTCAAAAAGTACAATACTAGATGTTGCTCGTACAAAGGATTGAATTATGATGCTAACAGCTATAACATGCCATGGCTATTTATATGGTAAATGTGCTACATAAGCAAAAGCTGAATACAATAGATTATTATAAAGATTCGTTAGGGAAAATCACAATATAATTGTAGGTGTATTCCACGACTTCAAAGTTCTTTTACGGGAGACGTGTCGCTTTATGAGACCCTCAATAATATAATTAGCCAAAACAAATCCCCATCAGATCTAATTGCAGTTTTTATAATGCAATGAATGTCTTTCTTAAATCAGATTTTACTCGTAATTGAGAAACTTTTTTTTTGCCTGCTTTGATGGAAATAGAAAACAGATTTTACTCCTATTTTCTTAATTTCCTAAATGCCTTTTTTGATACTTTCTCAAACAGGTTTTACCCATGTTTAGAAAGATTATGGCGGTTTCAACGTCAATGATTTGTGTTTTCTTCTGAACTTAACAGAAAAAATAAAAAATTAATTTATAGGTACTTACTCGGAGGGAAATCGTTCATCATTCGTTGTATTTTTTCCATCTTCTTTCTTATGGAATTTTTGAACACTTCAACCTTCTGTTTTCTTGAATTTGGCATTTTTACGAGATTAAACAATGTAAACACTTCGTACACTTTCCTGACAACTCAACCGCACGAGCGTAAGAAACATAAGGACTAGCTCATGTGACGCAGGGTCGGGGGGCGGGGGCATCACATTTTTCTGTAAACAAAACGCAAAACGAGAACTGAAGCATATACTACAGGGAGATCTCAAGGACGGGGCTCTCGAAGTATAATTACGACTATCGTGTTCATAAAATGCTGAAAAATTATTATCTCTCTCGAATGAAAAATCAACAGGATGTATCAACAAATTGACCGATTTTTTAATAACAGGACAACGTATATCCACAGATTTCCAACTACCAGGCGCATAACCCCTTCAATACCGTAAATAAACCTTTCATAGCTAATTCCACCTCAGCTAATTGTCGCTCCCTCAAAAAAAGATCATTACAATTATTGAGCAATAATCTCTTAGAAGTACAATCAACATTACGGACATGTTCATCAAAAAATTTGAAACTTGTTTGTTCCAAATGACACCGCCATTCATATCTATCAATAAAAATAAGTTGACAATTATGTTCAAAAACGTCTGGATTCCTTATTACTTCAAGAAAAAACTTACTCAAATCCAAACGATCAATCCGCTCTTCACTACTATCATGACGAATATTGAAAACAGCTTCTAATCTTATTGCAGATTCATCTCTTAATTTCCTAGCATAATCTGTATAATTATCCAGTTTTTGAGCAAATAAATCAGTAAAAGAAGGGAAATACTGTTATCAATTAGAATTCCATCGATGCACATTGAAGTTTTTTTAATATTTAACTTTAATTTATGATAGTGAGGAAAATATGTTTCAAAATAACTTACAAAATATTTACAATTGTTTGCCCTCATGAAAATTCGCAATTTTTCATGAAATCGTTTGAAATAGTAGTAACCGCAATCGGGAATATCGTATGTATGCTTATAAACGCACCAATTGGTTGGATCAAAATCAGATTGTTTAGACAATGATACAAGTGGCATTCCACCAGTTTTATGACTAATATGTCTACCTACATGGACTTCAAGCAACTCAAAATGATTATCAACGATGTCTATAACTTCGGTTCTGGCGCGAAAAGTACAATTTAACATTGATTTCATGACATATTTAAAAATGTTATCATCATTATCATCTGGCATAAGTAGACCATGCTCTGCTATATAAAACCGAATATTCTAATTGGGATAAAATCCCCGAGAAGCAATTAATTTATCAACATTCTCCGCTATTTTATTCTATTCATGTTGAAATATTATTGTTTTGTAATTCAAAATCTATTTTAAAATTATCAAATTTGTGATAGAGTTTCGTAGATGAACCTTTCTCTAATTGCTCAATAGCTGGATAACAAAAAATACTGTCAAGAGAGTCCACAGACGGAAAATCCCTTCTCTTTCCACTTATAGAACAATACAATAATTTGAAGGTTGACGAATTCTGAATACAAAAAATGATTTTTGGTCAAATTGGTTTTTTTCCAAAGCATAAATCATTTTTTTATTTTGTTCCGGAACATCGAGATATATTTCTTTGAAATATTTATCAAAGATTTATTACTAGTGTTACCTGTTAAACGAAGAGATCGCAAATATTTCGAAACCATAATCACCATCTGTTTTATGTTCATACTCACTAAACCAAGGTTGTTTTGTGTGCTTGGAATCACGAAATTTATTTGAACCAAAACAAGAAGAAAAAACAAAATAGATTAATAACAATTATAATAGAGATTTATTAAGTAGATACCTAGATAGATAGATGAATATATAGGTAGATATAATAAATAGCAACCAATTAGAAGTCCCTATGTGTTTCTGACTCCATCTTCCTCCATCTAGAAATTGACATGTATGATCAAAGATCCTTGAAAATGGGCTTGTATGCCGCCAGAAACGCGTAGGATTTAATATATTGATTTTTAATTGGAGATTTGGACTTATTTCCCATTTTAAACATTAAAATGGAACTCCATCCCGAAGAAAAATTCAGACACTTTCAGAAGGCTGTAAAATATTTACTTTTGATAGTCTAGGCAACGAAGGTGGTAGAGTGCATGAAGGGGGGGAAATTTTTTTTCTTCAGGAATGTGTTGGGGGTAGTTGGGACGTAAACATACTAAAAGTCCCCGCCTGTAGTCCGTCCGCTTCAGCGGGGACAGGGGGGTAGAAATGTTCATTTTCTGGTTTTTCGCTTATGACTCGAAAATGGTGCGTCGTAGGGAAAAAATCTTTAATTAAAAATAAAAGCTCATAAAATTTTCTACAAGATTAGTTCTAAACATTTTTTTGCTGCAACGTACCGGTTTCGAGATATCTGCTCTCAAAAGTTGGTATTTTTATAAAAAAAAATTTTGGTCACGATTTTTGTCGTAATTCTTCTGGTAACTCCACGAAATGTGAAACATTTATCTACAAGAAATGTATGAACGAATAAAAAATCTTAAAAGCTACGTGATCTTATCTCATCAAAACATAAATGAATTGGACCTTATTCTCTTGGGCCGGGACGATCCGGCTTCTGGCTCTACCATCGACACTGATCGCAGCACGAATTGTGAATCACCTTCGTCTTCGTCATCATTTTCCTCAATTTTGGATGGAACGAATAAAAAATCTTAAAAGCTACGTGAATTTATCTCATCAAAACATAAATGAATTGGATCTTATTCTCTTGGGCCGGAACGATCCGGCTTCTGGCTCTACCATCGACACTGATCGCAGCACGAATTGTGAATCACCTTCGTCTTCGTCATCATTTTCCTCAATTTTGGATGAAGTGTCCTCAGGGGATGTGCGAAAAGGCTCCAAATCATCTTCGTCGTCGTCCTCGGTCAAAATGGGCACGCCGTTTAAACAGTGCCCCTGACAGTGTTGACACAGTCGAGAGCAACTCAACGCTGCCTTTTTGCAGCTGCACCTTCCACTGCTGCAGTCTTTCGTGCATTTGCAAAAGATGAGGTCCAGAATTTCTCTGGGCGCTGCTTGGTTTCTCGTCTGCACAGGTGCGAGAATGTTGCCTTTTCGGTACCAACCCCACTGGTCCGGGGGTAGTTGGTTTCCCAGCCAGAGCTGCACCTGGTGGAATGTGCGCAATGCATGCTCTTTCGCTGCCCCCTCGCTGGGTGGAAGTGATGCGAGATCCCGTTTCAAGTTGGACACCGATTTCAAAAATGAATCGTACCTGAAGGTGTTGTTGTTTATACAAGCCTGGAAATAAACGTTGACAACGCGGCTGTTACCAGGAGACAAAAATCGTGACCAAAATTATTTTTTATGAAAATACCAACTTTCGAGAGCAGATATCTCGAAAACGGTACGTTGCAGCGAAAAAATGTATGGTACTTATCTTGTAGAAAATTTTATGTTCTTTTATTTTTATGCAACAAATTTTTCGCTACGACGCACCGTTTTCGAGTTATAGGCGAAAAACCAAAAAAGTGACCTTTCTACCCCCCTGCCCCCGCTGAAGCGGATGGGCTAGGGGCGGGGACTTTTGCACTCTACACCCCCTTTTCGGACATTCATTGACTAGCCTATGAGCTAAAAGGTCGAACAAAAAAAGGAATAGTTTTAGAATTTTTCGTCAAGTTTTGTGCTCTAGACTCATTTATTTTCTAAACTGTTCAGTGTCAAAATTATTAGAGATGAGACAAAATACTAGGAACAGGAATTTTGTAACAGGTATGAGCTAGTAACAGTCCGTAACAGGTATCGATTTTGTGAATATTAGGTTATGAAATACTAGGGTTTGCTAGAACGGCTAAGTCGCGAATCATGTACTGAACAACGCCGTTTAACTTTTAAAAAAGATTTATTTGTCGAAAACCTCAACTCTGGTGAACAATTACGAGGAACACCAAATTAGCTTTTACACGTCATAAAAAGTTGGACAAATTAATGAGTTTTCGTATTTATATGCGAATAATAGTACAATCAGCATTTCTTATGACTAAACAATAAATATACAGAGTTTGATTATATTATTCCTCCCCCCTTAGCTCATCAACGCCCTCGTTGATGAATTTTTCTAAAGTACTTACAGGAATAGACTTAACTCTATTATGTTTATGCCACAAAAATGTCACTAAGCCTAAAATGATGACAAATAAAATACATATGATTATAAATATACAATGAGTTTCCTGGATAGGCACGAGATCCTGAAAACTAGTTTCATTTGACAAATCATTTTGGATTTTCGTTGGATCTTTTGAATGTTCAACCTGTAAGTTAATTTTCATGATTGTGTCCTGTAATTTCACAAATTCGGGAGTTGATACAGAAATGTTATTGATGGCTAAGGAATACTTGTACTGGCCTACTATTATCACATGAACTTTCTATTATATTACAATCTTGGACATTGGTTTTTACAAATGGAAGGCAATTTTCGAAAATTGACTCCTTTGGCTTGGTGCAGATGAGCAAGGAGGTCTTATCGTCCATTTTTCTACGAAGATCACTTGCGTAGTCTTCCCCAGCGACATCCTCAACGAGTCCGACTAAACATCCAAAGTGCTAGCGACAGGATGAAGGAGGCGTACGACGTGAAGGCCGAAGAAGGAGGGTTCCAGGTTAGGGATTTGGTTTGGCTTCACAACCCACAGAGGCGACGTGGATTCTCCCCAAAACTGCAAAGTTCTTGGGAGGGCCCGTATGAGATTCTGGAGCGAATCAATGACGTCGTCTACAGGATTCGAAAGCCACCACGAGGAAAACCGAGGGTTGTTCACTTCAACCGTTTAGCTCGGTATGCTGGGAACCACGACGATCAGGACGCTGAAGTGAGGCAGATCATGTCAGCCAAGGAAGACATGTCATTGGAAACTTTCATGTCTCTACACTCCAATGGCCAGAAAGTCCAGAATGGCGTGTTCCAAGAGAGGCAGCTGGATTTGTTTTAAGCACCGGCCGAATACTCGTTGGCTCACTGGGTCACTGAAGACCTCAGTATGAGGAGTGGACTTGCTGCAGCTCAAGGGAAAATTCGGACAAATGGACCATCTGCGACGACAAAGGCCAGAGGTTGGGAAGACGCTTCAAGCCACGACAGGGACACGATACCTGTTTTACCTGGTGACAAAGAAGCTTCCACATCATCGAACCAGCTATAGTGATGTTTGGAGGGCACTTCATCAGCTGAGAAGCTTAATGCTGTCACAGGACCTGACCCATCTGGCAATTCCGAAGATGACGAACGACCAACTGGACTGGAGAGTAGTAAGGGGCATGCTGGAGGTGATCTTCAAAGAAAGCGGCATTGACATCCTGGTATGCTGCTATCCTTTCCGGACGACGAACCAGAGGACGGTGGACTGCTACTTCCATAGGACATCAGGATGCTGGTCTGGGGACAGTTGCCGATACCGACATGAGGGCAATTCGGGACGAATTGCCTTAAGAAGGGGGCAATGTGACGAAACATGTGTTTAGCACATGTTAGGCGCATTCACCATGTGTGTAGAATTGCCTTCTTCTGGTACATTCTAGCAAGGCTAGATGGCGTCGAACATTCTTCGCTTTTCTAAAAATATCTGGAATGTTCTCTCAATCCTGGCGAGGGTATATAATGAGATCCGTCATTTCAAGTTAGTTAGTTCAGTTCTGAATACGTCGAGAAATATAAATCGTAAAACATAAATAAGCTGTGATTTTGTTTGTGAATAGTGAGTTCTGTAAATAGTGAATTGTAAAATAAATTATTTAAAGCTGAACAGTGTTTTCTATAGCGAAACTTGTTACAATATTATAATTATTTTGAACAATTGCATACTGACAAAGTTTTGGTATAACACAACTATTTGCTATTGGTTCATTACAAATCCAATTAGAATTCATTTCTTTGCAATAATTATACCAAATATTATTACAATAGAACTTGCTTGGACTAATCAGTATTTTCGATTCATTGTTTGGTATGGGATATACAAATACCAAATTGCACATTTGTTGTTCAAAGATGGGGATCTTAATTGCTAGGATTGCCATTTCTTCTATCAATAAAAGCCCGGTTTTACAAATTTGTGAAAGTTCTGCCATTTGATTTAGGGACCATAAGGAATTTTTTGGATAGTGACTACCCAAGTAGGCCCAAATTTTTTTAATATTTTTGGAACTGAGTAGTTCTAAATCCAAAGTTTCCAAGTGCCAGAAGGAAAAAATACGCAATATCTTATATTGATTCATATTGTTCAGTTGCATAAACTCATTTTGCATTATGACTGACAGTTCTAATTATTTATTTAATTCAACAAATGCAGACAATACGTGCTGGGAATTTTCATCTATTATTTCTAAATTTTCTTTGAATTGTGAAACTATATTTCCTGTGAATGAGCTCAGTTCATTGATCTCATGTACTGAATTAATTTGATTATTTTCAAAGTTTGCGAGTTTTGCGAAATTGTTTCCAAATCGTCGTTGTCTAGGTTTCCTGTTAGGAATTTGATACTAGATCCAAAGAAGTTCATTAAACCTTGTCTACGTCGATTCGGATTACTTTCTAGATTGAAAAAATGCAATTTTTCATATGTGTCATATGTTTTATCAAACAATTTCGAAATGTGCTGGAACTGCATTTTGTTGAGGTTATTGTTCTGTTCGTCTACTTTATGACCTATGATTCTATGATTCAGTTCCAGTTGCTTGTTCACAGTTTTGAATCGTGGATACGATTCGCATCGCTTTCAGTAGCCGAGGGTCACCGTCAGATGAAAAACCCATTACGTCTATTCCGTACTCTGCTGCTTTGAGTTTTATGTGAGTCCATCTGTGAAAAGACGAGGAAAAAGATGACATCTACAGATTATAAGTTTTTTAGCATCTCATTTGTACTTATGTATACGTTTCCGCCAATCAATCAAGCTGTCGTATTTCACAATAATTCGTGATTTCCAGAAAGTGGCTTTTTGATACCACTCGAAACAATTCGGAAATAACCTGATTATTAAGGAAAATATACCTAAGTGCCACAAGTAATAGATACTGTTTATATGAAGAAACTTTTCATTAATTAAACTGAACTTCGGTGAAACTCACCTGGCCAAAACGTCATCAGATTTAAAACGGTTATCTGTTCCGTACACTGTGAGACAGAAACACGGTCTTGGAACGATCTACATTACGGTACAGAAGTGCTGACCTCTCATTAATTTGAATCGTTGTTTAGTAGTTATTAATTAATTTTGTCAAACTTACTTAAAGTTATTTTGTCAACATATTATTAGTTATCCATGAGTGAAGATATTGTAAAGCGGTTTACTAGTGCATACCCAACAATAGAGTCGTTTGGTGTAAAGTCTTCAGAGTTTCTATAGGGATTTAATTTGTAAGCATTTCAAGTTGTTTATAAACATGGTATTGAAGGTTAAAGGTATCAGCTGATAAAGACGGTCAGATAGTGCGAAGTTAGTCGCAAATAAGTCAGGTGAAAAATACGTAGCAACAAATGTAAGACGTTTGGCATTGAATGAATTTCAACGGTGGTTGGTGTGGCTACAGATAGTAAATGTAGACAGCAATTTGGACAGTAAAGGTAAAGGGAGGAAAACACGTAAATACGGAGAGAGCACAGAGAATCGGTTCTTTCTGTCCTCGTCTCTTGTGCTGTCCAGTACTGTCAAGTAACGTCAGAAAAAGTCCTAGTGAAAAAGCAAGAAAGTTGAGGAAAAACCACCCAGCAAAATTGTAGGCAAGGCGCCACACTGACTGGGTAAGTTTGAAGTTAAAAAGGGGTTTTTAAATAGGGAAATTCAGGGAATTCGCAACCTAACCTTGAACGGTCAAAGGTTCTTATCTCAGTTTTTTTTTATAGGAATGGTTTTTTGTTGCGCTCATGGGATTTTAATTACAATGTTGAAGTAAATGAAATAGGAGTAAGGCACTCCTGTTCCTTTATAACTGAGGGGGATATTTTGATATGTAAATTGCGAGCCACTCAACCAAAACTGCCGGGTTAATGCCAAGTGTCAGAGTTGCCAGAGTTACCGATTGTGAGGTTAAGACCATCCAACCTGTTACCGATTGCTGTAGCGGTGTAGCTGTATTTGGTAGCTGATTCCTGAAGTTCAAAGTAGGTGGATTTAATTTATTGTGTATAGAATTAAATTGAGTTGGGTATGCCAATTATTTAAACACATTACTTCACTATTCAGTTATATTCATAAATATTGAGTAATACAGTACCGAAGATTAACGTTAACCTATCATATCAAGCCGTAGTAGTCCCATTTCAATTGTTTGTAACAAAGGTGGCTTCCTTGGAGAAAGTGTTAATCAATAAATGACTAAAGTTCCAATTGTGTTTGAGTATCTGGCCAATCAAAGGTCACCTTCAGCACCCTAATCAAAAGGGATACGTTACAGTCTTTTGTCGACTGGGGCCTGGGTCATGATCACATATGCATAATCAGCTCTTGTTTCGTTTAGAAAGTAACTTTGGATCAACGATGCATTTAAAGCTAGAAAACTATCAGTCTTTGGCATACCTTCGACAAGCGGCAAAACAAATCCAATAATCTTATTATTTTTCACGTTATACTCTATCTTTCCAGTAATCTTAGTGGCATCTTCACTGATCCATACTTTTTTAGGTAAATTTCCGCTGATCAAGAAATTGAAGAAGTTCTTCGAATCTTAGTTCACCTTCTTCTATATCTCTTTGTTTGTTGAGCAGCCGACTTAAAGTTGCAATACATGGAATAGCATTTTTCATATTCGAATACAGTGTTTCATAAGCAAGTCTCCCCATGATGATGTAGAAATAAAGGCAGAACTGCTTTAAATCGTCGTCGTACCGAATTGCATGTTTAGACTTGGAAGACTTGTTAGTGTTGGATATAGCTGCTTTATATTGATACCGTTTTTTCTCGCGTTAAGGTGTTACTTCACGGTATTACAAAATACGCCTGAGTTGGTGGTGGCAAAATGGACAAAATAAAGGAAAAGGTATTCTCACCCTGAAAACTTCTTTTGTCCACGATACCTTTCGTCTTCCGGATTCACTCAGCACAGGCAAGAGACATCCACCAACTGCAGGTCCACAGTTACTTCCGTAGCAATATTTATCTCTACAGTCTGTGAAGGAATTTATCGTTTAAATATTATATTTATTAAAATGAAGATTGTCCTTACCTCCAGGAACGGTTCAGAGTAAATATAATATCAGTCAATAAAACCTCAGAATGTTGTCCTATGAAACTGGCAAATATATTGTCCTGAATGCGCGAACAATAATTTTTGAAAAACAAAGATAATAAGAATTTACTTTGGAAAAGGGTACGTGTAAACTAGGATCATAAACAAAGTAAAATACTAGTTACTTAACGCAATTGCGGAAAGCGAACAAATTAGATAATGACGATTTTCTAGAATAGTATGTACGCAATACCAATGTCCAAAAGAAGATAATATAGCAATCAAATTAAAATATGAAAATTTGACAGTGACATAATAACGTCTTGCAAATGGGCAGAATGGTAAACTTCACTCAGGCAAATAAAAGTTTACTTAGCTGGGTGTTATGCTGGTAGAACTGGAACCATAGGCTGCTGGATATCTCTATTGCCAGTGCTGTTGAATGCAGGATAGGTATTTCGCAATGGCCCAGAACTTCTTTGTCAGTACTCTTATTGGACAGTACAGTCAGTAGAATGCTGGATAGGTATTTCGCAATGGCTCAGAACTTCTTTATCAGTACTCTTATTGGACAGTACAGTCAGTAGAATGCTGGATAGGTATTTCGCAATGGCTCAGAACTTCTTTATCAGTACTCTTATTGGACAGTACAGTCAGTACGTACTCCGTCTACTCCGACTATGCTGCTCCACACCAAAATAGAATAATTTCTTGCAGGCACAAGCTTCCAATAAAAATCTTCCCCAAATGGGAATTCGTGCAGAATATTCGACTTCTGTATTCAGTCACCTTTTCGTCGTCAAGATAAATCCCACCTTATCGTGGATACTTTAATTCCGAAGAATTATTCTTGGCTTGTTCTTGACCGACGATATTTTTCAGCTTGCTTCTACTTTGTTATTCTTTTCGTCGTTATCCTATTTTTTTTTTAAACAATTGCCAGCAGCTCATGTACTACTATTCATTCTAATCTTGACTCCAGTACATACTGACCATAGTATATCCCCTTATATCAAATCGTGACAATTAAACCCCAATATGTTCACCAATTAAATTTTGAAGAAATATAATCGTAACATTACCCCCCTCTTCCAGAGAAAATTTTAGAAAATGTACAAACTGTCAACCAACATATTAGGACTTCTCTACATCACATTTCCTACGACTAGACTTTCTATGTTCAGGTTGATCATCTAAACGAGTTCTATCCTCTTTTAAATCCTGTACATTCCATTTCCCTAAACTTCGTCCATCACCATCCAACAACTCATACGTATTTATACCTAACTTACGAGATATTCTATACGGTCCTGAATATTTTTTATCCAGTTTCGCGGAATAACCTTTACTTTTGTCTGAAAGATTATACTCTTTCTTCCACACGTATTGTCCTTCCTTAAATTGAACTGGTCTATGTCGCAAATTATAATTGTTAGAAGATTTCAAGTGCGCATCTTCAAGTCTCTTTTTCACGAAAATGTGTAGATCCTTCAGTTTGCTTGATTTCCCACCAACTACTCTTTCAGATTCCGCTACTTCTGATTCTTGACTATGATCTTGAGTATTGTCGATACATGTGCTTTGATCCAAAGATTGTCTCTTACGCATGTCCTTATAATCGTTACCATCCGTTATCATTTCATACCCAAAATTTACAAAATATGGTGTATTTTTAGTAACTTCAGATTTCGCCGTTCGCAACGCACAAGAAAGTTGAGGTAAATTTTTGTCCCAATGTTTCTGATTGCCGTCTATATACGAACGAATCATGGTCTTTATCACTCTGTTATATCGTTCAGTAAAGTTTGGTCCTGGGTTATATAATGGATTAGTTAAGAAAGTGATATTATAAGCTTTTAAAAGATTTTCAAACTCTTTAGATCTATATTGACCACCATTATCAGATCTTAGAAATTCTGGAACTCCAAAAATTAGAAAAACATTATCTTCAATCAATTTAGCAACTTTTTTTGCAGTAGCAGTTCTTAAAGGAAATATTAGTGTGAACTTGCTAAAATAATCCACTACCACCAGTATAAATCGATGTCCCGATGAACTTCTTGGAAAAGGTCCCATCAAATCAGTTGAAACATACTGCCAACATCTTGTAATATTAGGTTTTGAACCCATCAATCCTGCTATTTTCTTCTGTTCTGGTTTTTGCTCAGCACAGACACGACATTTGGCGATATAACTCATGACATCAGATTTCATTTTTGGCCAATAGTACTTGTTAAGTATTTTATTATAAGTTTTATAAACTCCAAGATGACCAGATTTAGAATCATTATGACATTCATATAAAATTTTGGATCTTTCTGAATTTGGTAAAACAATTTTCCATTTATCAAAAGGTTCATTGAAATTATTGTCATTGACGTACTTGAAGATTTTACCATCTGAATCTACTCGCCAAAGTGGGTATTTCAAAGGTTTCTCTGAAATTTTGTCATACATTCCGTTATACCAGTTACACTTATTTTCAAAATTGATTGAGTTTGCCAATTTGATAGAATCTATAGTTTCCAATCCCAAAGGAGCTCTCGATAAACAGTCTGGAACCGTATGTAAAACACCACGCTTGTGAATTATTTTAAAACGATATTGTTGTAATCGTAAAGACCATCTTCCTAGGCGACCTTGTGGATTTTTTAAATTATTCAGCCAAATCAAACTACTATGATCCGTAACGACTGTAAATTCCGCTAATTCTAAATAACATCGTGGTTTCTCAATTGCCCATATGACACAAAGTAGTTCTTTCTCCGTCACCGAATACTTCATTTCATGCTTATTCAAAGTTCTCGAAAGATAACATATAACATTACATTTACCATTATATTCTTGAGTAAGTACACATCCAAGACCATACGAACTTGCGTCACAGTGAAGAATATAAGGTTTTTCAAAATCAGGGCAGGCTAAAATTGGTGCACTAACAAGAGCATTTTTGACTTTCTCAAAAGAAAGTTGACATTCTGATGTCCAATTGAATTTAGTGTTCTTTTTCGTCAAATTTGTAAGAGGGGCTACCATTTCTGATAGGCAAGGAACGAAACGTCTGTAGTAAGAAATCATCCCTAAAAAAGAACGAACCTGTTTAGGCGTACGTGGTGCTTTCATATCAACTATAGCACTCACTTTTTCAGGATCTACTGATAACCCTGATCTATTTACTACATAACCAACAAATTTCAGTTCACTCCTACAAAATTTACATTTCTCTGTGTTAAGTGTCAAATTAGCTGATTTTAACCTTTTAAAAACTTCTTCCAAAGTACGCATGTGACTGTCGAAATCTGGCGTAACTATAACTAAATCATCCAAGAATTTGAATACATAAGGTTCTAATTCAGGTCCAAATATTTTATCAATTAAAGATTGAAACGTAGCTGGTGCGTTAGTTAATCCGAAAGGTAATCTTTTAAACATAAAATGTCCTCTTCCTGGAATTTTAAAAGCAGTGTATTTTTTTGAACTCTCCGCCATTTTTACTTGAAAGTATGCCGTTTTGATATCTAGCGTAGTTAAGTATCTGGCATTTCCTAAACGGTCCAAAATAGAGTTAATTATTGGTAAAGGATACGCATTTTTTTCCGTAACTGCATTTAATTTTCGAAAATCAATGCAAAATCTATAGGATCCGTCACTTTTTGGTACCATTAATACAGGTGAAGACCATGGACTTTCGCTCTTCTCTATAATGTCCATTTCTAAAAGTTTTGTTACTTCGTCATCAATTTTCTGTTGCATCTGCGGACTCACAGGATAATAACGTGATCTTATTGGTGGGCTATTTGTAACAATAATTTCATGTTCCACTATATCAGTACATCCTAGTTTTATCTCTTTAACTGAATCAAAATAATTTTCGACCAAAGTATTCAATTTTTCTCGTTGTTGTAGTGTCAAATCATCAGCTGATTGGATTGAACTAATTGTTAAATTTTGTTCATCTGTGGAAAAATGAAATTCTCCCTTTCTTAAATCTGGAATGATTCCCATTTTAATCCAAAATTCAGTACCCAGAACAAGTGTATGTCTCAACTGTGGCATAACATAACAGTTGAAAATCTTCACTTTATTTTGTAATTGAATTGGAATTGACATGAACCCAATACATTCAATTGAATCTCCATTAGCGACTTGACAATTTTCATTTGAGTACATTGGTTTTGATTTAACTCCAAAATTCAACAAAATGTTATAACCTTTGAATCCCAAAAATATTTTGTTAGCTCCAGAATCCAATAGACCATCGATTTTAGTTCCATAAATTGATACTGTTAAGTAGGGACATTCGTTTTGGTTTGCTTGCGATAACATATAAGACAAAATAGGTTTACTATGATTGTTATAAAAATCAAGTTCATCTTGTGAAAACACGACATCATTTTCTTCTGTTAAGACCGGTTTAACTTCACCAGAAACACGAATACGGCCTAGATTCTGTTTCGATTGAAGTTTTCCATCTTTTTGGTACAAAATCGAGCAATGTGATTTTTACCCTGGCATTTATAACACACAATTTCAAAATCACGATCTTTTTGATTGTCACCGTTCTTCTCATTGTAAGGTCTTTCTCTAGAATAATTGCGATTATTCTCATTATATTTACGAGTCTGATGTATATTTGGATTTTGACGATATCTATCTCTAGAAAAATCTCTATTATGAAATCTTTCCCTTGAAAAATTTCGATATCTATTGGCTGAGTAGTCTCGGTTTGAAATATTTCTAAATCTATCTCTAGATAAATCGCTACTATCTCTCGATTGATCTCTTCTTTCTCTAGAAAAATCTCTTCTATCTCTAGAAAAATCTCTTCTATCACCAGAAGAATCTCTATCTTTCTCAATACTACTCACTCTATTCCTAGATTTTTCCCAATTCCTATCACCAGAACGTCTTCTTCCTCTTCTATGACTGGTATAATTCCGTGTTCCATAACCATCTGTTGAGCTACATCTACTCTCGACACTACTGTTTCTTCGTAATCGTTCTCGGCGATTTGGGCACTTTGATTCTGCTCTATTTCGTGACGACTCATGATCACCGTCACTGTCGCACAGCGATAAATTATCAAAATTATCGTCAACAAAAGAAACCTTCTTCAATTCAAGATTGTCCAATTTCTTCTTAGAACTTTTATCTTCTTTATAAGACAAGTCTGTTTCTACCGCATTTTTACTGCTTGATGGCGGAAGAAAATTTAAAATATCTTTGCGATTGTCTTCAATTTTACGACACAATTCTATTAGTACATCGACTGAATTAACATCTACTAACAGAAGTTGGCTTTGGTAAAATGGCAATATATTTTTCCGCATAATTTTAAGTTTAACACAATCATCTACCTGGATCGTAAGTCTACTGAATAAATTATTCATATAAGCGACATAAATAGCAATACTTTCTTTGTCTCCTTGAGTTCTCGATTTTATTTGTTCCCATACTTTTTCATTAAAATCTCTAGGCAAAAATTCATCCCTAAAATAATTGCATAGCGTTTCCCAGTCATTGATTTTATCCCTCAATGAACGATAGTAAATTAGAGCTTTACCTTCGAATAGTTCTACAGCACTTCGAAAAAGTTGTTGAGTTGTGACTCCTCTTGATTCCCTTAATTCGTTTACTCTTTCCAAAAATGCGTTTAAACCAAATGCGTCCGATTCTCCGCTGAATTTGAGTCCCCATTTCGAAATATCAATATTTGAGTTTATACACACATTAGACATTCGTTGAGTTATTTTCGATGTATCTTCATCAACATTACCTAATTGACCTTTAACCGGTGTAGAAGTACTTCCTTCCAACAACATACCACTACTATGAAAATCAATGTCAATCGGGTTGGTCGTTTTAGGCTTTGTGAAATCGGAATGCTTTTTTTCAAACGCTGATAAACACTCTAAAGCAGCTGATAGTAACTCCGAACGTTCAACTCTCTCATCGTTTTCCTTCGGAGAAATATTCTCAATCCGAACCAAAATATGTGCCAGTTTAGATTCTAATTTCCGCGAAAGTGTATATGTGAACTCTTGAGTTAAAATTTGCTTCAATTCATCAATTTTTGTCTTACAAATCGTTAATTCATCCTCAACATCAAAATCATAGAATAACTTGAAAGTATGACCTTCTTGTTGAAGTTTAATTAACTGCTTCAAAGTACTCGTGAGGTCTTTCACAGTGCCTGAAGGTACTGCACCTCTTATTTTAATTTCATATTCAAGTTCTTCCTTGATAAGTCTTTCCGGATACAATTTGACAGACATGTTTGAAGAATTTCAAAACTGTCGTAACTTTTATTGTGGTTCTTTTGAGTTGGGCGCCAAAAATATGATACCGTTTTTTCTCGCGTTAAGGTGTTACTTCACGGTATTACAAAATACGCCTGAGTTGGTGGTGGCAAAATGGACAAAATAAAGGAAAAGGTATTCTCACCCTGAAAACTTCTTTTGTCCACGATACCTTTCGTCTTCCGGATTCACTCAGCACAGGCAAGAGACATCCACCAACTGCAGGTCCACAGTTACTTCCGTAGCAATATTTATCTCTACAGTCTGTGAAGGAATTTATCGTTTAAATATTATATTTATTAAAATGAAGATTGTCCTTACCTCCAGGAACGGTTCAGAGTAAATATAATATCAGTCAATAAAACCTCAGAATTTTGTCCTATGAAACTGGCAAATATATTGTCCTGAATGCGCGAACAATAATTTTTGAAAAACAAAGATAATAAGAATTTACTTTGGAAAAGGGTACGTGTAAACTAGGATCATAAACAAAGTAAAATACTAGTTACTTAACGCAATTGCGGAAAGCGAACAAATTAGATAATGACGATTTTCTAGAATAGTATGTACGCAATACCAATGTCCAAAAGAAGATAATATAGCAATCAAATTAAAATATGAAAATTTGACAGTGACATAATAACGTCTTGCAAATGGGCAGAATGGTAAACTTCACTCAGGCAAATAAAAGTTTACTTAGCTGCTTCCAAGCTTCCAATAAAAATCTTCCCCAAATGGGAATTCGTGCAGAATATTCGACTTCTGTATTCAGTCACCTTTTCGTCGTCAAGATAAATCCCACCTTATCGTGGATACTTTAATTCCGAAGAATTATTCTTGGCTTGTTCTTGACCGACGATATTTTTCAGCTTGCTTCTACTTTGTTATTCTTTTCGTCGTTATCCTATTTTTTTTTAAACAATTGCCAGCAGCTCATGTACTACTATTCATTCTAATCTTGACTCCAGTACATACTGACCATAGTATATCCCCTTATATCAAATCGTGACAATTAAACCCCAATATGTTCACCAATTAAATTTTGAAGAAATATAATCGTAACAATATAACATTCCGAGGAAGTTGGTTAGATTTTCATTTTTGTTTGCATCTAGGTGTTCATCTAGGCATGTATTTAAATAGTAGGTACGCTAAGTTTCTTCATGTAGTTGGTTATACAGTTGTTCCCTTAGTTCAATATTCTGTTGTAGTATCATACTGATTTCATCATTAAGTTTGAAATAATTAGTTATCAAGGGCTGGTTAATGACTTTTTCACGTTTTCTCTTATTTCTTGATATCCTGGAGTACTTTTCAGATGAACATTTATTAGTCGAGGACATCTCTTCAGCAGGATTCGATGTCCTCAAATCAGAAACCCTGCTCGAGTCAAAATTCGAGCACGAGACCACTACTTCTTCCAGTCTCGAATCACCGTTATCTGATCCGGACGAGGATTCAGATGATTCAAGAATCATGCAACTTTTTCTTGAAACTAATCTATTTTCCAACGTCTCCTCCTCAGGATCTTCGTCAACAAGTACAGTATTTATCGGGGTAATGACTTGGTCACACAAATCAACATTTAGTGAGGATTCTGTAGATGGCTGATTAGAAATGCCGGAAAGGTTGCTAGGGACAGCTTTATAAAAAAAACGAATAGTGGGTTGTCCTCTTTGCTCTACATGGATCGCCTCGTTGTTCCTATTTGCATATTTATCAATTTGATTACCCTTTCTAGCTAGATGACTTTATTCTTGTTCCAAATGTTTCGAAAAATGACTGTAGAAATTTGATAAAGACCAATGATATTTTTCATTACGTTGAATTTGATGACCTTGTAACAATAATAAAGTTCTTTATTCAGATTATTAGTTGCAAAAAATATCTATGAGTAAATAATAACTCACAGTACGACCAAAAATCTGAATTGGCGAGATTCAGTGTTCCAGATAACCAAAAACGTTTTGATCAAATCAATACATATTTTTGAAAGGGTTAGTTTGGGTAGTTTGTATTTATTCATTAATGAATTTGGAGAAATGATGATTCAAGTTACAACAAAGGCAAAACAACTTTTTGTAAAACACGAAAAAAAAGTACTTCAGGACATAAGACTACAATTTCCATTTCATTTTAATGACTATCCCTAAAGAGAAAAAGAATTGTCTTAATTAATAATACAAAAAAATAGATCGTCTTTCGGTTGGTGCAAAAAAATTAATGCGTACAACCCGAGGTACAACCTGATGTTTTATGTTGGATCTCGTGTTGGATGGAGGTCTGTCTCCTGAGTCTTGGACCACACTGCATACCCTTATGAGACTTAACTATTTTTCTCCAGCTTCTACCTACAAACCGTGTCTTTTCCTCCCTTTTTCTTTATAATTTGATTCAACTTTAGGCAGATAAATATGAAAATAATATTATCGATATATTTGGTTTTGAATTTGTTACTTTCGCCGTCGCCGCTAGATGGCGTTAACTGAAATGGTAGCATAATTTTGAGCTTTTTCTAAAAAATCAAATGTAATGGTATATTCTTTTTATATTTTAAAAGAGGACACATTTTTCTATTGAAAAAAAAAACAAAAAAAAAACAATAGATGTTGTGTTTTTTTTTTTTATTTTTTTATAGAAAAATGTATCCCCTTTTAAAATATATAAAATTGAATACACCATTACATTTGATTTTTTTGGAAAAAAACTCAGAAATATACTTCCGTTTCAGTTAACGCCATCTAGCGACGACGGCAATGGTAACAAATTCAAAAGCAAAAAATAAGCATTTTGTAGTGCAGATTATGTTCTTTCATATGAGCCCAAGTTCGTTAAAATCGGTCAAGCAAAACGGGAGAAATCTTCGTTTCCCCCACCACTTTATTTTGGTAGATAGAAAAAAATGATTTTGACAAAAATTGTAGGTAGTCAGTGAATAGGGATTCATCAAGCCAAGTAGCTTGACTATTTTCTTAGATGCTTGACTTGACTTGAAAACTCAAGCTTTTCAAAATTTTTTACTTGACTTGACTTGATTTACGGTCAGAACTACTTGACTTGACTTGACTTGAAATCAAGCTACTTGATACTTGATTCCGTGAAATGTACACAGGGGATTCACTGATCTTACAGCAAGCAGGCACTTGCGTCTAGCCGGCATGTATGTGGAAACTGGAAACATCTATACCTTTACCTACCTCTTCAACTTCAAATTGAAATTTCATAAATTCGAATTGATAAAAATCAATTTCAAATTGAAACTAATCAGAATCAAATTACATATTATACATAGGTACATACTTACATATTCACACAATAAAAACAAATTAATGACATATCAAATTCGTTTCCGTAGAACTTATATATATTGTACTTATTTATTATAATATTGTTACATACAGGGTTAGGATAAAGTACCAGAACGGTCGATTATCTCAAAATGTACAGGGGCTAGCAAAAAGTGTCTTATACAAAAGTTGTAGGGCTCTCAAAAGTCTACATATCAGTGATAAATTGGAATATACAGGGTCGGGCATAAAGTTGTGGTAGACCAAAGTTGCATTTTTTTAAATGGAACCCCCTGTTGATAGATATTTCAATTCTCCTTTTATTTTTGAGCAAAACTCGTTATAAACATAATGTTCCTAAATGCAGCCGTTTTCGAGTTATCGCGTTTTATAAATGACATTTTTACATCTTTGACCTTTGACATGCTATAAAACTCAAACGGTAAAAGATAGAGAAAAATGGTCTAGACTTTCTCATCTCAACTTTTCAAGAGCTATTCTGTCATTTTAATAGAAGGTACTGACAATTTTTTCCGACACATTTTCACATTTTTTGACAAGAATTTATTTAATGTCATTGGATAGCTCATAGCTCTTGAAAAGTTAAGACTAGAAAGTGCACACCGTTTTTCCATAACTTCAACCGTTTCGGTTTTATAGCATGTCAAAGATGTAAAAATGTCATTTATAAAACGCGATAACTCGAAAACGGCTGAATTTAGGAATATTATGTTTATAAGAAATTTTGCTCAAAAAAAAGGAGAATTGAAATATCTATCAATATACAGGGAGTTCCATTTAAAAAAATGCAACTTTGGTCCATCACAACTTTATGCCTGACCCTGTATACTCCAATTTATCACTGATATGTAGACTTTCAAAAGCCCTACAACTTTTGAATAAGACACTTTTTGCTAGCCCCTGTACATTTTGAGATAATCGACCGTTCTGGTACTTTATCCTAACCCTGTATATGTATTTTTCCACTTTTTATCTAAAATGTACATAATAATAATAATTCTAATAATTAACAATAATAATTAAACAATAATTATCATTATGACTGACTGACCAAAGCATCTTATTATTTCTGCCAGATAATATTAATTTTGTTTTTCTTATGTATCAAGATATAGGAATCAATTTGATTCTGCTTGGTTTCAATTTGATAGCTTTCTATGGTCTAAGTTTACTTCCGGTAGAAAAATGACAAGCTCTAAGCTCTGCTACATTTTTAATCCTAGCTGTATAGCTGGTAGGGTAGGGCATTAAACCGAAAACTTGCGACAATTATGCAGCTTGGCAATGTTGATCTCCATCGATGCGGTGATATGCGTCATTCCTGCCAATGTCACTACTGTCAACTGTCAGGAACGTAGCTTACTAAGCTTATCTGCCGGCATGCCGCGAAAACAAAACAATAACAAAAATAATTACATAAATGTTATGAGTGATTTAAATGATGATTTTTCCGAAATGAAATCGGAACCTTTTCAAAGCAGCGGCTCAGAATTTGTCGTAGACGTAAATAAAAAAGCATCAGAATCAGAATCTGACGACAGTGATGTGAGTGATGGCACAGAAACAAAAGCAAGAAGTTCAGGATCGGCGCCGTCAAAGCGAGTGAAACCTAATGAAATCCTTCCGGATACGAAGAAAAAAATCACCGACCATTTCCAAGTCGAGCAAGATCCTAAGAGTGATAAAAAGACTGACAAACAGGGCAAATGTACCCTATGTAAGGCGAAAACTATAGTTCTAAAGATGAAAAACTGTGGAACAACTACACTCCGTCGTCATTTACAAACGAAGCACACCAAAGTATATGAAAAATATTTTGGTAGATCCAGCACTACTAATTCTAAAGCAAATTCCTCTGCAAGTTCCAGTACAACTATTTCGAATTGGCTGTGTGGACTTGAGCCCGATGGAACTGAGGAAAAGGTAAAACATTAATTTTAGCTAAGCTTTACTGCTGGACATAATATCAAGTGAATCAGTCAGTTTTTTTTTCATTTATTGTGTCATTAGGTTACGCGATTTTTCCTTCCAAATGTATACAAATATAAATATCATATATTATTTGTACACAGTGCTTTTCCAAAAGTGCTTCTGCTAACGCAAACTAACCCCCCTTTTTTTTTTTGAACGGCTCAACGTGGAGACTTCAAATTCTAGGCTAGGTGATGAAATATATGCATGTTTACTATGTTTTGACATAAAATTGACAGATGAAAAATTCAAGATCTTGGAATGTTTTTTTTTAAATAGGTATAGGGGTCATGACACCTCATTTTGAAGCTCCTGATAAGAACTTTATACGTTTTTTTTTTCTGTTCACATCACTACATCAGATATCAAAGAATGAATGGTGCATTTCAAAACTTGCCAATTTCTGACAAAATCATGAAAAATGGGTTATTTTTGGCAAGTTTCAAATTTTATAGCTAGACTATCCTTTGACCGATTGTTGTGAAATATTTAGGAAGTACATATTGTTTGCCCATCTTTCGAATGGAGCTAGTCATTTTTATCAAAAGTTACACACACAAAAGTTGAAATTTTACCCCTTTTTTTGGAGGTGAAAAAAGGGCCCTAATAATTTTTTGAAAAAAATCGCCACGACACGTAAACTGACAATTCGAGTTTTGAAATGCACCATTTGTTTTTTGATATCTGATATGATCAAGGTTTTTTTAATTTAAATTTTAAGCGGTTTCTCCACTTATGTCCAACAGTGTAGAAATTTTTTTGGTCTAATTTATACCTGGCGAGAAGTTTCAACAATTACAGTAATATCAAGATAAAGTTTTTTCACTTTTATGGCAAAACACTTTTTTATTTTTATACATACAGTGAGGACACGTAGTTTGGAATAAATTCATTTAAAATTCAGGGGTTTGTTTTCTGGAAAAACGCTCGGACACGTCGATCTTTATTTTTGACTGCGGTTTTTTTTTATGGTAATTTTATTTATACAGACAGGGTGGATCAAAAATATAAGGTACGACCATCAACTTCATTTTTTCAAATGGAAACCCCCATTTTTTATTTCATTTTCAAATTCTACGTGAAATACTGAGTAATATGATGATGATAATTCTAGTATACAGGGTGGACCAAAAATAAGTTTGGACCATCAACTTCATTTTTTCAAATGGAAACCTCCTTTTTTTATCTCATTCTCGAATTCTACATCAAATTCTAAGTAGGTTTCATGTACCAGTTCACCAAAATAAGTGTCGTACCATTTTACTAATTTTTTGAAAATAATATTTTACATGTATACGTTTTGAATTAACATTTGGTAGAAAAACAGCATTTTTAACTTGACTATGTTATTTGCGCATGAACATTCCTGCACTGAATTTTACCAACACCAGTTTTGTTTGTATTACAGGCCCGTAGGTGTTCAGAAAATTTCCAACAAGATAAATTCCAAAAACTACTTGTGGAATATATAGCACAGAAGTACCTCCCTTTCAACTTTTTTGAAGATGCTATTAGTAAAAAAGTGTACACATACCTAAATCCAAAGGCCACTCTCCCTGGTCGGAATCAAATGAAATCTGCGACATTAAAAACATTTGAAGCAGCCCAGCAAACAATTAAGACATTTTTGATGAAATGCAATTCAAAAATCTCGTTCACAATCGATGGATGGTCTTCTTTTAATATGAAAGGATACTATGGTATCACTTCAATTGGAAACTTCATTCTATCCTTCTGGACTTTGTTGCAGCTTATGGGCAGCATACTGGTCATGCAATAGCGAAACTGTTTTTCGAAACATTACAGTTCTACGAGGTTACGAAATGCGTGCAAGGTATAACTACCGACAATACAAATAGCAATTTCACGTTCATCAGAGAACTAAAAACGTTTATTTTTGACATTGACACAAAGAATATCCATTTTGTGTGTTTTGCACATATTTTGAACTTGGGAGCCAGAGAATTTATGAAAATCCTTGATTCTGATTATGAAGTTGAAGAGACGACCAAGATTTGCACAGATTCATCAGCATCTGACGATGACGATGGCCAAGTTTCACCCTCATCCGTAAGAAAAATCCATTGCCTTGCAAAAAAAATTAAAAATTCTGAACATTTACGGAAAGATTTTGACAAATTCTGCATCACATTAAACCTCTAAGCTTCTATGCCAAAACTTGATGTCATGACAAGGTGGAACTCTACGTTCGAGATGTTGAGATGGAGTTTGAACATGAGAAAAGCACTTAATATCCTTTGTGACAATGTAGACCATTTGAATACTTTGAAGCCAACCGTCACGGAATGGTCGTTAATTGAACGAATTTGCCAATATCTCACTGTTTTCAAGACTATTTCCACAGTTCTAGAAGGAGAATCATATGCTACACTGCCCATGGTGATAATCGGCATCAATATGCTGCTTGATAAACTAGAATCATGGGCTATGGAACTAGACAGTAAACCTAACCGAGATCAAACCGATGAGAATATTATAAAAAGTATTCAAGCAGCAAGGGACAAGATCGTCAAGCATTACGAGAGAACTAACTGGATGTACTGTGTTGTTTTAATTTTAGACCCCCGACATAAATTGGAAACATTCTCCAATACAATTTGGGGAAAAGAGTTACAGACAGAAGCAGTCAAACATTTTGAAGATATTTTTCGAACGAAGTATTTTAGAACTGACTCGCAAACTATGTTTCGATCTACAGTTCCATCAGCGTCATCATCAAACACTCGTGAAAATGATGGAGCACAAAAATTTGAAATCGATCTACTAAGTCTGTTCAGAAGAAAATCTGTCGTGAAATCCGATATGGCCTGGCGCTTCGAAATTGATAAATATATTTCTGACCCACGAGCTGACAGCAATGAAGATATTCTATTATGTGTGTATTTCAAACCTTGCGAGAATGGCCAAGGATTTTTTGGCAACGCCAGCCTCTTCCGCACCAGTAGAAAGGTAGTTTTCTAGGGCTGCCTTAACTGTCACCAAAACCAAAAATCGATTGGGCGATGAATCCGTGAGAAGCCTCATGTGCCTCAAGTCGTGGATGGCGAATCAAGAAATGAAAGACTTGTTCTAGATATTATATTCAGTTCCTATTTTTGTTAAAATATCAGAATATTTTGTTTTGTTATTTTCTTATATTATTCTTTGACATTTATTTATGATAATTTACTGTTTTCATTTTGTTTTGTATTATTAGAAGATTTCGTTTTGTTGTTCTATTATTTATTATTTAACAAAGTATGTCCGTTTGTTTTATTTCCTGAGCAATAAACAATCATCAATTTATATATTTTTGATAAAAAATTGCTTTTTTTGTACTCAAATTCTTATTCTTTTTACGATTTGGCTGTTAATCAGATTAATGTTATAAAATGTATATACTTTGAAATCAAACTCAAGTAGCTTGAATATTTTGGGCTTGATCGTCAAGCTACTTGATGTCTAACAACTTGACTTGACTTGACTTCCAAAAACAAATACTTGACTTGAGATTGACTTGATTTCAAGTCAACTCAAGTCAAGTAGCTTGAAAATCAAGTCAAGCCGTGAATCACTATCAGTGAATATGAAAATAATATTATCGATATATTTTCATTGGGCATAATTCTATAAAAATCAAATTTTTCTACATGGTGTCGGTTGTTACGCCCCCTAGCGACCATTTCAGACACTTGAAAATATTTTACAGGTTTTTCTGTTGGCCGTTTTAGTAATAATTTTTTTTGCCGAAAGCCTCTACAATGAATAGTTGTCCAGATACAGTACCTCGCATTCTTTGATTTGATTTGATTTGATTCTTAGTTGCGCACCCTGTACAAGCAAGAAAACAATGATTATTACAAAATATAATATGAAACCACTTCTTTCAAACACCAAGTGTGATTTTTTGGAACTTAGGAGGACATCCATCCACTCTAAAAGTATTTGCTTTGCCGCATTTATCGGTTCATTTCGCTTCATTTATTATTTTTCTTCAATGATTTCTTGACTCTCCTCCCGGGATTGTCATATTATACATATGAGTTAAACAGATAATATGTTGTGCTTACCTTAATATTTTTTTTGCAAATACAACACAAAATTAAGCATTGAACGACATCGTTTCTGTCAAGAGAACATTGTATTTTCATGTCACGCATTTGTGCTGTATAGTGGTTCACTTCTTCTTCAGTCATCCGAGCCTTCATTTTTCCGGTTGTCAAAGATTTGAACCATCTTATTAGAAGGCTTCTGCAGATATTTTCATTGTCAAGTTGCCATCTTCAAATTGTCAACATCGTTGCCAACCGAATTATCCGTCTTACGATTGGTAGTAAGACACTCTGTTTGTTTAGCAGTTTTCTCGGTACTTTTATTTAATGCTTTACTTGATTTTTCCAGTGCGCTTCTTGCGGCTTGAATAAGCAGAAGATAGTTTGTGCATGTCCGATGAACAAAAAAACAATTCTGACACAATATGTCGTGGGTTCATCGGTTTAGCGAGAATCGAGGCGAGAATCTTAAAAAAAGTTAATTTTGGTGTAAATAGATGGGTTAATTTGACAAGATATCAACACATTGTACTAGATAAACTTTTTTAGAATCCACAAAGGCCTCTACATGCCGATTTTGGAGCAAACCAGATAAAACATTTTAAACTCACATTTTACTCTTTCCATTAATATTAAACTCGAAAAATGAATCAGTCGATTTTTTTTTATGGAATAAAACATCCAAGGGATATGAATTAAAAAACTTCGTGCTGAGTTGCCAGATCTGGTGATTTTCGTTTTTTTTTGGTGATTGGTGAAAAACTTTTGATAAAACTACAAAATCTGGTGATTTTTTACCTGATACGCGACCTGACCTCACCTACTCAAAAACATAATACCTCCAGGTTAGCCGGATCGCATTTATGCGAAATATGAATTAACCGAATCGAATGATCGAAAAAAACACTTTTCAATCGAAGGTACCGGTACCAACAACGCTCGCGCTAGCTGTTTGCAATCGTCGGGGAATCACTGGCCAAGTCTGTAATTCCCCGTCTGGTCTGATTTGTTTTTTGCTTTGTGTTAGTTCGTTTGTCATTTGTCACAAATCTCGTCATTCGGAAGGGCAATTACATTATTTACATTACATAAATTGCTTATCGTCGGCTGAATGCGTTAACATGCTAACTCCATGTATTACGATTTTGTTTTTTTTTTATATTCGGCAACTAGATGTCACCTTGCATCGACCTGTGAACCGTTCAACTCCCCATTCAGCTTAGAAATGCCGAGAGAAATGCTTTAATTTTAATTTACGATGCACGTATAACTGCTAACTCAATATTATGAAAAGCGCAAAGAAATGCTGCCAACTCCCGCTAAATGTATGCAACACAACAAGGGCACTTACAGCTCTCAAAGTTTTTTGTTTTTTCCCTATTAAGAGCCTATTTTCTGGTTTTTGTTTTGTTTCATTGAGATTTCACTGGATTTATCATCATTATAGTTGATTATGAATCGATTATCAATTTTTGAGACAAAATAAAATATTCAATTGAATTTTTCCGGTATATCATCATTGGGTTTATCCCTTAAAATATAATAATAAAAAATACATATAAAATCTGGTGAAATCTGACAACTTTTTGAACGCATTGCTAGTGAATTTCTCATTTTTTTATCTGCAAGACGTATGGACGTATGGACCATTCCTTTGAAAGTGACCTATTTTAAATTTTGGGAATTATTTTAGTCAATTCATATAATATAGTCTATTAACAAATACTCAGTTACTAGATTCTGTCTTAATTTTGATATAGTGCAACGACCCCGGCTGCAATTATCTGCAACTGTTTGCAATTTTCTGCAATTGTGCAATTGTCTGCAATTTTTTGCCATTGTGCAATTGTCTGCAATTTTTTGCAATTGTCTGCAATTTTTTGCAATTGTAATCTTGGTGTACACGATTTTCGACAGTGTTCAACCCCTCGGTTTCTCCCTCTGCATCAGAACAATCTTTCCATCGGTATATTTCTCCAGAACCTTCATTAAGCCCTATAAAATAACATTAAAAAAATACTAGATATAATTATTTATTGATACCTCCATCTTGAGAATCTTTTTTTTTTAAATATTCCAAATAATACCATACATTTTGAAAAATATGTTCGAAAATATTATGGTAAATTACTTTTCTTATTGGTTGAATTGGGTATATGCTTCATAAAAAATGATTAGAATTTTCAGGAGAATCCGAAAATTAGATTAAAAAATTGGGTTGTACTTTGAAATAAGAAAGTTTGACCACGCCCAAAAGTTCTAGAACACCATATGTAAAAACATTGTTCCATCTATTTTGGACCATTTTTTCCCAAACATCAAATTAAAAATTAATGGGGGGGGCATTTAGCTGTGAGCACCTTGTACATACAAAATGAAGATATAAGATTCGCAGCAAAAAAGATTACTGAATTCCCTGTCAAATTTGTTGTTTGTATAACATAGTAACATTGTTTTTACGTTTTTACAAAATTGACAGAATAGAAGAAAATCAAAAACACTGCCACTCTCAGTAGGTTTGTTGAGATTATTAATTTGATAACTTCGCCGGTATATTTCTTTCTGATTTGCTTATGACACTAGGCCCCGGTTGAGATTCATCTTCTACCAAATCGATTTTTCCTTGAGAATCATCGAAGAATGGTTCACCGATTATGTCTGTAAGTTCTTTATCAGGTGTATAGGTATAAAGATCCGATGATACGTTTGTATCAGTCGATATCATAGATGCTCGGTCTTCAATCTATAAATAAAGAATTCGATATATTTGATACTGGATTCCTACGCCTTGTTTCAAGAATTTAATTTTGTCTATTTGTTAAAATCGAACAATTTAAAGAAATGAGATGTTCCACAAGTAAAACTGTTTGATTTTGATAGAAGATACAGAACATCGGTATTGATATCATGATTCAATTATAAAAAAAACTTGTACTATTTTTGAAATCAAAGAAGTTTGTCCGTCAAATAATGAGAGATTTTGCTGACTGATTTTCTCGGGGATTCTCTCTTTTCTGGGATTTTACTCGCTGAAAATTATGTCAGTTTTGAGCTCAACAAAATGAAAATTTAGCGACCAGACATTGTTACGGTTAAAAATAAGGTAAGATTTATTTCAGTGATTTAAATCAAAAATAAATCAGTGTACTGAAATACCAAATGGAACAACCGCATTTTCTACGGCTTTCGCAGGGTACCATTTCACCACAACCCTTATGTTTCACCAGTAACATTTTACCTTCGAATTCACAGCGTTCTCGGTCCGTTTCCTCCCGAATTTCCCATGTTTTTCCATCATTTTCACATTTACGCCTGATGTTTACATTAAGTTCTATAGGACTGCAAAACTAGGGTTATGTTATGTCGTTTCCCGATCAGGACCGCTATTCAGATAACTCAATTCGCTCAGCGTTTCATGCACGCTGAGCGTGTGATGAGGTCAGATTCGCACAGCACATGAGCAAATAAACAAAAATGGTATTCGGGTAATTAACGCTGTGCGTATTCAAGGCGCGCAAAGGGCACGCTATCCGTCCTTGAAAACGTCTACCATTTGGTAGCCGTTTTGCCATTCGTGAATCGGATGACAACCATACTTCTTTACTGTTACGACGTTTAAAAAATATTTATTATTACATTGGCGGTACCATATATTGGAGGACTCCTTTTAAATAATATTATGGAAAATAATATCGGCAGGCAGAGGTTTCTACCCGATGATCCATCCAAATTTTCGGATAGAAATTTCATCAAATTGTACAGGCTTCGCAAACAAGATGTCCTTAATTTAGAAAAAATGATTCTACCATTTCTTCCTTTAAGGAGAAGACGGGATGCTTTGAGCAATAGAGTTAAGGTAAGTGGGCATATTATTGTACGTATAAATGACAAACTTGGTCATAACTTATGAGGTAATTCACTATTAATAAATTTTAAGCATCTCCAAATGAAATTAGAGGAAACCTAATTTAGAACAAATATATTAAAAAAAATGGGGCTAGCATGAAATCATCATAAAGGCAGTCGACATTACACCCCTGTGCATAATAATATAATAGAAATAATCGCAGATATTAATTATTATGATCTTATTTTCAACACTGTTCGCATATTATGAACAAATAAGTTAGTATTTTACTACCTATCTACCTATCTCTTAATTATTGTGGTCAAGCAAAATGTTCTTTTTTTAGATTTTAGCAAGTCTTAGATTATTTGCTGGTGGAAGCTATCAACTGGATATAGGGAGGAATCACACTTTAGAATCATTTAGAATCCGTGGTCGAAAAACCCAACATCGAATTGGAAATGGAAACTTTTGACAGATCGTCTAGTTTTTTAAATGGGACACCCTGTATATTTTATCACAGTTTGATGGGGAATTGCCTCCTGATTCCAAATATATAAAGTTTATGGGGTCTATTATCAATGGTTCCAATTTTATAGCCACTTTTATTTATTTAGCATTTATAGCCCACAATCTATATACATATAATCGGAATCAGGACACAATTCTTCATCGAACCGTGTTAAAATATAAAATATATAGCCGTGTAAATATACATTTGAAAAACTA
Organism: Orchestes rusci; assembly: GCA_958502075.1. Classification (NCBI taxonomy): domain Eukaryota; kingdom Metazoa; phylum Arthropoda; class Insecta; order Coleoptera; family Curculionidae; genus Orchestes; species Orchestes rusci. The sequence continues at coordinate 5,650,990 of OY293310.1, forward strand.
GAGGATCTATCAAAATTTCCCATTTCCAATTCGATTTTGGGTTTTTCGACCACGGTTTCTAAATGCTGGTGAAATTTACTTCAACTTTGATGATTCAAACGTTTCTCTACGATCAATACTAAGAAAGTTATATCCAATGGCTAAAATATAACGGGGCACCCTGTTACCCTGTGTTGGGATTCATCACTCATTCCATGTGAGCCTTCAGCATTGTTGCCATTTTTTTGTACCATTTTTAGTGTGGCGTTAAGTTTAAAGAAGAGCGGTGATGGCAGGGCAGTGTGATAGGTTAGAATAAAGTGCGATTACTGATTAATACTGATTGAGGAACCATTCCGGAATTTTCTGAGAGGATTGTTGTGATTGAATTTTGAATTAATTAATGATTAATGTAAGCCAGAAAGGCAATTACGTTTCGAAAATATCTCTAGATTGTATGTCCATCGGTGTGTTAGAAGGAGACAGTTTTGTTCGTTTGTGGCCACTTAACCACGGAATAAACCTATTTCGTGAAATTATCAAGAGTTTAATTCCCAAGTCAAACCCGTCGTGTTGAGACGCGACATTATTGGCGACCGTGACAGGACTTGCAGTGGTTTTGTGCTTTTTCTGGACCGAATTTGAACTGTCCAGGTGTTCATAGACTATACTCATCGAGTGGGCAATAGACTCGTGTGATATCAGTTCAGTGCAATGGCTGATAACGTAGAAACGCTGAAGAAGAGCCGTAGGGTGTTGAGGGGAGCTTTTACCCGATCTGCCAATGACTTGGATGCACAAATCAGTACTTCTGCGGACCTAGACTCCCTACAAGCTACATGGGAGTTTGTGTGTGGGAAGTATGAAGAGTTGAAGACGGTTGAGAATAAACTATATGGACTTTCACTGGAAGATTTGTCTGAGGAGGAGCTGGTGAGTGAGATGGAGGTTGCCGACTCTTATACCAAGAGATATATGGGTCTGAGAATAAGATTCACCAGGCTTCATGATGATCCGACTCGTGACCCGATAGGAAGATTGCCTACAGCTGAACCAGGTATGAGAAAATTCAAATTACCTCGTATTGAATTTGTAAAGTATGATGGCAGTATAAAGGGGTGGCTTCCTTTCTGGGCGCAATTCAAGAAAATTGATAGTGATGTCACTATAGATAATGGTGATAAAATCGAGTATTTACGTCAAGCCACAGTTGAAAATAGTAGGGCTAGGCAACTTGTGGAAAGTTTTCCAGCTATGGCAGAGAACTATCCTAAAATTATACAGTCCATGTTGAATAGATTTGGGAGGGAAGATCTTCAGGTTGAAGTGTACGTCAGAGAGCTTCTGCGGTTGGTGCTACAGAACACGTCAAAACAAAAGGTTGATGTTGGTAGTCTCTATGATCAACTGGAATCACAACTTCGTGCTTTGGAGACGTTGGGTATCACTTCCGACAAGTGTGCGTCCATGCTATATCCTTTGATCGAATCATGTCTGCCACATGAACTCCTTCGAGCCTGGCAACGTTCCTCACTGTTCAATGGATCGACAGCTGATGATGAAACAGTTGTTTCTCTTGAAACGCGTCTGAAGAATCTGCTGAATTTTCTCAGAGGAGAAGTAGACAATGAACAGAGGTTACTTCTTGCATCTGAAGGTTTTGGACTGTCTAAGCAAATGGAATCTGCTGACCTGAATAGTTCTTCCAAATTCAAGAGAGGAGATAGAACCAGAAATTCTTCTTCGAAGCTACCGTCTGCAACAGATCTTGTTAATCAAGAGTCTGGACCTCAGATTTCCTCTTGTGTATTTTGTGATAAACGACATGAAAGCGAGCAATGTTTTGGAGCACAAAAGTTGAGTTTGACTCAGAAAAGAGATGCTCTGTCAAAAAAGGGGGCTTGCTTCAGGTGTCTAAGGCCAGGACATACTTCTCAGAAGTGCAGGGGACAATTGAAATGTGTGCTATGTGGACAATCTCATGTGGTGCTGATGTGTAACAAGCTGGAGAACCATCGATCAGGACCTGCTCAAGTTTCTGAGAGGAATGAAGATGTTCAGAGTCAAGTTCTGTCAAACTACTCTGCCCCATGTGTTGCATTGCAGACACTGTGTTCAACATTAAAAGGATGGAAGTCTGTACGTGCTCTCATTGATACGGGCTCCACGAAGTCATACATATTAAAGGATACTGCTGAAAAATTGGGTTATGAGCAGAAATATCAGCAGCAAATTGTTCATTGTTTGTTTGGTGGATCACAAGTCAAGAGCCCGCATGCGTGCTATGATATCACTGTGAGCAATGATAAGTTTTCACATACTTTTGAGGTTTTGGACCAGCCAAAGATCTGTGGGGAGGTGAGGACAGTCTATCCAGAACAGCTTATAGAAGAGTTGAGGAGTCTTGGCTGTCAGACAAACTGCAGACCGGACCAATAGAGCTACTTCTTGGAGCCGATGTGGCTGGAATCCTTTACACCGGTGAAAGAAGGCTACTAGCTTGTGGACTCGTTGCAATTGGGACTCAACTGGGTTGGACAGTGATTGGTAAGATCCCCTCTAGTAATCATTCTGGGACCTTCCTGAGTGTCTTGAGCCTTTATGTGGACAGAGCATCTATCAAGGATTTGTGGGATCTGGAAGCCATAGGTATAGAGGCCCCTACTGATAGGCAGACCAAAAGTGCAATGGCGCATGCAGCAAAGGATCTCTTCCTGCAGACTGTCAAGAGGAATTCTGATGGAAGATATAAGGTCAATCTACCTTGGATTGAGGGTCACCCACCATGAGCCAACAACTACGTTCTAGCACAAAAGAGACTGCAGTCTGTTTTGACTAAGCTGCAGAAACAGAATCTTTTGGGCGAATACGCTCACATTTTTCAGGACTGGGAGAAACAGGGTATCATCGAGATGGTGGAGAATCCGGACCAACACAAAGACGTTCACTACCTTCCTCACAGACCAGTTATCAAGGAGAGCAGCATCACCACCAAGATCCGGCCTGTTTTTGACGCATCAGCCCATGAGAAGGAGAGACCTTCAATTAATCAATGTTTGGAGAAGGGGCTCAATTTGATCGAGTTGATTCCGTCGCTTTTGCTGAGATTCAGGGAATACAGAACAGGCGTGGTTGCTGATGTGGCCAAAGCATTTTTGCAGATCGAGATTGCAGAAAACGACAGGGACTTTCTGCGTTTCCTGTGGATCGATCATGATGGACAGGAAATAGTACTCCGCCACAAAAGAGTTGTGTTTGGGCTGAACAGTAGTCCTTTTCTGCTTGCCATGACCTTGGACCATCATTTTTCTAGATGCTGGGAAAGGGCTGAGTCTTCAAGTGTTCCTTATACCATTGAGACCGTTGAGAAGCTGAGACACAGTTTCTATGTGGACAACTGTGTCGCCAGTCTGCCAGATGATCAGACAGCTACTAAGTTTATTCGAGAAGCTACCTTAGCAATGATGGAAGGATGTTTTGATCTGAGAGGGTGGGAGCGTACCGGCCAGGCTACCGACTCAAGGGAACATTCCAACTCCAACTCATGCCCAGTCCTTGGTCTGGAGTGGAACACCAGGAGGGATGTCTTGACCCTCAATAAGAGATTACTTGAAGGCCTAGATACCGGCAATATGGTCATCACCAAACGTCAGATCTTGTCTTCATCACAAAGAGTCTTTGGCCCAATTGGATTTCTTTCATCGACTTTGTTGATACCGAAGTTGATGCTCCAGAAGTTATGGGTGGCAGAACTTACATGGGACACACCAGTTGAAGAGGATGTGTCAAATTCTTTCAAGGCCTGGTTGTTTGATCTGGAGTACCTTGTAATGATTGAGATACCCAGGTGGACCCTCACTGACCCTTCGGAGAACCAACAAGTAAGTTTGCATACTTTCTGTGATGCCAGTCAAGCAGCATACGCGTGTGCAATTTTCCTGAGAGTGTCCACTCCCCACCAAGTAGAAGTTTTCCTATTGGCAGCCAAGTCTCGAGTTGCACCCATCAAGAAATCGTCCTCCAAGATGACCATCCCTAGACTGGAACTTCTTGCAGCCACTTTGGGTGCACGGCTGTATACTCACGTGAGGGAAAATCTACATTCTGAAGTGGACCTATATTTTTGGAGTGATTCAAGTACAGTGATTTCCTGGATCAAACGGAAAGAAGAATGGGGCGTGTTTGTGTGGAATAGGGTCAAGGAAATCCGCGCACTCACTCCAGAAGACAGATGGTATCATCTCCCGGGGACATACAATCCTGCCGATTTCCCTTCTAGAGGTTGTTCGCCAAAGGTTTTGTATGAGTCCAGATGGTGGGAAGGGCCACAGTGGCTCAAAGCTCCACAAGAAGAGTGGCCCTTCACAGCAATTATCCCAAGAGAGGAAGAAATCGAATCGGAGAAAAGAAGGAAACTGGTAACCACGCTCCTGAACCATTCGACTAAGAAACCGGTTGAAGAATTCAACCTGTTGTATTTCTCCAAATGGTCGAAGACGCTTCGCATGATCGGATGGACACTTCGTTTCATACACAACTGCAGGGGCGGTACCAAGATGTCTGGAGAGCTGAGTCCCGAAGAGATAGCCAAAGCATCGTGTCTTGTATACAAGCTGATTCAGCAGGAAGTTTTTGCTGGTGAGGAAGACCCCAAGTTGAGCTGCTTGTCCTCTTTCAAGGATGAAAATGGTCTTATCAGGCTCAAGACGCGTGTGTCTAACAGGGAAGATAATCTGAACTACCGCTTTCCTATTGTGCTCCCTAATAAACATATATTAGTTAGTAGACTCATCATGGAATACCATTTGAAAAAGTGTCATGCCGGCACGCAGAATTTGTTGAGTTTGTTGAGAGAAGACTTCTGGATCCTGGGAGGAAGGAGGACCATCAAAGGTGCTATCAACAAATGTGTGATTTGTCGGAGGTTTGAAGCCAATCATATGAAGGTGGAGCCCCCTCCATTGCCCCTAGACCGTGTTCGTGATGTGGTGGCTTTTGAAGTGGTGGGAGTGGACTTCGCCGGTCCATTGTATCTCAAGGACAACAGCAAAGTGTGAATATGTCTCTTCACCTGTGGCATCTATAGAGCAGTGCACCTAGAGTTGACTGCTTCCCTGAGCACTACGAGTTTCCTCGGAGTTCTTCGTCGGTTTGTTTCCCGCCGGGGAAGGCCTAAAACCGTATTCAGTGACAATGGGACGAATTTTAAAGGGGCTGAAAATTTGCTCGCTACTTTGGATTGGGACTCTATAGTGCGCGAGACGGCAGTGCAACGGATCGAGTGGCGCTTCAACCCCTCTACAGCGGCATGGTGGGGAGGGTTTTGGGAGCGATTGATTGGTGTGCTCAAACGATTGTTGAGAAAGATGCTGGGACGCGCGTTCCTCGCTTATGAAGATCTATTGACTGTCATGTGTGACTGTGAGGCTGTGATTAACGCCCGACCTATCACTTATGTGTCGGAAGATGCAAGAGATCTAGTTGCCTTAACTCCATCCATGTTCCTTCGAGACCAAGTAGACTTTGGGGTACCAGATTGTGATGCCTTGGATCGGGGTTCATTGTGTCGAAATGTGCGACGTATTCAGACTCTACGCGAGGACCTTCGAAGCAGATTTCGAATCGAGTATCTGGGTGAGTTGATGCAGCTCTGGCGGAAGAAGGATTGTCGGCCAATCACAACCGGGGAAATGGTTTTTGTTGGCGACGATCATCATAAACGACTTTGGTGGCCTCTGGGAAGAGTGCTGGAGGTTCTTCCAGGCAAAGATGGAGTCATTAGGCTGGTGAAGGTGACAACTGCCAAAGGGGTCTTGCTGCGGCCTGTACAAAGGCTCTTTCCCTTGGAGTGTTCAATTGAGGACCGGACGCCGGAAGCTGCCACTGTCAGGGCAGAAGAAGATAACCTCGAAGATAACTCACCTGATGAGGTCACTACTCCTTCAGGATTCAGTACCCGCTCAGGAAGACAAGTGAGACTCCCTAGAAGTTTTCTTTTGTAGACTTTATCTTTTGTGTGAGGAACCTTTCACGTCTAAATGTTCCTCAGGTGGGAGGATGTTGGGATTCATCACTCATTCCATGTGAGCCTTCAGCATTGTTGCAATTTTTTGTACCATTTTTAGTGTGGCGTTAAGTTTAAAGAAGAGCGGTGATGGCAGGGCAGTGTGATAGGTTAGAATAAAGTGCGATTACTGATTAATACTGATTGAGGAACCATTCCGGAATTTTCTGAGAGGATTGTTGTGATTGAATTTTGAATTAATTAATGATTAATGTAAGCCAGAAAGGCAATTACGTTTCGAAAATATCTCTAGATTGTATGTCCATCGGTGTGTTAGAAGGAGACAGTTTTGTTCGTTTGTGGCCACTTAACCACGGAATAAACCTATTTCGTGAAATTATCAAGAGTTTAATTCCCAAGTCAAACCCGTCGTGTTGAGACGCGACACCCTGTATATATATACCACTTACCAATTATTCCTAAAATCTTTTCTTCTTCTATCCCGAAACCATCTGCAGTATTAGGTCCACCGCCAGTTTTTTGAACCACCTTTCTATTTTTATGTACCCGTTTTTTCGTTCTTGTCTTTATATCACTCCAAGTCTAAAAAAAATGAAGGTAAATATATTCATACCTCGGATAGATTAAAACTGAATTTTGAACGTTTATGATCATGTTGATAGATAAATTCTACATTAACTTTGTTTTAAAATACCAGAATGCCTGTCTGTCACACAAAATCCTGGAATTATATTAGTTATCATTGACTATAACGAATTCATGGCATAAAGAAAATACTCATTGATCAATTTTTGGACTAAATGTGGATATTTGCATAATAAAATGCATTGATTGTTAGAGATCTCATGAAACTTTTACATTGAATATGTATTCGGGCTCCTTAAACTTTTTTCATAAAAGTTGACCGAAATAACATAAGAACCTGATCATTATTGTACACCTACCTTTCTCCATTCTTTCCAAGTTATTGTAGCCCCTAGAATGGAATTCAAACATATGGCCACAGTTTGCCATAATCTTGCAACATCTCCGTTTGTAGATTGGTTACTTTGCGTCTGAGTAACCATCCGCAGATGTTCATCCATAAATTCAATTAATTTAATTTTTTGCACAGCAGAAATTGTTTTTTTCTTCATTATTTCCACACTAAACACATTAAATATTCACAAAATCACAATTGATCATTTTCAAACAGAAGATTTTGACGTGTCGTGGAGGACAAGCACAGGTTTTATTCATATGAGTTCATGGTCACGATTTATGGATTTTCAGAGTTTTCGTTGGATTTTTGTAATTTTTTTGATTTGAAGTGAGAAGAACAGGTTCTTTTCTATATTATTGAACTGTGCAGAGTTGATTGGTGTCATATCAACTCAAGTTTGATGTAGTTTTTCGGGTAGTGCAAGTGCATCAAACAAACAGGTTTTCTTGTAAAATAGAAGGATTTTATAATGGGGAGAAGTTATTGTTATGAACAGTTGGAACAGACTGTCAAAGACAGTTGTAATAATAAACTGAAAGTCATTGGTGGAGAGTTCAAGATGCACGATTTATCGTCCCTGCCAGAAGAAACCTTTATGGTTTTTTACAAAATAATGTTAAGAATTGGCAACCAAAAAAATTATACAACTATAAGGTAAGGGTATTATGTCAAATGTTTCCCAAAAGGGGTACCTACTATTTTTAACATCATTTCACCTGTTTTAAAATGCCTAGAGCCTATACGTCCCTTTTTTTTCTGGGATTCACTTGATGGGCCTCTTTTTAACGCTTTAATCGACATCTTTTGCTTCTGCTTCAATAAGCCATTGTCTGGGCCATTGGTATAACCACCAGCATTTTGTAAATCAGCAGGTAGGTATTCTTAAAAATCTCACACCCTCTTATGAAGCCCTGAAGTCTCTCATTTCATTAAAAACTCATAACAATCTCGAAAAAGTACAGAAAACCATCATAAAAGACGAAGAAAACAACATTGTCATAACATTATTTTTTGTTTGTCCTCCAGCTAACATGGCAACGCCCGCCATGACGTCATCTGAAAATGGTCTATAGATTACATAACCTAAAATTTTTATTTTGAATCTCCACCATGGACGTACTAAGAGAGAATTGGACCGGCCGCTTCCAATAAGCGCTTGCTTGTTTAGTGACGCCAACATGTCATTTTACCGTGGCGGGCAACTAGCTCAAAATTTGTTTTGAGAGGTAAAAATTTGTTTTTGCGTGAGGCACAGTCCGTTTCTAAATATTGAACTAATTAATGAAATAAATAACAAAACAATGAAAAAAGTAAACTTGAACATTGTTTTTTTGTTGCCCGCTCTAGCTCCATCCTTCTCTATCACTTGATATTCTCTCTCCATCTCTCTCGCACTGCACAGAACCAAAATTTGTACGTAAAATTAATAAACAGGAGTCGTCAACTTCTTGAACATTAATTCAAAGATTTCTGCCTCATAGATTTATAACTGAGAGCACCGAATCAATGAATAAGCGAACACTGATCAATTAACGTGGAACATCAAATATTGATCACTCTTTCTATCAACATAATGTTCAAAATTCATTAAACCTACGTATGACCAACATCAAACCATGTTTTCCGTCTTCAATTCAATGAATACTTGGGTCATGGTTGAATGAACGGTTTTCATAAACTTCAATAAACATCCTTCGTGGTTTCAATGTACACAAAACATCGATTTAGCGAACCCGACCATCGATCTGCTAAAGAGACGCCAAAGTGTATGCTGCCGATTGTTGAATTAACTACCAAAGACAATAATATTGTGAGGAGAGGACGTAGTCGATGCGTACAATTGACGCCAAATTTGCACTACTAGAGTTACTAGACGCCAAGCCGAGAGGTACAAAGTTTGTCTTTCTCTACTCTAAAAAAGATGGGTGAGTACTACTAGTAAGTAGTGAAATCTTACTTCTTTTTGAATTCTAGAGATACTCGAGGAAATATCCAGACTGTGGATAAACGAAGCATGTTTTAGAAACTTGTTGTGAGCTTACCTATTTCTATTTACAGAACCAAGATACCTTCATCAAATCTATGGACGGAGAGGATAATTTTGAGGATAGGATGAAAGATTTATGAAACTATACTTGTCTTTCAACACACTTTCATAGAGAATATAACACCGATATTCAAAAATTATTCTTAACATTCAACTTGCTGCAAAAGCCGATCCACGAAATGGATGGTTTTGAATGTGAAGACCAGTGAACATAGAACAATGCTCAAAGTTTATTGATTCAACGTACAGCGGTAATAAACCAATGTGAATGGATTCGTAATATAACCAGCGTACATAGACCCATGCCCACTGTTCATTGATTCAACGTACAGCGATAATAAACTTTATGTTTCTTAGCTCGTAAAATCAATTACTTGCGATCATGGGATTCATGCTCACTGTTCATTGATTCAACGTAGAGTCATCGTTACCTCGCGGACAGAAAAATCTACGTATGAACGTTCATTGTATCAATGTCGAACGTAGTCGGCGCAAAAACAATGTTCTCGTTCATTGATTTGATGTACATTTTTATTGATATCACGTACTTTTTTCGTTCAGTGTGCGACACTGTCAATGCATATGCATGTTGCCTGGTCTATTTATCTACGTCATTGATCTCCACCTATCAGGATCATCACGACTTTTTCTTTCTAGTTTTTAGTTCCATGACACCTCAAAATAGGAGATTGCCAAGTTGTGCTTGACGAATACAGCGGGCTGCGATCGAATAGCGCACGCACGGCAAATAGAATACGAAAACCGGTCGGTGAGCGCGTGCTATGCGCGCCGCACGCCGTGCGACTCGCTCAGCGTCCTCAAATTCGTAACGTTTCATCAGAATAGCGGTCCAGGGCATGAGATGCCGTTAAGCGTTGCCAAATGTACTCGCCTGGTATGACGTCAGACGGAGTCCTGTTGAATGATCGTAAATAATCAAGAACATACTCCGTTTTTCTGTCAGGAATTTAATTTTCACATACGATACATCAGGAAAACATATTCAGGATATTATAACATGGATATTATGCTGAGTAATGGAAGTTACGGTGAGTCTTCGCCTGCAACGTTGCCTCTCCTGCTGCTTATCCCTCTGGTCGGTACTGATAGTGCTGCCCTAAGTTTTTTTGTCCCTTCCGATTGGGCGTGGTGAGTTTTTGCAAAAATTAACCTTCAGATTCCACGGTGTGCGTTAAAAAGCAGTTTTTGACCTCGATTTTCGTGCTGGAAAATAGTTTCCACCCTTTATTGGGATTAAAAAATCGAGATCGATCCAAGTGGTACCAGTAGTAGCTGTTCCCATACTCGGGAAAAGAGTAGTTTGGGCAAAACGTGGAAGTACTGCGGACCACGTGCGGAGTTTTCCGGCTTGCACTGCGTTTGCACACCGGGAAAACTATCCTGTAAGGCACCATTCCTTTAGTCGATTGAGGTACTGGTGAAGGCACGGAAATATCAAATTTTCCTGCTACCTTGGCGAAGCTTTTGGGGTTATTGGCGGTATTGGAGTTGGAGGTGCAGGAATTCGAGTTGGGGACGTACTGGATGAGATCTGTGAGGGTACATACATACCTCCGTTGTGGACCACTGATCCAATATTCTAGACTGCTATCCAGGAACCTGGAGGCGCGACCCCTTGACTGTTTTGACTGGTGATGAACAAACTTGTTTTTGTTTCAGATGTGCTTACACTGTTCATTATTCTTCCGGTTTTACCCTACAAAATTGATTGTTTTCGATCGAGATGAGCGACGTAACCTTTATTTGTAATTCATTACATCATAAACCTTTTTTTGTCATTTCATACACCTAAATATTCATCAATTATTGTCAAGTTACATAGGTCTATTCATTATAGAACATATATTTGAACTTTGAAAACGTTGAATCAAACTAAACCGAAATTTATTCGTCATACTTTGTGCAGAGTTGACCTTATTTTTGGCTTATGATTTAGAATCATTTTTCGGGTAAAAGGGGCGTTGGTACGTTGGAGCGACAACAGCGTTGTAAACCAAAGGTGATCACTTGCGGTACTCTTTTGCGGATTGTGTGCACTACCCACGACTGTTTGCGTGCGGCGTCTACCTAACGACTTCTTCCTTACCCGCAGTACTTTAATTTTGGGTATTATTTTCTATAGGGTGAGCAGCAACTTGGGGTATGTATGTAGAGCAGTCATTGAAATGTGAGAGTTTGAGTTTTGTAAATTGCATTTTGCCAGGGGGATATGAGCATTATTGGATACGTATTAAAATTACTCAAAGACTATCCATGTCTGTAGGTGTCATTTATAGGGTTGGAAATAATGTATTAGAATGTGTAAATATTTTGGATAGTTTGTTGTCCGAAATCTTATCAGTGGACGAATATACTGTAGTTTTTGGAGATTTAAACGTTAACATGATGAATATCCAAAATCCAGTTAACAAATTATTTGATAGTTATGGCTTTTATCAGGTGATGGATGAACCAACCCGTATAACTCATGCAACAGCCACTTAATTAGATCCAATTTTTATAAACAATAAAGATATTGTGAATCAGAGTGGAACAAAGGATTCAAATGGTATTAGTGATCATTTACTTACATTTTGCAATGTGAATATATTATCTATTAAGAGTCTTGTGAAACATTTGACAATAAGGGATTTCAAAAGTTTTGATGAGATGGACTTTGTGAGGGATCTGCAATCAGTAAGATGGGATGATCTTTATTATTTTCCCAACATTGATACTAAAGTTGAATATCTAACTGGAAACATAAAGAATTTATTTGATATACATGCCCCTTTCAAGTCGATTAGAGTGACAAAACCCCATGCGCCATGGTTGACATATGGTATCAGATTATCAATGAAGGAAAGGGATGAAGCTAGGCTTCGATGTAGAACGAAAAACACTGCAGAAAGTCTCAAAAACTACAAGATGCTTAGAAACCTTACCAAGATCTCGATACGTAGGGAAAAGTTGGCTTATTTAGAATATTTGGAAAAGCAGAAAAATCAACGAAAAGTCTGGAATACCTTGAGAGATCTTAACGTTTATACGCCCACAAGGGTAGTCAGTGAAATTCCCTTTGAATTGTCCAATGTTGATGAGATTAATGAGTATTTCTGCAGTGTCTTTCAGAAAACAAACAACTGCGATTCTAGAAGAATACATTATAATAATAATAGAATTAAAGAGGGTACACATTTTTCATTCAAACTAGTGGATACCTCTGACATATGTAAATACATAGGTAGTATTAAGTCAAATGCTGCAGGTGCAGATGGTCTGACACTTCAAATGGTCAAGCTGAGCTTGCATGTTATAATATTACATATCACACATATAATAAATATTTGCCTTGAGAATGGTTATTTCCCAAACTCATGGAAACTATCTCTTGTCTCCCCACTGCCAAAAAAGAATGACTCTGTAAATTTCTCAGACTTGAGGCCTGTCAGCTTACTTCCAGTAATCTCTAAAGTATTGGAAAGAGTAGTTCATGATCAAATTACAGAGTATTTTGATAATAATGGTTTTTTTCCTGTTCATCAATCGGGATTTAGAGCAAATCATAGCACGACGGCGGCACTTTTAAATATAACTGACAATATTGTAAAAATTCAAGATAAACAAATGGCAGCCATATTAATATTGCTGGATTATTCTAAGGCGTTTGATGTGATCGATCACGACCTACTGTGTGCTAAACTGTCTTTTTATGGTTTTGATGATGTTGCGACGTCATTTTTTAGGTCATATTTGTCTAATCGAAGGCAAGTTGTTAGGATGGGACAAAATGTTTCACAACCTAAAGCCATAATTTCAGGAGTTCCTCAAGGCTCAATTCTTGGTCCTCTATTGTACGTTATTTATACAGCTGACATATTTTCCACAGTGTCATCTTCGCATATTCAATCGTATGCTGATGACACGCAATTATTATTTCAATTTAATCCTGATTATCCTGAAGAGGCTGCAGGGGCATTGAATTTGGAGTTAGATAAGATCCTACAGTTTTCAAGACAACATAATCTCAAGATTAATCCGGCCAAAACCACAATGCTACTTTTCTGTGCTGAAAAGAAGAGAGATGTGCTCATGAATCGCCTTGTTATACAGATTGATCACAATCAGTTAATATTTGCCAATTGTGGTAGAAACTTGGGCTTGTTCATGGATGTACGTCTCAATTTTGATCAGCATTTAAAATCACTTATAAGAAGAAGTTATGTAAAGATGAAACTATTATATGCAAACAGGCATCTGTTAAACTTCAAAACCAGAAAAAAATTATGTGAGTCGCTTATATTTTCCATTTATTCATATTGCCTTATAGTTTATTACCCATTCTTGCATGTAATCAACAAAAAACGAATACAGTATGTTCAAAATACATGTTGCCGGTTTGTTTATGGGTTGAGGAAATTTGACCATGTTTCAGCAAACATAAAAAAATTGGGTTGGCTTAAATGTGATAATGTATATAAATATAATTTAACTCTGTTCTATAGCAAATTAAACATGAACCGGCAGCCAATTTACTTGCTTGAAAAACTCATTTATAGAGACACTATACATAATCGACCACTAAGGGACAAGAATTATTTAACAATACCACTTCATAGAACGTCCTTTTTTCAGAAGAACTTTACTTATAATTGTGTTAGTTTATATAATAGGTTGCCTCGACGATTTAAAAATTGCAATTTTATTAATTTAAGGTTTGGTTATAAAAGATATTTATTGGATACACAGTAGCTATATGTAAAACTAATTTGGTTGATATACTATTTATGTATAAAATATAAGGTTATGTTTTTTTTTTCTTTTTTATTGATGGATTGTTGTCATAATATTTAGTTCTTGGACGGGGGTCTAATTGGTTGAGTGGAGGAATGGCCAAGAGGCTAAACTTCGCCAGTTGGCCCTTTCTTTCTTTTTCTTAGTGTGCATGCACGGTAATTATATATAATATATTGTATATTTGCTTTGTATGTATGCGGAATTAATGAATAAAGACGTTATTTATTTATTTATTTATTTATTTATTAGAGAAGACTTTTCGGATTTACAGTTGTTGTTGGTATTACTTATTGGATCATTGGGCAAGGCTCAATTTGAGTCCACCTGTTAGTTGATTGTTGCTACAATATATATATATATATATATCGTTAATATATGGTTTTGGGTAGCCCCTTGTTTTATTCCAGGAAAGAGATTTTCTGGTTTGAGTCTGCAGCTTACATCAAACCAGTGGCGCCCATTTTAGACTCTGTTTCCAGGTCATTAACAACTGGGACTCACTCCCGCACAGCCAGTTTCTGAGAGGAAGTTTGAGGTAACATTTTTGGCGCTCAACGTGGGGCTCGATTCTTTTTTTTTGTTGAACTTCTGGTTGGTTGGGTTACCCCTGATAAATGAGGGAGAAATAAAGTAAATATCACACTTCAATTTTTTTGTTTTGGTCTTAACAAGTTTCATTATATTGCGTTGCCGACAGTGTCTGGTTAGTGATTTTAAAGTTGAGTGTTGTTGTGGGTTGGTGATTACATATATTTTTGGTCTATATTGTATGGTGATATAGTATTCGAAATGTCGCGTGTGATGAAAGTTAATCGACTAAGTCAAGATGAACTTATTTATGAGCTATCTATACGAGGTGTTGGTACAGGAACTTGTGAAGAAATGAGACGTCGCTTGGCTATGGCCCTGAAAATGGAGAAGAGTGGTGATAGTATCAAGCATCCAGACTATCCTTATACTTACGAAGAGGATTCCGATGCAGTGGAGAAGAAGCTCAAGGAAGTAGAGCTGGGTGTACAGAATTTCTCCGGAACCAAGGGAGGCAGTGACTATTTAAAGTACCAAACTAAGCTCTCACACATTCCAAATCGATTAGACAACATGGATACGAAGTCCGATCCAGATAAAGGCAAGGCTAAAGCGGAAAAAATGAAATGAGATCTTACCAGAATTGCTGTTGAAGCTCCAGAGGAATTCAACAGATATTGTCTAAATTTCGACCAAAAAATAAGCCTTGGGCCACTTTTAGGTATCAACAACTTGACTGTTTCTTCGTCGAGCAGTTTGAAACAATTATTGTCTATTCCAGCCTCTGGAAAACAATTATTGAAAAATTATTTTTAACACGAAATTGCGGGATGCGGTGGATTGGCCTAGAATGCAAAACAGTACAACAATATTATTTCAACCATTTCCCTTATACTTGATAGCAATTTCCGTAAATTTTCAAATGACTTGGAACTTAATATTAATATTTGAAGGTCATCAGCACAAAAAAATCAAAATACCCAAAAAAATACTAAATAATGAAAAAAGAAATCGCCACATTATGACCAAAAAAGGGCAGCTCTCCCACCTCAGATTAATAATCAAGAAATTAATCTGAGTCTCCCAATCTCTCTTTCAGACTCTTTCTAATTGCGGGCATACGCCAGACGGAGATAAATAATGCATTCTGTGACGTCAGCATGACTACTGGATGTTGATTGGCGTAAAATCATTCATAAAATATCATTTTAGTGCTATATCCATTTGAGGATTGATAGATACGCATGGATCGTTAGAGTATACCTAGATACCTATAAATAATTATTGACGATCAGATATTTTTGGAAAAAAAATTGCGACATCCGTACATTTTAAAAGAATTTAGGTAGGTATAGGACAAAAATATACTGATGGAAAAATTTGTTGTGACGCAATGATGCAAGACAAAAACTTGTGAAATAAAAATAATCATTGACTTAGACGGTTTGATAGGAGGTGCAAAAAAAATGCTGACAAGCTGAGTTTTTCTGGGTTGAAGGGGGACGTCCACCAAGTATAAAACCTCATTTAAAACCAAACAAGAGTCGTCACGCGTTTGGGTTTTTAGCAATAGGGAGTGGATTCTTTTTTTTCTTTTGAACTGATCGTTGTTGCAGGATTTTTCAAAAACTGTTCCCTGAATTTCAAAACAAAATTACATTCGTCACTTTTGTGGCAAAAAAAGGGTTTTTGCATGATTTCTAGCAAAAAAGACACTTAGGTACACAGTATACAGAAAATATTATTATCTATAATATAAATGTTCCTGTCAAGGCATGCTTGATTTATTGGGAATCAAAATTTGATACATTTGTGTAGGTATACTTGATCAAACAGGCTTAGACCTCAAATGATCAAAATATGTGAACTAGGTACCTACACTAAATTTGATTGTCTAAATTTTATAATAACTGACATCATGCAAGGTTTTACTTACGCTCAAAATTATCAATAAACACCTCCAGTCCCCAATCACTAAGAATTTCCTTGAAATTCGGATCCATTTTTTAATACCTATCTAATCTGTCCACAAATCACAAGTAGGTAGTGTATGTAGTCACTTTTAAAAAATAAATATCGAACTAATCGTCAATCATCTATCGACCAAAATCCGTGCAACGAAATGTCAACACAACTCACAACAACGATGAAAAAACACTTGTTGATTTGATTCACGCGCGCGCAAGATTTCACAGCTCAACGGCACAACTAAATTGATGCGAATATGCGAAAGAGATGATAGATACATCAAGGAGACGCATCTGTTATCCATGCCACTGCATAACAATCAATATGCCTATCGACAAGGTCTATCGACGGACACGGCGCTACATCACCTTATCACCAAGGTAGAGGGAGCGCTAGACGGAAATAGATCAGCATTGGGTGCTTTTGTGGACATCGAAGGCGCATTTGACAATACCTCCTTTGAATCGATCTGTCGAGCATTAGAAGCAAGGGGCTCAGAAAGAACACTGACCCAGTGGATATCAAATATGCTATCACAAAGGATGATATTTGCCGAATTAAACGGACAAAATGTCAGAACTATGGCTGCCAGAGGCTGTCCCCAGGGTGGAGTCCTATCCCCTCTCCTTTGGAGTCTTGTGGTGGACAGCCTGCTGAAGCAGCTGAACGATTCGGGATTGTATACACAGGCCTATGCTGATGATCTGGTGATCCTAACGACGAGTAGCCACATTCAGGAGCTGAGAGCACCCACAATGCGAGCCCTGAGAATTATAGAACAGTGGTGCTCCCTTGAAGAACTTAGGATCAACCCCGAAAAGATCGAAATCCTGTTATTCACCAGGAAATACAAATCAGGACTCAAACCGGAGATATCCATCTCAGGAAGAGTCCTGGAATACAGGAAAACGGTCAAATACCTAGGAGTAACTCTTGACCAGAAACTGTCCTGGAAAGATCACATCGAAGAACGCTCTAGGAAAGCCATATGCTCTCTATGGGCATGCAAAAGAGCTATAGGGACAACATGGGGACTGAAACCCAGAATAGTTTACTGGATCTATTCTATGGTTATCAGACCTCTGATCACCTACGGAGCCATAGTATGGTGGCCCGCAACTAAGAAAGCATACATCCAAAGGCAACTGGACAAGGTTCAAAGGATGGGATGCATCAGTATAACAAGCGCAGTACGGACCACACCAACGAGAGCGTTGGAGGTAATCCTGGAGCTACCCCCACTGCACTTGTTTGTAGAGAGTGTTGCACTCAGAACAGCATACCGTGTTTACTGTCTGGAACATCTGAAGCGGAGGAACAAGGGACACTCGGTCATCATGAGTGAACCCCAGATAAAAGATGGAGTGCTGCTAATGCACTCCGACTACATGACTCCAATCTTCTATGCTGGTAGCTCGCCTGAGCTGATTATTCCTAGACCAGAGGATTGGACGGATCAGAACAGACCAGTTCAAACACGAGAAGGGTCGTGGTGGTTTACTGATGGCTCCAAACACCAGAGAGGCACAGGAGCAGGATTCTGCAAGAGCGGGAGGGACAATAAAATGACCTTCTCGCTCGGGATTCACGCTTCGATCCTACAGGCCGAAATCTTTGCCATAACACAATGTGCATATACCATTCTTGAGAGCGGCACAAATCACAGAACTTTCAACATCTGTTCAGATAGCACTTCAGCATTAAAGGTTGTTGTGAGAAAGGCAGTAGACTCTAAAGCAGTCCTAGAATGCAAAGAGGCTCTGCATAAGATAATTCAAAATAACAACAAGGTGAGGCTAATTTGGGTCCCGGGCCATAGCGGTATAAAGGGAAACATTGAAGCTGACAGACTTGCCAAAAGTGGTTCATCGCACAGGCCGATAGGACCCGAACCAATGATTGGCATCTCTAAAGCAATAGGAATGGGCGAGACGAAGAAACTTTTACTGGAAAAGGCCACTCTATGCTGGAATAATGCCCCTGGTATGCTACATGCCAAGGCAATGATAACAGGACCTGATACGGGCAGAACCAAAGAGCTCCTAAATATGAGCAGAAAAGACCTCCGCACAATGATTGGTCTATTAACTGGTCACATGAACCTGAAGGGTCACCTCCATAGGATCGGGATCGGGGAAGATTCAGACTGTAGGTGGTGCCTTGAAGACGTAGAGACCGTAGCCCACATCCTAACGGAATGTCCGGCTCTTCGTAGCATTAGGATGGAACACTTCGGAGCTGAACTCACAACACTCCAGGAATTGGAAGGGATCTATTTGAGGGACCTGCTGAGCTTCGCGAAAGCGTCGTGCCTTCAATAATCTCACTTCTATCTATTGTGGGTTGCAACGGGCCCAGGAGGCCTAAGCAGGTTTTGGCGTGAGCCACCCACAGAAACATCTACATGCGAAAGAGAAAAAGAAAAGAGAACCACTTCTTGATATGCATGGACATGCGAACAATCCAACAATCGAAGAGTAAGTAACGCGCACACGCGCACTTCATAAATCATTTCGGCTTCGGCGAGACGTCTGCTTCTCTCATTGGTCAGGCCATCCCGAACACTCACGAAAATGAGCGATCTAAACCGCTTTCTAATAAACATGTTTTAACGGCTAATAAAAAATATTTAACGACCAAAAAATGTATTGTGGTGAGCAGTAAAGGAATTTATTTTTCACTATGAAAACAAATTTTTGACTGTCATTGAAAAACTTATGGCAACAAGAAAGATGTTTTTGGGTTAAAATAATTTTGCTCATGAGTAAAAGAATAATTTTTGGGGGTCATAAAGTCAGTCTGAAAAGATCCAATTATTGACATTCAAACATTGATTTTGTCAGTATGAATAAAAATATTATAGTGGTGAGAAAAATATGTCTCATAAAAAAAATTATTAACTGAATTTTCTCAGTGTAGTTATGGACATTCCAAACCACAAAATGTGAAGTGTAGGGCGCCCTCTAACGGTCACAGTGAAACGGACTTCATAATCGAATTTCTCATACCACAAAACCCCCGTATGCCAATTTTCAAAGTAATATCTGAAAAAGTGTCCTAAATAATGACAACATTCAATTGTTAATTTTAAACTTGATCACCCCGTATCTCGGAAATGGTGACATTTCGGTCTAAGGTGAGTTGCGTTGAATCGGCTTATTTTGACCTCAGCAACATGTGGTAGGATTTTGTACAGACCTTTTAGAGACACCCTGTAGAGTATGCCATTTGAAAAATGTTTAGAATTTTCCGGAGAATGCAAAAATCAAACGAAAAATAGGGTTGTAATTTGAAATAAGAAAGTTGGACCACACTCAGAAGTTCTGAAAAACTCTGTATATGTGAAAACCTTGTTTTCAAAAAATTAATTTTGAACCATCAAACTTTCATTTACACTGAGGAAAACAATTATTATCCATGATGGAAATTCTATTGACTGTTAACAAAATCTGTATTGATATAGGAACTCACAAAATTATTTTTAGTCCCTAATAAACTCGTTTTATGAAAGTTACTTTTTAGCGGTAAAAAGGTCAACCTATTAATAAAAAACTTATTGACTGTCAAAAAGACTTTATCACCACGAAAATTATTATTTTTCATGCTGAATATTCTTATTTATTATAAAAGAAAAGGTTTTGTAGTCATCACTAAAGTTATTTTTGGTGCTTAAAATAATTTTATTGGGCTTTCACACCAAAGAATCATGTGACGTGAAATATTTATTTCAATCGAACAACGTTGCTTTTAAAAATTATTTATTGAACAAAAATTACAGAGTAAGTAACTTAACTGTTCAAAAGCAAAATACCGACTGACTTACAAAAATGAATTACAATAAAAGGCAAAGATTCTAACTCATCTATCAATATACGCACACAGTAAATTCAAAATGTTCAAAACCCTGCTAAAAATTGTTGTGGTTTTTCTTGAGGATTTTGTCTCATCATCACAAGATCGCGATTTAGACAGCTTTCGTCGCGTTGGTCCGCGAAATTGCGAGTCAAGGTATCTTTTAAATCTTGCCAAGTAGTAACATTTTGAATATTTACTACCACTTTCGCATTTCCATGTAGTTTAGAAATAAGGGAATTCAGCAAATAAATGTTCTTGAATTTATTTGGGTCGCTTGTATCATAAAATTCCGCAATTATGGAATCACAAACAGCAAGAAAACGATTTAAATCATTCGGATTTCCGTCAAAATCCGGAACACATTTGAGATATTCACCATGAAATTCTGAAGGCATTATAGATGAAGAGCTTGTAGGTACTTTAAATTGATTAGTTATCTTTGATATTATTAATGGATCGTAATCAAGAACTGGAGGTTCTGAAGTATTAATTTGTGAATTATCAAAAATTTGAGAGTCGGTTTCAGTATTAATATTCAAATTTTCGATTAAATCTCTTAACGAATTGACAATATCTTCGGAGGACATGAATTGCACAATCACTTACATGAGCAGAACAATCTTCATCAGTTTGAACATCTTCTATAAGGATTTCGATGACCAGATTAGCGATGTAGTCTTCTCCAGCCACGCACCCTTGCAGATCTGGACGATTTGGTTCCAGGTCTCTATGGTCTTGTAGAACGGTGATTTATTGGGTCTTCGATAGACTGCAACCAATGCACACTCGCAAGTCAACACCAACCACTAAGTCCGATAATTGGTAAATCGTTGAAACGAAAGTCAATCGAACGATTCGGTCGACTCCAATTATCCTACCGACTGCGCCAAATATTTATTTCAATCGAACAACGTTGCTTTTAAAAATTATTTATTGAACAAAAATTACAGAGTAAGTAACTTAACTGTTCAAAAGAAAAATACCGACTGACTTACAAAAATGAATTACAATAAAAGGCAAAGATTCTAACTGTATGAAATGTTATAGTCAGCGGTTTCCTTTATGGCGATTCTAAATTTAGCGCTGACATAATTCCTCCCCCATGAGATCCAACGTCGAGGGTTAACGAGGGAGTTGGACAGTGGAGAAATTCATCTCAGCTTGGCTTGGATTGCTCGAACCATGAGTTCCATTAGGAAGGCATCGTGGCTGGCAAAATTTTCTGAGGCACCAGGTCGTAGCTGCAATGCTCGAGATGACATATACTAATATTGTCCATAGGCTTGGTGTGTAGGAAACTGGATCGGTAGACAAGACTGGTGTATTGTCAATAATTTGTGATTTTATTGACTGGAGGTCATCTAAGTCGGGGTCTTCTAGATGTAGACTGATCTTGTTGGTTGGTGGTTTCTGACCTGTAGCCTGCTCTAGGTCAGGAAACAACAGGGGTTGACTTGGACTTATTCTTTCTCTGGTATTGGTGATAGATTCGTCGGAAGTGGCGACTTGACAACTGATTGGTATGTCGATCAAGTAAGTACCCACGGGTACTCGCTGGACTTCATCTTGGGACTTGCATTTTAGTTTGAGTGTTTCGTTAGCTGGCAATATTCCAACCCATTGGTTTGATTCATCGAGTGGTCTGATCATGGTTTTGGAGATTTTGATTGGTGTTTTACGGCAGCTGGAAGTATTCTTCATACTCAGTACCTGGATTTCACAAGGGCTGTCTGGTCTGGCTTCCTTGATGTTCAATGGTGGACAGAAGAAGACTCCTGGACTTGTTTCTTCGCAAGGGTTACTCAAGTGCGCGAAGTGCAATTCATTTTTCACAAGAAATTTATCTCGCGGTATGACTGACTGAAACTGACCCTCAAATGAAATTGGGATGGAGAAAAGATGATAATACTCAAATCTCTCTGCATATGTTATTGGAACATGTAGAATAAAAGTCAATTTTGTGTCTCGTATGTAGCTTTGAATCTTAATTAATTTTGTGATGACAAACATGTTTTCGAAAGTTAACTCTATGGGAAACTGGTCTTTATTTACAATTGCTTGCAATTTTTCTAATTCCATGTACAAGTCTTTCATGCTAATTATACTAGGATGCATGAGTTGCATTCTCGCAAATGAAATAGAATTCTCAATGTCCTGTAAGATGGAATTTAATATCTCAAACATGTTGATGACTTGGTTTATGATATCTTTAATAAACCAAGCGTTCTCGCGCTGGGTTTGCTTTTCCGCGAACCATGAAATTTGTTCTATTCGTGATTCTAGTAATTTCTCGTTATGCTTTATTTGCTGAATAGTACCATTGAATTTTTCTATGAGAGCAACCGCAAGAGAATTTTGATTTTTTATCGTATTTGCGATATTTAATTGATTAGATTGGAGTTGTCGAATCAAATGATCGTATCGTTCTCCGTCTTCGTTGTCTAAATTCCCGGTTATACATTTGAAAACTGTTCCAAGTCCATTAATTAAACCTCTTTTGGCCTTAGATCTCGGGAGTATTTCCGTTAATTTCGTGTCAACTTTTTCTCTGATGAATTTGAGAATTTTCATATAATTTGATGTATCGAAGGAATAGTCGTTGTTATGTTTTATAAGTTGTTCTAGAGTCATTGATTGATTGTTGAGTTTGTAAATTTCTGTCGAAATGACAGTTAGATCATAGAAGTGAATGAGTTTATGAGTGTAACTTTCAACTTTTGCAGTTCCTAGTTTGACAGGAATGATTCCAGGATTATTGTCGAGTTTTCTTACGGTTATTTTGTCTTGGAGTCCGAGAGTTCCAGAAAATCTGAAAGTCGAAAATTTGGAGTTAGTCAAAAGTGTATGTTTTTTGTAGTGGGCGTCTTAAATTGTCCATGTGTACTTTGGGTTGGTCAGTAGTTGATAAAGTTTTTCTAGTTTCGCTAACTGAAGAGATTTTTGTGGGTTTTTCAAATTTATTCGAGTTTTTCTAACGAGTATGTTTTTTGACATAAGTTTTTTCATTGGGCTTAAAGATAGAAGGGTCGTCACGCTGCTGATTTCGTTTTTCAATTACTTTCTGTTTAGCTTGTATCAGGCTCTCATTCAATTTTGAATATAATAATTTTGATTTTTCTCTATGTTCATTCACGTAATCGTTCAGCAAAATTTTGTTGATATCTAAATCGAATGGATTATCATTGGAGATGTGACCATTAATGACATCAATGGGCTTCATTTTAGTCGCGGAGTGTATGGAATGATTATATGCAAGGATAGCATAAAGCATTTTCATTTTTATTGGAGTTTTTAAATAGCCTTGTGTATTGAGTAAGCGAATATGTTCCGTGATGGTATTATGAAATCTTTCGATCTGACCATTTGACTGAGGATGATATGGTGAGATGAAATGGATTTTTATTGTATGAAGGCTTAGAAGCTCTGTCACAAGTGAGTTTTTGAATTCAGTACCGTTATCTATGATGATCTGGTTCGGTATGCCATGATGAGCAAAAAATTGGATTAAGTTATCTGCTATGTTAGTACCGGATGCTGAATTAAGAGGATAGGCTTGGGCATATTTCGAAAAACTGTCGATTATAGTTGTGAATTTGCATTGCTCAAATGTAAAAGTATCAAGGTGTAAGATTTCAAATGGTTTCGCCGCTGTAGGTGTGATGTTCATTTTCATGCGTACCGGGTTTCGTTCATATTTACTTTGCTGGCATATATCACACTCGTTTATGAATGTTTGAATAGCGTCTTTTGAATTAGGCCAATAATATTTTTGTTTTATTCTCTGATACGTTTCTTCGATCCCTCTATGGTTTGATTTTCCCTCATGGTAATTTTGGATAATTTCTTTAATGTTGCGTTTATCCGTGACATCAATGAATTTTTTCAAACATCTGCGAAATTTTATAGAAGGTCATTTGAAAAATTTTTGAACGGTTGCTGAAAATGGTTCGTACATGTCAGGGTTCTCGAAATAAATGTGATATTGAGTATTTGGAATGTTGAAACTTTTTACAAAAGAAACGACGTCTTGCTCAAAGTTATTTTCTGAAATTTGAACTTTTATTCGTTTCTTCTTGCCAAATATGATACTCAATTTTGGAGTAGCTGGTGAATGTAAGACTGAACTTATTATAATTTGATTTTCGGCGAAATTGATAGCACTGTCGGATATAGGGGTACCTACAACTGGACTTTGCATATTTGAGTGTATGGTATTATTGTCGTCGTCGTCATCGTCATTAGGTGGATCAGCAGATCTTTGATCGTCTTGCAAAACTGACCCGGATGATGTGTCGTCGACATGTGTGTCGTTTTCGGTTTGAACAATCATAGAGGCGTTATCCAATTGATCTGTTTCGTGTTGTTGGATTGAGTCTTGTACGTCCGTTATGAATTTGTCAATCGTTTCTGAGAAGTCAGTTGTTTCTTTCGTATTGATTTCTATACGTGAAAGCGCATCTGCGTTAGAATTCAATTTGCCTTTTTTGTAAAGAATGTTATAGTCATATTCTTCAAGTTTGATTTTCCAACGTAAAAGTTTTGAATTTGGGTCCTTTAATGAAAATAACCACTGGAGTGGTTTATGGTCAGTAATGATGTTGAATGTACGACCGAAAAGGTAAGGCCCAAAATATTTGGTTGCCCAAACGATTGCCAAAAGTTCTTTTTCAATTACTGAATAATTTTGTTCAGAATCATTAAGGGTTCTCGAAGCGTATGCAATAGGCAGGTCGCTGCCGATCGGCCCCTGTGAAAGAACCGCACCTATCGCGAAATTGCTAGCATCGGTTGTCAAATTGAATGTTTTGGAAAAATCAGGGTATTGGAGAATGGGGTCATTGATTAGTTAGTTTTTACACAAATCGAAACATTCAACGAACTCTGTGTTGTGTTCAATTTTAGCTCCTTTCTTCAAGCATTTAGTAAGCGGTTTTGTTAGTTTAGAAAAATTATTTATAAATCGTCGGTAATAGCCTAATAAACCTAGAAAGCCTTTAATTTGTTTTGTCGTTTTTGGAATTGGGTAATTTTTTATAACGTGAATTTTATCCGGGTTAGGTTTCACACCATCGGGAGTCACGATATGACCCAGATAGGCTACTTCCTTTTTGAGAAATTCCGATTTGTCTAGTTGGATACGGAAGTTTGCTTCTCGAAGTCTGTTAAAAACGGCTCGCAATCTTTCAAGGTGTTCCTGCAGTGATGTGGAGTATACTATGATGTCGTCAAGGTATACTGCACATTTTTCGTTCTGCAACCCACGCAGGACATTGTCCATCACGCGTTGAAAGGTGGCTGGCGCGTTCTTAAGGCCAAATGGCATCCTAAGATATTCAAAGTGGCCTTGGTCAGTACTAAAAGCAGTTTTTTCTATGTCAGTGTCGTTCATCTCGATCTGGTGAAAACCGCTCGCCAGATCAAGGGTAGTAAAGTATTGGCACTTGCCAAGTTTGTCTAATAGTTCGTTTATGTTCGGTAAAGGGTATTTGTCGTCTATGGTTTTTTGGTTTAATCCTCTATAATCTACAACAACCCTCCATTTTTGCTGCCCTGAGGCATCTAATTTCTTTGGTACGACCCAAATTGGCGAAGACCACGGAGAGCTACTTGGTCGAATGATATTTTGTTGTAGCATTTGATCTATCTGTTTTTGAACTTCACCTCGATGTATAAAGGGGTAACGATATGATTTGGTGTATATAGGGATTTCGTCGCTTGTTCGTATGTAATGTTTAACTCTATTTGTGAATGTCAAGGGTGTATTCTCATTGTAAAATACGTCGGAGTATTGATCAATTAATCTAAGAAGTTGAGATTTTTCTTCATTATTTAAATGATTCGTTCGGATCTTAGAATAGTCTAGTTGATATTTTGTACCATCATCATCAAAATGATTTAAGCTGATTTCATTGAATTCCTTATGGCCGAACAACTCAACATGTATAGTTTGAGATAGGTCAAGGGTTACCGGATCAGATGTCTTATTCAACACTGTTGTCAAAGCGACATTATTTTTTGCAATTGAGAGACTTTCAGGGATTTCGCAATTTTTGATTTTCCTGTATGGTATAATTATGTCGCCATTTTCTATAGAAGTTCTTATTTGGATTACCTGTTCACATCGCGGTGCAATAGTAATGGAATTTAAACTATTTCCAACCCTATGATAACATAATTTTATCTTGGTGAGTGGCGTGATGATATAATGGTTTTTAAAATCGATATTTGCTTCAAGTTCTTTCAACAAATCTAATCCAATAAGTCCGCTAAACAAATCGTGAAATTTGAATAAGTGAAATTTGAGTTTTTTATTGTAATGCAAATTGAATATTTTTGGTGCTGGAATATGAGCACTATATTGATGCTGAGATTTTTGAAAAACGCTTGACACAACAAAAGGATCATCTATGATTAAATTTGGAAAATATTGAAAGCTATTTCAGGGTCCAGAAATGATCTTGTGGATCCTGAGTCAACCAGAACTTTGATTTTAAATTCGGGGAAAACTAGATATGCTAGTTCACTAGATTTTGAGCTGTTGAAGTTGAACGTGATGATTGGTGGATCCTCCGTTAAGTTTGATTTTCCTTTTGAGGAGTCACACAAAAATTTTGATCGGAGAATTCAAGAGAAGTAGCGGCTGTATCAGCAGTTTCGGTTTGATGGTCGTTAGGTTCTTCGACTAAATACCTTTCTGTTTCTGCATCGTAGAAATACGCATACTGATCAGTAGAATAATTATTTTGATCAGCTGGCTGATTCTGATATTCCTTGTTATACAAGTCATGCATAGTTTCTGTATTAAATAGCTCCTCTGAGATAAAGTTTCGGGGTTGGTTCGTCTGAAAGTGGTTATAAGGACGAGAAAAGCGATTTGGATTTACAGGTGCTGTGTTTCTAGTGCTGACGCTCATTGGAGTCGGTGCATCTATTGGTTTATTTTGATTTGGCCTGAAGGCATTGAAATTCCGATTGTGGTTGGGACGTTGATTTCTGAACACTTGAGAATTCGTGAAAAATCTTTGAGGTCTTATAACAGGCGCAGGCATTTGAACAGGGCCTGTAGGGAAAGCATTATTGTAAGATCCGAAGTGAGGGTTTGGTCTGTAAGAGTTATAGTTTGTTGGTCTTTGCATTGTATGTTGTCCATTCAACGTTTTATTTTGTGGACCAGAAACTTGTACGATTTGATTTGAGAATTTAGAAGAAGAATTTTGGAAGTAATGGACATTGTCCTCTTGTAAGACCATTTGTAAAGATTCACTGAGTGTTTTGGGTTTCATGCATCTGATAGTTGTACCAAGGGGTTTTTTTAAACCCGAAAGAAATGTTCTTAACGCTAAGTTTTGATATAAATCCCGTTTGAGCTCTTTATTGGTATTACCCACTTCGTGGATATCAATATACGCACACAATAAATTCAAAATGTTCAAAACCCTATCATAAAATTGTTGTGGTTTTTCTTGAGGATTTTGTCTCATCATCACAAGATCGCGATTTAGACAGCTTTCGTCGCGTTGGTCCGCGAAATTGCGAGTCAAGGTATCTTTAAAATCTTGCCAAGTAGTAACATTTTGAATATTTACTACCACTTTCGCATTTCCATGTAGTTTAGAAATAAGGGAATTCAGTAAATAAATGTTCTTGAATTTATTTCGGTCGCTTGTATCATAAAATTCCGCAATTATGGAATCACAAACAGCAAGAAAACGATTTAAATCATTCGGATTTCCGTCAAAATCCGGAACACATTTGAGATATTCACCATGAAATTCTGAAGGCATTATAGATGAAGAGCTTGTAGGTACTTTAAATTGATTAGTTATCTTTGATATTATTAATGGATCGTAATCAAGAACTGGAGGTTCTGAAGTATTAATTTGTGAATTATCAAAAATTTGAGAGTCGGTTTCAGTATTAATATTCAAATTTTCGATTAAATCTCTTAAAACCGGTTGACTGCCGAAAAAAAATTTGAGGCACTCCCGGACGCCGATATGTTTTATTTGTTATTTGACCTTTATTTGTGCCATAAATCATGTAAAACATAGTGTAATGTCATATTTAGGGTTTTTTTCTGACATTTTTGAAAAAAAAAAAAAATAACTCCGATCGGAGTAGTCGGCATCAGACATAAAATATTTATACGGAATGCCGAACACTCCGATCGGAGTGTTTAGTGAAAAAACCTTTATTTGTATATTAGGAACACTAAAAACTAAACTGGTAATATTATACAGATACATGAACAAACGAAAACATTCTTTGATAATAATCTAAACATCAAAACAACAAAGACATTTGTTCGAGACAAATAAATATATCAAAGATCACAAATAAAAACCGGTCGAAATCTTAGGAATACAAAAAACTAAACTGGTAATATCATACGAATAGATGAACAAAACAAAAACAATATAATAATCTAAACATCAAAACAACAAATAGAAATCACAGGATCTTTGGTATACAAGAGAAAAAAATATGTTTGGTTTACGGTAAAAAAACAACATAAACAAGCAAAACGCACAATGTAAAATAATTCACAAAAACTAGATATTTTTATGAATGTCTTCAAAGCACTTTACACAAAAACCAGGAGTTCCAGGGCATTGTTTGCATTCAAACGTTGTCTGCTTTCTTATTTTGTTTTTCCTGCAGATTTTGCATTCCTTTCTTGATACTCTTTTGGTTTCAGCACACCCTTTCTTTGTTTCATTTGTGGTTTTCTCAATTTTTGATAGGGAATGTCTAGCGTTTGCATTTTTTTTCTGATTTGAAGGGCGAACAGATACATCAGGTACATCATCATCACTTGGGTCTAACAGATCTCTAATGACCTCCAGTCTAAAATCATAGAAACGAACACGAGGACCACCAGAATATTTTCTATGTAGTTAGTATGCGTTTATCAAGCTCATTTGTAGCACATGTATGAAGAGTTTCTTGTACCACCTTATCGTTTTTCTGTTGCACGGGTAATATGACAACATCTGGTCCTGGCGATCAATTCCTGACATACTGTTGTTATAATTTATAATGGCTGTTGGTTTTACAGTTTCTTTGCCCCTTTTGTTCTTGAAAATCCCAGTTTCATTCCCAAATTCGGTACTTATATAGTTGACGTCACGTTTGTCCTTCCATTTTCCAATATGAATCCCATTAGAGAATCTAGACTCGTTGTCTCCTCGTTTCAGTTTTGCCTTCGTGACTTCTTGTGGATTGTGCTTACGGTCACTTCTTAGAGTCCCAGTACAATAAGTGTCATTTTCTAGCAACCTTGTAGCTAAGTCAACACTGTTGTAGAAGTTGTCGAGATATACTGCATGTCCTTGGCCCAATTTTTCTTCAAGTAAGTGCAGAACTACTTTGGTCGTATGTCCAGTCCCCCCATATTCATCAGATGAACCTTCGTATACTCGAAATTTGAGCACCAATCCATCAGGTTCGGTCAGCATGTAGAGCTTTATGCCGTACTTATGGCGTTTATTTTGTATGTACTGTTTGAACTGTAAACGCCCCCGCCACAGCACCATAGATTCGTCTAATGACAATTCCTTTCCGGGGTAATAGAGACTATTCATTTTTGTGTTGAAAAAGTCGACCACGGATCTTATTTTGCCCAAACGATCGTTTTCTCTAGTGTTGTCAGATGTAAAGTGCAGACACCTCAAGATGAGTAGAAATCTATTTCTTGACATGTATTTTCGAAAAACCGGTATATTGAAGAGCGGGTCCGTTTTCCAATAGTCATTTACTCGTGTAAGTTGAATGGTACCTGTATGAAACAGCAGGCCTATAAAAACTTTTAATTCTGGGACAGTCAGGTTCTTCCAATTTGTGATGCGTGACTTTGAAGATATTCCAATGGCAAGAAAGACTTGGATGGCATAATCATTTGTCTGATCTGCAATCTGGGCTAGAAAGGTGTCGTCAATTATGAGACTGAAAAAGTCTATAGGTCGTCCACTGCCTGGAACTGGTACTAAGAGCTCTTGTTTTTTTTTGAACGGTAAATGTTTCAATGTGCCTGTCTTTGTCCACTGGTAGCTTACTTGTGGATTAGCCGGAGTTGGGGTGGTATTATTTACAGGCGAACCTGGGCGACTTCCTAACGACAGGTCATCATCACTCTCTGCCTCAGAATCGGAGGAATAATCGTTTTCAGACTCCGGCAAATACTCGTCGCCACTATCTTCCAAACACTGCAATAGTTCAGCATCTGTGAGTGCTTTCTTCTTACCATAAACAGGAGGTTTATCGTCTTTTTTCTGCAGTCCAGAAGGTCCAGGTTTGGCATCCATAATTAATCACACAACACAAAAAATGCGTAACCAACATAACACGTGCTCAATGAATGTTTTCAGAACGATGCCGAACGGTTTGCAACATGCTAACGCCAACGCCGACAAGATACTGGTCCCTTCAAAGCAAGCTTACACGATACTCCGATCGGAGTAGGCGGCATCCCCGATTGATGCCGAAACACTCCGATCGGAGTGGTCGGCAGTCAACCTGTTAACGAATTGACAATATCTTCGGAGGACATGAATTGCACAATCACTTACATGAGCAGAACAATCTTCATCAGTTTGAACATCTTCTATAAGGATTTCGATGACCAGATTAGCGATGTAGTCTTCTCCAGCCACGCACCCTTGCAGATCTGGACGATTTGGTTCCAGGTCTCTATGGTCTTGAAGAACGGTGATTTATTGGGTCTTCGATAGACTGCAACCAATGCACACTCGCAAGTCAACACCAACCACTAAGTCCGATAATTGGTAAATCGTTGAAACGAAAGTCAATCGAACGATTCGGTCGACTCCAATTATCCTACCGACTGCGCCAAATATTTATTTTAATCGAACAACGTTGCTTTTAAAAATTATTTATTGAACAAAAATTACAGAGTAAGTAACTTAACTGTTCAAAAGCAAAATACCGACTGACTTACAAAAATGAATTACAATAAAAGGCAAAGATTCTAACTGTATGAAATGTTATAGTCAGCGGTTTCCTTTATGGCGATTCTAAATTTAGCGCTGACATAATTCGTGTGACTCGTTGCAAGCAAGCTACTTTTATTAAATCCTATACAACCATCGCAACCCTGGTTGCCATATGGTTGGAGAGGTTTTGATATAGGTAGCATTTTTGCAACGAGTCGCACTTTGGTATGAAAAGTCACTGCCACAGATGAAGGATGATGAAAGCTTTGCATTTCCTTGAAATCCGGCTGCATTTTTCACTTCTGACACAACGGAAGAAAAAGAAGAACTATAGAACGAACTGTTACGAATACTGCGAAAACTCAAAATATTGTTCCGGCAACAATACCGAGACGATGCGGACATACCGACAATAAGTAACGTATTAATCATTCGTTCCAGTTCCAGATCAGAGACGTGTCATGGCGACCACGCTTTCTCCCAATACTTCTCTCATTGGTCAGGATATCACGAACACTCACGAAAATGTTAAGATTATTCGAATACCATGCTTACCTTGTATGAAGATTAATCGTAATTTTTCGAGCTTGTCTTGCGATATGATTACGTTGTAGTTTCTTGTTTACCTTATCCATCGATACGCAGTTATATGGCCATTTATGCTATTCTCTATATAAAATAAGCTTGTATTTAGCGTGGGCTGACGCTGCATATTGTAATCGTATATATATCCATGCCATAGAATGTAGGTTTCAGTCTTAAATTAGCCGCTTTGTCAATCGTGTATCGCAACTTATAAAATAAATTGTTTTTTAAAAACAAGAGTTGCATTCTTCAAGTTATAATTGGCGCAGTCGGTAGGATCCTTTTCGGAGTACGAAACGTGTTGAGATCCTTACGTCATCGAAGTCTGAATCGAATTAGTTCCGGTGCGTTTTACCAAGTAACGGTAGTTCCGGTTCGAATCGTATTGACTTTTTGTTTGGATTATCAGTGCTGCACTCTATCTGTTTCAACAGTTAGGAAAAGGATTCCGAACAACTACACGATTGAGGCAATCTGAGGCTCCTGGTATAATCAATTATTGGTACGCCATTTGAGGAACCAGTCCGAACGTATTGGCATAGCTAGCGTTCAATACAGACAGTAATCTACCTGAATAGTGTATCTCTTCAGCGAAGTTATTGGCTGATACAGGACCAAGACTAGGAGTAAGTTTTGAAAATTGCTCCTTATAGTTGTGAAACCCTGTTAGTTAAGACATTTTTGGGCGTTTATGAAGAAATTTACAAACCCATTTAAGAAACACCCTGCTGATATTACTTATCCCAGAAGGCGAAAAAGTAGTGTTGACAGTGATAATAGCAATTTTGACTTTGTTCAACTTTATTCTGAAATTGCTCATAATTTTCCCCTTGAAAATAGTGAAAATAATTCTAGTAATCCTGTACAAATTTCAACTTCCAATAATTCTGTAACCGAAGTAGTTAATTTGGAAGAACCTAATCGACTTAATATAGTTTATAAAATGGCTGACGCTTTGAGATCAACGGTAACACTTCTTAAAAATTTTGATGGTACACCATCAAGATTAGAATCTTTTGTAAATCAGATTGATACATTTCACCAAAGATATTTTAATAATGACCCATCTCAGCAAGAATATGTCAATTTGGCTATCAAATCCAAAATTGTAGGCTCTGCTGAAGATTTCCTTTTGACTCGACCTGATTTAAACACTTGGGAAGAGATTAAAACAGCTTTAAGACAAAAGTTTAGTGATCCAGTCACTAGATCCAACTTGCAACAACAGTTGATATTTTGTTCCAAAAAGAGTAATGAAACTACTCAAGATTATATCCAAAAACTCAAAGCCTTGGTTACCCAAATAAATACTAAAATCTGTTCTGAAATAGCTAATGTTGAAGCTAGAGCAATTTTAATTTCTCAAAATGAACTCACGGCTACTCAAAATCTTCTTGCTAATATTTCAAATGAACTAAGAACCTTACTGATAGTTCAAAATCCTCAGAATTTGGATTCTGCAATTGATATAATAACCAATTATGAAATATTGTCAAGCCAGAATCAGTTTAAAGATAATTACTTGAGAAATAACAATTTTAGATCAAACACACCTAAACCTCAAAATCCGATAAACAATTTTCATCAGAAATCTCCTAATTTCCAGTCTCGATCTAATTTTACCCCACATGTGAATAATCGTCCACATCCTTCAGGACAATCTCCGAATTTTAGACAACCTTTCAAGCATTCATTCAGACCGCAAGGTCAACCATTCAATAAAATGCAAGGTCAACCCTTCAATAGACCACAAGGTCAATTTTTCAATCAAAAACCCCAGTTTCCCAGACAACAATATCCACAACCCATGTCAGGCGTTTCAGTGCAAAAGAAACCCCTTTCACAAATAAGACCCCAACAGTCATATTTCCAGTCCACAGGAAAACCCAACTTTTCCTTTCAAGAGTTAACTCATCTTGAAAAAGAAGAAGCAAATAATTCATGCGAAGCTTCAGGAGGTCATTTGAATCCAGAATTTGACTACTACAACCCTGAATTTGACTATAATGAAAACACCGAAAATGATAATTTTTATGATTATACTGATCAAGAACATTCTGAAAAGGAAAGTCTAGTAGACCAACTGGAAAATTTTCATTTACCGGCCTCGGAAGAACAACATCTTGCTTGAGTTTAAATGAATTTCAATTAAATCAACTACCTTTCGTTGAAATTCCCAATTATAAAATCCGTCTTTTAATAGACACAGGTTCTCATTCATCTCTTTTAAGACCTTCTCTTGCTGAAAAACATTTTTCCAATAGAATTGAATCCCAAGTTTGTACCCTTCAAACCTGCACAGGTTCCAAAAAGCTACTGGCAAAGCAACAATTCCCCTTTTTCTTTGCTTTGGTATCTCCGAACCCATTGACTTCGTTTTATTCTCTTTTCATGATTACTATGATGGAATCATAGGTATCAAAGACTTGTGTAAACTAAACCTCAATATTGATTTAACCAACAAAAAACTCCGAAGTCAATATCTTACAATTCCTTTTAGATTCCGTGACAATTTTGATGAATTCACCATCGAAATTCCACCCAACACAATTCAAAGTTCAACTTTCAAAACAATTTTACCAAATGGAACTAGCTGGATAATGCCTTATTATTCAGACTATGACATTGAAATACAATCAACCCTTGTGACAATCACTAACAATACTTTTACAGTTGACATATTCAATCATACTGAAAAGTATGTATCCCTCACATTCAATCGAAACAATGATTTTCAATTAGAACCAATTGAATTAAATCACTTTGACATTTTTGACTTTCCATCAAAAGAACAAAAATTCGAAATTAACACCTTTGAAAAAAAATCTTCAAAAATCGATTTGCAAAATTTAGTTCGACACGAACATTTAAACTCTGAAGAACGATTTCAACTTTTTGACTTAATCCGTAAATTTGAAAACGTTTTACATAAACCTGGTGACCCTTTGACATTTTCGAATCAAGTAAAACATGTAATTAAAACAACCGATGAAATTCCGATACATACAAAAAGTTATCGTTATCCATACGTCCATAAACAAGAAGTGAACAAACAAATTGATCAGATGTTACAAGAAGGAATTATTCAACCATCGAATTCCCCTTGTAGCTCACCAATTTGGATAGTCCCAAAGAAACCAGACGCTTCAGGAAAAAAGACATGGAGATTAGTCATCGACTATAGAAAGTTAAACGAAAAAACTATAGACGATAGATATCCAATACCTAACATCACCGATATTTTGGATAAGCTAGGGAGATGTCAATACTTCACGACATTAGATTTGGCAAGTGGTTTCCACCAAATAGAAATGGACCCCGAAAGCATAGAGAAAACGGCATTTAATGTGGAAAATGGACATTATGAGTACACGCGTATGCCCTTTGGATTAAAAAATGCACCCTCCACTTTTCAACGTGCAATGGACAATGTTCTACGCGGACTACAAGGAAAAATATGTCTCGTATACATGGACGACATAATTATTTATTCCACTAGTTTGCAGGAACACATAAATTCCCTCAAAACAGTATTTGAAAGATTAATTTCCTTTAATTTAAAAATACAGTTGGATAAATCTGAATTTCTTCAAAAATCAGTCGAATTCTTAGGACATGTAATAACACCAGATGGACTTCATCCAAACCCACGTAAACTTAAAGCGATCAAAAATTTCAAAATTCCAAATACAACAAAAGAAATTAAATCATTTCTTGGACTTGTTGGTTATTACCGCAAATTCATCAAGAACTTTGCCAAAATAACAAAACCTTTAACGCATTGTTTAAAGAAAAATGTTAAGATAATTCATGACAAACCTTTCATTAATGCTTTCAATCTTTGCAAAAATTTGTTAATGAATGACCCAATTTTGCAACACCCTGATTTTGACAAACCATTTATCTTGACTACGGACGCCTCTGATTATGCAGTAGGTGCAATACTGTCCCAAGGAAAAATTGGATCTGACTTGCCTATAGCTTACGCAAGTAGAACTTTAAATCCCGCGGAATGTAACTACTCAACGATAGAAAAAGAACTTTTAGCTATCGTATGGGCTACAAAATACTTCAGACCGTACCTATTTGGATGAAAATTTACGATTGTTACTGACCATAAACCATTGCAATGGCTATTTTCAATCAAAGAACCGAACTCAAAATTAGTTCGATGGAGACTAAAACTTCAGGAATTTGATTACACTATACAGTACAAGAAAGGAAAGCAGAATGCAAACGCAGACGCTTTATCAAGACCACCAAAAGAAATGTTTCCAACAGAGATAACTAAATCACCACCAACCCATATGTCAGCAGCATGCGACGAAGAAGAAAAATCTGAAGATCAATACGTGTGGTTAGAAAAAATGAAACACTTTTTTGAATCACAAGAAAATTTATTTGGACATCCAAAGAAAATAGACCAAAAGAAAAATCCAAAAATAAACGTAATATCGAACATAAAAATCAGATCTCCAGACCCACAACCATCTACTAGTAAAGAACCTTTACAGGAAGAAGAACAGCAACCCATAATTGACAACGTATCAGATACAGTAACGATACATACTTCAATAGAAGATCCCATTATAGGAGCTGTATATGTAAACAAACCTGTAAATTTGTACAAAAATCAAATAATTTTTAAGTGGACACAGAAAGAAAAATCTTATGTAAATAGTACAAAATTGTTCGAAACAAAAAAACGATTGATCATCTTCATCAGTCAAGATCCAACAACAGAAGAAATCCAAGAAGTCTTACGAGATTATCTACCACCAGATATGTATTGCCTGCATTTCCCCAATAAGGAATTAGAGCCGGTGATAATAAGAATATTTCAAGAAACTTTCAGAAATAATGCATACCAACTTGTGATTTCTAACACCCTACTTCAAGATGTAGAAGACATGGACGAACAAAAAAGTATTATAGAAAGACACCATACAACAAAAACTTCCCATCGAGGAATGACCGAAAACATCAAAAATATCAAGCAAAAATATGATTGGCCTAGTATGGAAAGAGATATAATCAATTACGTCAATACATGTGATATATGCCAGAAAACCAAATATGACCGTCATCCATATAAAGTTATCTATAAGCCTACTCCAATTGGATATAAACCACTAGAACACCTGTACATGGACGTATACTCTATATCCGGTCAAAAATACTTGACAATCATAGACAATTTTTCAAAATTTGCCGCTGCTTATCCTATAAATGAAAATGCAATAGAAATTTGCCAAAATCTGATAAAGTTCTTTTCTAATCATGGTACTCCTTCAAAAATAACCACTGACAATGCAAAGACTTTTAGAAGTAATTTAGTGCAAGATCTATGCAAAACATATCAAATAGAGTTACATTTCACTACCCCGTACAATCCCAACTCTAATTCACCAATCGAGCGCTTTCACTCAACGATAAGAGAAAGTATGCTAGCCTTAAGAAATGATCATAGAACTAAAACCATCCAAGAATTAATGGATATAGCACTTCTTAATTACAACAACAGCATACATTCTTCACATGACTACACCCCATTTCAAATACTAAAAGGAAATTTAAACTATCAATTAAATTTCGAGAAAAATATCAATCAGATACAAACTGATTATATACACGAACTTGCCCAAACCTTTAAAGACCTTAACGAACATGTCAATTCAAAATTAAATGCTAAAACGGCAAATGTCTTGTCCAAACTAAATAAAAAACGAGAAAATGACCCAGAAATACCGGACGGTACTAAACAACTCGTAAAAACACCACATAAAATAGGACTCAAACTAAAACCTAGATACAAGACAATGCAATTTACAAGTCAAAGACATCCCAAGGACGTTAAAAGACATTCCTAATCTTTTCAGGAAATGAAGATCATTCTTCTACTCCTTCCACTAGTCACCCAAGCTCAGTACCATATCGAGGAAATAAGTAACCCCCTATTACCGGTCTACCAGAGAACTAGTTATATAATAACTAATTACCATCATTTTTATTACCATGTAAATTTAACCAACATGAAAGATTGTGTTCAACAGACAAAATCAACAGTTTTACGAATTAATTCGACCTTAGGAAATTCTAGTTTACTATTAAACAACTTGTTAATCAACAAAGTTCAGAATTTAATAAGTCAAATAGAATCAATCGAATCATTCGTAAACCATTATTCTACTCCAAAGAAAAGAGTTAAAAGAGGACTCTTTAATTTCTTAGGAAAAGCACAAAAATATTTATATGGCACCCTAGACGATACCAAGGTTGTGACGGCCATGCAGGTACTACTAATATTCCGGTGGCTTTGTCTTGTATAATTTTATCGAGAGTTCTAGATATCATGGAGAATGGGAGAAAGGCGTAAAAATATTCTTTTTCCCAATAAGTTGTGAAAGCATATACTGTTATAGAATTTGGATCAGGGAACCAGGAAATATACCTTTCGCATTTTGTGTTATGGTATGTTGCGAAGAGATCTATTCCTGGGTTCCCAAAACTTTTTTATTCTGGTGTTCCTTTCCCCTCGCCGATAGTTTAAATATCCGGAGGACGTATTATTCGAATAAGTTGTTGGGATGTATTTAGCTGAAGAGGTTGATGGTACGGCTGGTTTTGGTCCTTGATAACGGTTAAACTTGTTTTTTAATTCCTTACTAGTATTCTTCAGGTTTTGTTTGTTTTTGACTGCTTCTCCAAACAAATATGAGTCTAGTTGGTTGGATAACCCAACTTTCCGAGATTCTCTATTTAATAGGGGCAGGATATTTTGTTTCCGAAACAGCGATAAGGCATTATGTACATTCGAAAACAATGAGGCTGCATCAGCTAAACCCCAATTATTTTCGCAAAATCTCTTTTAGTAACAGTTTCATTCATTCAGTCTAAGACCTCGTCATTTGTTTTTGGAGGAGCCAGAGACTGAATATTTTTGGATCCGAACAGATACGGATTTAGTCGAGTCCGGCGTTGCCAAGCTGATACTTTTTTTAAATCAAATCAAATCAAAATTGCTTTATGCAAAGTGTCCCATAACACCAACGATATTGAAACAAATAAAATTAAACATATATCGTTAATACACTGGTTAATCCCTTTTGATAAAAAGTGAAAATTCTGAGTGTTTTTTATTTGCAACAAGGCAACGTTGAACGAATTCAACGGACGAGATGTAAATAATAACATGTTTATTATAGTGACAAAAAA
Source organism: Orchestes rusci (assembly GCA_958502075.1). Classification (NCBI taxonomy): domain Eukaryota; kingdom Metazoa; phylum Arthropoda; class Insecta; order Coleoptera; family Curculionidae; genus Orchestes; species Orchestes rusci. The sequence continues at coordinate 5,689,923 of OY293310.1, forward strand.
TTTGCCCGGAATCTAGGGTGTACGCTAGTTCTAGTGGGTTCTATGTTCTAGGGGGTAGAATTTTGCGCGAAACTGTCAAATTGCTAAAGAACAGAGGAGCACTCCAAAATATATAACTATTGAAAGATACAGTAGATGTAGTTTCTTGTTTACCTTATCCATCGATACGCATTCAAAGCAAAACAATTTTTCATCACCCACTCGCCCGGCTCCACACAAAGGCAGCTAGATTCGTCATTCTGTTTTAGCGCAAAATTGTCCTCAAAGGGGTAGTTGAATGGGCGCGGGCGGGCTGTAATCATATCGCAAGACAAGCTCGGAAAATTACGATTAATCTTCATAGAGAATGACTCACCATCAGTAGTCTAAAGAGTTTAACACATGTTAAATGATCTGCTACAGCTCACTGTTCCTATAGCGTAGTTTAACTACATTGGTATGAAATATAATCATACTATCTTTGTAAATGAAGTGATCTCGAATTATGAGTAGTTAAATATCATTAATAGGGCTATATCGACTTGCCACGGCTCTTCTTTGAAGGCTTGCGTTAGAGACTTAACATATAACGCGTAGGTTTCACAAATTGGCTTGACTTCACTTACACATCTTTCCACTCATTCAAATAGTCAGAACTTTTTTGTACGCACTCGTAAATTTTTTTAACATCGAAAAAATTATTTCTCGATCATGTTTACATGAAAAAGGTATTCTTTGTAGAAGTGCCTAGGAGCAACCAAGATATTTGAACTTGATGAACTTGAACTTGATGATGTTTCCTGCGATACGTAACAGTGTCCTTGGTTTTCACGTGTTCTATCAAGGGTGGCAATTAACTTAGGTTAAGCTAATTTTTGACACACTCTGGTTCCTATATTTTAGGTTATCCTGCTGTGGAAGCGCAGCTTGGCAGATTTCTTTCCATGTATTTTCAGGCTATCATTGTTAGATGTCGCGTGTTTGTTTTTCCCGCGTCTCAATTTTTATCAGGTTTTTTATGTCATGTCAATTTTGGCGAACAATACAATGAGGTCGGGATGAAACTTCCCCTGATTTTCTAAATCGACCTGCATATCCTCCAGTCCCGAGTGTACTGGTGAGGAGATAGACTGATTCTCGTCTTAGGACGATGCAGACTCTGTAACAATACCAGAGTCCATTTGAATAAACATTTTTGGCCCACAACCAAGTTTAAAGCAACACAAATAACATAGTGATTGAACCCACGGCTCTTTATAATAATAATAATAATAATCTTTATTTAGCATAAAAGCTACAAAATCTCACAATATTAAGTAATAGTTAAAAAAAAAAAAAAAAAAAATGGTATTGTAGGTATAATAATTATAAAAGTGTACACTAAAATCTTAAATCTAATACAATAATTATTAGCTTAGTATACAAGCTTAGTTTCTTTAAAAGAAACGTAAATAATTCATTTGGCCCGCGGCTTCTTGAATCAATCTACCCTCGATAGAAACACGTTCTAGGTAATTTTGTTTTAATAAAATGAGAAAAAGCCCACGGCTAACTTGAATAACCTCTCCTGTTTAAAACAACAAAAATAACATAGTAATTGAGCCCACGGCTCTTTAAAAAACGTAAATAATTCATTTGGCCCACGGCTTCTTGAATCAATCTACCCTCGGTAGAAACACGTTCTAGGTAATTTTGTTTTAATAAAATGAGAAAAAGCCCACGGCTAACTTGAATAACCTCTCCTTGCGTATGTGTTCTGAAAATTATATTTTGTATTTTCTCTAACTTACCCGATGAGGAAGCAGACATATTTTTGTATTTTTCCTTCAAGTTTTCCAATTCTTGCAAAAGTTTATCAATTTTCCTGCGTTTCTGTTTAGTTTTCACCACTGCTGAACCACTACGTTTCGGCATTTTCACTCCCGTACTCACACAACTTTTAAAACGACGCGTATTCGACGGATACGAAAAACAGAATGACGAATCTAGCTGCCTTTGTGTGGAGCCGGGCGAGCGGGTGATAAAACATTGTTTTGCTTTGAATGCGTATCGATGGATAAGGTAAACAAGAAACTACAACGTAATCATATCGCAAGACAAGCGAAGGAAAATGACCGATCCAACACGCTTTGCCAAGTCTAGCTAATAAACGAGTTTTGAGGGCTAATAAATATTATTTAACGACCAAAAAATTTACTGTGATGAGCAGTAAAGGAATTTATTTTTGTTTTATTTTTCACTATGATTTAAAATTTTTGACTGCTAATAAAAAACTTATTGCAGCAAGAAATAATTTTTTGGGTCAGCAAAATTTTTATCTTCATCAAAAGATATATGATTGGTGGTCATAGAGTCAGTCTGAAAAGATCCAGTTATTGACATCCAAAAATTGATTTCCTCAATATGAATAAAAATATTATAGTGGTAAGAAAAAATTGTCTCATAAAAAAGATTATTGACTGAATTTTCTCAGTGTAAAACATTTTTTCACTTAACATCAAATTAAAAAGTTATGGGGGGGTCCATTTATCTGTAAACACCCTGTACATACTATTGACGTTTCTTTTAGGTCCAAGATGGACCTTGAACTACTTATTTTGGATGTTTATTCTGTATTCTGTAAATTCATAGAACGTGGTGAGGAGGAGCACCGTCTTGCTGGAAATATACTTCAGCCTTCAGCCTCATCAAGCACAGGGTTTCCATCTTCATCGATTTGGTTTTCGATTGCTTCAATAATAAGGGGATTGATGGTAGTTTGCAACATATCCAAATGAATTTCTCCATTTAAATTTCTATCAACAAACAACGGCCCAATTAGTTTGTTTCCTAAAATGCCTGCCCATACATTGATTTTTTGGGGATACTGGGTATGCCCTTCTACAAAAGCATGAGGATTTTCATTGCTCCAATATCTGCAGTTTTGCTTATTCACAAATCCTCCTGCAGTCATTCGTTCGCAAATCTCAACTCGCCTATTGAAGTCGTCTTTACTTAACTCTTGGTGTATTTGCATTTTATAAGGATGGTATTTATGGATTTTAGTAACTTTGTGTACAGAGTCCAATGAAATACCGGTTGCATCAACAACTTTGCGTTAGGAAGTATTCGGATTTATGCCAAAACTCTTCGCTGATCACGTTTTTTGTTTGCAATAGATCCAGTTTCAGTAAATTGAGCAACAAGGTCCAGAACACACCTATTCGAAGTTGTCTTCTCCGGATGTCTTGCGTTAAACGTGACGGCAGTTCGCCGAGCACATTGATTCTCGGCACCCTAAATTAGAATCAGTTCCACGCTTTCACCTAGCGTGTAAACCATTTTGGAATAAAATCAAAATTGTTAAATATTTCGAGATTGTCACAAATACAACTCACAGCAAATAGAATCAAGTACCTAGGTACCGAAATACTTCGTTACCTTAATAACAAAAAAATTACTTGAAGGTACAACGATAAAGAAATACTTCGCCAACTTTTTTGGTTTGGTTTAATAAATGGTTGGAATTATGCAAAATATTTTTTCAAATTTCTCGAAAACGAATCGACCGATTTTAAAAATTCAAACGTCATAATAAAGCACTTGATAAGGCCTTTGAAACAAGCTCATACCCTTTCCCATTTAAGATTCTTCAGGGAGTGCCCCTGGGGAGTAGGGGGTGAAGTGAGGCGAAGTAATTTTTACTTAAAAAGTCGTCCCCCTTGACAAATCTTTTGACGTGTCTCGGTGTTTTTTTTTAAATCAGTAGTTTTTGATAAAACCGGGGTGGGAAGTTTTCAAATGAACACCCGGTATGTAATTTTGTATGTTCAATGAAACAAAATAGAACTATTTAGTTTAATGTATAAATTTAAGTTTATTGAAAAAATATAGTACTATTATTATAAACAAATAAAAAAACAGTTTAAAATGTCAAGAAAAAAACAATCGGCAACCATGAAACATTTAGCCACTTAAAGTATTGTTGAACCACTCTAGTCATCACTTGGATTCCTGCAGCAAGAGCCTGTAAGTTTGGAGGATTATTATTGACAATGTCTGCTTCATCTATCTCTTCTGGTTCTTCATAAAAAATTTCATCGTTGCACATGTTGTGCAAGACTGTTCATGTTGTGCAAGACTGCACAAGCCTCAATAACGTCACACATAAATTCTGGCTGATCTCTACTCGAGTGGACATCCAAATCTATTTTTCCAGACACCAAGGCACCTCTCAATACAGTTTCTTGCAGAGATATGGGCAGCGTTGCCCCTTCATTTTGGCGATCTCCGAAGGGAGTCAACAAAATAGGCTCTAATGGATACCCTGAGTCACCAATGAGCCAAGACCTTTCCTGTCCAACATGCAAAGCATTCATGAAGTCTTTCACATCAGAATTTCTCCAAATAAATGAATCATGTGTAGAACCACCAAAATTTGCAAATATGCTTCTTATTTTAAGGCTAGGATCACAGACAGCCTGAACATTCAGAGGTACCCTTTTCTATTGATGGAATTATGCTCATCCACCTGGAACAAAAAATTGAATCGAAAAATTTCGAAACATCAAGTTGTATGATTTTTAGCAACTTTCTTCAGAAACTTTTTGCGACAACACTTGAAACAAAGGTACATTACTCCTCCCAATTTTCATAAAATCAACAAAAAAGTCAATGTAGGTCACTTTGTATCAAGATTGGTATTCGGTCATAACTTTTTATTCCAAATAACTTTCTTCTGTGAATTTTTTTAATATCTCTTTGAAGAAAGGTACTTGACTCAAACACAAGCCATGAAGTAATGACGTGCAACGTCGCAATTTGGACCACCGTTGACGTTAATCGGTGGTCGAAATTTTGCATTGATTGAAGGTGTTTTCTTTAGGTGAGTTCGAGTTTCGCTCCGAGCGCAAAATTGTCCATTTAAGCGCGTACAATTTTTGGCGCTCCGAGTATTCAGAGCGAATACTCGAACTCACCTTTTGAAAATTAAGGTATTTTACGATTACTAGTTACGAAAAATGTTCAATAAAACAGTAACTTGAAAGAATAACCTATATATTTTCGCAACAGGAATGATATTTATCAAATTATAACATAAGAATTAACATTATACATATCCTAACCTAACAACAGTTTTATGATTTTTTTAAAAAAAATATTGATTCTAAACAATAATACATCAAAACCGCCAGATAGGTAGATGGTTACAGATTTTGAGATGTGATTTCCTCAGTTTCTGGAGGACAGGAGTTGATAATTACTATTATTAAAACAGAGAAACCAAAAAGCACCATCTCTGTCACGCACCAAAATGTTTCACCAAAGTCCTAAACGAAACAGCACTCGTTTTCTATGATTTTTCCACATAACATAGAAGCTGGTGCATATGTATGAGTGTATGAGGAATTCAGGATGAGGCATTAATTCATCCATTTTCCCTATTTAAATATGTATTTTTTTTTCTTTAGTACCCACCCACTTACCTTAATCTTAAATTTTTAGAACGCAGAACCCACATTTTTTCACTGAGCTTCTTTCTTATTCTCACATTCTCAAAATACAATTTCAAGTTGAATGAGGGGAATGTTTTGTGGTTGAATGAAAGCACTGAAAACTAAAAGCAGTTTTGAAACGTTGCATGCCTGGGAGTCTAGGTTACATTCAATTTCATTTCGAAGTGGAACTGTCAAATTTCCGCTTGGCAAACGGGAATCATATGCTACCATCTACATATGATTCCCGTAGAAAAGAAAACTAATACGCTAGTAGGGACCGCTTCAAACTGTCGAATGCATAGAGAAAAGAAAAAAAAGAGAGTAGTTGATTCTCTATTGACAGTTGGAACCGTATGACGTCACAGTGATACTAGCGCCACCGGTGACTACAGGACGATCTATTTGATTTGGCGGGCTATTTAACTTATATCAGTATTCTTTATTTCTACAGTATGTCCGCTGATGCGATCAACAAGAAGGAAAATGGACCAAAAATTTAAAGAAAAAAAGCCATTTTTCATAAAAAAAAAAATCAACAAGGAAACTTGTTGAAAAAATGAGAACTACGATTAGAAAATTGATTCTTATTATACAGGGCAAATCAAAAATGCAATAACATGAATTTGAACAATTCATTTTTTGGTGTTTTACCGTGAAAGTGAAACGATTAATGAAAATCTTGCTCCAAATTAAGTCCCAACTCTGATATATAAAAAGGGATAAAAATTAACATTTTTTGTAAGTCCGCGTTTTACTACTTTCATAATAATACTATGACTGCCATCCATACCTGTACAAAACTCATAATATGAAAGTAGTGAAATGCGAGATAGCAAATATATTTAATTTTTTTTTAGGAATGACTTTTCATATCATTGAATTCTTGGTCCATTTGTTCTCTTGTTAAGCACATCCGTGGATATACTGTATACAGGGTGTGTGAAAAACTTGCGGTTTATTCCAACGGCATGGGGAATCAAAGTTTTGGGCAAAAAATTGAAATTAATTGTGATATTTTTTACGTACTTACAGTTGATAAAGCTCCATATTGTGCGTCACAAACTTGATTTCCGGATGCGCCATTTTTAGAAAAAATGGTAAAAACCTCGGAAAATACGAAAAGAATGAATGTTATTAACTGAGTGCAATTTTTTTTATTTTCCTACAAAGAAACCGTGCATGACAAAAAAAAAATATGTTTCAAATGGATGTTGGAACTCAAAATCAAATTTCATTTGAAAGAAAACCATTTCAGTACATTAAAAATTGCAGTAAATTTAACACTTGAAATAGGAAAAAGGATCTAAAGGCGCTTATACTTTCAAAATAAAGAAAAGGCTAGGAACAGAAACAAACTTTCGAAAATCAAATATAACTTTATTGAAGCTCACAACCATAGTAGGTAGATAATGTTAATCATAATAAATACATTCTATTTCTATTTTAATGATGAACTGACATTATTTCAAAATCACACTATATTACGTATCTATTATCAAATAACAGTCAACTTGGTTAACAAAACCAAGACATTAGACTACTTGGAACTGAATTTTAAAACAAAACCAAATAGTCTCTTTGTTTAACACATCACAGCTTAAATCACAATAGGTATTCGAGTTCTATATAAAAATAATAATATTATATTTAACCACTTCAATTCTACTTTTGCATAATAAGGACTTTGAAAAAATTGTCAAAAGTTACAGAAATACAAATATATGGCCCCCTGAAAGTAAGTATTTGGATGAATTAAAGCAAGAACTCATTCAATCTTTAGAAGTCAGTCTTGAAATTCTTTGGTGAATTACTATCACAATAACATATCATTGTCTTTGGTTAAGTACTTAAAACTATAATAATACTGCCAACATTTTTCTTTCGAATAAATTGCAGCAATGGTACGTTACATCTAAAAAATTAAGTTGAACTACTCGAAATCCTGATGATTAAATTGGAATCAAAAACAGTTCATATTTTAAGAAAAAGGTAAAACAAATTTTAGTCAAACAAAAACGTTATTTGTGTCGAAAGTAGTTCAATTTCTTTTTGTTGTATTTTGCACTACTGATTTCATGTTGCTTATCTCTATACAAATCATCACAATATTTTCTTATAACTGAACTTGTACTATACGAAATAAAATCTTGTATGACATCGTCCAAATGTTGTTTGCATGAGAACCAATCAAAGTTGAGATTTTGTTTAACATATACCACCATTGTTTTGGAAAGATGTGAGACATTTCCGAAATTTGGTAAAAGAAACATCATTATGTCATAAATAGTTCTAAGTAGAGATGATATATCTTCAGTTACATATGTTAATCTGTTTTTGTTATCAGTATGTTCCCTAAACATTGAGTATGTGTGACAAGGTGCAATGAGGTCTGTCTTTAAGTTTTTTTTACATTCCTCACAGTTCATATCTCTAGTTTTTTTCACAAGAAATCCTGCCACGTATGCAATAATTTGTGTGTCATAATCATCAGTTTTCTGAGAGACTTCTGTAGGGAGTTCAAGATTCATGAATTCACTGTCAGTGATAATATCAACATGAATATAATCTAGGTTGGTATCTTCTGATAGGAATGATTGTAGATTATCCAATATGGAACTGTCGTCTTTTTCACAGTTCCTGCCGTAATTGTGAGCATCAACTAAATTATTGAGAACTGATGTCTTGAATGCACTTATAAACTGATAACAATTTGGATTTGTATTGGCAGCATTCAAACTTCGAATTTGGGCAAACAAATTCTCCAGCGGATCTTGGTTCAATGATCTCGTCGTAAGAAATTTAAAACCCATTTTTTCACATTCCTCAAACAGCTCCAAAGTAGCTTTAATTGTTGTGATCCAACCAGATTCAAATGGAATTTGTTTTTTTTTTTAAGAAAACCATCTGTGGATAAAAACTCCCAACTATTTATTTTAGGCAATAATTTATACCAGAATATTCGGTGGTTTGATTTTCGCGACATACATCTTCTGTATGGTTTTCCGAGTTCGGGTTTTGGGCTTCTACCATTGAAAGTGTCAAAAAGACAATCTATATCGTGTATGAATTCAGCAGTTTGCAGTGCTTCTACCGGCAATTTGTCATCTCCTAAGTTTGTGCTAATCATGCTCTCCATTGCTGCAGCCATCGTGTTGCTGAAAATGCGAGCTGCTACACATACCTTCATTTTCAGTTGATTTCTTCGCTGAAGCGTCAAATACGATTCTCTAATTTTTCGTAATCCTTGAAATCTCTTCAGTTTGTCTATCATGAAACATTTTTTTATGTGAGAAAATTTGGCTACTTGACCTTGGCCAAAGCGAATGTTATACTTGAAAATGCATTCCTTGTTAATTTTAAAAGATGAGGGGGATCGTAAATGGTAAAAATTTTTTGCCCATTCACAAGAAAGAACTGCCCAGGTCTAGCAATTGACTTGTCATTAGATAATTGCCTCAATGCAGCTAGATTGGTAGAGCCTTGGTCACATATAGTCGCAAGTACTCTCAGGCCTGTGTTTCGCAAAGAGGCTATTATACTTTTTATCAAATAAATAAGGTCATTTGTACTAACTGTACCCCTGGTAAAATAGTATGCTAACGCCTGCTTCCACTTCTTTCGTAAGCCAGAAATCATGAACACCAAAGCATGGTTAGCATATTCGTTTTTTCTTCCAAGTTCTCCAAGATCTACATATCCTACAATTTTATCATGTCCTTTATCGAATACAAGTTGTTCTGCTAAAGCAATTTCATCAAAAATCAGGGAGCAAATTCTATCTTGAAGCAACATTGAATTTACCCTTTTGGACAAATTTTTTAAAAGTTGTTCATTAACACCAGGTTCAAAAGGAACATTTTTCAAAATCGCTTGTAAAGTGCTTTTAGATGGTAAAGGAATACATTTTTTTAAAAAATTATAGCATTTAGGACCCTTCTTATAAAGTGCTAAGGCAAGAGCTTTATCTTGAGATGTCCAAGTTGGTCTTTTCGCATTTGAATTTCTTAGAACAGTTCTTAGAAAAGAGACACCAGCAGGATCAAAATTGGCTCTCAATTCCTCAAATATCTTTGATTTAGACAAAATAAAAGCCTGTTTAATTTTTTTCTTCGAATTAAGCAAATTCTTTTTTAATTTTGAAATTGTACGACGTTGAGATCTGTTACGATCATAGAGTTTTCTTTTTCTTGGTGATAAATTGGCAATTCTAGTTTCATTAATGGATGATAAAACTGATTTGTGTATATTTGTTCTATGAAATGGAGAGACATCAGACTGTAGCCTTTTGAAATCTTCAAGATCTAATTTATGGTTGAGTTGATATGTTGATGTTTCCTGTTCTCTTATAAGAGTGTCCTTTCGTAAAATAGATGTTCCCAAACCAAGATCATTGATGTTTGATTTACTGGAATCTTCTGGAGGAGCAAAGAAAGGTTCCAACCTTATATCACTGATAATATTTATTAAGTGAGATTTCTTATTGAATGGTATAGCGAATTTAGTTAATCTTCTGTTTGTTGTGTCACAAAAATATTTATTCTCAAAATGGTTTTCACACAAGTATAATCTACTCTCTGTCACAGTTAAATTCATGATCTCAAACCATTTGATTCTCCTGTTGAAGTCTTTTTCTGGAAACCGAAAAAAACTTTTATTTTTGTATTCCATATCAACAATATTTGTGTAATAAGCACTCTGACAATTTTGAGCACAAAAACGATATGTCAGTTTTCCTTTGTTTGGCTTGGACATTGTTGAACCTTGTTACACATACACATATATTTATCGATAATCTATGCATGTGAGCAGTAATATACATAACAAGTAGGTAAAAAATACATAAACATGTCAACACAATCTGATTCTTCAAATAACTGGTTTATCAAGTCACATACCCATCTAGAAGGGCGATTCATCTATACCAAAAATCGAATACAAGGCAACATTTCTTCACAATCCACATGTTTAGTAATAATAAGCAGCCAATAAGTTGCCGTCAAATTCTGTGTTGAAGTTACTCTGAAAATAAGAAAAGCAGGATGGGTATACGGTACGGTAACCAATACCAAAAATGTATAACAATTGAAAAAAAACTACTCAAAGCAAAGGGACATTTTATTCTGTCAAAACAAAAATAAGAAATAATCTCTAATAAAAATTAACTACATATGTATATCACAAAAATAAGGTATAATCTCTAAAAAAAATAAGTCTATTCTGTCATTAAAAATAGGTAATAGGAACTTGAAAAGATACCACACAAAAAATATATAACAAATGAAAAAAAAAACTCTGAATCAGATTCTTCATTTGTACCAGTAGACGCTTTTGGCTCATCACTTTTCTTAAAGGTGTACATGGACTGATTGAATTTTTTTAAATGATTCTCGTTAATTGGATAAGTGGTACAGCATTTACCTTTAGTTGCTAAATCAATTTTCATTCGCAATATGTCGCTTGAGGTATCTGACGAAAGACGGTTTCTCTTTTTTGACTCAACATCCGTCATTATAGAAAATACCCTTTCCACATCTGCGTTGCCATGTGTTAAAGAAAGTATAACCAAGGCAAGTGTACTGATGTTTTTAAATGGATATTCATCATTAAAGTTTTCGAGTTCTTTTAATTTTATCCAAAAGTGAATTATATCATCAGACAAAAAAATATGTTTTTCATCATTAGAAAAATATACCTTAAGACTATTGTACTCAGTTATCGTTGTTACTGGATCTATTTTATTATCAAATTTTTTACAAATTTCTTCAAGATCATGTTTTAGATTCACATTTAGAGCATTTTGTGGCTGTACAAATGAAATGTGTTTATAAAAGTTATCTTTAGCAGGCAACCTTTTAAATGCTTGGGAGACTGACTTTTGATAAAACTTTAAACATTTTAATTTAAATTGTTCATTATCAACTGAGTTACAATCTTTTAGTAAAATCATAGTATCAGTACCAACATTAATGTCCTCTACAGGAAGTAAAACATGTGGATCAAAAACATTTAAACGATCCAATCAACTTCACTTGAATAATAAGAGGGTTTGACGAAATTAACACATAAAATTTTCACAAATCTTCTACTCTCAACATAAATTTTATCCACTAAAACTTTTGAGGATTGGAACATGGCATTAAAAGAGTTAAAACTAGGAAGTACATGTTTTAAAAATAAAAGGTAAGCCTTGACATAAGGATTTTGCATTTCATGGAATATTAAATCTCCTACTGGATTTTTGTCTTCAAAGGAGGCCAACCGAAAAACCTCTAAAAGCACGCCCCACTGATTAATTAGCCTTTCAACACAGTTTGATAGTGCTAACCATCTCGTTTTAACAGGACTTAAAATTTTGAGCTGAGCTGATCGCATGAATTGTTGAAACTCCTCTAAGACAGTCTGTCTCTTTGGACTTCTTGAAAAGTAGTTCGATATATTTTGTAATAATGTCTCGATGTTACTTGGCAACTCTAGCAGCAGCAGCAATTAAATGGGCCGAGTGGCATATACACCCATTCACGACGATGTGTGAATTCTCATTTAAAAGGAATGTTTTGAATGATTCCTTATTCCCCATCATAACGCTAGCATTATCGGAGCAGTAACCCACAATATTACTCACGTCCAAATCGAAGCGATGAAGACATTTTTTAAAAAGAGAATAGAGCCCTTTCGCTGTCCCTTCATCAGATTTTATGGGAATAAGGTCTAATAATTCGCATTTTACCTGCCTTCCGTATATATACCTAACTGAAATACACAATAACCTAGTATTGCTTATGTCCGTACTTTCATCTACAAGTATAGAAAAATTATTGCATTTAAGCTCACGACACAAGTCCTCTTTAATTGTAGATGCAAGTACGTTTTTGAGTATACTTGTGCACTTCGTTCTTTTTAACTGCATTTTGTTTGCTATTTTCGAGTCTTTGAAACTTAATTTACAAGTTTCGGTTAAATGGTCAATAGATCTGAAACTGAAATTATGCGAAGCAGCTAACAAAGTTAATCTGATCTCAGATATCATTTGGTCCTTATCTTGTTTAGAAGACTGGAATATTTCAGTGATAGGTCTCGTCTGTTGCAGCGTGTTCATATTTTTAATGTGTCTCTGGCTTTTCATGTGGTTTAACAAATCACTTCTTTTGGTACCCAAAATCAGTTGACAGGCTCGACACTTGGCTCTACCTAGATCGTCGGTAGATTGCAACCAATTTTTAAAAATATCTTCTTCCATCCACTTTTTGGAAAACAGTTGTTTCCTACTTTTCTTTTCATCTCTGGCAAGTTCACCCCTTTTTGCCTTTTTCTTTTTCGGCGTCGATGGTGATGGTCCGCTTTTTTCCAAATCGGAGTCGTCAGAATCGCACATTATTATCTTCTGTTCCTTTTCTACAAATAGACTCAATAAGTAATTAAACATTGACCAGATCAATCATAAATGAATAGCCAATACCATAATAATAAAGATATTGCATACCTTTTTATGATAACTAAAAGCTCCCACAAAACTAAAACAAATTGTAAACAGTAATGTGACTAACAAAAGCTTAAATGAAGTGTAAATTCAATAATTTACAAACGTTTTTTTCAAATCAAATCAACATTAAACAACAAACAACAATTAACCATTCTTAGTTTGAATCCCAAGACGTAAGTTGTCCATTGTCAGATGTCAAAAATTATACTCTCATCCTCCATTTCGACAAAACGAAGTGAATATTTTCACTTTGATCAGTTCATCCAGGTAACATGATATTATCATGACGATATGGTATCACGTGATGAACTGAACAATGTGAAAATATTCACTTCGTTTTATCTAAATGGAGGACGGTTCTGTTGCTGTGCTTTTTTAATTCGAGCGTACTTCTGTGTCCGGAGTAGTTCAGAGCGTCGCACCGCATAAATACCCAATGCGAATGACGTTTGCTCGATTCTCGAATCCCTTATTTTGTTTCTTTCTGATATTCAAGAATGTGAGTTTAGGAAAATAGAATCCGCTACGTTTTGCGCTCATAGGGCTCTACCGCCGCTACGCCGCTTTTGAAAATAAACCCCGTTACGCGTAGCGGAATTCCGCTACTGTTGGCAACACTGCTGTGAAGTATACTGTCGAATGGGGATTTTGTCGAATGGAGAATGGAGGGGACAAGTCAATGACGTCGTTTTGGTGGCAATGCTGTCGATTTGCATCATGGTAGATACCACTTTGCTGTGTTCAAAGCAACATAACTTGATTTTTTCAAATAGCCCCCCTTGTACTTTGTCAGACAGACTCGTTTGTCTTGTCTTTTTACGTATTTTTATGCCACATTTTTTTTTCAAAAGTCGATAGTTTGCAAGATAATTTTGTTATACCAAAGAAACTTGAATTAGGAACTCAACAGTTATTTATGTTGAAGCATAACAAATCAATAGCGAGAACATTCAACTGCAAATCACAAAAACTGTTCAAAATGATGGTCACTTTGACGTTGATATGTCAATAAATTGATTTTCATGACACGTTCAGTGTGTTTTCGATAAGATTTGTTGCGTTTTTCAGAAAAACAAAATTATCTCCCAAACTGTGAACTTATGAAAACAAATTTTAGAAAAATGCGTAAAATAACAAGCTGAACGAAAAAAACAACACCAATTTTGTAAACACATCTATTAAGAAGGAAAAGGGGTGGTAAGTTTTAAATGAATTACCGAGTGAATTACCCAATTTTTGCATATTCAAGTAATCCGTGTTTATGTTCACGTAGCCAATTCAGCATTATGATTAAACAACCGATGTAACAGCATGTCGGATAGCATGCCTTTCAATAGCTTTGAATGATAAACAAAAAAGCAGGAAAAAACATGGTCCAATATCCGACTTGAAACTTTGTTTCTATCAATTTATATGGTAGGTAAGTATACTCAAAAGCTCAGGAGATATCCATATCGAAAAACAAACGAGTTAAGCATATTGTTTTTTCCATGAAGCCTTTGAGATACATTGGAAAAAAAGCTTAAATATGAAATTCTAATACCTATTTTTTGAGGATATGATCTAAAATAAACTAAAATTTGCCCAGAAATTTGAAATTTATCAGATAGGTATACCTTACTGGTACATTTTGCTACTTCAATTTAGTTGCGAAATTATAAAAAGTGGTTAGCCTAAGGATAGCAATACCTACCTATTATGTAGCGAAAAAATATAAAGGCACTGAATTTGGGATGCCTTTTAAGATGAGGGTAGTCGGTAGGAAGTAGACTAGACTAAAATTTTAGCACAGATTCTAGTGATATTCCAAAGATTTTTCCCTGCCACTACGGCACTGATATGACCAAGGATTTGACATAACCTAACTTAGTAGTACTTACCTACGAAATCGAAAACAAACTTCTGGGTTTGAATCGTCTCTTTTCCTGCAAATTAAACACGTTCGCACCATTGTTTTTGGTTTATAACTTGACTTGGTGAAAATAATGCCACAAAACACTTTAATTTTCACAAAACACTATCAAAACAGCGACAGCACATGGGACAACACCGCACTCCAAATAATGAATGAACTATTCACTCCCAAAACCATTCGACTATGTAGTCGACAGTAAATATGCGCCGTTGCCAAGCGTTTCAGGTTCCATTTCTCGAAATCGAAAATCATAATGATAAATGATTTAAACTACGTCTATTCCTAGTTGTTTTGAATTTATTTCATTATGCTACTTGATTATAAGCAAATTTTGTATTTCACGTGATTCATATTGGTCATTTACTTTTTCTTTTGCATTTGCGTGATTGCGTCATGGTTTCAAGAACGGCAATAATTAAAAATCTGGCCACAGTTACGGTTTGGCAAACAAGCATTTTGCACCGGCAATGATTGATTCTCTGAAAACGTTAAACAACTGGATCTATGCTTTTTAGATATTATCTTTGGGAAGTCGAATGCCCGATGATATGTAGATGGATGGATGGCCATGGAGCAGATCACACGAATATTTTGTGGCATTGTTTGTGTTGTGTTG
Source organism: Orchestes rusci (assembly GCA_958502075.1). Classification (NCBI taxonomy): domain Eukaryota; kingdom Metazoa; phylum Arthropoda; class Insecta; order Coleoptera; family Curculionidae; genus Orchestes; species Orchestes rusci. Next base: position 5,705,390 of record OY293310.1, read on the forward strand.
TTGGATTATTTTCCATGGTGTTATTCTTTTGAGACGTGCAAATAAAGCGATGTACAATACTAGGTATATAATTTTGTATGGGTTCCATCACCTAGGAAAAAAAAATTTAACTAATGATCCCAAGTTACAGAAAACTTTGTAGGTATACGTACTAGGCGATTTTGCTTTTTATCTAAAGGAAATTGCAAATTTAGGTATAATATCGTCCCCCTAGACACGAATGTGCGTATCTGGCAAAAAATAAAACTATACCTACTTATTTCAGAGTTCTCTAGTCTCGAGTGTTGAAGAGATAAAATAATTATTTTTTGAAAAACTGATTCAGTTCGTGTTTTCCATGATTGAAAACTCACGAAAAGTGAGCAGGACTGAGCAATTACTGCAATCAATCTCAGAAGCATTTTCCAAATTCACGTGTTAATTTATTTAGGTACTATAAAACGTGATAAGATATTATTATAAGACATATCTTATAAAATAGTGATTAGCAGTGTGTTTTCAATGCAGTCTGTAGATTAGGCTTTGATGTGTACTCATATCAATCGATTACATAAAAAAAATACACTTCCGTTTGTTGCAAAATTTTTACTGGGATGTTTTGAGAGTGATTTGCTGTAATTTTCAAAACATTGCTAATCTGACTACTGAGCTTCGAACATCGTCCACCACCACCGTCGTGTACCAAAACGCCACTAAATTGCATTGAAAGTTTTTAGGGTGGATTGCTCAATAACATTTCTTAGATTTATCGATCTCCTTTCCAGGGTGAAGTTCCATTATAATAAGAGGGGTAGGTTTGGTATGCGTCCAATTAACTTCACAAAAATTTCATTTTATTTATTGCTGACGCGTTTCGGTCTGATTTCTTGCTTTAGGGATTTCAACCACTGAAAAGTCTGTCAGTGTTGAGCACAAAAAATGAAAATTTGGCGACCGCAAGTGTGCTAGGCATATGGAAAATTAAGATTTCTTCTGCAAAAAAAATGTTTTTGTTTTCATTTTCTCGTTTATGGCATTTTAACACATCAACAAATATCACAATGTAATAGTGAAAAAATAAAAGCCATAAGGATTGGACGTGCTTAAAGGGTTGAAATGAGGGTACCATTTTGTAAAAGAATACTTGGCTGCTGATGCATTTTCTCGCTTATGGCAATCGAAAGAATGAATCTTAATATCTTAAGGAAACCGACAAAAATTTCCCATAAGCCGATTGGATGTTGAGGTAAATTTTTCGGACGGAAAATTTTGCAAATTTTTTCTTCCTATTCCGGCAGATTTTCTCGTGAACAAAATAAAAAGCAATAAAAATGTCTCAATCCAAAACTCTGTTATAAAAAAACCCATAAGTCTAGCTCGTGCTTATCATAGTTTGTGAAGCTACTCAACTTGCAGGAAAGTCAGAGAAAATTTTTCAAATTTTCTCGTTTATGGGAATTGGCATGTGGGATGAAAAACTGATTTTAAGATCGGACAAAAAAAACCATAAGTCGGAAACATGATATCGACATTTTATTCAAATAAATACATACAATCATTTGAAAATGATGCTGTGAGAAAATTGAAAAAATCTGCTTATTTTTTTTTTGAAGTCTAGGAGATTACAGCAACAGAACGACTCTGTGAATGAAAATCCAAAACCCCTCAAAAAGCTTAGTCAATAAGAAATGCTGATAAGTAGCGAATATTGCCACTTATTGGTATTGGTAAAAATAGCATTAATTACGAGTTTACTACACATTATTCTATTTCTATATTTTATCAGCATTCAGAGGATGAATCATTATTTAGCGAGAGTTTCCACGAATAAAGCATATTATTTTTTATCCTTCAAGAATATCTTTTTTTTTAAGTTTGATGTAGAAATTGAATAAATTGAATGCATCCTTTATTTATTACTATTCTTTGGTCAACATTTTATACGACTCAAGTCCATAACTATTTTTTTTTCACATATTTCAATTACACTAAAACTATTTTTTGTCGCACTAAACTTGACATTTCAATAAAAATTCTGTTACCTGACAATTCAACGAAAAAGACTGATAGGATATGATAATGATTTTTGAGTTAAATTAAATTAAACTGCTAAGTTTAATCCGAGGACATGATGACTTAATTCGGTAAGACAATTTAATGAATACGTAAATCCCTAAAATAACAAAAAGACGCATTTAAAAGTTCCGTTTTGTGACTGGAAAAAACATTGCTGCTCATGGTAATTTTGGATAAATAATTGTCACTATCAAAAAAATATTTAATCAAATAAGTTCTGCCTGTATCCTGTATTTGACATTATCATCATGCCTCCGCCTAATGGCTCCCAAGAATAAAGTTTGCAATGTACACGCCAAATCCCATGAAGAAATAAGCAATTTGTTTCCAATTATTGTCTCGCAGCAGTATTATTAAATAATTTTATGTTAAATTTTCAATCCCATGTTAGCAGTAGTTTTAATCAAATCACACAGCTGAAACTTACAGTAGATGAACTTTGGTGCATAGAGATTATTCACTAGTTAGTACAGAATAACTTGAGAACAAAAAATGAAAAAATGCTTTATCAATAATTGGAAAATAATAGTTTTTTACATGCCTTGTATAAGCCACTGTCAACCAATCATTTCATTGTCAAATTGTAATCACATTTATTATGTATACCCAATACAATAACAAAAATTTAACATTATTTCTTGGATGAACTGGTCGAAGTGCTCCCCATTCACTGACATATTCTAAACGGTTATAAAAATTAAAATCAAATTATTTAGTTAAAAAAATTGACAATGGAGTTAGACACGTTAGGAAATTGATTGTCACCACGCACTATATAAATGTTTATTAATATAAAACGTCGATATCATATTCCCGACTTATGGCTTTTTATTTCTGGTCTTGAAACCAATTTCCCTTCCCACATGCCAATTCCCATAAACGAGAAAATGAAAAAAAAAACACACAAATTTTCCTACAACTTCACAACTTATGGCTTCTTTTGAAATACATTAAAAGCTTATGGGATTTTTTGTATGATGTTTATCAATTATTGAAATCATACTGTTTGAATGCCATAAATGAGAAAGTTTGCCGGACGACGAAAAACATTTGCGCAAAGTTTTCCGCCCGGAAAACTTACTTCAACAGCCGATCGGCTTATGGGAATTTTTTTTCGGGTTCCTCATAATATCAAAATTCATTCTATCGTTTGCCATAAGCGAGAAAATGCATTAGCAGCCAAGTATTCTTTTACAAGATGGCACCCTTATTTCAACCCTTCAAGCACGTCCAATCCTTATGGGTTTTTTTTTTCACTATTACATAGTTATATGTGTTGATGTGTTAAAATGCCATACACGAGAGAATAAAAAAAAAAAATCTTTTTTTTTTGCAAAAAAATTTTTAATTTTCCGTATGCCTAGCACACTTGCGGTCGCTAGATTTTCATTTTTTTTGCTCAACACTGACATACTTTTCAGTGGTTAAAATCCCTAAAGCGAGAAAATCAGTCAGCAAAATCTGTCATTATCTGACGGTCTATTACATTAACTTTTAGGAGAGTGAGAAAGGTCACATGATAAATCATGTATATAGATGAGGACAATAAATGGTTTACAAACGAACGAAAACATTTAAAATACACAAAAATCGTCTCTCGAAAAATTCAACTATCACTGTTTACATATAGACATCTAATGTGAGTAATGTGAGGTTAAACAGAAAAGGTGTGTTTGAAGCGTGAAGTGGTACAATACTACATAGAACCACGATAGATGATAAATAAAAACATTATCGGAACAATCTAACTACATGTGCAGCTTCATTAAAGTGATTTTTAACAGGGTCGTTTAAAGAAGTGACATTTGAAAACAAAGCGCTTTTGGCTATTTCAATATTCTCCAGCATATCTAGTTTCTTGAAGTTGGAGATATTATGTAGCATAAATCTCCCAACGATAACAAGTCCGCTTTTGGCTTACATCTAAAACAAAATAATCACTCTTTTGATCCTCAGACAAACTTCAAAATGCTACATGATATCTCCAACTGCAAGAAACTAGATATGCTGGAGAATATTGAAATAGCCAAAAGCGCTTTGTTTTCAAATGTCACTTCTTTAAACGACTCTGTTAAAAATCACTTTAATGAAGCTGCACATGTAGTTAGATTGTTCCGATAATGTTTTTATTTAACATCTATCGTGGTTCTATGTAGTATTGTACCACTTCACGCTTCAAACACACCTTTTCTGTTTAACCTCACATTGGATTTCTATATGTAAACAGTGATAGTTGAATTTTTCGAGAGACGATTTTTGTGTATTTTAAATGTTTTCGTTCGTTTGTCCACCATTTATTGTCCTCATCTATATACAAGTTTTATCATGTGTCCTTTCCCACTCTCCTAAAAGTTAATGTAAGTAGTTTATAATTTTCAATTCTTTTTGGCTTAAGTGTAAATTTTTTTAGATATTGACTCTTTTATGCTTCTGATGATGGTCTCTTAGTAGACCGAAACGCGTCAGCAATAAATAAAATGAAATTTTTGTGAAGTTAATTGGACGCATACCAAACCTACCCCTCTTATTACATTTTCTAGGCTTCATCATATTATAATTGCAACTGAGGGCACAAGAGAATGACTACTTTTGGGAAAAATAACTAGGGTTATGATGCCCAATGCGGGAATGAAAATGGTTGAGGGTCGACTGATGGATTATGGATTGAGAGGTTTCTCGTCACATGATGAGAATCGGATAAAAATTGCCTCTTATTATGCAATACAAAAACCACGAATCTCAGGGCGAAGCAGCAAAAAATTCAAAAATTGATTGATTATTTGTTTGGATTTCGTCTTTCCAGGTACTGTTGACATAGTTAAAATCAAACAACAATTTACGACATGAAAATTTTAATCATATTTCCAGAATTTACATACACTTAAAGCAACCATTACCAAAATTTGGGACCGTCCCCAGGCGATAGAAAAGGATAGACTTATCCGAAAAATATTCAGTACAGCGGGATCTTTTATCTCATCCTGGCATCAAGCGTGTAGAATTGCTTCCCATATAGTTACTGATAGATATACAGGGTTAGGAGAAATTACCAGAAAGGTCGATTTTTCCAGAAGATACACGAGTTAGCAAAAAATGTCTGAGATAAAAGTGGTGAGGCTTTCAAAAATATACATATCTGTATTGAATTGGAATATACAGGGTCGGTCATAAATTCATGACAGATGAAAGTTGCATTTTTGAAATGGCTCCCTCCTTATATTATTTGATATTTCAATTCTTCGTTCAATTTTGAGCAAAAATTGTGATACAAATAATGTTCCTAGATTCAATCGTTATTGAGATATCGCGTTTTGAAAATGACATTTTCGCACCTTTGGCAAGCTATAAAACTCAAACGGTTCAAGATAGGAAAAAATGGTCTGTACTTTCTGATCCTAACTTTTCAAGAGCTGTTCTGTCATAAGACTAGAAAGTATTGCCAACTGTCAACCTTTTTTCGACCCATTTTGACATTTTTGGACAACAATTAATTTTATGTTCCTAGATAGATCTTGAAAAGTTGAGACTAGATAGTGCAATCCGTTTTCCTCTATCTTGAACCGTTTGAGTTTTTTTGATATGATATTTTTGCATGTTTGACATGCTATTCAAACATGCAAAAATATCATTTATAAAACGCGATAACTCGAGAACGGCCAAATTTAGGAACATTATGTGCACAATAATTTTTTCTCAAAATTGAAGTAAGAATTGAAATATCCAATAATATACAGGGGGTTCCATTCAAAAAAAGACAACTTTGATCTGCCATAACTTTATGTCCGACCCTGTATGTTTCAATTCACCACAGATATGTAGATTTTTTAGAAGCCTCACAACTTTTATTTGAGACATTTTTCTCTAGCACGTGTCTTTTATCGTGTCTATCTTTTGAAATAATGTATGTATTCGTATGTCGATTCGTCTCCTAGTTATAGTCCTCCATAATTATAACTCAGTAGTCACCAATGTAGACAAACCTCACGTGATCAGACAAAGGGAAACGATTGAAAAGTCACGTGGGATAAACCATCACACGAGCCATCACATCATCGTCAATATCACGAAGTGGCGTAACTTCTTTTTACTAATTATTCAGGAGAAGCATTTGCAAGATTTTTGGAGATTTTATTGCAGCGTCAGCCAAAACCTTCTATAGCCACGATGTTCTTGTCACGGGCCGTTTTTGACTCTACGTATTTCCGTTCCATTATGGTTGAGATTGGGTAATTTTAGTTCCACCGTACCTATCAGGTTGTTCGGTTGTTGCACTTTTTATAAACTCAGGCAGTATGAAGAGTGACTGCTACTTACTTGGTCGCCACACATCGTAATAGCATTTTTCCTCCTAATAACTTTTCTTGAAACTTCATCTATCCCCGTTATCAGTTTGACTGGCAAGAAATGGCTCTGTATTTACACACACACTTTCAGGACATGCCAACGGTTCTAAATAACTCGTGTGCCATTTTACTCACTGTTCTCATGTTGTTTTATGGGGAAAACAGTTCTTTTTAAGGGAAATTACGTTTGTTTATGTTTTTAAACCAAGTCCCTTGAAGACAGCTGTTGATTTGAGGTTATGGAGTTTTGTTCTGTGATGTGACACCATTGCCAAACGTGTTTTTAGATTACGTGATGGGTGTATTTTCACTGTCGATCTCCGTTGAATCTATGGCACGTATGTCGTTCTTTTTTTTTCTCGATTGGGGATTGTTAGTGAGAATGAAGTCACTTTCCTTGGTGCTGTCTGTGTTTTCTTGATTAGTGGCGGATTGTTTGTGCAATCTACCTCCAGCCCTTTACGATGTTGCCGGTGTTCTTGTTGCTATTTTACCTTTGCTGCTTTTCTGGTTGTGGCGCATTCCCGTGTAGCAACACGCCCCAGATGGGTTGGCAACACCGCTGGATGATGCGACAAGACTGACGGGAAGTGACAGACGACAAGACGCCAGCTGATTCCCGCTTCGAATCGATCGACACGCGATTTTTGATAACTCGACCTAAATTCGCTATTTAGTTGTATACAGGGTGTTTCCTAAAGATTGGTAAAAAATTCGTTGTGTGATTCCTGGGGTATTTTCATGAAAAAAAGTTTCTATAAACATTTGCCGAAAAATGCTTCCTAAGGGAGCTACGCCCCTTTAAATAGGGCACCCCGAAGACGGTTTTTCCTCAATATTTCCGAAACCTTACATACAAAAATCATGAAATTTGGTACATCATACAAACTTTTAATGCTGAATGAGAATTTGAGCTCAGAATTTCAAAATTTTAATCAGGGGCGTACCATACTGGCGGGGTTAAAGGTTAATGGTACGCCCCTGATTAAAATTTTGAAATTCTGAGCTCAAATTCTCATTCAGCATTAAAAGTTTGTATGATGTACCAAATTTCATGATTTTTGTATGTAAGGTTTCGGAAATATTGAGGAAAAACCGTCTTCGGGGTGCCCTATTTAAAGGGGCGTAGCTCCCTCAGGAAGCATTTTTCGGCAAATGTTTATAGGAACTTTTTTTCATGAAAATACCACAGGAATCACACAACGATTTTTTTACCAATCTTTAGAAAACACCCTGTATATTGTAAATAAAATACTAGATTACGAGTGTGTCTACTTTGCTCACCCGCAGAAGTCCCACATGGTACTGGTCCTAACCAGTGTTGCCAGGTTGGAATTTGTCATTTCAGTAGGCAGAAGTTGAAAAATTCTGTAGAAATCAGTAGAGAGGTAGAAATGTTGGGGATGGTATATAGCGCCGCAGGCGAATTTTTTTTTGAATTTCCCCTCCTTTCTAATAAATTTCCCCTTATTTTTAGGAGGTCATCTTTAGATCGCGCTTCATTTTGCAGTCTAGCAATTGATTTTTTCAATTTAAACTTGACTAACCACCAACCTCATTGGTTAATTCTAGTTTCAATCTTGGCCTATTTATAACAAATTAATCCATCATAATATGAAAAAGGTACCTATTTAAAATGATATTTCATTTATTAAATTGATATTTCATTTATTAAATTGATATTTCAAGATGATTTTTCTATTACGTTTCAAAAACAATCTTACTTTTATTATTTTTTTAAAACTTGCTACTTTTACAGGACCTTGATTTTGATTGACAAATCTTCAGATAAAATCCAGATAAATAAAAAAATAGGTTCTCTGAAAAATATATTTTATTGAATAATAAATGCAAATTGGCTTATAACAAAAAAATATTCTGGAAAATAAACTTAAAAGTAGGTAATAACAGCTAATCAGACTCAGAATCAGTGAGATTCAGATTGGTGTTCTTCTTCTAAAGCAACAATTTCCTTTGAAAAACTAACAGCAAAACAGTTTTTGTTTCTGGTTCTTAAGTAACTTTTCGCATGTAAGTTGCCCACAATGCCGGCGGTTGAAAGCTTATTTCTTTGATTTGTTTTCAGAAGATTCACATTCGAGAACATTCGTTCGACATTAGCAGAAGAATGTGGTAGAATCAGAATATTGAACACAAATTCCGAAAGAACTGGGAACATAGGGGACTCATCGCTGTAGCGCATCTTCTCAATCTTTTGCCAAAAAGCTTCAATGAAAATGTTTGCATCATCTTTTATATCAGTGTTTCTGAGAAGGCGTCATTCATTATTAATCATTTGTAAACTGTTTTCACAAATTAAGTTAGGAAACAGAACTGCTAAGGGAACAATAGTGGGATTTATTTTCTCGATCACATTTTTAGGGCTTAATAAGTTGCAATTGATCAAAATTTGATCATTAAAATCGGAACGTTGATTCATTTGATTGGCTGCCTCTATAAAAAATAGCAGACATCTTTTTCTAAGCGAGCTTTTTCATTTTCTGCAAGTGAATTGGCTGATACGGATACTTTTGCGCCCAAATATATGTTTTCCAATGGAACAAAATGAGCCGGATTCTTATAATTTATTTCATTTAATGGAACGTCCAATATTATCTTTCTTTTAATGAAGCACTCCAGAAATGTTCTATAAATGGCAGTAATAGAACTGTGCAATTCAGCTATTTTAGGCTCTTCAGACTGCATTTGTCTATTTAAATCATTGAAAAATGACAGAGAAAATTCAATGAACTGCAAATAGCATTTTGTAGATGGATCGCGCAATTTAACGAGAACATTTTCTACAACTAACAGTCGCTCTGTTGCAAGTGCATCAATAAAAAATAAAGTCGATGCATCGTATTGTTCTAGGACTCGACTAACTGCCGCTTCCAACGAAAGCCACCTCATTTGAGCTGGATGTAAAATTTTATGTATTTTAGTATAAGTGAAATTCTGAAAATCTTTGAAAAGTTCAATTCTTTTAGGGCTGTTGGCGAAATAATTGTGAATATCTCGAATTAAGTCTTCGATACCCCTTGGCAAACACTGGCATGCATTTGATACACATAGATGAAAACTATGTTGGGGTTTTTGGTCGCAATGGAATACTGGAATTAACGAAAACGGCAGAAAGTTTTATTCTGCTTCTTTAACTTGAAAAATGTCGAATTTACTCGGAACAAAAATGCTGCGATCATAACAGTGACGTATATTCCAACTGACTTGTTTGACATACTTGACTTAAACCTAAAGAAACTAAAAGTAACTAGCGCTAAGATTGCCAACACAAATTTAACATTGATTGCGGTGATGCCGCATTGATGTTAATCTCTAACACTCCCCCTCAATGGTAAATTTGTATTTTCCAGCAACTATTCCCTCAAATCACATTTATTACTAAACTTTCTAAATAGGGCCAAAGACAATGGCTTTGTGAACAAATCAGCAACTTGATTGTTGGTTGGGATGTACTTTAATATTACCACCTTATCTCTAACCTTATCCCGAACAAAATGGTAGCGTATGTCCACATGCTTCAGTCTCTTATGAAACTCAGGATTATTACACACTTTGATCGCCGATTGATTGTCCTCGAAAATAACTACACTCAAAGATTCCACTTCTAACACTTCTGAATCAAATATTTAACCCTTTAGCCAACATGCCTCACTTACAGCTAAGCTAAGTGCCACATATTCGGCCTCGGTGGAGGACAGTGCTACGGTGCCTTGCTTTCTGGAAGACCAACTCACTGTACATCCAAAAACTTTAAAAATGTAGCCCGAACTTGACTTTCTATCACTCCTGTCCCCCGCCCAGTCCGAATCCGCATACCCTTCGATAACATTTTTGTAATTATTCTTCTCAAACACCAAACTATAATTCAATGTACCCTGTACATATCGAAGCACTCTTTTCAAAGACTGCCAAAGTTGTAGACTTGCCGATGTTTGATACCTGCTTAAAATACTTATTGATATGCATAAGTCGGGGCGTGAACATAACATGGCGTACATCAATGAGCCTATAACTCTTCTGCACTTATTCTCTATCTCTTTATTTTCTGAACTTTCCCTCTTAGTTCATCGTGTCTATAGTTAAGATCCATAGGTGTACTACAGGGTTTACAAGTTTGCATATCAAATAATTTCAGAACAGTTTTGAGATAAATAGTCTGATTAATAGTTATTTTGTTCTGTGATACATTTTGGGTAACGATCATACCAAGAAAATGTCTAATTGGGCCTAAATCTTTCATTTTAAAATTCTCTCTCAAACCCTGCTTTATTTTGTTTATTTCAGAACTATCACTGCCAGCTAATAACAAATCATCTACGTGAAGTAAAAGGAATATCTTACTTGATTCTGTAATTTTTGTATAAATGCAATACTCATTTTCAGACCTTACAAAATTTAAACTTAACATCAAATTATTAAACTTTGTATACCAATTTTTTGGTGATGTTTTAAGACCGTATAGAGATTTTTTTAATTTCACAATTGTTCCTTCCCTTTCACCGAAACCTTTAGGAAGTATAATTAATACATCATCAGCTATATCTCCATTTAGAAAAGCGCTACAAACATCTAGTTGTATAATCTGATAATTGAAGTTATTACATAGAGCTAGAAAAATTCTTACAGATGGTAATTTGGCAACAGGGCTGTAGGTGTCATGATTGTACATTCCAATTTGTTGAAAGCCTCGTGCTACCAATCGAGCTTTGTAAGACTTCACATTGTCCACTTCATCTCTCTTAACGTTAAAAACCCATTTACACTCGATTGCTTTACTTTTAATGTCACTATCACTCACACTATACCATGTTTCGTTTTCTTCTAGTGCATCAATTTCAGCTTTTATGGCTTCTTTCCATTTTCCACAATCGCTGCTCACCAAAGCATCGTCATAGCTCATAGATTCGACGTCTTCATCTCCCATTGATAGCAAAACATTGTCCATGTCCATTTCATACTCATCGTACTTCGGGTTTCTTCTTTTTTCTCTCCGTAGGTCATATCTACCATATACAGTGTCATCAACCACTTCGGAACCATCACTTGCAACTTCTGGAGGAAGATTTTGTCCACTTCCACTGTCATTTTCATTTTCATCGTCTTCAGATGCACTTTCATCAATCACATCTTCATTTTCTTCTTGATGATTAGTTATTTTTCCGGAGACGTCCACTATTGGTTTTTCATGTTTCATATTCATCTTTTCTGGTAGAAAGATCACGTCTCGATGAGTCTCTATTTTATGAGTCTCTGTTATAAATATTCTGTATCCTTTCACGTCTATTCCGTAACCAACAAACCAACCTAGTTTGTTTTTGGGGTCCCATTTGAGTCTGGTCTCTTTGGGTATAAGTACTGAGACAGTACTTCCAAAAGTTTTGAAACTGTGTATATCTACGCCACACCTAGTCATAGGAATTTATATAGATTTTAGATGCCGTTTCGGTGTGTTTTGGTCTTGTCTTGAATTGTGTGTGTGGTTTCGGTGTTTTGTGGGGGAATTCGGGCCCCCCTGCGCACAGGATTCGTGGAGCAAGATAGTTTGGGGACTTAATGGGGGGACGGGGGTATTGGGAATTCAGGTTTTAGGCCGCCTTTCTTTGTAGTTGTTGAGTTGAGATGGCGCTTCGATTCTTTGATCGTTTGCTATTAGAATGATTAGATGGCGTTGCTGATCTGCGATTTTTAATGGCGTTTGAAGCAGGAATTGCATATCGAATCGATGATGCTGTGTATGACGTCATAGGGTTGCCTGTTGAATGATTCTCACTCAAAGTAGACAGGTGTTTGGTGCGTACTATTTGATTCTTTAATCGTTTGCTATAAGAATGATTTGATGGCGTTGGTGAGCTGCGATGGAGATGTAGATTTCTTCATAGTTTTTTGAGCTAATCGTTGATGACGCGTACTATTGATTCAATATTTGAAAAAAAGCATAATTTATAGTGTTACGAATGAGGAGATTTTAGATATATTCAAAATTGAAAAACAAACATAGTCACTATAATATTTGGAAAAATCTTAGATTTAAAAAATTGAAAAACAGACATACTCACCATATTCCCATTGCATATCCAATCGAATAAATTAAACACATAAAGACACTTCAAAAAATCATATATTTTCAGGAATACAGATTCTATCCAAAGTACATAATCGCAGGTACTTGAGGAACATAGGGTACATAAAAAATTACTTTTACGATGATACAAGAACTAATATAGATATATTGATCTTTTCATATAAAGATTGATAGCTCCTTGACTTTGAACTCTTGTGCCAAATTGAAGCCCTGCATTGCGATGATCTTCATGATGGATAGGTTCTAGAAAAAATCAAACAAAAATAAGATAATTTTGAAAATGATAAATGATGTTCATTGAAAAATTATCAAAATTAAAAAAATTTTAGATACACTAACCCGATTATGTCTTATTACGACGTTATGCTGTTGAATCAATTGACTAATTTTGTTCGACCACATTTCAAACTTTGGAGAATTCTTCAAAAATAAAATTATATTTGCAGTTTTTCAGCAAGTATAACATGGTTAAAAAAAAATATAACTACCTTAAACTAGTTGCTGTTGCTGTCGGCTGCTGGGTGCCTAACGAGCTCAAACAGGGTCTGCGGATTAGGCTTTCTGACGTCCTTCAACCCCCGAAAGACAAGAGCATACTCCCCTCCAGCAAGATCTTCGAGGTTCTTTTCCAAAATTGATGTCACTCGTTTTGGGAGAAAGACAACGCTCTCTTCCAATTCCAGGAGTAAGCACTCCCCGAATACGCCGTTGGTTTTTTTCCCAGCAACAATTTGTTGAGGGATGTTTAGCGGAAGGTTTTGAAGCTTCTTCACAGGCTTGTCGTTTTGGGCCAAGCACACCGCATTAACAGTAGAAAGGTCCATGCTATGATAACAAACAAATTCTATAAAATAATTATTTTTTAAAAAAGTATTTACCTACCTTTTATGTAACGCTCTTAACACTCCTCCCCACACACAATGATCACAGATGTTATTACTGTTCTTACGACGACGACCAAGGCTTTGAATAGACTGAACTAATAGAAACACACATCCTTTGTCGTTCCGAACCAGATTGCAAACCATGCAATTTATTAATATAACAATGAATGCTTATCCACATCGGTTACACGAGATTCAATAAACAATGGTGCCTTGTTTTCTGTAATTCCACTGCAAAATGCATCTATTAGCACATCGAAACATCTAAAAACATTTTCGTAAATTTTATTCAAATCATCAATAATTTTATTGAGTTCATACGAGGGTTCATAGTACATAATTTCCTTCAAACATTGGGGTTCTATGCATGCAGATATGCTATAAAGAGATTAAATAACCTTGACAATATTGATCTGTTCAATCTGATCTTCGAGTAATTCGTGAAGAATGCCAAGAACAGTTTCAAATCTTGTAATATAGCACGTACGCTTCATCGTTTGCTATTGGAATTAGATGACGTTTGAGGCGCATATCCAATCGATGACGCTGTTTATGACGTCATGAGGTTGCTTGTTGTGGAAAATGATTCCCACTCAAAGTAGATAGGTGTTTGGTGCGTACTTTATTTAATAATGATTTAATTCTTTAAACGTTTGCTAGAAGAATGGTTAGATGGCGTTGGTGAGCTGCGATGGAGATGTAGATATCTTCATAGTTGTTTGAGTTACGCGTACGCTTCGATTCTTTGATCTTTTGCTATTAGAATTAGATGGCGCTGTTTCATGGTGACTTCATATGGTTACCTGTTGTGGTAGATGATTGAGATGTAGATTTCTTCATAGTTTTTGAGCTAATCGTTGATATAGATTTCGCGTACTATTGATTCAATACTTGAAAAAGTAACATTTATATTGTTACGAATGAGGAGATTTTAGATTCAAAATTGCAAAAACACACTCACCAACGACTTAATACTCAACATATTCCCATTGCATATCCGTCAGATTTCTTCATAGTTTTTAAGCTAATCGTTGATATAGATTTCGGGTACTATCGATTCAATACTTGAAAAAAGCAACATTTATATTGTTACGAATGAGGAGATTTTAGATTCAAAATTGAAAAAGCAGACATACTTACCATATTCCCATTGCATATCCAATCAAATAAATTAAACACACAAAAATTTTTATATATATATATATATTTGTATATTATACGCTACTTGCCGACTTGGAGGACATAATACAAGTTAAAATTTTCTTAGGTCGTTTTCTTGAAATATTCAGTTTACAATATACGTCGTCAATTTGAAATTAGGAAGAGTATCAACCGGTTTAATAACTAATTTGATTCATAAAGACGTCAATAATAGATTTATGGATGATGCGTTTATTTTTGTTTCAACGTGACCCCATTTGGTGAGTTCTTTAGTTTATTCCCACTATCTACAAGGTTTGGTGAACGATGATTTTAGTTCTTTCTTTCGATTTGATCATCAATTATTGTTTGCTTTTGTAAGCACCCATTCATGCTTCGGGCTGGTATGGGTTTATTTACTTCATAGGAGATATAAGTGTTATCTGTGAAACTAACTCGTACTAGGCTTGCTTGGAGTTGGTAAGGGTCTATTCAGTTTTGTTAAAATAAAGCGGTTTTTATTTTTTTAATTTTTTTTCCCCGAAAACGAAGAGAGCTACGAAAAAATCACGAGACAAAAAAGTTGTATTTTTAGCTGCTTGTTTAGGTCGATTTAAAAACTTATGTTAAGTTGCAATTAACACTTAATAAATCATGTTGAATCTAACCTCAAAATCCTAAAAAATCCGGCTTTCTTTCACGTTTTGCACAATAAATTATGTGTTTTAAGGCTGCAGCTGTTGCTAAAATCGCCGAAGTGCGAGAAACAACCCGCGTGGAGAGAATTGGGGCCCATTGACATATTAGAGGGCTGGGACTCGATGAAAGTCTTGAAGCTCGAAATGTAAGGAAATTGTTCTGTCAATAATCTTCATGACAAATCCGGCTTTCTCTCAGGTTTGCACAATAAATTATGTGTTTTAAGGCTGCAGCTGTTGCTAAAATCGCCGAAGTGCGAGAAACAACCCGCGTGGAGAGAATTGGGGCTCATTCTCATATTAGAGGGCTGGGACTCGATGATAGTCTTGAAGCTCGAAATGTAAGGAAATTGTTCTGTCAATATTCTTCATAGCAGCCTTGTTTATACTCAGAATTCTTTCACATATTGTGTATTTGATATTACATTGAATATCTCGAAGTATAGGTGTTTTTCAATTATTTTCACCACATTATCGTTTAAAATAATACAGGATATCTCAAAAAGAAGTCGATAAATTATATAAAACCACTTACACCCCTTTTCACTCATTCAAATAGTCATAATGACAACAAACATCTTTAAGTTAATCATACACAACATTACATTCAATTTCATAAATGAAACTATCCGTGTCTGTATACAGAAGCTTAGGTTTTTCAGAAAAAGATTTTTTTAGCATGAAATTATAATGAAAATCACAGGTACATTGTAATTTTTGAAATGTTCAAAGTACACATACCGATGTAAAGGGGTTTATTGAAAATGAGATTTGTTTTTTTATTTCTATAGTCACCAGACCTTCAGCAAAAATTGTTAGGTTATGAAATACTGCACTGGAAATCAGATTGCTTGCATCATATCGACCCTCCCACTTCAGAGTCTACAATTTCATAAATGAGAGAATCAGTATCTGTGTGTGTGTGTGTAAAGAACAGTACAATTTTGAAAACGATTTTTCATGTAGGTATCCATAATGAAAGTTGTAGAGATAGTAGTTTTAACCAAATCTAAAATACACATTCTAACATGAATAGGCTTGTTGAAATAAACCTCCGATTTAGCCAATTCTATAATTACCAGGTTTTCGCTAATTGAAAAAGGCCAAAGGGGTCAAATATAACGTTGTGAAAAATAAATTAACGTTTGACGATTACTGGGATTCTCTGAGACATTCAAAAATTATCGTCGTCACTCAGCGTTCCATTCGTTCCAATGCTCACAATGTCTACAGCATTGAGCGAACTAAAGTTGCGTTGAGTGCCAACGATGATAAAAGATTTCTGCAAGAGAATACCTTTGATACTCTTCCCTTTGGACACTATTCAACTTTATAGCGTTTTTTAAAAATACAATTTCAGTATTGTCTCTGGGTAAATAACTTTAATCGATGTGCCGACTGTGCAAACTTCAGTTGAATCACCGTTCAGCCGACCAAACCTTGTAGATAGTGAGAATAAACTAAAGAACTAACCAAATGGGGTCACGTTGAAACAAAATAAACGCATCATCCATAAATCTATTATTGACGTCTTTATGAATCAAATTAGTTATTAAACCGGTTGATACTCTTCCTTTGAAGCAATTATCAATTTTTTCCCATTGAACTCTATTGTTTTATTTTGATTCTTCAACTAACCTCATCCCAACTCGCTCATTTTTCAAAATCAATAATTGCCCTCTAATAATTTTAAGATGTTGCAAATTGGTCTGAATCAATCGAAGAATGTTTCTGGGTAAATTATCATGTAACACTTATTATTAAATTTACAGAATAACCTACTCATTCTACGAATCCAATGGCTTGTCGTTCTCTCACAAGGCTCGTCGAACAGAAATTTCTTCATTTTCTGCTTTTTTCAACAACACCTTGTATGAGAAAGACATATTGGTTGAAAAAATAATCAACTTACAACTATTCAACGCCGTTGATTTGGTGCTGGTTTCAACTCAATTTGGGAGGATGAACTTGAAATAGCTTAGCAGGTGATTGTCGGCTATAATCCTTCTAGGCAGGAACAACACACCTCCAATTGTAGTAGAATAACCACCAAATCCGGTTTGTTGTTTTCTGGAAGACAGTAAGTGTTGTTTACTTGAATATAAAATAAAAACGAAATGTGCATTGATGAAATATCCTCAAAAATTAAAAAACGTGAAGTTTATTTTTACCTGATTTAATTTCAAACGATGGATTTTCAAGTGAAGTTCGAATTGATATTGTTTTTTCGAAAAGTTTCGCAATCAACTTTTTGCGAGGAACAAACTCCGGTTGCTTTGTGGATTTCTGTAAATCATTTTATGTTGAATGCGATTACATAAAAATTAAAATTGTAAAATAGTCAAGTACTCCACATCATTCAAAGATTAATTGAAGCCCTACATTGCTATCATCTAGAAAAGATCAAACAAAAAATAAGATAATTTTTAAAATGATACTAACCACAGTACTACAAAAACCTACAGGCATCTCCTCTTCACAGTACCAACTGCCAAGTCTGGTCTGCGCTGCTGAAAGCTTAACCTGAATTGGTTGGGTGTATCGTTGTGGAAGAAAAACCATATTTTTCTCCAATTCCACTAGAGGTAAATCATCAAATTTGGATAGAACTATACACATTCCAATAATAGGATTTATTTGTGTAAGATTCATTTTCTAAAAATGATAAGGTGAAACACTATATAGTTGAATGGAGAGTCAACTTACCAATGCAACAGCCACTAACAATCAAAGAGAACTAGTTTTTCAACTATTCTAACGACGATGTTGAATGCTTTGAATGAATTAAAACTATAGTTCACTTAATAGAAACACATCCTTGTTGTTCGAAGCAAAACGCATACCTTGTAACTATCATTCTAACAATGAAAGCTTCTCCCCATGGATCGAAATGTGTGTGTGTGTGTGTGTGTGTGTAAAGAGATTTAAAGTACTTACAATGGGACATTGTTCTTGTCATTTCACTGCAAAATGCCTCTATAAGCACATCGAAATAATAAAACATACTCATTTTCGATAAATTTTACTCAAATCACCAATAATTTAATGAGGAACTTGCATCAAATTTTTTTATTGGTGAATTTGAGAGCCCATGAAAAATAAAGATACCCATATTTTTTCTTTTTGTTGTAAGTCAAAAATTGACGGAGATATAACTCTTTGAAGTGTGCAATTGCAATGTTATGACGTCATAACACGTCACTGGATCAGTAATTTTAACATCAACAATCTTGAATAGCTCAGTTGTCCATTTCGGAGTATATCCCTTTTCAAATACGTGCTTTGCTTTACAAATTCGCACCACATCGCCAATACGAAATTTTCGACGATTTGTAGATATTTTAATGTGACTGTAAACAGTATTGAGCAGACCCTTTTCATGTTTTTTGCTCACATCATGAGGCTTCATTTTGGTCACACTATGTTTTTGAGAATTATAGCTTTTCACAATATCTTGTAAAATATCCACCCACTTATAGGTCCCATGCAAACTGAAATACTTGAATAGTTTTTCTTTAATCGTTCGTATGGAACGCTCAACCATGGCCGCTTTTTTATCTGTATAGGTATTATAGTGGTTTATGCCATATTGACGCATCAATCGTTGAAAATGTCCATTGTAGAATTCCTTTCCTTGATCTGATTGCAAATTTTTTGGACTACGATGTGATTGTTTGAGAATTTTCGCAAAGGCTCGGGTTACCTCGTCACCTGACTTGCTTTTTAATGGTTCAGTCCACACAAATTTTGAAAAACAGTCTATGATGATGAGAAAATATTTGTAGCCTCTGTTATCTTTCGCATACAAATCCATTTGTACGGCGACGGGGAAAATTCCTTCTTATTGGCTTGAACAGCTCGGTATGCAATCATGATAATATTATATTAAAAAAATATTAGTAGACTTGGACACGAATTTTTTTTCTTATCACATATTTATATTTTATCATACATATTAGATTTGATTATCGAAATAGTAATTCCAAGTCCGGTTGTCCTCGTGCTCTGCAGTAGCGGCTACATACTGGATAGCAAGAGGTCGCCGCCTTGAATAAAGGCAAACCCTATCAGTATGATGGATTGAATCGTTAAATTATAGGATCATGATGAATTTCGCACAAAACATGACTTATTTAACAGTAAAAAATGCTTTCAAAATCTGTTTTCTGTACGATAAACGGTTCCGCAGATATTCGCAAGAAAAGATTTCTGTTTTTCAATTAAAACACCTTGAATCTCTAAAATGATGAATTTGAGGAACTTAACATGCAATAATGATAATATTATATTAAAAAAATATTAGTAGACTTGGACACGGATTTTTTTTCTTATCACATATTTATATTTTATCATACATATTAGATTTGATTATCAAAATAGTAATTCCAAGTCCGGTTGTCCTCGTGCTCTGCAGTAGCGGCTACATACTGGATAGCAAGAGGTCGCCGCCTTGAATAAAGGCAAACCCTATCAGTATGATGGATTGAATCGTTAAATTATAGGGTCATGATGAATTTCGCACAAAACATGACTTATTTAACAGTAAAAAATGCTTTCAAAAGCTGTTTTTGGTACGATAAACGGTTCCGCAGATATTCGCAAGAAAAGATTTCTGTTTTTCAATTACAACACCTTGAATCTCTAAAATGATGAATTTGAGGAACTTAACATGCAATCATGATAATATTATATAAAAAAAATATTGGTAGACTTGGACACGGATTTTTTTTTTTTATCACATATTTATATTTTATCATGCATATTAGATTTGATTATCAATATAGTAATGCCAAGTCCGGTTGTCCTCGTGCTCTGCAGTAGCGGCTACATACTGGATAGCAAGAGGTCGCCGCCTCGACTAAACGCAAACTACATCTTTTTGTACTTCCAATATCAATCCAAAACTTAGCGTTGAGTTGGGGTATTATTATGTGTGGTAAAGTTGATGAAATATTATTTAGATGTATCAAGTTTTTTCGTTCTGAAAACTGTCCAAGGTAAAATTTCCATCATGCATATTATATGGATGAGTGTTATCTACATGGGACAATGGTTCATTGTCAGTACAATGGTTTCTGTTTTTATTTTGTGAGTCGGCATTACCGTTTCCTATGAATGAGGTATAAGAGTTGACCTAAGGGCCTCAGGGTTATCTGCTAGTGACGCATTTTCTTGATAATTAATTTCCGCAAAATTTAAGGGTTGATTATTTATTTTCACAAAACTTGAAAAAGATGATGTGTCCATTGGTTCCGGCTGATTAGAATTAAATTGATTGTGTCTCACATTTTTAGATGGTGGTTTAAAAATTGGTCTCTGAAAATTCCTCTGTTGCGAATAACTTGGTTGAAATTGATTTCTATTAAATCCAAAATTTTGTCTTTGAACATTATTAATCATTTGTGGTCTTTGAAAATTCTGATTTAAGTTTGGTCTGTGAAACACCACCAGGTCCCCCAAGTACCTACAATAATGTACTTCCTGAAAATATATGATTTTGAAGTGTCTTTGTGTGTTTAATTTATTCGATTGGATATGCAATGGGAATATGGTAAGTATGTCTGCAATATTGTCGAGGTAATTTCATCTCTTTAGACTTCATAGAAACCCAATGTTTAAATTAAATTATGTACCAATAAACCGATAAAATTTACGAGTATGTTCTATTATTTCGATATGCTTGCATATTGCAGTGGAACAAGACACCATTGTTCTCTGAATCTCTTTACACATATTCCGATGTGAACAAGCATTAATTGTCGTCTAGCTGTCTACTTTGAGTGGGAATCATTTTCCACAACAGGTAATCCTATGACATCATATACAAAGCGCCCCGTCAATACTTTTTTCCCAACGGGCACTCCTTTGACGTCATACACAATGAAACAGCGCCATTTATTCGATAAGACTTCAAACGCCATCTAATTATTTTAATAGCAAACGATCAATTGAATCGTACTATATTAAATAACTCAAAAAACTATAAAGAAATCTGCATCTCCAACGCAGCTCACCAACGCCATCTAATCATTCTAATAGCAAACGATCAAAGAATCGAAGCGCCATCTCAACTCAACATCTTCAAAGAAAGGTGGCCTAAAACCTGAATTCCCAATACCCCCGTCCCCCCATCAAGCCCTCAAACTATCTTGCTCCACGAATCCTGTGCGCAGGGGGGCCCGAATTGCCCCACAAAACACCGAAACCACACACACAATTTAAGACAAGACCAAAACACACCGAAACGGTATCTAAAATCTATACAGGGTGTCCCAGCAAGGGTGGCCACCGGCCATATCTCAGAAACTACTGGACCTAAAAGTTCAGGAAAAAAAAATTATCACTAAAGTGGCCACGAGAAAATGCTGGGAAATATTTATAACTTCGAAATTTTTCCGCTAGGGGGCGCAATCAAAGCTTAAATATTAAAATTCGAAATTTCTCCGGAAATTCTCAGACTGAGGTATATCTTTATCAACATGGTTAGAAAACCTAATTTCACGTCTTTTTGGTACAGGGCTCATTGGCGTACCGATCTTCGTGTGAGTAGGGGAAGGTAGTGAAAGTGTAATTGTTCAAGTGGCTGTAACTTATAAACGACTTGTCCGATTTTGTTGCGTATAGGCTTGTTTGGAAGATAAATGTGAGTACTTTCGTATATCGTATCCAGTGATGCGTGATTGTCTCCAGAAAAGTTGCTAGAAGGCGTAATTTGAATTAAAAACTGTTATTTTCGTTTCACCGCAAAAATTTAAATGGTACGGTATAATTCTGATAACAGAATCGAAATGAAGATTGAATTTACAAGAAAAAACCTTAAAAAAAAAAAAAAAAAAAAAAAAAAAAAACCTTAAAAACCTTAAAAACCTCAAAACATTAAATTTTACATGATTTGGACTAGTTATTATTATCAGAATTGTACCATACCATTTAAATTTTTGCGGTTAAATGAAAAACACTGTTTTTAATTCAAGTTACCCCTTCTAGCAACTTTTCTGGAGACAATCACGCATCACTGGATACGATATACGAAAGTACTCACATTTATCTTCCAAACAAGCCTATACGCAACAAAATCGGACAAGTCGTTTATAAGTTACAGCCACTTGTAGGGGAAGGTAGTGAAAGTGTAATTCACTTTCACTACCTTCCCCTACTCACACAAAGATCGGTACGCCAATGAGCCCTGTACCAAAAAGACGTGAAATTGTCTAGGTTTTCTAACCATGTTGATAAAGATATACCTCAATCTGAGAATTTCCGGAGAAATTTCGAATTTTAATATTTAAGCTTTGATTGCGCCCCCTAGCGGCAAAATTTCGAAGTTAAAAATATTTTCCAGCATTTTCTCGTGGCCACTTTAGTGATCATATTTTTTTTCCTGAACTTTTAGGTCCAGTAGTTTCCGAGATATGGCCGGTGGCCACCCTTGCTGGGACACCATGTATAAATTCCTATGACTAGGTGTGGCGTAGGTGGTTGTGACTATCACATACAAATCCAATGGACGTGAGTTCAATTCTCGCTATCGGATAATCTTTTTTCAGGCTTTGGATCATCGGGGTAGCAACTGAACCACAAATCTACATTCTATTTTAGGCACCTTGGTAGCGTATTGGTTTAGACTGTCACGTACAAATCCAAAGGATATGGGTTCCAATCTCGCTAACGGAATTTTTTTTTTCAGACTTTGGTGAGAATAAAATCTCCCCACCCCCCATCTCGATCCCAGGAAAAAAGCTATAAAAAATCCCCTGTAACTGCCATCTGTCAAAGCTGTCATTTGTCAAAGCTGTCAAGATCGAAGCGTCATGTCAACTGTCAAATCAAACTGTCAACTGTCAAATCAAACTGTCATCTGTCAAAAATATGTCTCGCCCACTTGAGCGCTGATTGGCCGGTGCAAGCCCCAAATTTCTCCCTATCCGACAGAAGTATCTCGAAAAGTATTATATTTCATCAATAGCTCGCATAGCTCAAAAATTAAAGGCACCTGACATACTGATATCCACATCCACACTCCCACATATCACGAGTCGAACTTTCCCGATAATCTCCGATGTGGCCCGACGCGGTCGCTTTTTTGATAGAACGGACCTTGGATTTTCTTATGGGGATTTACATGTAAAAATGGTCGAATTTTTTCCAGAACCCCCATTGCTTATCTACTTCTTTGTTGTAATAGATGAATGCTCACTGCTGATTCTTTGTCATAGATTTTCTTCAGCTTTTGCCACATATCATAGGATGTTTCACAAGACAGAATGTGGGTCAGTGGCTCCTGCTCCATACGTGTCACTATAACCTCTTGAGCTTTGGCATCATCTTTCATCCATTTTGTTAGGTTCTCATCAGCTGTTATTGGTTTGGGTCTGGATCCATCAACTACATCAAAATATCCTCGCCCCTTCAATATTATGGATATTTGAAATTTCCACACCGGCCAATTTTCGCCGTTTAATTTTATGGCTACACCACTTAGTCCGTTGTTACTCATTTTTCTTGGAAAACTTTCTTCGCGGACTTTTGTCCGACTGTCACTTTTTATTTCACGTGTACCGACACCGACTTTTCACCGCCCGTTTTTCCGTTTTACGCGAGCTCTGGGCCCATAACCTGTTGGGGTTTTTGGTCGCAATGGAATACTGAAATTAACGAAAACGGCAGAAAGTTTTATTCTGCTTCTTTAACTTGAAAAATGTCAAATTTACTCGGAACCAGTGTTGCCGACAGAAAGCTTTTTCAGTCCCCGAAAAATTACCCGAAACCTCATCGAATAACCCAAGCTTGATAAATACGACGTTGCCGCGGTTTCCGTTAAACTTTGTAATAAAGAACGTATATTTTGTCGACTTTTGTCAAGTTAATCCAATTTGTTTTTATTTTTAAACAAATGTACTACTCAAAAATAAATTAACTGTGCAGTTTGTTATCATTTTGGAGAAGACCAATAGATGTAAATTAAAAAAACTCCATGTACCTATTCAAGCAGCATTCTACAAAGTAAAAATAGTATTTTGGTATTATCTTTTTCTTAGCCTCTTCATTTTCATTGGATTAACAAGCAAAATTTGTTGTAGAAACTTATTTTTGCAGTATTCTTGAAAATTACCGCCTTCAAAATTTAAAATTTTATTTTTTTTAATGAAATTAGATGAAAAACAAGTCTATACAAAAAAGGCTTTGACGAAACCATTCATATTTGATAGGATAGGAAATAGAAATAAACAACAAAGATTTTCTTTTATTTTTTATTCCAAATGTTGGTATTCAGCATTGCTCTAGTCGGCTCAAACAACAATAATCCTTCCTGCCTTTCAATACCTTGTTTAGCGTAAAGTATGGACGCTATGTTTTCAGTACTTAGGCAATTTCTGTGATCGGTTTCAATTATATTCAAGTCGCTAAAAAGGCGCTCTACCGAAGCATTGGAGAATGGTAGAATAAAAAAGAAACGAATAACAATTTTTAAATTTTCAAACATTGGTACTCCTGCAGCATTTGTTAGAGAAAACACTCCTTCCCAATATTTTTGAGCATCATTGATGTCCAATGTTACCATTTGAAAATCGATTAAGGCATGTTTTCTCCATTCATTGTCTAAATCTTGTTCAACAATGAATTCTTTTAGAAAAGGGAACTTAATTAAAATTGGCTTCAATGATTTAATTTCATATTTTTGGGCATATTTGGGATTTACAATGTCAATTAATTTGAACAATTCATCTTGAAAGTTGAACCTTTTTTTAATTTCGGATACTACTTCAATATAAAAAGATAGGCAGGTTTTTAAAAAGCTAACAATTGCCTGATTGTCTTTAACCTCATTTTTCAAATTTTGAAACGATTCCGTAGCCAGCGCTCCCAAATAAACTTTCTCAAGTGGTACAAAATATCTAGCATCTGCATGATTTACAAGAAATATGTTATTTGTCCTTACATACGATATGTCGATATAGTTACAACACAAGTTTCGTAACAATAATTCAGTTTCTGGTTTTAACTTATGTAAGAGGGGTGTCTCGGACTGAAATAATGTATTGAAATCTGTGAGCAAACCTAACACATAAGACATGAACTCCAGATAAAGTTTTGTGAACTTGTTATTCATGGTATTCAGCATCTCATCATTCGTTTTCGATGGGTCTTCTAGACATAAAACACGAAAATATGCGTTTAATGGTTCGTATTGTTCAAGATCTCTATCTACACATGCTTTGATTGGAAGCCACCTGGTTGTAGCCGGAGTCAAAATCTTGTGAATGTCAGTTTTGAAAAACTCTTGAAACTCCCTAAACTTCACTTGTCCACAAAAACTTCTACCAAAATGCGAACCTAAATTTCTTAATAAATCTTCCACTGATCTTGGCAATTTCAAACAAGCATGAGATGCAGCAAGATGTATCGAGTGACAAGAACATTTAATGCATATAATATGCGGTAGGTCATTCTTGAGCAGAGCATAAACTGAATTGTTTTCTCCAAACATCACATTGCAGGTATCGGCGGAGAAACCTACTAAGTTTTGAAACGGAATACCTTTTCCTGTTATAGAGTTTTGCAAAGTCTGATACAAATCGACGGCCTTTCCAGAACTTACTTCAACCAGATCAAAAAATAATGTTAAGGCACTTTTACGCTTTTTATAATAAAAAATCACCGTGAACACACACTGTTTAACTGAACCCCTGTCCGTTGTCTCATCCATGATGAGAGAGAAAAATGTACCTCTTTCCTTTCATTCATTGATAAGATCTTCTCGAAAATTGTCACCCAATCCGCGTTTCAGTACAGCTGTTGCCTTAGTTCTTTTCATGCTTAGATTCCTTGCGATTTTTGAATCCGGGAATAAATCGGCACATAAAGGGCTCAAAGTATCCATTAATGAAAAGGGTAGGTTTTTCGTTGCCGAAAGCCCGCACAGTTTCAATTCTGCTCTTTTGATGTTAGAGGATGTTGGATTGATCTCATCAGTAATTTTTTTGTTGCTTTTTATAGTAGCCATGTTTGTCTTATGTTTGGATGAGATACTGTGACGCCTTATATCATTTTTGTGGGCAGTAATGTCCACGCAGCAGACTTTACAATGAGCATACTCATTTCCCTTGATTGTTTTCTTGGACATTTCTAGCCAATCCTTAAAAGCCGTAATTTTTAACCACGATGAAGAAAACTTATTGAGCTTGCTATATTTATCTTGCTCCGCCCTGTAATAAATTCTACATGTTGAAAGTGATTGATCATAAAATTAGAATTTCTTTCCTTTCTTTATTCAAAACTGCTTGCCTAACATCATCCTCACGTTCCGCTGACTTCTCTTTATGTTGATCAACATCAATTTCTTCTGAAACTTCTCCTGTACCTGAGCTTCCATTTAACCTGCAATTAATTCTACATTGTAAAAGTGATTGATCAAAAATCTATCAGTAGTAGGTAAACTTACCTTTCTTTACTTGAAACTGCTTGCCTAACCTCACCCTCACATTCCTTTGAATCTTCTCCATGTTGATCAACATCAATTTCTTCTAAAACTCCTTCCGTACTTGAGCTTGCCGTCGATGACCGTATATCAGAGTTCTAAAAATATACTGATTCGTATTTTGATTTTTTTAACGAAATTAGTTACGTGTGATGTAGATGATCCACTGATGACAGGAGAAGGATTCACTTGGGTTGCCCCTTTTGGCCTTATCAACCATTTATCCATGATATTACAGTTATAACACTATCACCAACAACCACAAGCACTATTACCTACTCGACACCTTTTTAATAATTTAATATCCACAACTGAACACCTACAATACAAGTAAACATGACAATCAACATCATACATTTAAGGTACAGGAGCAAAACGATTCTTGGTTAAGAATATTACTAAACTTAATGATTCAAAGTAATAGGTATTGGGTATTTTATATTACAATTTTAAATTTCAAATCCCCTATCTATTGTGGCACATAAAAATACGGAGAGATATTAACAAATAAGTTTGTTTTGTCAAGAAATAACCAACTATAATATTAGTAATCGTTTTTAATCCATAACCCGTTAGATTGCAATTCTTTTAAAACGAAATACACACCATAGAAGAATAATTCGGTACTCACAGATTAGAATACAAAAATGCACCCATCTACGTCTTTGCACACAGCATAAACTCCAGAATCCAGTATCCAGCCAGAATCACAGTTTGTTTTTGTTATTCGGTATAACGAAAATAGTCACCATGAAACAAAGAAACCGGGAAAAACGACAAACTTCATCCAAGATCCAAGTCAAGTTCATTGATTAATGACAGTCATTCGAGTAACATTCAATTTCGCTTGGAAGTGACAGATTTGCGCTTGCCAAACGGGAATCATTTGCCACAATTCACATTGTATTTGGCGTAAGAGTGACTTTGAAAACAAATTGAATGTGGATGATAGAATATGATTCCCGATTGCCAAATAAAAAACTGTCACTTCTACTTCGAAGTGAAATTGAATGTAAACCTTACACTAAATGTCAATTTGGCTAAAAGTCATAACACGAGACATTTTGATCTCGATACATTTTGCACGTTGCCATTTTTGCATCGACAGTCTTTCAGGAAAACGACAAAACGAGTTGAGGTTATGTCGCTTGTTTATGTCCTTGCCTTGTAACTTGTAAGTTATTAAACGGAAAGGTTGGTGCAGAACCGCAATAAATGTCTAGAGTTACATCCATGTGAGTAGTGCCCTCCTTATACCGGTTTCGTCCCGAAATTGGACTCATCAGTAAGGCAGCTGGCACCGCTCACACCGATGCAACTCTAGCCACTACCCTAATCTGGGTAAATGTGCAGTGGTTGTTTTTAGACAACCACTGCCATCTATTGGCTCGCAAGTCTGCGAACGCAAATAGATGTGGAGTATGTTCGAGCTGTACTTTCATTTGCACTTACTTCTTCTGAATTTACTATGTAAATAAGAAATGAGAAAAAAGCCCAATTTCTTATTTTGGGCCGTGCAATTATCCAACCATAACGTTATTTTAACAGCATCTCTCTTGTGAAGAATGAACTGGTAGAATGTGCTAATTAGTTCTTCCTTATTTCGTTTAAACAGAGCATCATGCCAAAGAGCAGCAAATGGTTTATTATTTTTTTTCTTTCCAACAGGGACGAAGCTCTCGTTGTATACTGTCAAACGATTGGTAAAAATTGCACTCTTAAACATATCGAGTCTTGGTAACATAATAACTTTTTCCAAATCTGCGCAGTATATGATTTCTCCCAATTGTTCTGATTTTTCTGCGTCATCTCGGTACCTTGCACGGGATTTGTTTGATCTATCTTTATGCTTTTTCCAAGCTGCACACGTTTCACAGTTATCATCTAATTCCTCTTTGGTGTGGTTTTTATCGTGTACATTGAATTCTTCGCAAGTCTCGCATTCCTCATGTCCTAGCTTAGCTAAAGATATATTCATATTCTTTGCTACAACACGATATTTCTCGTACGAAATTTTAAAATCTGGATTTTTTTCCATAAAATCTTGATGCATTGCCACAAATGTGAGATCACTTGGCAGATATCGACGGCTAGGAGCATGTTCCCGACGAAAATGGGATATCGTGGGTTTGAAGGAGTTGATATGTTCTCGTATCAACTCATCATCAATTTTGTTGTGGGGCATTCTTGTACATCTTGTATCTTGCTTGGGAACAACCGAATTTGTTGCATTTTTCGAAGATGAACGGATTACCTTATCATTGTTTTTGTTATAACCAAGAGTTGTGAGGAAAAACAATTGACAAACGGTAACGAGTGTGCCTTGCTCATCTTTGAGCATGTAGTTGAAGGAGTTATTTCTTTGGTAGCAGTCCTCATCACCTGTAACTAGAAGAGGCACAACTGTTCTTTGCTTCACTGTCATACGTGAAACGTGATGCAATATGAACGCCCTTCTGTCTTTTTCATCTTCCATTTTCCAATACTCACTGTTCAAGAATATTCTTCTTTCGTGCGATATCTTTGTAGAACATTTTTTCAAACACTTTTCGTCACATCCAGGTTTTACTCCATGTTCTCCATGAGTACATGATGTTTTGCTTTTTTTCTTTGAACCAGAGGCACGTCATACTTCTTCCTCTTTCGTATTGTACCTTTTTTAGTATACTCAATCAAAATGTTTTCTTCCTCTTCTTCGGGGATTACCCTATTCACTCCTGTAGCAGCTGCAGTTGGCTCTTCTACCGGGATTGTTTCTTTCTGTACAGGCGTAAGTGAGTCGGAATTCTCTTCGTGCGGTATTATAGATAAGGATGGGATACTATCTTCCTTTTCAGCAGCTGCAGACTGTAATGCTAGATCTGCGCCATCCAGCATCGGTACATAAGATTGAGAAATATCTAACAGTGTGTTTTCACTGTTTTCCAAGAAGTCCTGAGAATTATTGGTTGCCTGTCGACTCGCTTCAGGTTGAACTAACATTTCTTTACTTTGAGGGATAAATGGATCAGCCAAATATCTTCTGATTGACCATTTTAGTGAATTGGAAATATCATTGTTCGTATTATTGCTATTGTCGGGTTTATTGGCAAACCTTTTGCTACCTACAAACATCACATATGATTATAAAAAACGCAAATAGAGAGAAAAAATACAAACCCCTAATTCCATCAGAAAGGTCGGTAAATGTAAATGTGCCACTATTGGAAGTACTAGATGGAACATAATCTTGATCATTTGACTTATCACAGTCTTGAATAGTTGGAGACTTCTGAGGAGTTTGACAAAAGTCCTGCCTAGTTTTCTTGTTCAGAGCCAACATTAATAGTTTCTTTCCACGAAATTCAACAAATCCGTCATCCATCATTATGGCTGGAATAACGCCTTTCTTAGTAATGAATTCGAAATTTCACAATGTTGATAATATAATCACAAAAGGAGGCCGTATCAAGTACACAAGTACAACATATTTAGACTAAAAAAAAACAGCAAATTTTGTAGGTAATAGTCTACCATTTCTTTATACTTGATACATTAATCATTAACAATAATGATGGTCTTATTTATTTTTGATTGAAATATTAAGTTACCGATTATCACAATCTTTAGATTCCAACAAAGAAAACATTTGCATTTGTTGTCATTGGTTATATTAATATATTATCACTTTTCCAAATTATTTCATTTTATGACAAATGTTTAAAATGAAAATAATCTGTTCCTCGTGTTTTATTGTAGGTATGCCCCAATTATTATTATCAACCTAACAAACATAATTCCCTAGTGTTTTCTATCAATATATGTTGTAATAACTTACCCTCTCTTATGACACCGATAGCCTTTTAAATACACAAATCCACACGAGTAGTAACAATACAACACTCTATTATTATTAACTTAAATGTTTCTTTCGCAAAAATATTTCATAAAAATGATTTTTGGTTTCTACAAGAACACAACTAACAGCGACTGGACGTTTGAGTCGAATGAACTCCAATGTTGACATAATAATAATAGGGAAGGGCGCATCTCCCAAACGCGCTCTTTTTACAAACAGAACATTTCTAAGCAAATGGGGCGCATCTCTGACAAGCGACTATTTTGCTTGGGAAAATGAGATACGCTCGTTTCGCTAAGGATTTTATTTAATTTTTGAGTTACGTCTACTTTTCTTAGCAGTTCTAACATATCCCATGATGAATTTACGTCTATTTTGCTATGGAAATAAATGTAAAATGACCTAAGCTATCCCTAGGTGCCTAAATATGCAAATACGAAAAATATTGAGATGCGCCTTTTTGGCTTAGGACGGCAGTATTGTAAGTTATTGTTATTAATAGGTAGTTGATTTCGAGTATTTCGACTAGGGCCTATTTCCATATTGTACAAAAGCAGTTTAAAGTTTTGGAGTGAATCGATATTTATACAGGTAAGTGAGGTAAGTACCTAGAATTTGTTTGGTTCTCCTTCTTATTGTTCTCCTGTGCCATAATCTTTTTTTAAACAACAGCAATAACAAGATAAAACTACAAAATTTAGTCTCTGGGAACATTTTTCTTCCATTACCTCAACTAGGTAGGTACTCGGAGTAGGCTAAAATTTCGTAAAAAAGCAAAGGGGTTGACTATATTTGCGTCAAGTTAGCAGTAACTTTTTAGCTGTCAGTTAGCCGATGACGGCCGAAAGCCCAGTGGTGTCGGCTTGCATTTTACATGCACTATCAATTTGAATTTATTTTTGCACATAAAGTTAAGGTAGAATTTGATAAATAAGATAAAATAAATTAAATCTTATCATGAGATCATGAGCACCCCTGTCATGAGCGTCCGTGCCTTTGCGTTAAAAATATTAAGGGTTGAAATGTATTTTTGTCTATATTTTGACAACTATACATAAAGCCAAGATAAAATTTGGGAAATAGGATGAAATAAATTATATCTTATCATAAGCACCTATGTCATGGGCGTCCTTGCCTTTGAGTTAAAAATATTAAGGGTTGAAATGTATTTTTGTCTATATTTCGACAACTATACATAAAGCCAAGATAAAATTTGGGAAATAGGATGAAATAAACTAGACCTTGTAAAAAGTACCGCTGTCGTGGGTTTCCAATGTCTTCATTTTAAAAATAATACAAAGATTTTAAGTAACAGCTTAGTATGAAGTGATGTACTAATATAAATATGTAGATCATGCAAACAATAAACTGTTTAAGAAAGTACACTGTTCTGGACACAAAGCATTCAATTTTAATAAATACAAACAACTGAGAAGAGTGTCTTGCTTAAATTCTAGACTTTCTACATGTAACGAGCTATTTGTATTATCCTAAACCTGATAATGACGCTTTATGTATACTTATAATATACTTGCAAGCCTCAAGCAATCTAAAATCAGCGTTTTACCTATCTTATCTAATTATTATGGCCAAACTTTTCAGGAGCTAGGTATGTGATGATTCAAACTAGTTGGTACCATGAGTACCAAATCTGGTTGGTACTTCGATAATTCGTACCATGATTTATAGCTTTCAGATAACTGTTGAAAAATATTTTTAGTAAGAAGGTGATATTCGTTTTTTGCTTTCATCTAACAATTTTAATTATTAAAATAAGGTGAAGAACGTCATGCGGATTTTCAATTGTCTGTTGCTTGAAAATAGCTGGGGTACCAGAATAAGCATCAACATGAAATCTTGATCAATGTCATCGCGACATGTTTATATCAGAGGTCAATAATTATTATTTAAAAAAATTCTGCGTTGCAATGCACAAGTTCAGAAATTGATAGATTGAGTTATCGGATGATTGTAGAACTATGTACACCGTTTGCAAATATTCATTTTTCTGGTGGCAGTATTGAGAAGTAAACACCAAGATCCATTGATTGAAGAATACTAAGCATAGTAAGTTAAGTACTGAACAAATCTTGGAAGAATATTAAAGGATATCTTAACTTGGCCAGCTTTGTTCTATCACATGAAAATATTGCACCTTAAGTTAAATACCTACTGTTAATCGATAAGATTTAGGCAGCAACAAATTAAATGGTCAGTATTTCAATTTTATGGACAGTACTCTTTGCCATTATTCTATTTCCCTTGGTCAGTATGATAATAGATGGTCGGTTGAAATAATGAAGGGTCAGTAACATAAAGAAGTGGTCAGTAAAAATAATAAATGGTAGATATAAATAATCAAGAGCAGTATCATAAAAAAACGATTAGATAAATTAGTAAATGACTGGTGAAAATAATGGACAGTCCATCAAATTAATAAAGCGACAGTAAAATAATGAATGGTTGGTCATATATTTTATTTCGTATAAATACAAAAAATTTTACAACGGAACGAAACACAACTTAGTAAAGAGAAAACACTCTCTCTTTAGGTCATGATGAAGTAGTCAGATAGGTTTTTTTGAGAGGCGGATTTAGTTTGGGTTAGTTAGGGTTAGTTTGTGTTGGTAATAGAAATTGATGAAAAATATGCAGCGGCTCGATAGTTAGCACTAGGTTAACATTACAATTATTATTGTATATCATAATTGACGTGTTGTGTATTGGTTTTATGTGGATCAAGTTTGGGTTAGTTTGTGTTGGTGATCGAAATTGATAAAAAATATGCAGCGGCTCGTTGGTTAGCACTAGGTCAACATTACAATTATTATTATATATCATAATTGACGTGTTCTGTATTGGTATTATGTGTATCAAGTTTGGGTTAGTTTGAGTTAGTTAAAATTATTACTGACTATTGCATAGTGGCCATTTATTATTTCTTACTGTACATTTGTGGAATTATTACCCGCTAAGTCAAACTGACATCTCATAAATTTTTACTGACCATCAGAATCACAATAGTGAACATAGAAATACAGGCCAAATAGTACATTTACTGCTCAAAAATTCCATTTTTACTTATCATTTTTAACAGAAATACTGAGTCTTTTACAATATTATACTGACTGCATGTGATATTATACTGTACATAATGAATTAAATACTGTTCAGTTTATTACAACCCTAAGATTTATATGGTACGTGAAAGTGGAATACCAGAAATTGAAAGTTCCCTTAAATATTGTTATGAAAATCATTTTAATATGTACCATTAACACGATCAATTTTCCTGTATGCAAGACACCAAGACCAGGACCCTAATTCTCGAAACTGGGGAACAGCTATCTCATGAGAACAGTGAGAGAATTCGCTCACTGTTCTCATGAGAACGCTGCTCCCCAGTTTCGAGAATCAGGGTCCAGATGTCTTGTTTCTTACTGATACACTTAACATAATTCGCAAATCTCGTTATAAATGTAATGAAAACTTGAATTATTGCATGATACGTGAATTTTTCTGAAACAGTAAGAGCAAATTTCATAATCCATTTCACAATGTTGCACACATCTGAAACAGACATCCTTCATGTCAACAGATTTTTCCAATAACTGTTGTTTTGAATAAATTCGATACTCGTCCATATTTCGATATTGGGTTAAAGGCAAGTCATTCATCATTTGTTCACAAAAATAAACAACGTAAGGACCACAATCATAATTATCATTTTGAAGGATGTGTTCCTTACAGATTGTATCAAAGTTATACAGGTTCTGTTGTTATCCCGGCTTATATGAAAAATAGGAAACAAGAAAATGTTCAAATTTATTTAGATATTTATCACTTTTATCTAAAGAGCTACCCATAGGATCTAAAAACGTGAAAGTTTGTTTTTCAAAATCGACAACTGACAGGCAATAGTGGCAATTGAACACTTATATTGGCAAAACTAGCTTTTTTGAAAAATCAATCTTTAATCTTGATAAAAAATGTTCTGTATAGCTTTCGTCTAAAAATATGTTTGTAGCTAGTGGTTCATCGATGACTTGGAAAACATCATTTTTATTGAAAAGATGTATGATGGTCGACAGTACAAAACCAGTTATCTCGGATTTACCAGTAAGTGAGTCATAATCACTAAACTGCAGATCCTTGACAAGATGAAGGGGGAACACGCAGACTCTTCAATGTGGCCAAGAAAACCGGTGAATGGGATGAATACCACCATACTCTGACGAAATACAACAAAGAAGTAAGGGAAGCTAAGAGGAACTCCTGGAGGAAGTTTTGCACTGAGGTCGTAAAAACCTCGGAAGGCGCACGCCTTCAGAGAATCCTAGCTAAAGACCCACTTCCACCAATGGGAACACTAAAGAAACCAAATGGGGAATACACGAAAAATGGCGAAGAAACCATTGAGACACTACTCAGGGCACACTTTCCAGACTCGACCATAATCAACTCGCAACAGGGAGTCAACACCCTATCTCCTGAGATCCTCCGGATGAGAGGATCAAGAGATTATTGGGTCATAGCTCGACAGATTGTGACACCAAATAGAATCGAATGGGCCATAAACTCATTCGAACCATACAAAGCACCTGGATGCGATGGGATAATACCGGCACACCTGCAGCAGGGCGAAGCCCAACTCATATCGATGCTTTGCCAACTATTCAGAGCAAGCCTGGCAACGGGACACATACCCATGATATGGAAACTCTCACGAGTGGTCTCTATACCGAAACCCGGGAAAGATAGCTCTCAGCCCAAGGCATTCAGACCAATAAATCTCTCGTCGTTTCTACTCAAAACGATGGAGAAAGTGATTGAAAGGCACATTAGGGAGACCTCCCTAATAGAGAGGCCACTACACAAAAACCAAAACGCCTATCAACCTGGTAAATCATGTGAAACTGCTCTGCATGAACTTGTTCATAAAATAGTGCAACCACTGAACAACCAAGGAGTTGCCCTAGCTGCATTCCTTGATATAGAAGGAGCATTTGATCACACCTCCTTCGATTCAATGACCACCGCAATCAATCGGCGTGGAATTAAAGACACAGTTTGTAGGTGGATAAGAAACATGCTGAAAGGTAGGAGAATTCAAGCAAATATGCTTGACAAAACTGTAACTATAGAGGCAGCTAAAGGCTGCCCCCAGGGTGGAGTGTTGTCCCCTCTCCTCTGGAACCTAGTCGCAGATGAACTACTGGTAGAGTTAAACAGCAAAGGTTTCTACGCCCAAGGCTATGCCGATGACGTAGCAATACTTATCACTGGCAAACACACCAAGACAATATCAGAACTGATGCAGACAGCTCTGACAATCGTAGAAGATTGGTGCAGGAAGGTGAACCTGAAGGTCAATCCTGAGAAAACCTCCCTGGTCAGCTTTACGAGAAAGAGGAAGACAGCGGAATTATTCAAACCCATGTTCTTTGGACAAGAACTGCAGGTGGTAAGTGAAGTCAAATACCTAGGCATCATCCTGGATGACAAACTCACATTGAATTCACACCTACAGAAAATAGTGAATCGAGGTAAAGCCACAATAATGGCAACAAAAAGAGCGATAGGAAAGAATTGGGGCATAAATCCGCGCATGGTACACTGGCTCTACTGTACCGTGGTAAGACCCACCCTTGCTTATAGCTCTGTTGTCTGGTGGCCGAAAATCGAGCAGCGACAAGCAGCCACGGAACTTGCAAAAGTTCAGAGGCTAGCTTGTCTCTGTGTAACGGGAGCCATGAAAACCACTCCAACACTTGCCATGGAGGCCATGCTTAACCTACCTCCTTTAGATATCTATATCAAAATGGAAGCAAGAATGGGAGCATATAGACTTAGCAACACCGGGAACTGGAGCCACTCAAACTCCCAAGGACACACTAAGATAACCATCACAGTCACGAACCACTTAGTAACAATGAGGAGTGATATCATGTTGAAAAATATCAACTATAGCACGTCTCTTAAGACCAAGCTAATATGGGAAGAGGAAACGGTGAAACAACTCCGGATGGCTAATGGGGCAATATGGTACACAGACGGCTCCAAAACAAGCCGGGGAACTGGTGCCGGAATCGTAGGTGAAAATCCAAAGTGGGAAACATGCGAACCACTCGGGATGTACGTTACAGTTTTCCAGGCAGAAGTACATGCAATAAACGTATGCGTGCAAGAGAATCTCAGGAGAGGCTACAGAGGAAGGAAAATCCTTATCCTTAGTGACAGCCAAGCCGCAATCAAAACCATCTCCTGTCGGGAAACCAAATCCAAACAAGTCATGGACTGTCAGCAAAACCTTGTCACACTGGGAGTATCTAACGATGTTACTCTCGGATGGATACCAGGACACACAGGGATAGCTGGGAACGAGCGGGCGGATCTACTAGCACGCAAAGCTGCAAACACACCACTTCTGGGTCCAGAACCTGCTATTGGTATTACAAAATCCTCTGTGAGAGGTTGGCTGAACTGTTGGTCCAAAAAACAACAGAAAGCTAGATGGTGCCAATCACCAGGTCTGAAACACAGTAAATTAATGATGGCAGACGAGATCGAATCATCATTTTCTGGAAGCCTACTGCAACTCAGCAGGAATCAGCTTAGGAAAGTAACAGGTATATTAACTGGACACTGCACTCTAAGGAAACACATGCATATCATGGGTCTTTTCAACGAGGAACCCATATGTAGGCTGTGCAACGAGGAGGAGGAAACAGCCTCCCACATAGTATTCGAATGTGAAGCGCTGGCGTACTGGAGAAGAGATAATGGGGAATTCACAACCACTCCTCGAAGGACGGACAGGGAAACAGTAGAACGAGTCATAAACCTTATTCGGGCAATGGAGCTCTTCGACTGAGAGACAGGCACAGAGAAGATACAATAAGCCCAACTAGAGGCTGCGGTGTCAGGGCCAACAGCCCGAAACTCGTAGCGCCTGTACTTCCGTAATCAGTAATCAGTAACTGCTTCTAATATATCAGAGTTGGTTGGAGTTAGAGCAAGCTTAGTTAAAAATTGTTTGCATTTCATGGAATCGTTGTTGGGCACCCCGTTACATGTTACATTATTTTCTTCGATTTTTTTGTAAAGACAAAAATTACAAAGGTATGTACCGGAGTAGGAACGATTTTGGTCCGGGTCGTCACAACTTTGATGGACTCAACCATCACACCCATCACATTGAACCCATTCTGCCGTCGTCTCCAAAAAACTGAGATCACAATAAATACAGACATCGCAAGGTACTTTAAATTTTTTTTTTACTTCAGTTCCCGATAATATTTTCAAAAAGGAACCGTTAAAGTGGGTGTGTTTAGTTTTTGGCCGTTTTGACCAGGTTTCTTGAGAAAAAATTTCACTATCTGGGTCTGGTTTAAGTTTTTTTTTTGTCGAGTTAAGCCAGATTTAGGAATATTCAAAGACACTTCGTTATGAG
Source organism: Orchestes rusci (assembly GCA_958502075.1). NCBI lineage: Eukaryota > Metazoa > Arthropoda > Insecta > Coleoptera > Curculionidae > Orchestes > Orchestes rusci. Next base: position 5,743,383 of record OY293310.1, read on the forward strand.
AGGCTAATACGTTTTCTCTACTTTTTCGCAAAAATCTGGAAAATTCACTATTTAAAATATGCAATTTCAAATTTTTAAAGTAATTTTCAACGTAGGGAAAAGTGCGAACAGTGAGACTAAAAAGTTCAAAATAAAAAATTTTCGAAAAAAAAATATTTTCGTATGCAGTTTTTTATTACAACTCAACAGAACACTTTTCCGAATGAAACAAACTGTATTGACTTTAACGAAAACTAAAATTATCCCAAACATAATTTTTTTTAATGATAGTTGATTTGTCTCACTGTTCCCTACTGTGTGAGAACAGTAAGACAAGATATGAGAACAGTGAGACGTTAACGAATATTGATGGAATCGAAATTAATATAAAAAGATATTAAGCCTTGTTGACGTTTAGTCCTGCCATGATCCAATGGCTTTGGCAAAATCATTTTAACTGCAGATATTTTCACGAATGAAATATCTGGAACAACGGGTGAGACAAAACATTTGCCAGATTTGAGAGATTTCCGTAAAAACATCACTTCAACCTCATTACATTTGCAATTTATAATTTTGCCCACATAATAGACCTCCGATTTGTCTTTTTCCGACTTAAACTCAACAAGAACATATTCATCCACTTCAGGAGCGCGATCAATGTCTGGAAAACTAACAATGGTTTCAGGCTCGGGGGATGAAGGCACAAAAAACTCATCGCCAGAAGAATCTTGAAGTTCGAGTTGGGAGTCATCCAAATCGCTCTCATCATCATCTCTAAGTGGCTGTCGCTTCACTCTTTGTATTGATTTTTTGTCGGGTTTGAATTTTTTGCTTTTCTCCATTTCCAGCTGCATTTTTTCTGGTGTGTCTGTTGCGATTATTGACTTCCTTTTTTTCCTTCTTCTATTGTTATTTGGAGCTCGCTGTTTAGCCTTTGGATATCCCCTTATTTCTTCCGGAGTCACAAAGGAAGAGGTTCTATCAATTTGCTTTGGAGTTTCTGCAGAGTTTTTCCCCGAATTTGCTATTTTTTCTGCATAGCCAATAGTGGAAGGTGCCTCATCCTTGGTAGCCTCGTTCAAAGTCGTAGCATTGTTTTGGTCAATGTTGAAAAAATGCTCATCATTTGGATTATCTCGATCAGTAACCGAACTTGGTAAAAAGTCCTCTTCTTTGAACACATGACGGTCGAATAGGAAAATTCCGGTTTTTTTAAAAGCAGAAATTATGTTTACTGGGGTCATGGCTCTTGGAAATGCTGTTCCAACAAATGATGCAACATTATAGATTCCGAAAGTTTCTCCCGGATGGGACATCATCCAAGTGTCTATAGCTGCATTATAGAAGGTCAGGAATGGTTTGAAAAGCCCAACATCGAGTGGCTGTAGCTTGTTAGTGCAATGAGGTGGAATCGTCAGTATGGTTATTCCATTGCTTTTACATAAATCCAGGACCTCAATTGAGAGATGACTCTCATGATTGTCAAACAGTAATAGTGCTGGATTTTGTCGTGAGCAAGAGATGTGCTTAATAAAATGTTCAATCACTTGTGCAAAGCAATGCGAATTCATCCAACCAGCCTTGGTTGCTAATCCAAGTGTTCCACTGGGAGCACTTATTATCATATGACTTTCAAAATGCACGCGTGGAAAAACCATAACCGGAGGAATGCTACTTCCTAGAGCGTTGATAATGCAGCATGTTGTGACTAGTGTGCCACGCTCGGCACTTGTCACTTTATTCACTTGCCTTACACCTTTTTGCGCCAACACTTTCTGTGAGTTCTGAACAGTGACTGTTTCAGTCTCGTCTAAATTGTAAACCCTCTGTCCATTTGCGATGTCGGGATGTCGGTTAAGCACTTCTTGCAGGTTGTCAAAAAATAAATTGACATTATGTTTGTTGAATCCAGTTGCTCGTGCGAGGCTGCAATCTTCCGGTGTTCTGAGCGATAATGAGTCCTTGAATCTAGATCTAAATCCCTTAACCCAATCTATCGAGGCGAGCTTGTTCTTGCCAGCTCTTATGAATTTTGAGTTGATTTCTGGTCGCCACTTCAAAAGCCAACTTTCGAACGTCTTTGATGGTTAGAGCGTAAAACATTTTTGCACTTGTTATAATGTAGTCACGAAGTGCAATTTCTAGCTCATGAGGAAACAATATATTCACAGAATAGTTCGGAGTCATGCGACAGTTTGGATTTTCTTTGAATTTTTTTACATATCTATCCAAGGTTTGGAACGATAAATCGGTCGCCTGAGCTGCGTGTCTGATTTTAAAACCTTCATTGATCACCAAATTAACTGCTCTTCTCATTTGATCCTCGGTGAATTTCCCGATTTTTTTGTCGGTTTTGTTTTTTCTGGGCATCTGCAAGAGAAAATTCGGTTAAACATAAATCAGATGTACATATGGGAACAGTGAGACATTGTCTCAGTGCTCCTGTGTCACTGTTCTCAAAAAGAATTGGCAGTCGAATCACGTGATTTTCCACTTTCGAAGTTCATGCCTGTCAAGATTTTTTTGAGGTTAGGCCTCGCAAACAACATGCTTCCACAGCAGAAGTACAAAAAGTACAACATTTCTACAACTCACCTTGTCAGAAAACACTTTCTTGATAGTGAAAATTTCACTTTGGCTCGATGAAATCACTTTTGAGATGAAATTTTTTACCGAAAGGCAAACCGGTCGCCAATATCATCACATTTCAAAACCTAACATTAATTCGAAGCGGTCGAGACAATGTAGCCAGTTTTGAATGGTAAATTGGTCGCATACCAGAACTGTCTCACTGTTCCAACTGTCTCACTGTTCGCACTCTTCCCCTAACTGTTGCTTAAGCTATTTGTTCTACGATCTTGTCGAATCATGAGCGATGTCCAAAGAGGACAGTACGGCATGTACTTATTCAAAAGAATGTCTGAAAATGCCGCTTTGTAATATTTATTGGCTACAGTTCCATTTGAGTTAATTATTGATGTCGAAGCCTTCTCTTTAAAAAAATGATAAAAAGGTGAAGATTTGTATAATATGTTTTCTTTGCAAACTACTTCACAACTTTCTCTCATGTCAGTGATAAACGAAAACGTTGCACTGTCGATGGAGGACGGTGGATTTGCAATGTTAACTATGTGTTCATAGGCTTTATGGACCTGTGCGTTCATATAGCGTGATGTAAGCAAAAGTACAACGGACTGAAATAATTCGACAATATCCTCAAAATTCGACATTTGAATAAACTTAGCCATCACCTCTCGGAACAGAGATGTATCGTCACTAGCTCTTCTGTTATTTCCTTGTTCTCCAAAATTATATAGAAACAAACAGTTAAATAATTGGGTAGCGACAAATAATTAAATGCTCGACACAAAGCATGAATATTGGCGAAACTGAAATCAGTTACAACACATTTAAATAATGGCCAAGCCTTGGTACTGTATTTTTCAAGAAAGATTCTAACATCAAATAATAGCTTGAATATGGTACTTAAAGTGTGGCTAATGGAAACCATTTCAAAAATAGGAAATACCCGTTTTGTGCTTTCTATTGGAATCACAGCAGAATAAAGATAAATCCTTTTTTTGTTATCAATAAAGGGATTCCTTGTAACCCCACCAGTTGCGTCAAAATAGACGGCTAGGGAAACGTCATTCAAAAGTTGTTTTTCCAATACATAAAGTTGTTCTTTACTGTGAGTTTTAACGGAAAACGGTACTGTTATCTCCCTGATGTACTCCGGATGATCTGAGTGCATTTCAATCAAATCCTGCAAATCATTTTTGTCCCTGTCTAAATGGGCAGTAGCCTCAGATCTTATTTGATGAAGTGTACTGTCAGATTTTACATTTTGAAGATTACCCTCAATAGCGAGTATTTTTTTTATGTTCAAAAGATTTTCTTTTTTGTACTGAGAGGCTTTTGAAGTTAGAAGTTTATTTTTAACAACATCTCTCTCAACTCCTTTTACAAAATTAGTTTTGTATGACAGTAATTAAGAGATGTAGAAAAAACTGTTAATTTGTTTTTCTCGAGTACTATTTTAAATTTTTTACAGTTTGAATGTTTGCAGTATGCCCCTATTGTGTACACATTATTTTTATTCGGTTTGCAATACTTGAAGTTTATACTGCAAACATTATTAATATTATTTTTCATTTCGGTTAAGAGAACAATTTTATAGTTGGTTCTGTTAAGCTGGCCAGTTTTTTCAAATATAAGTTCTGAGTTATCTGGTATTAGAACTGTAGTACCTTCTAATATCTTACAATTTTTGAAAAGGGGAGGTTCTAAAAACTTAACATTCTTTGAATAGGCGGGTAAGACGAAATCGTTATCCAGGTTCAAAATTTTTTTTTGGGACATCAATTTTATCTGGAGTAACCCCTTCATTCAAGCTGTCGTCAATAAATGATATTGGCGATGTCGATATTATTTCTTCAGATCTTTTTTTACTGACGGGAGAAAGTTCTTCAAAATTGAACATGTCTAAATAATCATTACTTGACGCTTGAAAGGATTTCAAAAACATTTCATTTTCGCAATAGACCGGCAAGACTTTTGCAACGGGGGCATCAATTTTTCCTGGGGTAACATCCACAATTAATCTTTCGTCAATCAATGATACTGGAGTCGACTGTCTTGAATTTTTAAAGTCACATAAGTCTATGGAATTATCACTCAACGAGTGTCTAGAAGAACTTTGAATCAAACTAGAATCTTTTTCAGACACATCATCTGAACATAACAACTGGTCATTATTAACCGCGTCGATTGTGTGTTCTTTACCGTCTATAACATTGACTGAACCCTTAAATGCTTTACAGTGTGAGTTATGAATATTGTACAAAAATTTACGGCTTTTAATAGTATTTTTTAATCCTAACAAGTCGCAAACTTCCTGTAAAGCATTTGGATTTGACCTAAATTGTTTAATAATAGTTTTATTGAGTTTATGTTGATGTATCAAATCTGTTAACATGATGAGTGTCTGATTTTTACTGCCTTGAGTTGGTTCATCATCATTGTCTTAATATTGTTTAATGAATCGTAATAAATGACTTGGACGCGACATTCTTTTACACTTAAGTATTCGGATGATCTTCTTTGACTTGTCACTATTCTCTATCAAATATTTAATCAAAGTGTCTGTGGATGAGTAAAGAGTTTCTTCTTCCATTAATATTTGACGTAATTTTTTAACTAAATCACGTCCACTAAATTTGAAAGGCATTGTGAGACTTTTTATCTGTCAAAGCTCTTCCACCAAGTTAGTAGTTATTTTCGCTCCTTAGTAGTTAGGGCTAACCCACTTCTGGACCATTTCCCAAAATGGCCGCTAGGTGGCGCCACGGTAGCGGCGTCGACCGTCACCAAATTTGCATAATTGTGGTGAATGCGCGAGAGTAGTGACGTCATCCGTTGGTGGGGGTTGGGGTGGGGGTCTTAAGTGGGGGGCTTCGGTGGGGGTCAGTGGGGTCCTGAGTGGGGGTCTTGAGTGGGGGTCTTGAGTGGGGGGTGGGGGGTGGGGGTTGGGGTGTGGAGAGCTAAGGAATGACATTACATTCTATGAACAAAAAAAAGTTCATGATTCAAGATTGAATATTAATGGTAAGTGTTATCATCGTTGTGGTTTTCACACCAACCACAACAGTTCTAAATTTAGCTCGAATGTGGTTTTCTTATCAGTAACAACGAGTCTCAGCCTGCGGTTTTCTTATCAACAGTAAACAGGATGTGGTTTTCACGTCACACTCCTCTTATCAACACTTCTTAATTTAGCCCGAATGTGGTTTTCTTATCAGTAACAAGTCTCAGCCTGCGGTTTTCTTATCAACAGTAAACAGGATGTGGTTTTCACGTCACACTCTTATCAACAGTTCTAGATTTAGCCTGAATGTGGTTTTCTTATCAATAACTGAGTAAAACACACACACTCTTGTTCAACTGTATTTATTTCAAAATAGGAACAAATTTTTCAACATCTTCTAAATAGCCCTCGAAATCTAGACGCTTCATGGTCTGCAGGAAACTATGTAGGTCTGATGTATCCAGGAACAGATCGCAGGCGTCGGCAGCTTCTTCGTATTTTTCAGCAATCCTCCTACATTCCTCTTCGCTATGGAATCTCCCAAAACCATAGATAGCCTCGTGTTCAGCATCAAATTGCAAATTTCGGAATCGTTGTGACAAGCTTTCTACAGCGGAAACCAGATTATGTAATCGTCTAGTCCCGATACCGGTGTAAGCTAACCACATCTTGAGTGCTAAATGCGGAATGTCGAACCTTCTGTATAGTGGATCTAACCGAAGTCGGTGAACTGATAAGAAAACCACAGGCTGAGACTCGTTGTTACTGATAAGAAAACCGCAGACAGATGCCAATAATTGAATGTGGTGAGCCGACCGACGTCGCGTTGATTGTATAAATAGTCTTGCGGTTTCTAGGTGCCCCATCATTTACGATTGAGTTGTTGTTGGTAGATGTTGAGTACTGCTACTGTTACAAACAATAATTATCACAACATGAAATTATTCGAAGAAATTGCATCCTTGAGCAGTTGCATTGTTGCAAAGTACCAAGAGGCATTTCCCCTACTATGTACCGATGAAGATCAAAAGCGCTGGCTGAAGAATATTAATAAAAGCATCCGAGACTTCCAAAGGGCGATGGCTGCACCACTATCCATTGGATTAAGAAAAAGGTTGGTGGCCAATTTGGGCCATTTGAAAAGATTCAGGATGCTTATCAAGTCGAAATTTGCGGAACATGTGGGTGGAGGACACAAGCGCAGTAGTCGAGTCAAGTGGGAGCACCTGAAAACATCGTTTGACTCCCGCATAAGGACTGGGGTAATTATCAACCAAACACACTTGAATCTAGGGGATTTTTTTAGTGATTCATTTTTCCTATTTAGAGTAAGAATCAACAAAATTTTGAAAGAGTTCAGTGCTATAAAAGTGAATGCAACTTTTTGCGGTGAATTCGTTGTTAGCAAAGATAACGTTGAACACCTCGAATATAAATATTTTCCCACAAAAAATCAAACTTTGGACATGGGGACCAATTTGATTGAGTGGTTTGACAATTTTATCAGTAGGCCAATTTTGCAAAAAATGGAGGATTTTCAAGAACGTGACAGTGGGTGGGCATTAAGAAGAATTATCAGTTTAGAGATTTGTATTAATAAACATAGCTTTGGGGTGGGTGCTTCATCCTACATTCCTCTACCCAATCAAATTTTGAAGAAAAAAGCATGTGTTAACATTAAAAATGATGATAACGCGTGCTTTTATTGGTGTATAGTCGCTGCTTTGTACCCCAGTAAAATCCATTCCGATAGAGTTGGATCATATCCACATTACACCCGCGTCCTTAATACAGGGGGTTTGGATTTTCCAATGACAGTCAACAAAATTCATAAATTCGAAAAATTAAATAATATAAGTGTGAATGTTTATATGTTGGAGATGACTCAAAATGAAAAGAATGAATTCTTTAGCGTTCTACCTTGTAGGTTGACAGGTGAAAAATTGGAAAAACACGTCAACCTACTCATCATTCAAAATAAATATTTTCCAAAAATTAATGATTTTGAACCATTGCCAAATATTGAAAATGAGATTGAAATTTCATATCATTATTGCTTGATAAAGGATCTATCTAGGTTAGTGAGATCACAAATTAAAAAAGATGGGCATAAAATATTCATTTGCGATAGATGTTTGAACTATTTCCAGTCTCAGGAACGCTTGAGTGAACATTCAAGTGTGTGTGAAACAAAAAATGACTCAAAAATTTCATTTCCCAAATATGATCATGTTTCCTTCAGAAATCATATTTTTAAACAAAAAGCACCATTCATCATATATGGGGATTTCGAATCAATTTTGAAGAAAATTCCTGGTGAGTTAACACATTTAAAAACTGTAAACTTCCAAGAGCATATTCCATTCAGCATTGGATTTTTATTCAAGTGTTCCTATGACGACTCACTAACCTTTTACAAAAGCTACCGCGGCGAAGATTGTTTAGATTGGTTTGGAGATCAACTGAAAAATATTGCGAAATTTGTTGAAGATAAGATGTCTAAAATTGTACCCATGTCGGAAGTGTTGGACAAGAGTATGGCCAAAGAGTGTCACATTTGTGAGAAACCTTTTATTGACACAGATCAGATTGTTGTTGATCATAATCATTTCACAGGAGATATTAGAGGTTTTGCCCACTCAAATTGTAATTTGAATTTCAAAAAACAATTCATTGTCCCCATTGTATTCCACAATCTCTCAGCTTACGATTCCCATTTCATTCTAAAAGCCATAGGAAGGGTGGAAAAATTCAGTATTCTTCCACTCAATAAAGAAAAATACATTTCCTTCACTCAGTATGATGATGAAACTAGCATAAAATTTAGATATATCGATTCACTACGATTTTTAAATGCATCTTTGAGTTCATTAGCATCCACATTGAAATTGGAGGATTTGATAAATCTCAAGAGAGAATTTTCTTCATGTAATTCAAAACAATTTGAATTATTAACACGTAAGGGGGTTTTTTGTTATGATTATGTTGATAATATGACTAAATTGGAGAAAACAAGTTTACCACCCAAAGAAATGTTCTATTCAAAATTATATGATGAAAATATTAGTGATGAGGAGTATTCACATGCCCAAAAAGTATGGGATGAATTCAATATTCAGGATTTAGGTCAATACAGCGATCTGTATTTAAAAACAGATGTGTTGTTGTTGAGTGATGTCTTTGAAAACTTTAGAATCAATGCACATAACATTTATGGTTTGGATCCAGCGTGGTATTACACTTTACCAGGTTACACTTGGGATTGTATGCTGAAATATACAAAATGTGAGCTGAGGCTGTTGAAAGACATTGATCAAATTATGTTTATTGAAAAGGGTTTGAGAGGGGGAATTTCAATGTGCTCAAATAGGTATGCTGAAGCAAATAATAAATACATGGCGGAATATGATGAATCCAAACCATCAAACTACCTACTCTACCTCGATGTGAATAATCTTTATGGGTGGGCAATGATTCAACATCTACCATACGATGGATTCGGGTGGGTTGATCCCATTGATTTACCAAATTTCGATGTTACTTTAATCGAGGATGATGCTCCAGAGGGTTATATTTTGGAGGTGGATTTGGAATACCCTGAAACACTTCACGACTTGCACAGCGATTTTCCATTCTGCCCCGAACATATGGCCCCTCCAAAGTCCAAATTTCCAAAACTATTAACAACTCTTCACAACAAAACAAAATATGTTATTCATTACCGCAATTTAAAGCAAGCTGTGAGTAATGGTGTCAAAATTACGCAAATACATAGAATTTTAAAATTCGAGCAAAGTTCTTGGTTAAAGGCATACATCGAACTAAACACTCAACTTCGATCAAAAGCCACTAACGATTTCAGCAAAAATCTCTTCAAGTTAATGAATAATGCTGTATTTGGTAAAACAATGGAAAACATTCGAAAACATCGTATTGTGAAATTGGTTAATAAATGGGAGGGTCGATATGGTGCCAACAATCTGATTTCCAATGCAGCATTTCATAATTTAACAATTTTCGCCGAAGATCTGGTAGCTATAGAAATGAAGAAAACAAATCTCATTTTCAATAAACCACTTTACATTGGTATGTGTATTTTAGACATTTCAAAGATTGTAATGTATGATTTTCATTATAATTTCATGTTAAAAAAATCTTTTTCTAAAAAACCCAAGCTTCTGTATACGGACACGGACAGTTTCATTTACGATATTGAGTGCAATGATGTGTATGATGAGCTCATCAAAAAAGATCTTCCAAAATTCGACACCAGCGATTATCCCCCAGATAACGTTTATCAGATTCCATTAGTAAATAAAAAAGTTTTGGGGTTAATGAAGGATGAAGCAAATGGTAAAATTATGACACATTTTGTGGGGTTGAGGTCGAAAATGTATTCATATAAAATTCAAGGTGTTCAAAAATGTATGAAAAAAGCAAAAGGTGTAAAGTCTTGTATTGTCAAGAACAAAATTACTTTTGATGATTATGTGAAATGCTTAAAAGAAAATGTTGAAAAAATTGTTAACCAATGCACAATCCGCTCAGTAAAGCATTCTGTTTATAGCACTGAACAAACTAAATTAGCCCTAAATGCCCTAGATGATAAACGCTGTTTGATTGATAATAGTCACGACACCCTCCCATGGGGCCACTATAGTTTACAAGATATTGTTAATAATTGTGGAAATAAAACATTTTTATGATCACATTTTTTTATTCATCATAAGGAACTGGTGGCGACAGCGGTCTCATAAAATTAAGCATAACCTAAGTACTCGGTGGAATTGATTCATTACACTTTAATGAATTTGAACTATATGATGATGATGATGAGGAATTCGGTGGTACAGAAGTATGAATGTCTATAGATTTTTTACAAAAACAAAATACGTGTTTGCAATCTGGACAGCACACTGAGCCGCTAACACCACCGCCGCCACCGCCGCCACCATTTCTATAAACTTGTCTATGGGAGTCCTGGAAAAAAAAAACAATTTTTTGATGGTGAAAACGAGACTCTGGTGTGGGGGCCACGGTTCTACACACATACGACTATTAGGTGGTTGAGCTCCGAATCCTACAAGGTGTTAAATCACTGATAATCTCAATTAAAAAAATTAAATCACACTAACCATGTTTATTCATCCCAACTGTGATCGACCATGTTGGGGTTATCATGGGTGGGTGCCGGCCAGGGTTCCCCACCCTCAGGCTCATACCGCGGCTCACATGTCCGCAAATGCGCAGCCATTTTCTCCTTTGTTGGAAAATAGTGGTGTGGTCTGTTTGGACATTGGAGCCATGATGGATTTTTTGCCCGGCATTTGAGTGTATGTGTGTAGAACCGATGTGGCCCCCGCACCAGATGGTTTGGATCGAAGGGGCACACATGTAGATCTGAGATTGCCTCAGAATCCTACAAGTTAAATCACTGATAAGCTAAATTAAAAAAAATAAATCACACTTACCATCATTTTGAGCGGCTTTTTTTGTTGAGAGCTTGAGTGGGGGTATTGATTTTTAGCAGAGGATGATGATGATGTTGAGGAATTCTAGAATATATTGTGTCAGCTCACTGAACAAAAAAAAAAATTTACTCACCATTTCTGCTTGTTGTAGGTATGTGTGTCTGTGTGTGTTGAGTTGAGACAAGACTAATTCACAAATCAATCGGTATCGCATATTTATATGGTTTTGTGTGCGGAAGCTTGTTGATAGCAAAACCACAATGAAATTTAATGTGATTACTGGTGATGGGAAATTAAACTTTTTTTTCATTTTATACGCTTTATTTTATCCAGATCAGTTAACAATCTATTTCGATCATGGTACATGATTTGTTTTAAACAATAGGTTTCTATACAAGGAGATTTTTTATAAAAATTTGAAATAACATCCTCAATAGGAACATGTGTACAACTTTTACTAATCAATTCATGTAAAGTATTTAAAATCGTATGATAATATTTGGGGAAATCCAGCTGCTTCAGTTCCCGAATCCCTATGATCACAAAATGTTTATTGACAATGCAAAGGTCATGTACATTATTTTCAGTTAAATACATTATTTGATCATGTTTTGAAATTGACACTAATTTCGCTCCATTTTCCATCGGGCCAATCAGCAAGTCGTTATCTGAGAATGTTGGGTGGATATGGGGTTCCAGATTCCATCCATCGAGGAGCCAATTAAGATAGTTTATCATTATATTCCACACATCATCTTCAAAAATTAATGTCTGCTGCTCACCAATGGGTATTCTGATTATGGGTTGGAAATTGCGTTGTAAACTTAATTCCACATAAATCTTGATGTCACTAGTGGTACAGGAAAACATCGTGCTCAGTAGAGATTTTGTTTGACCATCACTCACAGCCTTCTCGTACCCAGCCAACAATTGTTCAATTTGATCATCACCCGCGGTGTAGCCCCCTTCACACATGTTTAAAGACTGATCATATTTTTCTCATCCAACCCCCAAATATGTTTTAGGCATGCGCAACTTATAATACATTATCAACTCCAATCCAACTATTGTGCGTATTATCAAATCCAAGCCATTTCACATAGACCTTGGTACCTTTTCTACGCAACACCCTTTCCACCAAATACACATTCTCCTGTTTTGTTTTTTGCAATTCTTGTTCATAAAATGCACCCATTATTGGTTTGTCATACATATCCTCCAAAAGATAGGTTACTGGCGTACCAACCTTAACTTTAACAACTTTAAATAATTCGGTTGTCCATTTGGGTGTATAACCCTTTTCAAAGACATGCTTCGCTTTGCTAATGCGCACTACATCACCAACTTTGAATTTACGTGGATGAGTTGCAACTTTTATATGATTATATACGGTATTTAATAGAACATTTTGGAGGTTTTTATCACCAAACAAATCGCAGGGCCTCATTTTAGTTACACTATGTTTTTGCTCATTATAGTTTTTGACAATATTCGAAATGATATCTATCCACTTATACGTTCCATTCAAACTGAAATATTTGAATAATTTCTCTTTAATCGTTCTTATTGAACGCTCGACAATTGCCGCTTTCTTATCAGTGTATGTGTTATAATGATTAATATTATATTGTTGCATGAGACGTTGAAAATGGCTATTATAGAATTCCTATCCCTGATCAGTCTGCAGATTTTTAGGATGACGTTTTGATTTTTTTAGAATACGTGCAAAAGTCTTTGTCACCTCATCTCCAGTTTTGGATTTTATTGGTTCAATCCAGATGTATTTTGAAAAGCAGTCAATGATAATGAGGAAATATTTGAATCCTTTGTTATCTTTCTGATAGATATCCATTTGACCTAAATCAGCTTGCCATAAATCATCCAAACCTTTGATGATTGTACGACGTCTGGGAAATTTTCTTCTTATGGGTTTGAAAAGTTCTTCAACAAGCTGAGTCTTTGACATGTTTAATTGGATTCTGTTACAGAGTCACCGGCGGCGGCGTCAGCACTTCGAGCACTTGAAACCCTTAGGACTTCTATTTTGTTTTTCAACTCATTAATGATATTTTTATGCTCCTCTAAAATCTTTTTCTCATCACTCATTTTATCACCCAAATCATCCGAGGCGCTTTTTAGATCCCTGTGAAGCCCCAGATTTACTCTTGAAATGGATTCATCAACATAAATTTTTGTAGCCATATGCTCATCAGCAATGGGGATTTTACGTTCAATAAATTTATTAATATTAATCAATTTTTCAATTAGGGTTATATATTTATGTTGTACATCTTGAAGCAAATCATCAACATATTTTTTATTCACAGCATCAAGACTTTCTGTTGGTTGTTTGAGATTACATATTTTCAAATTTTCCATATTGATATCTCCCTCAGATGTGTAAGCTAATTGTAACCTTGGAGTTGGTTGATACGTTTGCACTCCCACCCTACGTCCAAACTTGTCAAGACTCATTTTGCTACTGACTCATACTCATTCGGATTTTACATGTATAACTTCAATGTTTGAAGTTCACTTTGCATAAATGCAACATGTTGATCATACATTTCAAGTCGGCTTTCATACTTTTGCAGTAAATCAATAACATATTTTTCATCAGCTTTCAACACCTCTAATTTCGCCAATCTTTTTTCAATTAAATCAAGCAATATATGTAGATTGTTTTCATACTTTGAAAATGTAGCATCAACATATTTTTTATTCACCATGAAATCATCTCTTTTTTGAATTTCACGTCGTAATATCTCAGAATCCTCAATAATTTTTTTGATTTGCTTTTTCACTCTGAATTTTTCCGCAGAGTTGATTTTTGAACGACCAAACTTATCCATGGTCATCTTGTGACTGATTTTATAACCCCAGCTTCCTCAAGTTCTTCAATCAAGGATGATATTTCATTATCATGAGAGGTGTTACCAGCTTGTTTTGATCCAATTAATAATCTCAGTCTATCGACTAACTCATTTACATCATTCCAGTATACATAATCAATTGGATTTGAATTGTAGAGCATTGTGGACAACCCACTTCCTTCTGGGTGAATAATTTGAATTATCGGGCGAATAATTTTCATATGTTTATAACCCACATTGCCCTTGATTTTTCCCGATGGTTTGAACCCCATTCGATATATATTTGTTATCTCTAAAATTTTTTTATATGCGTCTAAATCAGTCTGAGTGTATTTTTTAGGTTCCTTAAGAAATATCAATTCATAGAGTCCCTCTGTACCATCAAATTGTTCATTATTGATTACAATATCGCCATTTTTCCGAAAATCAATTGGTGTGATACCAAGCACCCATTTTGATGATGATTCAACATATTTAGGTCCTGTACTACTTTTATCAATATTTCCCGATAAATTATGATAAGCTGATGGGTCCTTCATTAGTGCGTCGGGCAATCCTAGCGTGGTTATTTACAAAAGTAGAAAAAAAAGTTTTATACAAAATTTTATACAGAATCCAAATTGAAGAAAGAATTGAAATATCAATCAATATACAGGGGGTTCCATTTAAAAAAATCATACTTTTTCGTGCCATACTTTTGTGACGCACCCTGTATGTTTCCAAATGTTTTCAGAATGTGCATAAAGTCACATTCTACAACTTTTGTATAAAACTTTTTTTTCTACTTTTGTAAATAACCACGCTAGGATTGCCCGACGCACTAATGAAGGACCCTGTATACTTTTGTGCGATTTGCGAATAATTTTCATAATTTGGAACTAATTTTTCGGGGGAATGAAAAACATCTAGCATACTTGCATCACTATCATCATCAGCCCAATTTTCATCATCGTAATCAATAGGTGTTTGGGGGGTATTGAAGAAATGTTTTGGAGTTGATTTCAGACGTTTTTTTAAAGGTTTTAGGTGTTTTCGTGAGGTTTTTTTGTGGTGTTTAGGTGTCTCCAGGTGTTTTCGTGAGGTGCTCTTGAGGTGTTTAGGTGACCTTGAGGTGCTTTCGAGTTGCTCTTGAGGTGTCTCTGAGGTGCTTTCGAGTTGCTCTTGAGGTGTCCTTGAGGTGCTTTCGAGTTGCCCTTGAGGTGTCTCTGAGGTGCTTTCGAGTTGCCCTAGAGGTGTCTCTGAGGTGCTTTCGAGTTGCTCTTGAGGTGATTCTGAGATGGTTTGAAGGTTTTCTCTACCATCTTTTGCAATTTTCCTCAATGGTGTTGTAATCGGCTTGAAAATTCGCTCGAGCGACTCATCTGTTTCAGACCGACCCAATTTCAAAGCAAGATATTTTTTTCGAATATCTTTTGCTATGTGACATATTTTTTGCTTACGTTCTACATCTGACTGATTCAACAGCTTCATGATTAATGAGGTGTTACAAGTCACCAACCCTTATATACTCATCAAACCCCCTACGATATCTTCCATCGTTTAAATCAAATTCCTTTACCACTACAAGAGCTCCAAATTTATGTCCATTCCAACATTGTGAGCATATCATTTTGAAGTCATCATAAGATATATCAGGTGATACATGCTCATCATAGACATGTCGCAAATTAACATCATCCTGTTTAAACAATACAACCATATAACAATTATCACGTATCAATTGCTTTGGTATTTTTGAGTAGGTATGACTAAGATATACAACATCAATCTCCTTATGTCGACACATGGAAAAATAGTTTCTAATTTTATTCTGCTTTTCACACGCCACATCATCAAATATGAATACTGAATTTTTTCTCGCCTGCATTGGATCCATAATCATGTCATTGTCACTATATGGAAAGTATGAAACCTCATTCACACCCCTCAAGACATCCTTCAATAATTTATATTTAGGTTGATATAATGATTTTGAATAGACATATACATTTTCAATACGTAACCCATTCCTGTTAAATAATAATGCGAAAAGACAGTTTGTTTTCCCGCATCCACTTGGACCGCAAAAAATGGCACGAACATAATTTGGTAATAAATTACCATGTCTCGAATAATGTGCAACTTTTACACTCAGATCGAAATTTTCTATTGGGAGCTTAAGTCCTTGTGGTACCACATGCATATTGAGAGTGTATGGAGTATGTGATGGGTTAGGGGTATATATAGGTGGGAGTAGTTTGGAAATGTTAGTGTTATGTTAACCTTTGAACATAAAGGTTGTGGATTAGTCAATTCAATCATCAATAAACTACCAGTTGAACTCCATCTACCGGGATATCAATTTTGTGGTCCTGGAACCAAATTAGCACAACGTTTGCAGCGAGGAGATACAGGTGTAAATCCACTTGACGCCGCTTGTAAACAGCACGATATTGCATATTCACAAAGTTCTTCATTGTCAGATCGACATAAAGCAGATGAATTGGAAAATCGAGCGTGGGAGCGAGTAAAAGATAAAAATTCTAGTTTGAGTGAAAAAACATTTGCTTGGCTAGTGACTACGGGAATGAAGGCTAAAAGGAAGCTTGGAATGGGCCATTCATTCAATAAAAAAGTGATTAGACCTGCTTCCATGTCTTTAAAAAATTGTGATGAATCAAATTTGAGGAAAAGTAGCATGATTGCATTACGCGCAGCTCGAAAAGCAGTGAAAAGAGTTGGAGGTCGACGAAAAATAAGAATTCCCCGAATCATTCCCATTGAATCAAAATCTGGTGGAATAATCCCATTAATTCCTCTGTTTGCTGGACTCAGTGCTCTTGGAAGTCTTGCGGGGGGAGCTGCAGCTATAGCTAAAACGGTGGTGGACACGAAAAATGCAAGAAAGCAAATGGATGAGAATAAGCGACATAATCTGTCAATGGAGCTTGGCCGAAAGGGGTCGGGCATTTATTTGAAAAAGAATCCACGTGGATTTGGATTGTTTTTGAAAAAACAAAAAAACTACCAATAAAGCTACCCAACAGAGCCCTATACGACTATGAAATTAAACTGTTTGTGAAAAAATTGAAAATTCCATATTTTCGAGGTGTATTCATGCGAGACACTTTGCCTCAAAAAGTACACATCAATGAGAGTGCTGTTTTGAATTTGCATACAAATGACCATAGTGGTACGCATTGGGTAGCTTACAAGAAGCGTGGATATTTAGTTAACTATTTTGATAGTTTTGGTAATTTGAAACCACCAGTCGAGCTTACAACTTATCTTGGTGATAAGGCACACATCCTGTACAACCGGGATTGTTATCAAAAATTTAATACATCAAATTGTGGACATTTATGTCTTGAATTTCTCTATAAAAACAAATAAAGTGATGAAAATTTGTCAGTCATGTCTTCAATCTTCACAGTGAAAGGTCGTACATCAACACTATCCACAGACTTTACTCCACCCATTCAACTTGATCCCGATTATCAATACGGGTTGGCTGTCCTAGGATTTCATTCCTACAACACTATTCCCAAAATTGATGAGAATACAAAATTTACTTATTTGGATAAGGAGAAAAAGTCTCAATCTATTGTAATACCATCGGGTGCCTACAAAATCGGTGATATCAATACATATCTACAAAACTTTTTATCACAAAAATTTTCATTAAAACCAAATAATAACACTCTCAAGTGTGAAATTTTCCATCCTCATTTTGATATAGTATTTAAAAAGGAGGATTCGCTTGCCAAATTGTTGGGGTTCTCATCCAGAATTCTTCCAGCAGGTATAACACATCAATCAGATCTACCTGTGAATATTGTAAAAGTTCGTACAATTCACATTGATTCTAATATTACCAGTGGAGCATATTACAACGAAAAACCATCGCACACTCTTTACGAATTTCCCATCAGTGTTGACCCAGGGTTTGCAATCGACGAGATTCCCAAAAACTTGATTTATCTACCAATAACGAATCACGAGATAAATAATATCACTCTACAAGTTCAAGATCAGGATTTTAATCCGATAAACTTCCGTGGTGAGGAGATCATCATTAGATTGGAATTGAAAAAAAATGGTGCTAGTTATTGAAGCATATAAAAGGGGTGTTGTTGCATTACCTAGATCAGTCGTTGTGCGACCTCGTTCGAAGCAGGGAAAATTGGGTGGAAAATTATCTCTTGTAAACAAAAACTTTCTCAAATCAATTGGTTATGTTGTCAAAACAAGTATTTAATCTGTATCGAAAGCCAATACACGATGATACGATTAACCACATGGAATGTCGCACTTATCTCCCGTTTATCAAGTCATTCCGGAATAATGATAATATTGAAATTACTATTAATCGCAACGATGCATGGCTTTTGATGAACGAGGCGGCGCTAATAATTAAAGGTTCATTGAAGAAAAAAACTGGTACGGGGGATATTAATCTACTAAATAATGCTGGTGCGTTTTTCTTTGATTCAATCACTTATGAATTGAATGGTATTGAGGTGGAACAAGTGAAAAATCCGGGAATTGTTAGTTTATTTCGTGGATATTTATGTTATGCAAATGAGGATACCAGGCATTTACAAATTGCTGGTTGGACCTATCCAGACAAACCAAAATTATCTGATGGGCGATTTTATATGCGAATTCCGTTGAATCATTTTTTTGGGCTTTTTAATGATTATAAAACCGCAATTTGCGGTAAACACACCATTCGTTTGGTAAGATCACGCAATGATTTCAATTGTATGCAGATTAGGGAAAAAGCTGATTCGAAAGAAACAACCACCGCAGAGCTTTCAATAGATGCTATTGAGTTGAAAGTTAAACATATAGTGGCCAATGATGCCATCAAACTCCAATTAATGAAATCCATTCGAAGTGATCAAGCTATTCATATGCCGTTTAGAAAATGGGAGATACATGAGCTACCTGCTTTGCAGACGGATGCAACCAAAGAAGTTTGGAGTATTAAAACAACAACCAGTGTTGATTGTCCGCGATATGCAATCATCGCTTTCCAAATAGATCGTGTTGATAAAGTAGCATCAGCCATAACGCAATTCGATCATCTGAATATATCAGACATTCGATTGTTTCTAAACGGAGATTATTATCCATATGAACGGATAAGCCTCAATTTTGAAAAGGATGATTATTCGGAAGCTCACTACAACTATACAGAATTTTACAAACACTTTGGGGAAGTGGATAACAAGCGACCACTTCTGGATTATACCGAATTCAAAACTCATGCATTATTTGTCATCGACTGCTCTCGACGTGATGAATCCCTAAAAGCATCAACCATAGATGTAAAAGTGGAGATTGAGTCACGTGATGGATTTCCCGCCAGAACAAAAGCCTACTGCATAATTATCCATGATTGTGTTATGGAGTACCTTCCTCTAAGTGAAATTGTGAGAAAATTGAATTAGTATGATGGAGACGCTTGAAGAGCTTGATCGCAAATGGCGAGAGGTGTTCCAGTCAAGGACCAGATTTGCAGTACACCATGAAACATTTAAAAAAATTGTAGCAATTATGATTAAATAAAAACTTTGTGTGGAATTGTTTGCATTATTATTATTGCCAAAACCTTGCGATAATGCCGATAGTGAGCATTTTGACCAAATTTTGGTTAGATTAGGTGTGGGTGCGACATTTTTTCATCAAAAGCCCAAGTTCATTTTGTGGTGATGCCGATAGTGAGCATTTTGACCAAATTTTGGTGAGATTAGGTGTGGGTGTGATATATTTTTATCAAAAGCTCAAGTTCATTTTGTGGTTATGCTGCTGATAGCGGTGTGCAAAATTTTTTTCGAATATGGATTGATATTGGTGAGCTTGGTCAGATTATGTGTCTGCGGTATATTTTTATCTACATCGCCTTACTATTTAAGCGGTGTTTGAGCGTGGGGCAAGTATAGTCATCAACATGAGCCAGTCTAATTGTTTACCCCACGATACTTCTTCTTCTTCTTCTTCCTCCCTACACCCGCTGATGCGGTAAGTATAAGTGAAATTGTTCGAATATGATTATTGTTTTTAGACTATCAAATGGATCGCTGCGACTTCAGCCCCATTATGAGCCTACCCCAATATCACATGATTTTCATCAACATCCACCAGCTCCCCCATCATCGCCTCAATATGTGCTGATGCGTCCACCCCACGATACTCCCGTACACCTCCCGCCGCCGCCGCCGCCGCTGATACAGTAAGAGATTGTTAATTTATTATCTTAATTTAAAAATTTGTTTTTCAAGATCGAAGAAAAAGCCACGGCTTCAAACACCGCCGCCACAACCACCGCCGCCGCCACCGCCACCGCCACCACCATGTCCAACACCGCCACCAAACACATGGCCAATGGGTGCAACAGAGGTGTCGGAGCTGATAATCACTGCGAGGATGGCGAGTGGCTTTACACAATCCATGGTGTTGTCGGGGGGAGGTGAACAGATGTATGCTGCTCATGCTATCCGTGTCGAGGGGTTGTATGGAAATACCATATTTTATATGAATTTTTGAATAGACCAAATTAAAACAAACAATGTTTTATTTCACAAGAATTTTATTCACAATAGCACATCGGACGCGTGTCTCTTTATCAGTCAACCACAACCTTGGACAAGAATTTTATTCACAATAGCACATCGGAAGCGTGTCACTTTATCAGTCAACCGCAACCTTGAACTTAGCGCTATAGTTGCTAATTGTACTTTATTAATAAATTAAAACTATGAATTCATAGAAATTTTACTTACAATTTGCCTAAGTAACATTCTAAGTTGTTCATATAAAGATATCATGGGACACTCTATACCAAATGTATTGAACTCCAATTTACCGGAATTTTGTAGGGAATTTTCAAATTCATTATATTCAAAAAAGCGACCATCTTGAATGAAGTATAACAATCCATTCACATATCGAAAAACTGTGGTGAATAATGGTGGTATACCATTAAAATGTATTGATGTGTAGCCAAAGGACTCTGGCTGTAGAGTACACTCATCGAAATTTACAAAGCTATTATCATCATAAAAGAAGATGGTTTTTCCAGAATAGGTATTGACTGCTCCAAGTAACTTTCTACCATCCACAAATGGTTCAAATCTTTTTGTTATATTGATTCGGTCAATTAATCTAAATCTATCCTCGCTAAGTATATATAAATAATCATTTATAACTACGGCTATCTGCCCCGATGGTCTTTTATACACAGCTGTTAGTTTTTCAAACGGTGGCAGGAATTTAAGTAGCAGACGAATCGGTAGAGCTTTTGAGGTGAACATTTTTGATTTCAAACTCATTATCCACAATTTTTCCCTATAAAAAATATATAAATGTTGATTATGTATAAGATATAACAATTGACTTGGATCGGCATCACAAATATCATAGATTTGAGAATTTTTTAGATTTGAAGCATTAATTTGAGTTGTTACAGGTAGTTGGTTTATCGGTGGTTGTGGTGGTGGAGGACTTGTTAGAACTTGCTTTCTCACACCATATAAGTTTTGAATGCCTTTGATATCATCTTGATTCAGAGCGGTTTTTCCATACAATGGAAACATAAGTGAACTATTATCCAATGAATGACCTAAACCTAGGACGTGACCAATTTCATGTGCCAAACTTGATAAAAAGTTTAGCTGATTGTCGGGTATTTCTCCATCAAGTCCATAGTACCAATTTTCACTGGAATCCATATGAATTTCACGGCAATGATTGTCTTGTGGTGGGAAAGCGTGTGCCAAAACTTTACCGGAGCCATCAAATGGGAAGTCGCAATGACCACTCATACATCTTCGATTATTACTATGATTGAATGATGCAAATGAAACAATTATATCTGGATTTATGGCATTCCTCTCAAATGTCAAATTTGCATGTTCAGACCACATTGCAAATGCTCTCTCAATCACAGGATTTACATCTTGTCCGAGTGTTGTTCGACTGTAGTACCATTTCAAAACGTGTTTATTCCACGCGTTTTTCAGTATAAATGACTCTGGATAATCACTCATACCACATCTCGGTCTGCTCATAAACTCTAATGTTTCATTATTTTCAGCACCATCAACCGGTAATAAGTAGTTCTCCTGAAATTGCACCAATGCATCTGTTTGTAATGCATTCTCCATAGGTGTATAATATCCATATCTTATCAGATACTCTGTAACATTCACTTCAGCTGTGGTGAAGTGGAAGCACATCCAATCATTAGATGTTTCATTGTCACCCGTTATCGCTAAACTGATTAAAATTCACAATTCAAACACCTTTTATAAAGTTTTTCTTTATTCAAATAATGTTTTGATACAAATATGACAGGCGAGTTTATATGTACAATATGGATCCTCATCATCGATTCCGGAATCATCTTCATCCGATGTAGTATGACCCCAACATGGTTCGAGAAATTTCTCCAAAAGTTCCTCGGGAAGATTCTTCAAGTATTGTATGTATGATGGATTGAGTTGGTGAAGGGTTGCACGTATTTTTTCAACTTCTTGAGGCAACATACTGATAAAGTTCCCAAGTTGCTTTGAGGGCGAGAAGTGAGATACTGGCTGTGATATAATACAACAGACTTGGCACTGTGGTGGGGATGTGGTGAGTGTAGGTGACAATGGAGGTGGTTACATTTTTCCAATCACTATCACCATGCGTTCGACCACCTTGAAAAAACATCCGTACTTTGTAGTCCATCACATCTGTGGGTAATGGAATGCTGAACATTTTCGCATCATAATTCACTTGTGGCTGCATCTTCAACCAATTAGTTGGCCAAGTGTCATTCGTTTTATTAAAACAAATAAACATTTCAATCACATTAGCAGGTTGATGCACATAAAATATATTATTGAAAAGCGCGGTGAGCAGAATATAATTTGATGCTAATAGGACCATGGTTGATGTTGAACTAATACACAAATACATTTTTTCAAGCATTTATTACAATTTTTGTCGAATCCAATCATGAAGAATCTTACAGTTGCGCAGACTACACATATAAAAATTATCACTCAAATGGTTGAAGCAGACTGGAACATCCTTTTGATATGTGGGGGGAAGCTGTAGTCCAAGGTCTTCATCTGCATCAATAATTTCGGGGTGGTGTGCTGATGTGCAATCCCAAAGGATGTTTGTGAGAAGAGTCTTTTGTAGAGGGCCTCGAACATATACTTGGTCAACAAAGCATAAGTGTAACCAGATGATCTTGGGTAGATCTTCATAATTCACATATCCAGATGTATAGACAATGCCATGATTGTTGGTTGCCTTAACCACTCTTCTTCTATCCCCATATGATAATGAATGGAATGGGACATCTGGTTTGAAGAGAAAATGACTAGATTGAAGACCATTTGTTATTGACAGCTCTTTGATTTTGAAATCTTGTGCCAAATTGAAGCCCTGCATGTCTATTGCAATGATTTTCATGATGGATTGTTTCTGGAAAGAAAATGAAAAAAAAAATTGAAATGAGATAATTTTGTGAAAAATGATGATACTAACCTACAACTATTGTAGTCCCTGCAACGTCGACTCATTATCAACTATTTCAAAATTAGATGTTGTTTTATTATTAGATAGCTGCACCACCGATTTAAAAAGTATCGCATATTTAAATGGTTCAAAGTATTCTAGGTTGGCTAGAATTGGTTGAGTGTATCGTTGTGGAAGAAAAACCATATTTTCCTTTAGTTCCACTATAGGTACATCACCATATTTGGATGGAACTATACGCATCTCCATAATGGGGTATTTAACATTTGGTGTTAATTCAGATATTTTGATTGTTTTTTTATGAAGAGCTTTGCATGAAAAATTTATTTGTGCAAGATCCATTTTCTAAAAAAATTATAATGGTTAAACACAGCACTAGTTGAATGAGAGTGGTGAAGAGTCGACTTACCGATGCAGCAGCTACTAACAAGTGAACTAATTTCAACTAGATGAATCAATTTGTAGTCGAGAAAAAACCACAGGCTGAGACTTGTTACTGATAAGAAAACCGCATTCGAGCTAAATTTAGAACTGTTGTGGTTGATGGGAAAACCACATCCTGTCTACTGGTGATAAGAAAACCGCGGGCTGAGACTCGTTGTTACTGATAAGAAAACCGCATTCGAGCTTAATTTAGAACTGAATGATGATAACACTTACCCGCAATATTTAATTTCTTCAAGGCTTGAATCATGAACTTTTTTTGTTCATAAAATGTAATGTCATTCCTTAGCTGTTCCAATCGTCTACAGAATTCTGCAAGTTTTTCTGCATCCGTTTTGTCCATCGCCTCGAACACAACTGATCCGCCTGCCCCACTTTGGTGGTGCTCAACATCTCTGGATGAATCATTGGATTTTTATCGCAGATAAATTCACCCATGTCTGATTTTGTAGAGTGGCAGTAACGTTTTACAATCCATCGCAAATTACCATTGATACGAACTGCATTGATGGTTATTTCAATGTGACTTTTAGATGGTATGTGTGAAACACATTCACAGCAACAATAACTATATGACTCACATTCGGAGCAGGCTAAGCCATCAACTTGTAAACTTGGGGCGATAAAACATTTTTTCTCACAACAGAACATCTTGGATGGCGAACTATAGTCAACTCCTCCACCGCAACCTACTGAGGACCCACATCCCACCCCCCACCCCCCACCCCCCACTCAAGACCCCCACTCAAGACCCCCACTCAAGACCCCCACTCAAGACCCCCACCGAAGCCCCCCACTTAAGACACCCACCCCAACCCCCACCAACGGATGACGTCACTACTCTCGCGCATTCACCACAATTATGCAAATTTGGTGACGGTCGACGCCGCTACCGTGGCGCCACCTAGCGGCCATTTTGGGAAATGGTCCAGAAGTGGGTTAGCCCTAACTACTCTCCTTTTATAATATGTAGAACATTTATGAGCACAAAGCATGCACCACATTCATGTAGCGATCAAATGGGTATGCTGCCTGCTATGCAGTGCCAGACCTTCGATGGAGTCTTGAAACAAAACCTATTTAAAGACACTAAGTTAGATAAGGAAATGTTGTGGTGGATAAAAATTGTACATGCAGTATTTGTAAAACACAAATTAATCAGTTCTACAATCGCCTTACAAGCTTCGCTTTGTCACAGCAAAGCAGGCAGCCGTTTTCCAATAAGTTTCAACTTGCCACTCCAGAAAGGCATAGTACATTCTAAAAACGCTCGTCTAAATTTGAAAATCGTTGCTTCGTTTGATGTTCCTACTAACAATCAGGATTGTAGAAATGTATGCACATATAAGGACTCGCAACGATAGAGTAAAGTAAGTTCTTCCTTAACTAATATTATTCATGTAAAAATCGTATGTGCTATAGGGAAATGGTAATGCGAATATTTTAAAATTACTATGTAAATGTTATACAATGTGCGTCAGAAAAATATGACATTGAAAAGTTTGATTAATTGAAATGGAAGCCCCGTATATCTTTAAATTTTGGAATTCCCCTCAGAATTCGAATCTCACATCAAAGCGGTTGAACTTAGAGAAGAGCGGTTTGCGGTTTGCATGTTCCTGGCTTAATGATCTTTCATTTGACACTAATTTCAATTTCCGATCTAACAAATATAAAATGGTTTGAAATTTAAAATACTCAATGTTGAAAAAATCACAATATAAAATTATCGAATATGTAATATGACCCTATTGTTGGATACTCTTCTTCATCCATTGTAACGCTTTTTGGTTAGGTGATAGAATTTAATTAAGGGTTGGAAGGTGAAGCCTTCAAAGTCTCGAGCGCCACCCCCTGGATTTATGTGGTAGAGGGCCCACAGTGCCTTTCGGGTAGCCTTTAGACAGTGGAGAAAGTATTTCCAGGATTCATCTGCGATGAGGGTGTTAAATATCATCGCTATTAAAAAGGCAGTTAGGAATAGATGGTATTTTCCGCAAAGTTTGTTGGGTGATTTTCCTTACCAGGAAAATAAGCAAAGGCAGTTTGGATCAAAATAAACAGATCTATTTTCCATAAACATGTTGGGACAAACTCCCCTGAATGCAGAAAAATAAATCAACTAAAATTAATATTACAATCAAAATAATGAAAAATGAAAGCAAGGGTGTGTAACGGTTTTAAACGGGAAAGCGAATTAACCCCAAAAGAAATGTTCAGAATATTACGATCGAGCAGTTTATGTCTGACGGAAAGGAAAATGGAAAGTTAAGTAGGATGCGTAGAAAATAATCACTAAAAGATGTTACCTAGAAAATGAATGAAAATTACTACGGGCGCGAAAATGAAAGAAAAGCGTGACGTTGGATGAAATACAAGAAAATAGCTCCGGCCGCGAAAGTGGAAAGAAAATGTGTGAAGTTTAAAATAAAAGCAATTAGAACGTGCATTGAAAATGAAGGAAATAGAAATGGAAGCCCCGTATATCTTTAAATTTTGGAATTCCCCTCAGAATTCGAATCTCACATCAAAGCGGTTGAACTTAGAGAAGAGCGGTTTGCGGTTTGCATGTTCCTGGCTTAATGATCTTTCATTTGACACTAATTTCAATTTCCGATCTAACAAATATAAAATGGTTTGAAATTTAAAATACTCAATGTTGAAAAAATCACAATATAAAATTATCGAATATGTAATATGACCCTATTGTTGGATACTCTTCTTCATCCATTGTAACGCTTTTTGGTTAGGTGATAGAATTTAATTAAGGGTTGGAAGGTGAAGCCTTCAAAGTCTCGAGCGCCACCCCCTGGATTTATGTGGTAGAGGGCCCACAGTGCCTTTCGGGTAGCCTTTAGACAGTGGAGAAAGTATTTCCAGGATTCATCTGCGATGAGGGTGTTAAATATCATCGCTATTAAAAAGGCAGTTAGGAATAGATGGTATTTTCCGCAAAGTTTGTTGGGTGATTTTCCTTACCAGGAAAATAAGCAAAGGCAGTTTGGATCAAAATAAACAGATCTATTTTCCATAAACATGTTGGGACAAACTCCCCTGAATGCAGAAAAATAAATCAACTAAAATTAATATTACAATCAAAATAATGAAAAATGAAAGCAAGGGTGTGTAACGGTTTTAAACGGGAAAGCGAATTAACCCCAAAAGAAATGTTCAGAATATTACGATCGAGCAGTTTATGTCTGACGGAAAGGAAAATGGAAAGTTAAGTAGGATTCGTAGAAAATAATCACTAAAAGATGTTACCTAGAAAATGAATGAAAATTACTACGGGCGCGAAAATGAAAGAAAAGCGTGACGTTGGATGAAATACAAGAAAATAGCTCCGGCCGCGAAAGTGGAAAGAAAATGTGTGAAGTTTAAAATAAAAGCAATTAGAACGTGCATTGAAAATGAAGGAAATAGACGACGTGTGACGAAATAGCGAAAATAGGTAGATGCGTACGAGTTTTGAGATTATAGGAAAATGAGTAAAACGTGCAATAAGATCATAACTGTGATACGGCGCATAAAACGATGATAACTCCAAAAGCACCAGAAGTAAGCATTTCCAGATTTTCCCAAGCATTTAGACATTTAATTCCACTGTCTGTGGACCGGTTAAAACCCTCCCTTAATTACCCCTGATGATAAAATGAAGAAAAGAGAAGAAAAGCAAAACCCCATTTGAATTGACGTTAAAACCCACCCCTGTTAATTTTAGTTTGAATAGCTACGGTTGAGAAATACTTGGGAACATTGGAAAGTATAATAGGAAAAATCCTACCTTGGAAAACTGCACATGTTCACAAAAAAAAACGGTGGTACGGTATTGGTCTGTTAGAGTCGAAAAATGGCACGTCTGCACGGTTTAGATCTCGAGCGCTAACTCCCGTCGAATCGTGATTTATCACGCCGGAACCTCCGGTAGTACCGAAATTTAGTCAAATCGCGCAGCTCATATTTCCTGACTGAAGATCAAATTAATTCTCTAACCGGATATAGAATTAATTAGCGCGGGCTGTGAATATTTTGAGTTGTGAGACAGTGTGCGCGGTACTCAAAATATTTAAAAAAAACAGATCTGAACATTCGTCGGATAATTAATTTCAGAAAAGTGAAACACGGACAAAAAAATAAAGTAACTTCGTTACACCATTCTTATCCTTAGTTTTTACTTACCTCAAGCACTTTTAATCCAACCAGAAATGAATATAGTCGTGGAACAATGTTTTAGAAGGGAAAACTACTTGCCCTAAAAACTGCTTTGCGCGACTCGTTCAGGTTAGGTTTGCCGTTTGCCGCCAAAACTTATGTTTTCATTAATTACCTGCAGGCCGTGTTGCCAGATATACAAAGGATGAGTTATATGTGTTGACGTGATACTGATACTGATATAAAAACTCATAAAGTGAAATCATTTTCTAGAATAATGTGGCCAGTTACCAGTTGGATTAATACATACTTTCTCTGGACATTGGTGTTTTGGAATTATTTCCTGGTGAATCATTCCAATTTCAGTTTTCAAGCGGTTTAGATTACACAAGCATCGTATATGGGAAAGTGGTTGAAATAGGTATACACAGAAATACATTTCAACCCTTAATATTTTTAACGCAAAGGCACGGACGCCCATGACATGGGTGCTTATGATTAGATATAACTTATTTCATCCTATTTCCCGAATTTTATCTTGGCTTTATGTGTAGTTGTCGAAGTATAGACAAAAATACATTTCAACCTTAATATTTTTAACGCAAAGGCACGGACGCCCATGACATGGGTGCTTATGATTAGATATAATTTATTTCATCCTATTTCCCAAATTTTGTCTTGGCTTTATGTATAGTTGTCGAAGTATAGACAAAAATACATTTCAACCCTTAATATTTTTAACGCAAAGGCACGGACGCCCATGACATGGGTGCTTATGATTAGATATAATTTATTTCATCCTACTTCCCAAATTTTGTCTTGGCTTTATCTATAGTTGTCGAAATATAGACAAAAATACATTTCAACCCTTAATATTTTTAACGCAAACGCACGGACGCCCATGACATGGGTGCTTATGATTAGATATAATTTATTTCATCCTACTTTTCAAATTTTGTCTTGGCTTTATGTATAGTTGTCGAAGTATAGACAAAAATACATTTCAACCCTTAATATTTTTAACGCAAAGGCACGAACGCCCATGACATGGGTGCTTATGATTAGATATAATTTATTTCATCCTATTTCCCGAATTTTATCTTGGCTTTATGTGTAGTTGTCGAAGTATAGACTAAAATACATTTCAACCCTTAATATTTTTAACGCAAAGGCACGGACGCCCATGACATGGGTGCTTATGATTAGATATAATTTATTTCATCCTATTTCCCGAATTTTATCTTGGCTTTATGTGTAGTTGTCGAAGTATAGACAAAAATACATTTCAATCCTTAATATTTTTAACGCAAAGGCACGGACGCCCATGACATGGGTGCTTATGATTAGATATAATTTATTTCATCCTACTTCCCAAATTTTGTCTTGGCTTTATGTATAGTTGTCGAAATATAGACAAAAATACATTTCAACCCTTAAAATTTTTAACGCAAAGGCACGGACGCCCATGACATGGGTGCTTATGATTAGATATAATTTATTTCATCCTACATCCCAAATTTTGTCTTGGCTCTATGTATAGTTGTCGAAATATAGACAAAAATACATTTCAACCCTTAATATTTTTAACGCAAAGGCACGGACGCTCATGACATGGGTGCTTATGATTAGATATAATTTATTTCATCTCACTTCCCAAATTTTGTCTTGGCTTTATGTATAGTTGTCGAAATATAGACAAAATTACATTTCAACCCTTAATATTTTTAACGCAAAGGCACGAACGCCCATGACATGGGTGCTTATGATTAGATATAATTTATTTCATCCTATTTCCCGAATTTTATCTCGGCTTTATGTGTAGTTGTCGAAGTATAGACAAAAATACATTTCAACCCTTAATATTTTTAACGCAAAGGCACGGACGCCCATGACATGGGTGCTTATGATTAGATATAATTTATTTCTTCCTACTTCCCAAATTTTGACTTGGCTTTATGTATAGTTGTCGAAATATAGACAAAAATACATTTCAACCCTTAATATTTTTAACGCAAAGGCACGAACGCCCATGACATGGGTGCTTATGATTAGATATAATTTATTTCATCCTACTTCCCAAATTTTGTCTTGGCTTTATGTATAGTTGTCGAAATATAGACAAAAATACATTTCAACCCTTTATATTGTTTACGCAAATGCACTGACGCCCATGACAGGGGTGCCCATGATGAGATTTAATTTATTTTATCTTATTTATCAAATTCTACCTTGGCTTTATGTGTAAAAATAAATTCAAATTGATAGTGTAAAATGCAAGCCGACACCACTGGGCTTTCGGCCGTCATCGGCTAACTGACTGCTGAAAAGTTACTGCTAGCTTGACGTAGGTAAATTTGATACATTTGTGTAGGTATACTTGATCAAACAGGCTTAGACCTCAAATGATCAAAATATCTGAACTAGGTACCTACCTACACTAAATTTGTTTGTCTAAATTTTATAATAACTGACATCATGCAAGGTTTTACTTACGCCCAAAATTATCAATAAACACCTCCAGTCCCCAATCACTAA
Organism: Orchestes rusci; assembly: GCA_958502075.1. Classification (NCBI taxonomy): domain Eukaryota; kingdom Metazoa; phylum Arthropoda; class Insecta; order Coleoptera; family Curculionidae; genus Orchestes; species Orchestes rusci. Next base: position 5,773,946 of record OY293310.1, read on the forward strand.
GAGTTTCCTTGAAATTCGGATCCATTTTTTAATACCTATCTAATCTGTCCACAAATCACAAGTAGGTAGTGTATGTAGTCACTTTTACAAAATAAATATCGAACTAATCGTCAATCATCTATCGACCAAAATCCGTGCAACGAAATGTCAACACAACTCACAACAACGATGAAAAAACACTTGTTGATTTGATTCACGCGCGCGCGAGATTTCACAGCTCAACGGCACAACTAAATTTATGCAAATATGCGAAAGAGAACCACTTCTTGATATGCATGGACATGCGAACAATCCAACAATCGAAGAGTAAGTAACGCGCACTTCATAAATCATTTCGGCTTCGGCGAGACGTCTGCTTCTCTCTTTGGTCAGGCCATCCCGAACACTCACGAAAATGAGCGATCTAAACCGCTTTCTAATAAACATGTTTTAACAGCTAATAAAAAATATTTAACGACCAAAAAATGTATTGTGGTGAGCAGTAAAGGAATTTATTTTTGTTTTATTTTTCACTATGAAAACAAATTTTTGACTGTCATTGGAAAACTTATGGTAACAAGAAAGATTTTTTTGGGTTAAAATAATTTTGTTCATGAGTAAAAGAATAATTTTTGGGGGTCATAAAGTCAGTCTGAAAAGATCCAATTATTGACATTCAAACATTGATTTTGTCAGTATGAATTAAAATATTATAGTGATGAGAAAAATATGTCTCATAAAAAAAATTATTAACTGAATTTTCTCAGTGTAGTTATGGACATTCCAAACCACAAAATGTAAAGTGTAGCGGTCACAGTGAAACGGACTTCATAATCGAATTTCTCATACCACAAAACCCCCGTATGCCAATTTTCAAAGTAATATCTGAAAAAGTGTCCTAAATAATGACAAAATTCAATTGTTAATTTTAAACTTCATCACCCCGTATCTCGGAAATGGTGACATTTCGGTCTAAGGTGAGTTGCGTTAAATCGGCTTATTTTGACCTCAGCAACGGGCAGTGTGAATAAAATGGTTGTATGAACTTAAACTATCTTTTTGGTAGCAAAAACTAGCATTTTTGTGAATAATAATAAGTTGTAGCTTAAACTTATAGGTTTCATCTGTTTGCTTCAAGTATGTTCTGTTTTTTGTAGAAAAAACTTATTTTGATGTGAATAAAATAACTAAGAATTTTTCAAGCCTGCTAATACGCAGCTTAAAAGATTAGTCTTTTGTAGGAGTTCAATCAAAAATGGCTCAATTTCTTAATATTAGACGTCGAAAATATTATTGTCAACGAACACAGTGTCGAGATGAGGACTACCATAGTTTATATCGATTTTCTAAAATTAATGTTGAGTGGTTAGCAGAACATTTCCTTGAAGACACTGCAGAAACAAGGGGAGGGGCATTAAATTCCAGACAAAAATGCAGATATTTCTTCGATTTTTAAGCGATCCTGGATTTCAAATTGGAGTAGCAAAGGATGAAGGCGTTCATCGAACAACAGTGAGTAAAACTGTGAAACTTGTATTGACTAAAATAACTGAAACATCACATATTTGGATACGTTTTCCCATAAATAATATTGCTGAAGCCCAACAAGAGTGGAGTGTCAAGTATCAGTTTCCTTGTGCATTTGGTGCCATAGATTGTACACAAATAAGAATTCCGAAACCATCTGAGCATGGAGACGAATACTATAACAGAAAAGGTTACTTTAGCATAAATGTACAGGCGACATGTAACGCAAAAGAAGAATTCACTTCCATTGACAGTCAGTGGCCTGGGTCAGTGCACGACAGTAGAATACTAAAGAATTCTGCAATTTATGTCCAAATGAACAATATGCGGCATAATAATATGGTGTTATTAGGCGATTCAGGTTATGGAATCAATCGTTGGTTGATGACGCCATACAGAAATGCCGAAACTGCTGAAGAAACTGCGTTTAACAGACTGTTTACGAAAGAAAGAGTCATCATCGAAAGGTGCTTTGGCCAACTGAAGAGAAGGTTTCCAATTTTGCAATATATGGTTAGAGTTAAACTAGACAGAGTTGCATCTGTTATTATAAGTTGTGCTGTACTTCAAAATTTATCAAAGTATTTAAATGATCCACTTCCTGTCGATGAAGAAGATGCCATGAATGAGGAACAAGAAGAGGATTACAATTTAGAAAATGAAGATGAAAATGTTAGGAGAAGGGGAATGCAAAGAAGAGAAGAAATAAAAAATTTAATTTACCAACTACAAATTTAATTATTATAATATATCAAGTTGATGCTAAAAACTATTGAAACAAATAAATATACAATAGTATGTGTAACTGAAAATTTATTTTATTATGTTTCATAATTTATAATACTGTATATATTTTATTTAAATCTAAACTGTATGTTGAAGTTTCGGGATCTTGGCATTGGGGATCTTGGGTTTCGGGTACACTTTGACGTAGCTGGTTCAATAGAAGTTTTTCTCGCTCGATCTGCATGCGTGTAAGTTTTAATTGTTCAAGAAGAACTAATCTTTGTAGCTCCACTGTGGTTAATGTTGCAGTCTCTTCTGTTTCTTCCACTTGCAGCTTATTTTTTTTTGGTTTTGATGGTGTAATGCCAGGAGGTGGTGGAGGAGGTCTGACTAAAACATGCTTCATTTCCGCTGTTTTTTGCATTTCTTCAACATTTTCTAATGGCTTCAATCCCATTGTCGCCGCTCCAGGAATTTTGTGCCATGTTGGATTTTTGCCATCTTATAATATCCAACAATTTTTTTTCCCAATCTTTCAAAATAATTTTTTTATTTCCAGTTGCCTTCATATCTGTTTTCTTCTTTAATTCGTTTTTCATATTTTGAATCTTTTTTTTTAATTGTTTCATATTAATACTTTTTCCATAAATTGTTTGGTATGATTCTCTCATTTTAATCAAGGAATCTTCCTTCTTTTTTCTAATTAATGGCAACTGCGATTTATCAAATAATACTCCGTGATTAGATAAAGCCTCTATGAAGCGCAAATTGCCACTTTGTTCTTCAATGACGTCGGAGTCATGAGATTCACTACTACTAATGTCATACTGGTCACTCATTTTTAACAAATAATTTTACGACGTGCGTTTGCTGATGATTGTAATAACGAACTGAAATGAAAAAAAGTTGACAAAAATATGAGAGTTGAGAGAGTTGAAAAAAGATGTTAAAAAAAAGGACAACAATTGATAAGAACAACAGATCTGTTCACTGCTGTGAGTCTAAACTTAATTTTTTAAGTATAAGCAAAATATTATTCACACATTTTTCAGTATGTACTTAAACTTATAGCTGAATCTAATAAGATTGTTCTTATGCTAGAACTTAATTCTTGAAGTAAACACTTATTTTTTATTCACACTACCCAACATGTGGTAGGATTTTGTACAGACCTTTTAGAGACACCCTGTAGAGTATGCCATATGAAAAATGTTTAGAATTTTCCGGAAAATGCAAAAATCAAACGAAAAATAGGGTTGTAATTTGAAATAAGAAAGTTGGACCACACTCAGAAGTTCTGAAAAACTCTGTATATGTGAAAACCTTGTTTTCATAAAATTAATTTTGAACCATCAAACTTTCATTCATTTCATTTCTTTTAGGTCCAAGATAGACCTTGAACTACTTATTTTGGATGTTTATTCTGTATTCTGTAAATTCATAGCACGTGGTGAGGGGGAGCACCGTCTTGCTGGAAATATACTTCAGCCTCATCAAGCACAGGGTTTCCATCTTCATCGATTTGGTTTTCGATTGCTTCAATAATAAGGGGATTGATGCAAAGGCGAAGTTAGGTCTTTGTCTTAGGGGGCCCCTGGCAAAATTCATCTTTCGCCGGTGGCGAAAAATTTTTGGGCTGCGCATTCGCCATTTAATCAAAATTCGCCAAAACTATTCACCAAATAATGTCAATTGAAAAATAATTTCATTAATTATTTAGCAGCCATAAATCAGGATAAATAACTAAAACGTGCAAGCCCCAAGATCATATCTACTCTGGGTTCTGGGTAGAACGAAAGATGTGTATATTTTTTGTGTTCATGTGTTGGTGGGGTGTGCGATGGATATAAATAACTATAGACTAAATGAAAACCTACAAGTCAAAAAACATCCAAATCTTTTTGTCTTGACATAAAGAAATAAAAATAAACATCATATATTCCTTGAGAACTTGAACGTACGTTTTCAGCTTTTTTGCGTTTTGAGGAAGTCTATGTCATTTTTATTGGCCAACTGCAACTCTTGTATTTGTAGCCACAACCGTTCAAACATATTTTGGTAATGTTTTTACTCCAATGAATCTATGATCAATCAATGATGTTTGTAGTTTTAGCTATAATTCATATAATTATTAATTAGTCAACAAAAAAACCAAGAATTTTAATTTCATTCTACCGGACTGTTAACTTTATTCTCTGGACTTATACTCGGACTTGGTTTATTTTAGTGATTTTATTGGAATACACAACTTACAAGCTTACAACTTTTTAACTCAACAACGGTCAACAGTAATTATAACGTAGACGGCTTCTTGACATGACAACCATGACGTAAGTAAGGCGTATTCTATTGCAACATTGCAGGTTGCTTCACATTAACACCCCCCACCAATCTTGCAATATCTTACAACATACTACATGGGTACATCCCTAAACTAAATATATAAATCATACTTAAAAACCCAAATCAAATAAATTCTATGAATCCGTACACTAGACGAAATATCAACTACTTATTCATTGATTGTAATTCACTTACTACAAACAACTTAGATCTAAAGTATTCAAACTTTTGTTTTGACAAAGCTTTTGTAAAAAACATCAGCAACTTGTTCCGCTGTTGGAACAAAGGATAAAATGACTTCATTGCGCTCAACACAGTCTCTTATGAAATGATGTTTTACATCTATATGTTTGGTTCGTTTAGTTTCCAGGGTATTTGCCATTTTTATGCAGGATTGATTATCCTCAAAAATTTCAATAGGAAAAACATTTTGATCTAAAATTTCTTTTAGAAGTTGGGCAATGAATATACATTCGGATATGCAGTTTGAAAGAGCGACATACTCTGCCTCAGCACTTGATAATGCAACAGTAGCTTGTTTCTTACTCCTCCAAAACACAAAATTATTAAAAACAGTAATTCCAAGTCCAGACACACTCCTTCTATCTGTCTTGTCATTTGCAAAATCAGCGTCAACGTAAGCAGATATGATACAATCATTATTGTCTGACTTTACAAACTTCAGACCATAATTTTCAGTCAATTTCAAATATCTCAAAACATGTTTCAAAAATATCCAATGTTTCTTAGAATAACAATTCTGAAATTGACTAAAGTAAGACACACTAAAAGACAAATCCGGTCTACTTCCTAACATCACATACATGAGATGACCAATCAACTCTCGGTTTGGAAGATTCTTGTCACAATTAGTGTTATCATTGTCATACAAATCAACTTTAGGTTGAATAGGAATATATGACCCTTTGCATTCCAACATATTGAATCTAGTTAGAATTTTCCTTATCAAATCCTTTTGATTAATGAACACATAAGAATCAGTTTTTATAATTTCAAGTCCTAAAAACTTAAATGAGCATTTTTGGTTCATTTTATCTGTAGGTGTCAAATCTCTCATTTCAAATTTCAACATAAGTTTTTGTTTATAAACATTTAACTTGTATAAGGACTTTGAAAACATGATCAAATCATCAACATGAACGACAAGGTGAGTATCGTCATCAAAATATAAACAGGAATCAGAAAGAGATCTTTTAAAACCTATTTCTAGTAAATGAACATTTAACTTTTCATACCAGCATTTTGGCGCCTGTCCGAGTCCATAAAGAGCTTTCCTCAGCAAACACACCATATTTGAGTCCTTTATTTCAAGTCCCTCAGGAATGTCCATGTACACTTTTTCTTTCAAGTCTCCATTTAAGAATGCACATTTTACATCGAGCTGGCACATATGCATTGAATCTTGAGCACTAAGTGAGAGCAATAATCTGATAGTCACCATTCTCACCACTGGAGAGTACATTTCAAATGAACTGTCACACTGCTTATAGCCTCTAGCCACAAGTCTAGCCTTTTTCACTAACTTTCCATCCATTTTTTTTTCACGAAACACCCATTTGGAGTCAATAACTGTCTCATTCACTGGTTTTGACACTATGTCCCATGTTTGATTATTTTCTAATGCACTTAATTCACTTCGAATTGCTTCATTCCATCCTTCTCCAATTGCAATTGCATCTTCATATGTCTGGGGTACATCAGAAAGAAAATTACCAGTTGACAAAGCTGTCATCAAGCTTTCATCAAAATTCATCTCATAATCTTTGAAATTATTTGGCAGACTTCTTTTTCTGTGTGTCCTGGTCGGGTTCCTGGTATTCTCTTCATTCTTCTCCAGTTCTTTTATGTCATCTTCTTCTGGAATTTCATGTTGTAACTCCTCTGTGTCCGAGTCTGGGTCTTCTCCAAGATCTTCAACTTCTTTATATAAAGGTGGCTCACTTGTTTTTGACTCATCAAAAATAACATCTCTTGCAGTTATTGTTTTTGATTTGTCTGGGTCCCAGATCCTATAACCATTGTCAGTATAACCCATCATCGACATCTTTTTGCTTCGAGCACCAAGTTTTCCATTTCTCTCTCCTTGGGGTATATATACATATGCATCACATCCAAAAACTTTGATTTTCTTCATGTTAGGTTTGACATTGTACCACAATTCAGCAGGACTTCTTCTATTTTCCAGTACAGAAGTTTCTGTTCTATTAATTAGGTAGACTGCTGTTTGGATAGCTTCATTCCAAAAGCATTTATCAATATTTGCTTCAAATATTAAACACCTAGCCTTCTCCATAAGTGTCCGATTGAATCTCTCGGCAACTCCATTTTGTTGTGGATTGTCAGGAATCATATATTCAATTCTTATTCCCTTTTGTTCACAGAATTTTTGAAATTCTCTTGAGGAATACTTCCCTCTCCATTATCACATCTCAATCGCTCTATTTTACAGTCAAATTTTGCTTCAGTCATTGCAACATATGATGTGAATTTCTCCAATACATCAGCTTTTTGCTTTATTGGATAGCATATTGAGAAGTGTGAAAAATGATCGATAAACGTGACAAAATACTTCTTACCATCATATGAAACTGGTGTAATAGGGCCACAAACATCTGAAGAGATTACTTCAAGGATTCTCTTTGGCTTCCTTTCTTCTGCCAGACTCCTGTATGGCAATTTGGTCTGCTTTGCCTCAAGACAAATTCTACAAATTTAGGAAGCTGGGTATTTTGACGAATGACCCATTCTTCGATGCCACAAGTTTTTCTCCTCAGCAATGGTGATATTTGCTTCTGCGCGAAATCCCCAGAACTTCAATGTATATAAGTTCCCTTGTAGTTTTCCTTCTGTGATAAGAGTCTTGTTTCTCCTTATTTCCACAGAATTATTTTCAAATAGTACTGTTAAACCTTTTTCCTGCAACTTTTTCACTGATAGGAGATTGTGAGAAAGATTTTTGCACTCGAGGACATCTTTTATGAGTATACTTCTTCCTCCATCCATTTGTAGTTTTAGATTTCCCTGTCTTTTGGCTTGTAGACACTCTCCACTCTTTGCAATGTTTATTTTGAATAAAACATCATTAACATCAGTCATCAACTGTCCAACCATTTCATTGACTAAATGGTTTGTAGCACCACTATCCACTATAAACACAATTTCATCATTGCTTCCAGATGTGGTTGTCTCCATGGCCCCAAATGTCGTGAAACATACATTTTCCACCGTATCATCTTCTTCTGTCACATTGCATTCTCTTCTCTTTGGACAATCTGATCTTTTGTGACCTTTAACTCCACAATGATAGCATTTGAATGGGAATTTTCCATTTCCTCCTCTGTTAGAATTGGAATTTCCCTGGCCATTTCCAGACTTTCTCCTGAAGCCATTTGGTTTGTATCTAGCTCCAACAAAGGCTTGAGAAGTTTCAACTGAAGTCTCTCCGTCTGCACTCTGCCTAGTTTCCTCAGCCAATAATTTACATTTTACAAAGTCTAATGTTATAGAACTTTCTTGGCAGAACAGTATATCCAATGCTGTTGTCACATTTTGATAAAAACCAGGCATTGAAGCTAGCAGCTGAGAAATTACTTCTTTGTCATTAATTGACCCACCACAGTTACGTAATTCAAAAACAGTTTTCTCAAACTCAATTATAAAATTATTGAGAGATTCTTTACCTGCAAATTTCATGTTTCTCAATTTTCTTTGTAGCTGTACTTAATTAGCTACGCCTGTTTGCATATATGTGTTTTTGAGAACGTCGATTATTTCCTTTGCAGTACTTTTTGATTTAATCATAACTAGTACATTATCAGCAAGACAGTTTACAATCAAATTTCTTGCTTTTACATCATTTTTCCTGAATGTTGCTAACTCTGCATCAGATACAGGTATTGTATTGGTAAGTACCTCCAAAACTCCATGATGTTCCAGCAGCAACTTTATCCGGAATTCCCAGTTGGAATATCCACTTCCATCAAACGGTTTGTTTTTGTTTAGTGCAGCTGCCATTTCCAGTTGTAAAAACTACACAGTTTTTTCCAGTTTTCACTTTCCAACACCCAAGGCACAAGCAGTCCAATCACTCACAAATAGTTATCTTCCAGTTACGCCCTTCAATACCAATTAGAGCTGGATTACTTGACTGGACCCATAACCTGTTAACTTTATTCTCTGGACTAATACTCGGACTTGGTTTATTTTAGTGATTTTATTGGAATACACAACTTACAAGCTTACAACTTTTTAACTCAACAACGGTCAACAGTAATTATAACGTAGACGGCTTCTTGACATGACAACCATGACGTAAGTAAGGCGTATTGTATTGCAACATTGCAGGTTGCTTCACATTAACTAGACTCTGCAAGCCACAAAGTAATAGAAAAAGCATTATGGTTAATTTTCATTACATAAAAAATAGCAAGTGTTTATTTTATTCCATCTATGAAAATTGATTAATTAAACTATGAGTAGATACCTAAATAGTAAATAAATATCGCCCTTACCGTTTGCCTTACAGAGAAGATTACTTGGTGGTATTTTACTCAAGTCACAACACTAACAGTCAAACAGTAAATTGTGAATGTTATACTTATTTCTTATTTCAGAATTTCAGTGCACACATACATCGGGAGAACGAAATACGTATAATAATATGCATTCACTCATCCGGTAAATTCGGTTATTCGACTCAGGGCTACCGATAATCGTTGACCGATACCGATACATACTATCACTGCACCGAATGTTCGTTTTCCTAAAGTTTCTGCAATGTTGTCACTAGTTCTAGATTTACGTTGGGTCGTTGGGTTAGTGAATTGTAAATTTCAATACAATAATCCTTCATTATTATTTTTTGGGGGGGCTAATTTCTATTCAGGGGGGGCTTAGCGCCCCCAAGCCCCCCCCCTAACTTCGCCACTGGATTGATGGTAGTTTGCAACATATCCAAATGAATTTCTCCATTTAAATTTCTATCAATAAACAACGGCCCAATTAGTTTGTTTTCTAAAATGCCTGCCCATACATTGATTTTTTGGGGATACTGTGTATGCCCTTCTACAAAACCATGAGGATTTTCATTGCTCCAATATCTGAAGTTTTGCTTATTCACAAATCCTCCTGCAGTCATTCGTTCGCAAAACTCAACTCGCCTATCGAAGTCGTCTTCACTTAACTCTTGGTGTGTTTGCATTTTATAAGGATGGTATTTATGGATTTTAGTAACTCTGTGTACAGAGCCCAATGAAATACCGGTTGCATCAACAACTTTGCGTTAGGAAGTATTCGGATTTATGCCAAAACTCTTCGCTGATCACGTTTTTTGTTTGCAATAGATCCAGTTTCAGTAAATTGAGCAACAAGGTCCAGAACACACCTATTCGAAGTTGTCTTCTCCGGATGTCGTGCGTTTAACGTGACGGCAGTTCGCCGAGCACATTGATTTTCGGCACCATAAATTAGAATCAGTTCCACTCTTTCACCTAGCGTGTAAACCATTTTGGAAAAAAATCAAAATTGTTAAATATTTCGAGATTGTCACAAATACAACTCACAGCAAATAGAATCAAGTACCTAGGTAACGAAACATTTCGTTACCTTAATAACAAAAAAATTACTTAAAGGTACAACGATAAAGAAATACTTCGCCAACTTTTTTGGTTTGGTTTAATAAATGGTTGGAATTATGCGTTGACGATAGACAAAATAAACGTTTTCTTGAAAATGTTAAAATATTTTTTCAATTTTCTCGAAAACGAATCGACCGATTTTAAAAATTCAAACGTCATAATAAAGCACTCGATAAGGCCTTTCAAACAAGCTATAACTCGATACCCCTTCCCATTTAAGATTCTTCAGGGAGTGCCCCTGGGGAGTAGGGGGTGAAGTGAGGCGAAGTAGTTTTTACTTAAAAAGTCGTCCCCCTTGACAAATCTTTTGACGTGTGTCGGTGTTTTTTTTTTTGAAATCAGTAGTTTTTGATAAAACCGGGGTGGGAAGTTTTCAAATGAACACCCGGTATGTAATTTTGTATGTTCAGTGAAACAAAATAGAACTATTTAGTTTAATGTATGAGTTTAAGTTTATTGAAATAATATAGTACTATTATTATAAACAAATAGAAAAACAGTTTAAAATGTCAAGAAAAAAACAATCGGCAACCATGAAACATTTAGCCACTTAAAGTATTGTTGAACCACTCTAGTCATCACTTGGATTCCTGCAGCAAGAGCCTGTAGGTTTGGAGGATTACAAGGAGGATTATTATTGACAATGTCTGCTCCATCTATCTCTTCTGGTTCTTCATAAAAATTTTCATCGTTGCACATGTTGTGCAAGACTGCACAAGCCTTAATAACGTCACACATAAATTCTGGCTGATCTCTACTGGAGTGGACATCCAAATCTATTTTTCCAGACACCAAAGCACCTCTCAATACAGTTTCTTGCAGAGATATGGGCAGCGTTGTTCCTTCATTTTGGCGATCTCCGAAGGGGGTCAACAAAATAGGCTCTAATGGATACCCTGAGTCACCAATGAGCCAAGACCTTTCCTGTCCAACATGCAAAGCATTCATGAAGTCTTTTCACATCAGAATTTCTCCAAATAAATGAATCATGTGTAGAACCACCAAAATTTGCAAATATGCTTTTTATTTCAAGGCTAGGATCACAAACAGCCTGAACATTCAGAGGTACCCTTTTCTATTGATGAAATTATGCTCATCCACCTGGAACAAAAAATTAAATCAAAAAATTTCGAAACATAAAGTTGTATGATTTTTAGCAACTTTCTTCAGAAACTTTTTGCGACAACACTTGAAACAAAGGTACATACTCCTCGCAATTTTCATAAAATCAACAAAAAAGTCAATGTAGGTCACTTTGTATCAAGATTGGTATTCGGTCATAACTTTTTATTCCAAATAACTTTTTTCTGTGAATTTTTTTTTATATCTCTTTGAAGAAAGGTACTTGACTCCTGGCAGAGCCGTCTATATTGTAACACAAGCCATGAAGTAATGACGTGCAACGTCGCAATTTGGAGCACCGTTGACGTTAATAGGTGGTCGAAATTTTGCATTGATTGAAGGTGTTTTCTTCAGGTGAGTTCGAGTTTCGCTCCGAGCGCAAAATTGTCCATTTAAGCGCGTACAATTTTTGGCGCTCCGAGTATTCAGAGCGAATACTCGAACTCACCTTGTGAAAATTAAGGTATTTTACGATTACGAGTTACGGAAAATGTTCAATAAAACAGTAACTTGAAAGAATAACCTATATATTTTCGCAACAGGAATGATATTTATCAAATTATAACATAAGAATTAACATTATACATATCCTAACCTAACAACAGTTTTATGATTTTTTTGGGAAAAAATATTGATTCTAAACAATAATACATCAAAACCGCCAGATAGGTAGATGGTTACAGATTTTGAGATGTGATTTCCTCAGTTTCTGGAGGACAAGAGTTGATGATTACTATTATTAAAACAGATAAACCAAAAAGCACCATCTCTGTCACGCACCAAAATGTTTCTCCAAAGTCCTAAACGAAACAGCACTCGTTTTCTATGATTTTTCCACATAACATAGAAGCTGGTGCATATGTATGAGGAATTCAGGATGAGGCATTAATTCATTCATTTTCCCTATTTAAATATGTATTTTTTTTTCTTTAGTACCCACCCACTTACCTTAATCTCAAATTTTTAGAACGCAGAAACCACATTTTTTCACTGAGCTTCTTTCTCATTCTCTCATTGAGTTGCAAATTAGCGTCCAAAAGTTTCGATAACTGATGAGTTTCTTTTGTCGGGAATAATGGACTGTGTTTGATGAAAAACCTCTATTGTTCTTTCAGCGACGTTTCGACGTTTGGTTTACGTCTTTATCAAGCATTAAGAATAGTAAGGTGAACACAATAATAAACGGCCACAAACATTGAAAAAGGCCGACAGATATAAAACTAACATATAAACTATTCAGTCACATCCACATAACATCACATTGTATACCAGAAGAACAACAATTACATTTGATAAAATTGGATAAACTAAACACATCTGAATACGTTAGGTTGTTAATATGGTCTATTATATTATTGTATTCACCTTACTATTCTTAATGCTTGATAAAAACGTAAACCAAACGTCGAAACGTCGCTGAAAGAACAATAGAGGTTTTTCATCAAACACAGTCCAATATTCCCGACAAAAGAAACTCATCAGTTATTCTCACATTCTCAAAATACAATTTCAAGTTGAATGAGGGGAATGTTTTGTGGTTGAATGAAAGCACTGAAAACTAAAAGCAGTTTTGAAACGTTGCATGCCTGGGAGCATTTAAACATTCCGGTATACAATTCAGCACCCGCTAAAATTCTATTGGTCGATTTCAACCTCTCAACCAATCAAGGGTGAAGTGCCGAAACCGATGCCAGTATGTTGAGCGGTGCTGAAATGTAGGTCGGAATGTTGATGTGTAATCTGCATAGATACTTGGTGACTATGGTCAGAATGACGCGTGTAATTAATTAATTAAGTTTTCTCGGCAGTAACTCAACTGCTAGAAGCGGAATTCACGAACCTGTGTCAGGTTTTCGTGCAACTTTGAATTTCCTAACGAGATTTGTATGCTAAGTAGGTATTTATTCTATTCATATTAATATATTATAGGTAATCAAAATAGACAATCTCCCTTATGCTGTGCTGTATCCCACACGTTAACTTGACGTGTACGTTTCGCCATGGTTACGCTGTTATCAAATGGAACATTTCCATATTAGTAAACAATTATAACTAATATTCGTTATCTTAACGTAAATGATACAGCATAAGGGGGATTGTTCCGTTTCTGAGGTACAGAGTGAAACAGATTTCGCGCTTTTTGGTGATGGTGATCATATATTTGGGACACCCTAAAAAAAGTAAAAATATGATTGGCGAAGTAAATTTTATTGGGGAAGTCATCCCAAACTAAGTCTAATGGGAAATCCCACACCTAATTACTCGCCTAATCAACATAACGTAAATGATTAAAGGAAAGACAACATACAAATTGAAATATAGTTTCTTTTAGAAAAACTTGATAGTTTACCAAACTTAAAACTCTACTAGGAACTTTATTTAGTGACCAGTACCGTGGGATTTGGCATTTGCCTGATTTTTTGAAACGTTAGCTGCCAGATTTCGCTTTCGTTGTTTGGGTTTCGGCTCTTCCTTTGGTGGCCTACCAAGTGGGAGTCGTTTACAGCCCCTCGTCATTCCTACTTTGCGTCGGCTAATTGACGTTGGCTGTACTTTTATGGATAAGTTGGTCCTATGACGCAAGGAAATCGAGCTTCCTGCAGTATTAAAATACGACTCCCATGATGTTTTTGTTTTTATGGAGTTTAATCTCTTTATAGCTTTCTGTTTGGTGGCACACGATGTGCCAAAAGTCTTATGATGCTCTCGCAATAACTCCAATATTTTTTGCATCATGGCCTCTGTCATCGTCGTCGCTACCATCATCAACATCAGGGATATTTTTATTTTCAGGTAAATGGATATTAACAGGACTAGTTTTTTCATGATGGATTTTAGAAAGGTCGGAGGATTTATTTTCAGTACTTTGCAAGGGCTCGTAGAAAGAAATTGGTTGGACCTTTTCCCCAAAAGCTAATTTTGCCATCGAATATCGTGATTTTAAGGTCACTGGAGGAGCATTCAATATTTCGTTATCAAAATGAAAGTAAACTGCAGCCTGATGCTTGCAGAAATTGCCCAATTTTCCAATTGGGCAAGTGCAAGATCCGTTGGTCTCATCCACACAATAAAATAATTCACTTGTTTTGTTGCTCATACTTGGAACTTCATACATTTTTTCACTTTTCCATTTTATGTCACTTTTTTTAATTTCTGATGATTTTTTCAATAAATTAATTAGTATTAATTTTGCTTTAGGATTTCGTGAGTGAACAAAATTTCTAATCCGTTTTTGGTAGTACTCTTCTAAACAAGTGACAATAAAATCTATCAGGGCTATAATGTTGTACGCCTTATTTCGTCTTAGAACAACGTCCTTGAAGAGACGGATGCTGACTTCACAAAAGTTGTTTGTCTGGTGACCATGAGTGCTTGAATCACGGAAGGCCATGCACCAGTCTTCCTTCTTGGACCAGTATTTTTTAAGGTAACCAATCCATTGTGGATATTTTCTTAATATAGAACTCGTATCATCTGTTTCATTTTTATTACAATCCTTATTTACAGAGTCCTCCTGGTCACTCTTTGCAGAATCTGTTACTAATCCTGTTGCAACAGAAAAAAAATGTGTAGCCTTCTGTTCATCCCCGGCATTTAAAATGTCTCTAAATGCATTATATAGGGTCCTTCGATGAATTGCCTCTATGCCGTGTTGTATTTCAAATAACCAACGCCAAACTGCTTGTAAAACATGAAATCGGCATAAGAATGTTTTTGACTGAGGGAACACATGTTTGATTGCATTTCTTTCTGCATCGCTGTCATCCGTAACAAAAATTTTGGGATAACCTTGACCATTAAATGCCGACGGTAAACTCGATTTAAGTAATTGAAAACCCGTTTTATAGTCTTCTTCTGACTGTCCTTTTGTAATAAATATAGCAAGAGGCACAGCTCCGACTGCACAGGGAGTTAGCATGAACGTTACTGAATGCCCACTAGCATCACAAGAAGCTGTGCTGTCGACAAACGCTATATCTTTTGTAAAATCTAGATCGTGAGCTCTTTGCATCAGTTTAGTCACAATTAAAATACAGTAAGGATCTTCTTGATATTCTAGGATGATGCCATCTTTTAGGTATATATCCCTCTTTTCCTTTAATTTCTAAAAAAAAGGTAGGTAGGTATAAATATTTGTATCAGAAATTGTTGTGACTTTTCAAACCTGTATAGACCCTGCTCCATAACGAGGTCCCAAATTCATTGTTCGCCATTCAGTGAACCAATGCTGCACGCTACGATATTTTGGGTTAATTCTTGCATTAGCAAACTCAGCACTATCAATTCCAAATTCCAATTCTAGTTTTGACTCATGAAGATTGATAGATTCGGTTAAGCCTAATCTGTCATTAGAGTATTTTTCAAAACATGACCGAACTTCATCACTTGGTCGAAAAAAGGAAGCTGCTTCTGCAGTCGCTAGAGTATGGTTGTGATCTCCTTTGAATTCTATGACGGCTACATATCCGTCCTGTAAAAACACCCAAGTAGTAGGTATGGGTAATTTACAGAGAACATAATGTGCATACCTTCACATAGGGATCCTTTTTCTTGGTATCTATGGTAGATAACTTTATTGTAATTGTCATTTCCGCAGGACATTCAGTATTCTTTGAATTGCCCTTTTTATTTTCGTTCATTTAAACTCTTTTATGGGTTCCGTGATGGAAACAAAAAGTTTTTCTAAAAAGATTTTTTTTGGTTTTATCATTTCTATACCTACATCAATGGCGGTTCTGAAGCAAAATGTTGGGAGGGGTAATATCACGTAAGATGTATTGAAAAGCACCACAGGCGGAAATTTTTTGAATGCCCATTCGCCATTTTATGAAACCTCATAATTCTCGGCAACCAAAAAGTCTCTTAGCTTAAGCTTTGATAGTATTTTGATTGATTTTGTTCCTGATATGGCTGATAATAAATAATAGATAATAGAGAAAATATGAATTGTTTTTTTGTGTATGTACCCTGCTCTGAGTACCCAACTAACCCAAACTACCCCCCCCCCCTTCCGTAAAACCGCCGCGCGCCGGCTACCTACATCAGTGTTGTGTCCACGCATTAAGTGTGGGTAAGGTACAGGGGCGTCGGAAGTACGGGTCAGGGGAGGCGGTTCGCCCCCCCTCGAATATTACTGGGGGGGAAACGCCCCCCCCAGATCATCTGAGTTTGATTGTAAATTATTTTCTATTTAAAGCGGGCATTGGAAAAAAAACTTATTTTTCTTTAATATACATATTTGTCCCTGTATAGAAAAAGCACATACCAAATAAAAAATATATTTCAAATTCTTTTTGTGTGCAAGTTTTACAATCAAGTCGACACCGCACCTCTCACGATAGCGGCAACAAGGCGGGCGTCAAAACCGAAGTACAGTACACTCCATATCATCTTTATTCTATGATCCAGCCATGCCTGTTGTAGACAGTTCTGTACGGTGTCAAAATTCAATTAACATGGACTCTGTATTTCCCATAGTTGTTTTCCTGATTTGCATATTAGTGAAAGTAAGTACGTTACGTGAATAATAATTATGAAACGACATTTTGACGGAAGTCACGGTGCCGGCGGCAAGAGAACTACGAAAATTTCAGACTTTTTCAAGAAAAATCTGTCGTCGCAACCAAACAACGATTCTGGTAAGTAAAAAATCACCAAAAATATAAAAATTAGGAGGCTTACTTATTTATTTTTATAGAATTACGTCAACCAGCATCGCAATCTAGTTCGACTGCTACAGATAGCAATATAACTAATATTACTGAAAATACTGAGATTAAAAAGAAAGTAGTAGTTTCAGATTCAGAAAATGATGAGCATGAGAGTAGAGGTGAGTTGCATTGTACATATCAAACTTGAGAAATAAAATACGCGTCAATAAAGATGTCCTCTGGGTCAGTACGAAGCGAGTGATCTCGGGCTTAGAAAAGAGAAAAAAGATCTGATTGTTTTTTCGACATTTTGACTTCAAACACAATGCTTCAAAAAATGGCGTCAGTGTCTTAGTACAAAACAATTTTTAGAAGACGGGCGGAATGTTTTTGTATCAAATAATTCCACCATAGTTTATTGATTACTTAGGTTTTGCAGATTTTAGATTTACAAAATCAGCAAAACCCGCATAATACAAATTCGCCATTTTTTAAGCCTAAAACAGTCACTATTTCGAAGTTTGACGTTTATGTTTGAGCATCAATTGGCAACATACCTAACTTTTTATCAGTGATAAAGTACATGTCTTATCAAAAATTTTGTTATTATCTTCTGGAATTAAAATACACTTTACCTTTATCTACATTTTTGACACAAGTCAGACATTAAAAAAAAGAGACTTTATAGGTTAGAGATTGAACCTATATTTTTGAATACATTATAGTATAATAGGTATCACCGATAAAACTTCTTTAGAATCAAGTTTTTTTTTCATAGCTGAAGTCAACAGAGGTGATTTGGCGAAAGAGGAACTTTTTCAAAAATTTACACCGGAGGCAACATTTACATTCCCCAAGGACAATCACGGTCGCTGCTGTCGATATGCCTGGTTCTTACAGTTTCCATGGCTGCACTATGTAAAAGAAAAGCATACTTTACTTTGCTATCCATGCACCCAAGCCCGCCATTTAGGAAAAATGGCTACTTCGCGAGGTAACGAAGATGTCTTTATTTCAAGAGGATTTTCAAATTGGCGTAAAGCTATTGAAAAATTGCGTGTACATGCGGCTAGTTCTTACCACAAGGAATCTATTGATTTTTTATGCAATGTGAATAGAAAGTTGTCTGTCGCAAATTACTTTAACCGAGCCCTTGATGCTCAACAAAAATCTGCTCGTGTTGCCCTTCGTTTAATTATAAGTTCTATTCGATATCTTGCTCGAACGGGGCAAGCTCTGCGTGGGCAAGAAAATGATGAGGGAAATTTGATATATTTTCTAGAAGAACGGGCTTTAGATTCTCCAGAATTGTCTAGTTGGTTAAAACGACGGGACAAGTGGTTAAGCGGAGATGTTCAAAATGAAATTATCGAAATTTTGGCCCATATGGTGCAAAGAAAACTCTTGTTAATAATTTCTGAAAGCCCTTTTTTTGCAATAATGAGTGATGGGACTACAGACATATCTGGTGGAGAGCAGTTCTCAACATGTATTCGTGTAGTGAACACAAATAATTTTGAAATCATGGAAATATTTATGGGCTTATATTGTCCCACTGATGGAACGGCTGGAACTCTTTACAATACCATACGAGACATAATAACACGCCTTGGTTTGAGCATCGATAATCTTAGGGGACACTGCTTTGATGGTGCTCCTGTTATGGCAGGAAATTTGAACGGTGTACAAAAACGTATTTCGGACGCCCAACCGAAAAGCCTATTTGTGCACTGTTCAAATCATTCTTTAGATCTTGTTCTTCAAGAAGTAGCACGAAAATGTGACTTAATAGCTGATATGCTTGTAATGGTTAAAGATGTATCCGGTGCTATTCTAGATTCATCGAAACGCAAAAATACTTATGCCGACATCGTTTTGCCACCATGTGTAAAAGAAGCTGGGTCTCGTTTATTAGCTTTATGTCCAACGCGGTGGTGCGTAAGAGTTAAATCCCTTAGAAGATATGAAGAAAATTATATGCGCATCACAAAAACTCTTGAAGAAATAGTATCGGATAGTAATAGTACTCTAAGTAATGAAAGGAAATCTACCCTTAGAGGTTACTTGGAAAAAATGAGCAAGTTCGAAACATTATTATCTTTGAAGCTGGCTATTATTTTATTTCAACCAGCCGAAATTTTAGCCAAAGCTCTACAGGGAGAAGATTTTACCGCTAGTGGTGCTAAGCGAGCATCAGAAACTCTTTGGGAACGATATAATATGATGGGAGAGAACGAATTTGATGAAGTGTGGCAAACCGTTGAAGCGAGATCGGATTTGTTAGACTTAGAAATGCCTAAGAATAAAAGATTTAAACGAGTTCCAGTTCGATTCGAACCTTTTGGAAGTTCAAGCTCTGAAGAAATTGATCAGAAAACGCAGTTTCGGGCTAAATTCATTGAAATTTTGGATTGGCTCAAAAATGAATTGCGTCGGCGTTTTCATCAACCTGGCTTAGACCAATTGATAAAACTGGAAAAAGTACTTCTATCGCCATGGCAGCTGACAGAATCAGAACCTTTCACTGAAGAAAAATTATCTAGTATTTTGGGAATACATGCGGAGGATTTTGATATCAATATGCTCTCTGCGCAGCTCATGTTATTCAGACATGCCTTGAAAGATTTAGAGAATCCGAAGTCAGTTAAAGAAATCGCAGCCAATGTTAAAAATATTTCCACAGATTGTCGAAGCATGTTAAGAGAGATTGAGAAACTCATTGTTCTCTTGATGACAGTCCCTGCCACTTCCACTTCGTGTGAGAGATCTTTTAGCGCCCTGCGACGATTAAAAACTTATCTGAGATCTACCATGTCTCAACGTCGTCTCACACATCTTTTGATTCTCTTGATTCACTCAGACATTACAAAAAAAATAGAACTGGAAGAGGTTGTGAAAGAATTTGTTGGTAGGACTTCAGAGAGAAGAAAAATGTTTGGGAATATTTAGTTGTAAATAAGTATAGTGTTTAATCAAGGGTTGTTGTTTTGTAGTTTAATTTCTATTCTGTGCAATGAGAAGACTGTTTTATTTTATTTTATGAACCAAAGAATTTTTGCTGTTTTAAGTTTAAGCTCAACTCCCTGAATTCTGATGTATTTTATATTTAGTATTATGCTGAGGTGTTCCTGATACGTTTATGTTTTCTGTTATCTAATTAAAAAATTGTTTTGTTTTTTTTATAAAGAGTAATATATTTTATTGTTTTTTCTTTTGAAAAATCCTAATTGATATTTTATTTAAATCTATTGATTTATTTCAACAAAATTTGATGATTGGGTTATCTGATAACCTCCCACCCTATGTTCTCACGTCCGCCCCCCCCGTCGAATAGGACTTCCGAAACCCCTGGTAAGGTATAATTAGATGACAAACATTTTTCGAGTTGGTTTCTGATATTCTGGGAATCGCTCCTGCTCGGTCTCAAATTGAGATGTTGGGAAAATGAAACAAATCAATTTACTTTCGAACAGGGTATTTCAAAAACTAGCCTTTTTTGTTTCTAATTTTTTTTTTGGCAGTTTGTTAAAGATACAGGTTTTCCCAGGAAAACCTTTTTTGATTCATAGGGGATTGACACACTATGAATGTGTCCCATTTAATAAAAAAAGAAAAAAAATCAGCTGTACCAAGACAGGAACAGAACAAAATAAAGACGTTGGTCGCATTGGAGATATTTTTCTTTTGGGAAGCTGTTTTTATTTTAATCTTTTGAAAGTCTCAAATTATCACTCAATCTTTTCTCTTTTGTCTTATCATAAATATAGAGTTCTGAAAGAATGATACCTTTACTTTTCAGCGTTTTCAAGTTATGAAAAAACACCCTTTTCAACCACCCCTCAACTCCCTAGGGAGTGAAACTATCAACGTTGAATTGTCATGGGAACTCATTCTGTAAGCAACATTTCAAAAGAATTGGTTCATTAGAGCGAGCGGAGATAGCAATAGTGGTATCACTTAAAACGAACACCCTGTATACATATTATGTACTGCAAGTTGAATAAAAGCTTATGGAAATTAATAAGTCATAATATCATGCATTTTGCTCTATCTCTTATGAGACGCCTTATACATACTCGTAGGTAGGTCGGTACTTGAAACTTCATTCAACAGGTTATGACACGACACTACGAAATACCTACCATTATATACTTCCCACTACATACCTATTTTTGTACCTTGTAGGTAGAATAAAAAAGTTAAGAAGGTGTTGCCTTCATAGTGGAACACCCTGTAATATGAAGATACTTCAAATAGGTATGCAGGTACATATTAAATCTAAAAATACTTAAGAAATGTACCTGTAAATGAACCTTGAAGGGTTTTGTGGGCTTCTTTTTACTCGCCATGAACTAGATGTCTGTTTTTCATATTCAGCGATCCACTCTATTACATCTTTCTCATTTTTCATCATGCCCCTGAACACTTTTTCTGTTACTTTTTTTAGATGCTCCATATTATTTATATTATTTACACCTTGGCATCAGTATGTTAACTCCTCAACAAATCTCAGACAAATGCGTTCATTCATGTTCAGACGAGCACGTGACCATGACCATGCAGTAAATGTAATACGTTAAATAGCTAGATACAAAAAAGCACGCAAAATGCAGGGCAACATTCAGACCTCTATTTCAGCACCGCTCAACATACTGGCATCGGTTTCGGCACTTCACCTTTGATTGGTCGAGAGGCTGAATTAGACCAATAGAATTTTAGCGGGTGCTGAATTGTATACCGGAATGTTTAAATGATGCTGCCTGGGAGCCTAGGTTACATTCAATTATTTCATTTCGAAGTGGAACTGTCAAATTTCCGCTTGGCAAACGGGAATCATATGCTACCATCTACATATGATTCCCGTTCATAACTCACCTAAAGAAAGCACCTTCAATCAGTGCAAAATTTCGACCACCGTTTAAAACACTTTGCCTGCCGAGTGTATCGCTAGCGATACACGGGGCTTGATCTGATCAGGCCGGGTGTATCGCTGGCTACACACCGACTAGGAGTGCATTCGAAGCTTCGGTGTATCGTCAGGTCCCACCGTCCCATTGAATTTGCACTGCATTTGGCAAGGTTTGGCTTGTGGTAATGCACTCTGCCATACTGAGTTTTGGCCTGGGATAATCATAAAAGATGATGGTATGATAAAATGAAGGGCCATACTTTGAGAACACATTGAGTGATATGAAAGGGTAAAATTAAAGCTAGGCATATATTCTGGAAGTGTTCATTTACAAAATTAAAAATCAGCGCATATTTTTGGAAAAAAATTGAAGAAAAAAGATGGACAAAAAGAAACTATTTATGTAGTCAGGGAATTATTATTGACAAATTCTGAAGGAAAAATAATATGTTCTTCTTAGATATCAGTTCCAATAAGCTACAAACTCCTTACAAATAAAAACTAAAACATCATTCATATAAACGAAATTATGGTCAACAAAAAAGAATTGAAAAACATCTAGTGCTTCTTGTTGAAGCAATCTCGGCAGAAATGAGGGCTCCCTTCACATGCGTCGCAAATGGTAATTACTTGAGACGCAATTTTTTTCACTCCATTTATTATTTTGCCATTTTTGCCATAACAACTCCTGCATCTGGCTCTTTTTTTCTGGGCATGCGTAGTCAGATGGTGAGTTTTTTTTTGTCTTGTTGGAATTTTCAGCGACTTCTCCCTGTGGGTCTTCTAGTAGTGACAATATTACACTTTGTCGAAAATTGGTAATGTTCATTCTATCATTACGTACAGAATTCTGATTGTATAGATAGTGGGCATTCACAAGAGAGGTACCCCATATCATTTCCACTATAATTTTTCTATACCATTTGGTACATCTTCTGAGGGCAGTGTTGTATGAAGCTAGCTGGTCACTAACGTCAACGGGAGATTTTCCACTGTCGTAGTCGACAATGCATTTTGGTTTAATTTTATCGGTTTGCCTCTTGGTTTTCATGATAGCTGTGTCTGTGTCCAAGTGACAGGTTGAGAGCATCCGAACATCCCTCTGATCTCGCCACTTCAATACAGTCACGCCTTCTGGAGATTCTTTGGCAATGATATCACCCTTAGCTAACTTGGCTTCTTGAATCGACTATTTCTTATTTGATCGAAGAGTACCCACCAGGTGTGTTTTTTTTTTCAAGAAGTTCATAGGCAAGTGGTATGCTTGTATAAAAATTATCCACGTAGAGTGTACGTCCTTCATTCAACAAATTTTTTACAAGTCTAAGAACAACATTTTGCGAAGCTGGCACAGTTTTATCATCAGTCTGATCTTTTCCCACATATACCGAGACATTCCATGTGTACCCTTTGTCAGTACATAATTTATATAATTTTATGCCGTATCGGTGCCTTTTAGACGGTATGTATTGACGGAAGCTTGGACGTCCTCGAAATGGAATCATAGTTTCATCTATGCACACTTTTTTGCCTGGGGTGTAAGCATTTTTGAAGTTCTTCACAAACTCTTCGAAAATGTTGTCAATTTTATTTGTGCGGTTACCAGCAACTGCTTCGTCGTTATCCGCAAAATGCCAAAATCTCAATAAAAGTTCAAACCTATTTCGAGGCATGATATTTTTTGGCAAATTGAAAGAAAATATTCTGCTCTTAGACCAGTAGTTAGATAGTTCTGGTACTTTGACGACACCCATGTAACCCAGCAATCCAACAAAATGCTTCATTTCTTTTGTAGGTGTCCAATCATGAAGACGTGAACATTGCGAAACATCTTTAGATCATAAGGATTTGAGTGGCATACAAATTAGTTTGTTCAACCATAATATCCAATACTTCTTTGATGAAAAACAGATCAAAATAATCAATTGGGTCGGCCAATGCGAGAATTCCGGCCGTTGTTTGGTCCATGCAATCATTGCCACTAAAGACAAAGTCTTGTTGATTCCCTGCAGGGTCACTCCAAACAATATTCTCATAGTCTATTCCAGGACCACTAGGAACTGGAGAGGAGGCCATCGCAGCACCTTGTGTTGTGCCCTGGTGATTTACTGATGCAACAGGTATATCACTGTCACTATGCGAAGCAATCGATGAATCACTCTCGCTTTCGGGATCATAGTTTGGATCACCACTAGAGCCTACACTTTCATCACTCATATCTCCTATCAGCTCATCATCTTCTTCTTCAAGCATTCTCTCGAGTTCTTCATCCGTCAGGTATTTTCTTGCCATTGTTCTTTCTATTCACTTGAAAAAATCACTTTGAAACAGTTATATTTTATACTATCACTTTCAATTAGTATTTTCCACTCAGTTATTCTCGCAGATGTTGTCCTAAACACCTTGGTTTCTTACTGTGCTGTCTGAAACAAAATATAGAATTGTAAATATTGGTGTATCTTTAGGGATACACCCGGCCTGGTACTGAAAATTTTTAGCCCAGGCCGCGTGTATCGCTGAAGATACACTGCCAAAAAACCTAAAAAAATGCAAAAAAACGCAATCACATATCATGTTGATAACTTATGTCACATTTTAACAACAAATTTGTGAAAAATTACTCTTGGCCTGTGGTGACCAAATGTCGAAAATCACTTGGCAGTCAATGTGTTAACGTCAACGGTGGTCAAAAATTGCGACGTTGCAATTGTTGACTTCATGGCTTGTATTACAATATAGACGGCTCTGCTCTTGGCCATTTTTTATAAATCGCCCCTAAACCACCCTTTATATTGACTAATTCATTTCACATCTTTGTTTCGGACCAAACAGGAGCGGAACGCATAATCAAAACATAGTTTTTACTTTATGTTATCTATAAGTTGTACCACTTTTTTCATCAATGAACGAAATATGAGTCGCTCTTGGTCCAGTCCTGGAAAAGTTAAACTCAAATGAATTTCTCAAGCGGATATACTTTCTAAAAGTTTGAACAAAATCGCTTGAGGCGTTTCGAATCTACAGACAAAAAAACGAAATTTTCCTCAACTTTCAACACCCTGTATTTTTTTAACGAGACGTTTGCGGAAACATGTTAGTTCATAAATAATAAAGAAACATAGGTACTCTATTGACCATGTCGAAATGGGCACTTCATCAAACTCACCTTATAGATGAATAAAACCCATTAGGAGAACCCTTGGGTATATAATCCATATTATTTTCTATTCATACAATATACGCTCATAACACGAAGAAAACCAATGCGCTAGTAGGGACCGCTTCAAACTGTCAAATGTTCATCCTGTCGACGAACCGGAAGTTTCGACAATATGCTCTGGGGCTGTGAAGTATACTGTCGAATGGGGATTTTGTCGAATGGAGAATGGAGGGGACAAGTCAATGACGTCGTTTTGGTGGCAATGCTGTCGATTTGCATCATGGTAGATACCACTTTGCTGTGACATTTCAATGTTCAAAGCAACATAACTTGATTTTTTCAAATAGCCCCCCTTGTACTTTGTCAGACAGACTCGTTTGTCTTGTCTTTTTACGTATTTTTCATGCCACATTTTTTTTTCAAAAGTCGATAGTTTGCAAGATAATTTTGTTATACCAAAGAAACTTGAATTAGGAACTCAACAGTTATTTATGTTGAGACATAACAAATTAATAGCGAGAACATTCAACTGCAAATCACAAAAACTGTTCAAAATGATGGTCACTTTGACGTTGATATGTCAATAAATTGATTTTCATGGCACGTTCATTGTGTTTTCGATAAGATTTGTTTTTCAGAGAAACAAAATTATCTCTCAAACTGTGAACTTGTGAAAACAAATTTTAGAAAAATGCGTAAAATAACAAGCTGAACGAAAAAAACAACACCAATTTGGTAAACACATCTATTAAGAAAAAAATTAGGTACCGAGTGAATTACCCAATTTTTGCATATTTAAGTAATCTGTGTTTATGTTCACGTAGCCAATTCAGCATTATGATTGAACAACCGATGTAACAGCATGTCGGATAGCATGCCTTTCAATAGCTTTGAATGATAAACAAGAAAACAGGAAAAAACATGGTCCAATATCCGACTTGAAACTTTGTTTCTATCAATTTATATGGTAGGTAAGTATACTCAGAAGCTCAGGAGATATCCATATCGAAAAAC
Source organism: Orchestes rusci (assembly GCA_958502075.1). NCBI lineage: Eukaryota > Metazoa > Arthropoda > Insecta > Coleoptera > Curculionidae > Orchestes > Orchestes rusci. The sequence continues at coordinate 5,800,034 of OY293310.1, forward strand.
AAACGAGTTAAGCATATTGTTTTTTCCATGAAGCCTTTGAGATACATTTACCAGATAGGTATACCTTATTGGTACATTTTGCTACTTCAATTTAGTTGCGAAATTATAAAAAGTGGTTAGCCTAAGGGTAGCAATACCTACCTATTATGTAGCGAAAAAATATAAAGGCACTGAATTTGGGATACCTTTTAAGATGAGGGTAGTCGGTAGGAAGTAGACTAGACTAAAATTTTAGCACAGATTTTAGTGATATTCCAAAGATTTTTCCCTGCCGCTACTGCACTGATATGACCAAGGATTTGACATATCCTAACTTAATAGTACTTACCTACGAAATCGAAAACAAACTTCTGGGTTTGAATCGTCTCTTTTCCTGCAAATTAAACACGTTCGCACCATTGTTTATGGTTTATAACTTGAATTGGTGAAAATAATGCCACAAAACACTATAATTTTCACAAAACACCAGCGAAAGCACATGGGTCAACACCGCACTCCAATTAATGAATTAACTATTAACTCCCAAAACCATTCGAAAGTGTTGCCAGGTATTGAAAAACGATAGCGCCCATTGTTGAATCTAAAAGCGCCAGAAAGCGCCACTTTTAAATTGTGACGTCATCAAGATGCCCCCATATTATAAATAATGAAATTTGTATTCGTTTTTATGATTATTTTTAAGTCAACTATTATACTTTTTCCGCAACTATATATTTAGTTTTATTGAACAAAACGTTTTCTTTAGAATGATATCGTATTTTTAACTATTTCTACTATTCTAATGAGCAACTATAAAATTGCATTTAAGTTTATTTGATAACAATCGTATTTTTTTTTTCGAATTGTTTATTTGGGTGATTAGATTATATGGATGAAACATAATACACAGCACTGAACGATAAACAATTATTTAAACAATACTAAAAATAAATAACATATTTTGAATATCTTATAATTAGTTCCTGAAACTCATAAGTTAATTTATATTCCTTCTTCTCATAAGATGACCATTGCTATTCTTACAATAATTAATATTAAACATAAATATCGTTTCTGAGATCACAAATCATCGAAATTAAAAATACTCATGCAGGGAATATTATCATCATCTCGCATTTCCTCAATTACATCCAAACATGTCTGCTCTTCCTCAACACAACTATCTTCCCTATCTTTTTGGTAAATATCAGAATTAAACTTCTCTAGCATTTTTTTGGTTATTTGAAAACTATCACAGCAAACATTATTGACAATGGAATGTGATCTCATGAGCAATATTGCATTAAGCATTTCTAAGCCCATCCTATTCCTAATTTTTGTTTTTGTTAAACTCATAAGGCTGAATATTCTTCCTGCAGCAGCATTTGACATTGGAAGGGATAAAACTGTGAGTGCAAATCTAGCCAGCTGCTCAAATATGCAATTTCCTGCAGCATTTTTATAATTTAATACTATGGGCCAAAATTTGTAAGTGTTTTTCAGATCATCGGTTGATCCATTCACATGAAATGTCCAGTCAATTTCATTCAATTTATTAAATTGACTTTCCAATTTAAATAAGTCACTCTCTTTTGTAAAAACGTTTATCAAAGGCAAATCAGAAAAACATCTTTTTCTGGTCTGTGTAAGACACATTTCTGGATTCAAGTACTTCAGTTTTTCAAAAAATTCAAGTGATGACGGTAGCCTTTTTTAAAGTTCTATAAGTAATTCTCGCATATATTTAGAACATCTCGATTCTACACATTTTGTAACAGATGAATCCAGATTCAAGCATTTTCTGTGATACTCAATTCCAAAATCAACTGAATCATCATTTAAAAATGCTAAATCGTTGTCCATATTTTGTTCTATAGTTCTTGAATTTACAAGAAATTCGGGCTTGAGAACTTTTTTAGCAAGAAACATAATAACCTGATGAATATCAGAAAAAGCTGTACCAATCTCTACATTATTTGCCTGAAAAGTCATGTTCAAATTATTGATTTCAAATAAAATTGGCCTTTACAAGAAAGTATAGGTACGTTGCTTTATCATTGAGCATATCATTTATCAATCTGGATGTATAACATTTTTCTTTCTGCACTACAAAATTGAAATGAGTTTTTAATTCTTCGTAATGTTCAAGGATTGTGTTCACTGCCTTATATCTAGACAACCAACGCGTTGGACACACCTGGATAAATTTTCTGTATTGCTTATTTTTACAAAGAAAGTCCAACTTAGTAGGCAGGAACCCAGAAGCCTTAGATGAAGCATTGTCAATGGAGTGACATATGCACCTAACTAACTGAATGTTTACATTTTGTTCCCTCAATTTTGTAAACAGAGAATTTTTCAAACCACATAAGTTATTGGCCCCATCTGTTCCTAGTCCTATCATATTTTTAATTTCTAGATTACTTTTTTTCAAAAACAATTGTAAACCTTTGAACAAATCATCTGCGGTAGCTCTTTCCACCTCAATCAAACCTAGAAAAGATACAACAACTTCCTGAAGCCTATTACTAAAGTATCGTATACAGACACACATATATTTAATAGTAGTAATATCCTTGCTTTCATCAACAATTAGCGAAAATGGTTGATCCCTGACATCTTCCAATAATGATTCCAAAATGCAAGGTCCTAGAACTTTTTTTTATTGGCATAGAGCATTTGGTTCTGTGAATATTTAGTTTTATTTTATCGCTTGATATTCTTCGAATAACTTGTCCAAGATGATCAATAGTTTTAATTAAAGAGTGCATCGCAATGTGCCATGACAAAAGCAAATCCCTTTCTTTGTCCACATTGGAAACTATCACAATTTGATGGTCTGTCAACTTACTTTGTTTTTGGTCTTGAATGTTTCTTACAGATTGCATGTTTTGTTGACGACTGCTTGATTTTGAATGCCTCTGAAGATCTGATTTGTGGGCCCTCAAATAAACTTTGCACACTTTGCAGTAGGCATCTTGAAAAGAATTTTTGTCGGAAGATGCATCAACCAACCACCCTTTGATAAAAATCGTTCATTATCAGTGTTGCCGATAGCTGTTACAAAAATTACTGGCAAATAGTTCCGCCTTTACTGGCAATTACTGGCAAAGCCCAAAAAAAGCTTTAATCCATACCTCGTTTACATTGAATTCAATTTCGAAGTGGAACTGTCAAATTTCCGCTTGACGAACGGGAAGCATACGCTACCATCCACATTGAATTGGGCGTAAGCGTGATTTTGAACACAAATGCAATGTAGATGGTAGTGTATGATTCTTGTTGGCCAAGCGGAAATTTGACAGTTCCAATTCGTAAATAAATTGAAGGTAAGCCTTTCTATGAGTCAACTTATGTCAAAGTCGAATGGAGAGATCTTCCTCCATGGGAGAGATGATTGATATATGGGAGAGGGAGAGGGTGAGCGTCTGCATAATGTCGTTCAAAATAGACGTATACTTTTGGAGCGACTTTTAAGAACGTTTTCGTACTTTTGAGAATGTGACGTTGCCAAAAAAAGCGGCTAATAATGCGAAGTTGTTTTTGGATTCTGTGTAATTCTGTGATAAGTTGTTACCATTGGTAACACATCACCCGAAAGACTTTGTTTGATCAAATAACGATTAAACTCGTGGATTAAACTAAATTTGAAAAATCCCGTTGCATCTTCTCTGGATATAGGTTTTACATTTGGAAATTATTTCTAGGTTAATACTACGCTCATAAACAGATCGCTCGAAACTGGACAAAATGAAATACTGTGAAATATTCTTATGGATTAAAGTAGGATAAAGTATTTATTAAGAAATGAAAAACAAATACAAAAAATAAACATTGCTTCTATTAATACATAAATAATAATGTAGACATATGTTGAACAAAAAGAAATAAACAATAATTTCCTAATAAAGTCTTAGACCTAGTCATTGATATCACTTTTTAGCCCATATAGCACTGTTAATCATTTTTTCTGAAGGTGTGAATTTCAAAATTCCACCTTGACACTTAACAGCGTCTTTTGTTGCTAAAATGGCAGCAATGGTATCAGTGTGTGGCTTATTTCTTAAATCTGTTTTCACGTTATTTAGGTCACTAAACAGCCTTTCAACACTTGCGTTGGAGAATGGCAATATGAGAAGCAGATTCAGAACTATTTTCAAATTAGGATAAATTTGAATACCACCCGCGTTTTTTAACTCAAACTTTTGCCCAATACTGTTCTGGTGACAAATTACTATCTAGACCTAAGCTAGAATGATCTAGTAGTGCATGATTTCTCCACTCATTGTCTAGATCTTGTTTGTGAACAATTTGGTTTAAAAATGAAAAACGGTTTAGAATAATCCCTAATGACTTCTGTTCAAACGATTGAGCATATTTTGGGTCCAAAACGTTGACAACATCAAATTATTCATCCTCGAATGTAAAGCGCTGTTTAATTTCTGAAACTAGTCGAAGATAGAATTTTAAACAAGATGTATAAAAACTGTCGAGCGTTTTGTGGTCAAAATTAGAATCACTCTTCAAATTTTAAATAGATTCATGAGCTGCCACTCCCAAGTATATTTTTTCATTCAAAATGAAGTTTCTAGGATTTTTGTGGTTAAAATGTAATACATCAACAGTTTTAACTATGGAAGTGTCTATAAAGTTACTACATATATTTTTTAGTAAGTCGACAACTGATGGTTTGAGCTTAAACAAAACAGGGCTTTCAGACTGAAAAGTCTTGTTAAATATATTGAGCATGTTTAAAATATAGGCCATGAATTCTAGATAAATTCTTGTAAATTTGTTGTTAATTGTATTTAAAATTTGATCATTGGTAATTGAAGGATCCTCAAAACATACGACACGAAAATATACCCTTAAAGGATCATATTGCTCAAGCACCCTTGAACAACACTGTTCTAATGAGAGCCATCTTGTTTGGCTCGGTAGGAGTATTTTATGGATTTCAGTTCCAAAAAACACCTGGAATTCTTTAAGTTTCTCTTGTCTGCCAAAACTTCGGCTAAAGTGTGCTCCTATATTTCTCATGAGGTCTTCAACGCTTCTAGGGAGTTCTAGACAGGCTTTGCAAGCACACAAATGAATCATGTGACACGAACATTTCACTAGCGCTATTTCTGGCAAATCAGCCTTTAAATGGGAAAATATAGAATTGTGTTCTCCAACCATGACGTTCGTCGTATCACTAGCAAAGCCTACCAAGTTACTTATTGGTATCTTTTTATCACACAAAGTCGACTTCAAACATACATATAAGTCTTTTGCTGTCCCAGAGGCAACTTCAATAATATTAAAAAAACGAGTAACAACTTTGGTTATCATTATCAGAAAAAAAAATTACCGTGAACGCACATTGTTTGATAGTACCTACGTCAGTTGTTTCGTCCATGATCAATGAAAAAAAAAATCCTGGCTGTCTCAAAATACATAACAACAAAAAAATACATAACAGATCTTCATGCGCAAACTTGCCTATATTTTCTTTAATAATCGATGCGGTCTTCGTTCGTCTGCAACTTAGATCCTTCGCTATCCTACTATCCGGAAATATTTGAGCACACAATGGGCTTAAAATGTCCATGAACTTGAATGGGACATTGCCAACTGTAATGGCCGCAGCTAATTTAAGCTCAGCAGTTCTAACGCTGTGGTTATGATTTCTATTTAGAAGTTCATCTAAACTCTTAGAAGTACGGATAGTTTTGACTGAGACTGAATGCTTCTCTGATTTTGCATGCCTCAACAGGTCAACTCTGTTATGTCCCTCTTTAGGTTCCTGGTAGTATGAGAAGGCTTCACTTGAGGATTAATCAAACACTGAACTTGATAACTTGTATATTGGTCGAATTTCATACAGCGTGCTTACTGTCAGCTGTGTCGAGGGGTAACCAACTGACTAATGAAGTTAGCCACAGATCATGTGTCAAAATACAATACATTACACGCCCCTCTTTAAAAAAAAAAAAAAAAGTATAATATTCCTTCAATTCTAACAAAGAGTCAGGTATTACAAATCTAACCTATCAGGACGCCTAATTACACGACCACTTCGAATTTTTTCGTCATCATCTAAAGAGTATTTTTCCATAACCGGGTACGGGCTTTCAACCAACAAAGTCTTATCATGATCCAACTTCTCGAACTTTTGATCTTGTTCAGACGCGATCTCGGGATTTTCACAATTCTGGTCAATTCCTGGTTGATCACCAACAAGATTCTGATTCTTCAATGGTCTCAAAAATCTGCGATTTCTTCTGTATACCGCATCATCAACATTGACGAGATAATCATTTGGTCCAGATTTCTGTACAACCACTCCAGGCTGCCATGATCTCATTCCTTTTTGCATCAGAATTGGTTGGTTTGGAGTCAAACGTGGGAGAACCTTCGATTTTTTATCAAAATGAGATTTTTCTTTATTTTTTCGCATTTCCAGGGTTTCTTTAACTCTTTCCGTAGTATACTGCGGCCTCATCAATAAATTAGCCACAGGCAAGGTTGTCCTAAGTCTTCGCCCCATCAACAAATGGCAGGGAGCTGGGAGATCTTGTTTAGGTGTCACATTGTAGCTTAAAACACTCAGGAATGGATCAGTACCATCTGTAGAGGCCTTCATTAGTAAAGCCTTGACAGTTCCTATGGCCCTTTCCACTTGACCGTTGGAAGGAGGATAATTTGGACTTGAAGTAGTTAGCTTTATGTCATACTGCTTCGCAAACTTGTAAAATTCCATAGAATTATATGGTGGACCATTATCTGAAAATATTTCCTTCGGCAACCCATGGATGGCAAATATATTCATGAGGGATGAGATCACACGTTCTCCTGTTTTGTTCGGAAGTTTATTTACAATAACAAACTTGCTGAAATAGTCCACGACAACAATGAAACTCAATTGTCCGAACTGCTTCAAATCTACTGCTATTTTTCCCATGGTAAATCCGGAACTTGGTGAGGATGTAATGGTTCTCTTGTGTTTGACCTTGAATACTGTTGACATATTAGACAGGATAAAACAATGTTTACGATGTCGGTGGTAATCCCTGGCCAATAAATTGATTCCCGAGCCATGGCCTTGGTTGCAACAACTCCCTGATGACTCTGGTGCAACAAAGTCAAAAATTCAGGTCGAAGGTCATTCGGAATAATAATTCTAGTTTTGTAAAAAAGGATATTTCCGTGAAGATAAATATCATCCTCTATTTGCCAATAACGCTTCAATTCTGAAGGTACATTTCTTTTATGAGTAGGCCATTGGCATCTAACGTAATCCTTTACTTTGGAAAGGTCAGGGTCGCGTTCAATTTCATCTAATAGGCGTTTTTCGTTTTCTGGGGTGGTAGTCAGTATTGAGTACACCTTCATCTTGTCATCCAAATAGTCAGTATCAATCCTGTCATTCAACGGCTCTCTACTTAATGTATCAGCAACTTGTTGATTCTTTCCAGGAACATACCTCAAAGTGAAAGAATATCTCAATAATCTGTGGGCCAATCTTTGAATTCGCGGTGACATCTCGTCCATTGGCTTCTTCAACAAACCAAGAAGGGGACGGTGGTCCGTTTCAATAGTAAATCTGCGACCATAGAGGTAGTAATGAAAATGCCCACAGCCATAAACTAGCGCTAACAGTTCTTTGTCTATATGATTATATCGCTGCTGGGTTGGAGTTAGCGAAATTGAACTATATTCAATAGGATGATTCTCTTGCATAATTACTGCCCCAATGCCGAAAGGGCTGGCGTCCACTGATAACACAACGTCTTTTAGGGTTATAATATTCCAGAATTGGTGTTGATGATACTAGGTTTTTTAGGTTATCAAAGGCTTTTTGTTCATTAGTGGACCATTGCCATTCAACATCGTTTGACAGCAATCTCCTTAAGGCAACGGTCTCCTTGGATAAATTAGAGATGAATTTTGAAAGGTAAACTACCATTCCTAAAAATCTTTGAAGGTCTTTTTTACTTGTTGGCGGCTTCATATTCCTAATAGCCTTGGTTTTATCAGGATCGCCTTCTATTCCCCTGTTGCTGATGATGTGGCCCAAAAATTTCACTGTTGTTAGACCGAACTTTGACTTTTGAGGGTTCAAAGTCAATCCAGATTTTGATAATCGCTTCAAAGTTATCTCCAGATTTTTGTTATGCTCCTCCCGTGTCCTTCCAAAAATCAGGATATCATCGAAATAAGCTATAACACCCTCAAGATCATGTAGAGTGTCGTACATGAATTTTTGAAAAATTTCTGGTGAAGAACTCAATCCATATGGGAGACGTAAATACCGGTAACGACCAAAAGGAGTTGAAATGGTACACATCATGGAACTTTTGCAGTCCAAAGGAATTTGAAGGAATGCACTCGATGCATCTAGCAAAGTGAAATATTGTGCACCTGATAACTCAGAGAATAGAACGTCTTGAGTAGGAATCTGAAATAGTTCACGCTTGATATACAGGTTCAATGACCTTGGGTCCATACAAACACGAATATCCCCGTTTGGTTTAGGTGCAATCACAATGGGGTGAACCCAGTCTGTCGGCTCTGTCACTGGAACAATAATGTGTTCAGCCACCATTTCGTCAAGTTTATCCTTAATTTCGAGTAAGAAAGTCCCAAAATAGAAGATTTCTCAGAAGAATTAATCACACAAAATAGAATGTTTCTAGTAATTCTTTTGAATCTGCATTCAAGGGTTATCTGTCCAGTTATTTCTATGGAGTGACCAGAGTATGAAATCAGTTTTGTTCCAGTTTCAGATATCTGAGACCTACAAATACTGAGTTTATCAAAATCAGTCAAATTCAAAATGTTGACTTGACTGCCAGTATCAATTTTAAATTTTATTTTATGATTTTGAACACGAATAGTTTCAATCCACTCTACTGAACCTACAAGTTTTGTTTCTTCAGAAATTATTGATGTAATTGTCCACACAAATTTATCATGTTCAGAACCACAACTGTTGTTGCAGTCACACTGCAAGTTTTTCTTTTGTGAGTATTCGCAAACATCATCATTTGAGTCACTATCAGTCTCAACATCATGATTTATTTCGTGCACAAAAGTATTAGAACGACAAAATCGACGATAATGTCCTTTTCTATTACATTTGCTGCAATATCGATAAAAGGCTGGACACTTACCCTGTTGGTGTGACAAGCCACAATTTTTACACAGATCAATTGCATTCGGCACTGTATTATTGTCTGCTGAATGTCCGGCACTACAATAATGGTCATGATTTTTTCTTCCAAGTCCACTATGTCCACCTTTGTCTTTTATACCACTTTTACTGAAACTTGTATTCAATTGTCTTAGTTTTGAGTGTCCAAAACGACTACTGTCTACCACATCAACCGAAAAATCGTTTTTCAACTCGCGTGAAATTTATTTTTTTTTGACCGCACTACTTTCCATGGCACGACAAATTGTAACTGCTTTGTCCAGTGTTAAATCCGCACTTTGTAACAGTTTTTCCTGTGTTCGCGAATCTCGAATTTCTATAACGATCCGATCCATGATCAAAATGTCATTCAACTCCTTGAAATCACACGAGAGAGATAACTGCTTGAGGGCCGTAACGAACTGATCAAATGTTTCTCCATTATGTTGATCCCGTTTGAAAAAATTGAAGTGTTCAAAAACTAGATTTTTCAACGGTTCGCAATAATCATTAAATTTGTTAAGCACGACTCCAAGCTTCTTATTATCACCCTCTACATAAAATTTGAAAGTATTGAAGATTTGCAACCCTTCATCTCCAAGGAAGTTCAATAGAATTGCCACTTTCACTTCATCGGACTTGCCTGATTTTCCGCTAGCTAACAAATATAGTTCAAACTTCTGTTTCTACAGTTTCCAATTTCCAGCGACGTTAGTTTTAAAATTCATAGAACCCGGTATTATTGCGTTTTCTGCCATTGTTTGTTGATCACTTTTGTTTGTTTTGTTTTTTTTTTAAACAACAAATCAAATCAAAACAATGAATGTTTTCTAAGGTTAGACAACAAACTAGGAGTTGCTACGGTACCGCAATCCCGCGTGTCCGTGTTTATACTCTGCTCCAATAACCCCGATTACTTTGGCAACACTGCTTTTACCGCTTCCGCTTGATTGACCTTGACTCCATCAAGTTGTGAGTGTTATTCCTCTAATCTCGATTTTTCACGGCTGCCACCATGTTATGTCCCTCTTTAGGTTCCTGGTAGTATGAGAAGGCTTCACTTGAGGATAAATCAAACACTGAACTTGATAACTTGTATATTGGTCGAGTTTCATACAGCGTGCTTACTGTCAGCTGTGTCGAGGGGTAACCAACTGACTAATGAAGTTAGCCACAGATCATGTGTCAAAATACAATACATTACAAACTCTATTTGGAAAAATATTAACACTGCAAATTCTGCAAAACCCATACTCAATAATATCGCCTTTTTAATTTTTTTCTGACTTTATAAGCCAGTTTTTGAACTCATCCTGTTCTAACCAGGCAACATTGAATCGATGAAATCGCTTTCTAGGTTTTATTAATTTTTGTTTCTTACTTGGTTTTTCTTGTGTACTACTGTTCGAAGACCTTCTAAAGAAAATAGACAACTTATAAATGAGCCAGTGAAAAGGATACCAGTTCACCACAATAAATTCTGGTTCTGAACCTGAGCTAGTACCAAGCGGGCTATCAATTTAATCACGTTCAAAGCTAACACTGCCAGTATTATCATTGACAGTTGATAATGTGTCTTTTAGTGTAGCTTCATCGGTTATAATTTGTGAGCCTTGATCTTTTTCTATCTCTTTCGTCGCTTTATTGAATTTTTGAATTTGTTGACACTGAAATTTTGTTTAAATCATTAAATTTAAATAGCACAGAAAAATATAAATTTTGTTATTCATTATTGGAGAAATTTGTTTCGATATGGTTATTTCTTTATTCTAGTACCTAATTTTTATGCGACAAAACACATACCTGCAGTTTTGAAATAGTATCTAACTCGGTGGCTACCTCCACAGGGTGATCAGATTTATCAGAATTGGGATCTTTCTTTGTTTTTTTTATCAACCATTTATCCATCTTTTGATTTTTGCTGTTACAACGTCGAACAGGAAAACTATAAACCAACTTAACCAACCAGCCAACCACTGAACCACACTTTTGTTTCATTTTATAGGTATATGCGTGATGCGTGAAACCAACAAACAAATCAAATTAAAGATTAAAGGCGGGAAACGGTACAAACGGATGAAATCAAACCAATGTCCACACTTTTAGATTGACAAATGACACTGTTGATAGTAGTGACACTGACAGCGACAGCAGTGTGAGTGAGCGATAGAGATGGGCCCAAATTGAAGATATCGATATAAGTCTTCTCGTTTTTATCGATTAATAATCAATGGTCAGGTTGTTCTGCTTTTTAAATAAACATATTTTATTTATATAAAAAAGACAGATTATGTAGGTATTGCAATTACTGGCAAAATACTGGTCTAAAGGTTTTACTGGCAAAATTACTGGCAAGACGATCTTTTACTGGCAAATGCCAGTAATTACTGTCACTTTGGCAACGCTGTTCATTATTCTAGGAATACAACAATAATTACACATTGATCATTCACCTTTCGACCACGGTTCACATATCCACTTGGGAGTGAACTTTCTTAATTTCTCTGTCTTCGGCATTTTTCGTTAAATTTGATACAGCAGCAGGTTGAAAAATTAATAATAAACAAAAACATGCACAAGAGCACAAGACGACAAGATCATTACACTAGCCGTTAGCTGACAGCTTTCAGAAATGTCAACGATAAAAACGCGTTTTCAATAGCACTGTGAAGCAGTTGCTCGTTAAGGGCCATTTACACCGACATATTTAAAAATTGAAAGAGGTATTAATTTATTAATTCTAGGGAGCTAAGAATCTTGCTGAAAATTATTCCAATTCTAGAAACCGCCAGAATATTTACGGTCGTTTTCTGAATGCGCCATGTTTGGCCGCCAAGCGCCCGTATAAAAATGTAGGGCGCCATTTAAGAATTGAAAACGCCATACCTGGCAAGACTGCCATTCGACTATTTAGTCGACAGTAAATATGCGCCGTTGCCAAGCGTTTCAGGTTCCATTTCTCGAAATCGAAAATCATAATGATAAATGATTTAAACTACGTCTATTCCTAGTTGTTTTGAATTTATTTCATTATGCTACTTGATTATAAGCAAAATTTGTATCTCACGTGATTCATATTGCTCATTTACTTTTACGTTTGCATTTGCGTCATTGCGTCATGGTTTCAAGAACGGCAATAATTAAAAATCTGGCCACAGTAACGGTATGGCAAACATGCATTTTGCACCGGCAATGATTGATTCTCTGAAAACGTTAAACAACTGGATCTATGTTTTTTAGATATCTTTGGGAAAAGTCGAATGCCCGATGATAATATGTAGATGGATGGATGGCCATGGAGCAGATCACACGAATATTTTGTGGCATTGTTTGTGTTGTGTTGTTGGATTATTTTCCATGTTGTTATTCTTTTTAGACGTGCAAATAAAGCGATGTACAATACTAGGTATATAATTTTGTATTGGTTCCATCACCTAGGAAAAAAAAAATTACCTGATGATCCCAAGTTACAGAAAACTTTGTAGGTATACGTACTAGGCGATTTTGCTTTTTATCTAAAGGAAATTGCAAATTTAGGTATAATATTGTCCCCTTAGACACGAATGTGCGTATCTGGCAAAAAATAAAACAAAATATCTATACCTACTTATTTCAGAGTTCTCTAGTCTCGAGTGTTGCAGAGATAAAATAATTATTTTTTGAAAAACTGATTCAGTTCGTGTTTTCCATGATTGAAAACTCACGAAAAGTGAGAAGGACTGAGCAATTACTGCAATCAATCTCAGAAGCCTTTTCCAAATTCACGTGTTAATTTATTCAGGTACTATAAAACGTGATAAGATATTGTTATAAGACATATCTTATAAAATGGTGATTAGCAGTGTGTTTTCAATGCAGTCTGTAGATTAGGCTTTGATGTGTACTCATATCAATCGATTACATAAAAAAAATACACTTCCGTTTGTTGCAAAATTTTTACTGGGATGTTTTGAGTGATTTGCTGTAATTTTCAAAAAATTGCTAATCTGACTACTGAGCTTCGAACATCGTCCACCACCACCGTCGTGTACCCAAACGCCACTAAATTGCATTGAAAGTTTTTAGGGCGGATTGCTCAATAACATTTCTTAGGCTTCATCATATTATAATTGCAACTGAGAGCACAAGAGAATGACTACTTTTGGGAAAAATAACTAGGGTTATGATGCCCAATGGGAATAAAAATGGTTGGGGGGTGACTGATGGATTATGACTATTATGAGGGATGGGCAGGAACATTCATTTTATGCGCGTCTATCTATTTTAAAAATATGTTGAGAGGTTCCTCGTCACATGATGAGAATCGCATAAAAATTGGTTCTTATTATGCAATACAAAAACTACGAATCTCAGGGCGAAGCAGCAAAAAATTCAAAATTTGATTGATAATTTGTTTGGATTTCGTCTTTCCAGGTACTGTTGACATAGTTAAAATCAAACAACAATTTACGACAAAATTAATGAAAATTTTAATCATATTTCCAGAATGTACATACACTTAAAGCAACCATTACCAAAATTTGGGACCGTCCCCAGGCGATAGAAAATGGCTCCCCCTTATATTATTTGATATTTCAATTATTCTTCGTTCAATTTTGAGCAAAAATTGTGATACAAATAATGTTCCTAGATTCAACCGTTATTGAGATATCGCGTTTTGAAAATGACATTTTCGCACCTTTGACAAGCTATAAAACTCAAACGGTTCAAGATAGGAAAAAATGGTCTGTACTTTCTGATCCTAATTTTTCAAGAGCTATTCTGTCATAAGACTAGTAAGTATTGCCAACTGTCAACCTTTTTTCGACCCATTTTGACATTTTTCGATAACAATTAATTTCATGTACCTAGATAGCTCTTGAAAAGTTGAGACTAGATAGTGCAATCCGTTTTCCTCCATCTTGAACCGTTTGACTTTTATAGCATGTCAAACATGCAAAAATATCATTTATAAAACGCGATAACTCGAGAACGGCCAAATTTAGGAACATTATGTGCACAATAATTTTTGCTCAAAATTGAAGTAAGAATTGAAATATCCAATAATATACAGGGGGTTCCATTTAAAAAAATTCAACTTTGATCTTCCATAACTTTATGTCCGACCCTGTATGTTTCAATTTACCACAGATATGTAGATTTTTTAGAAGCCTCACAACTTTTATCTGAAACATTTTTCTCCTGCACGTGTATCTTCTGAAATAATCGACCGTTCTGGTAATTTTTCCTAACCCTGTATGTATTCGTATGTCCATTCGTCTCCTAGTTACAGTCCTCCATAATTATAACTCAGTAGTCACCAATGTAGACAAACCTCACGTGATCAGACAAAGGAAAACGATTGAAAGGTCACGTGGGATAAACCATCACATCATCGTCAATATCACGAAGTGGCGTAACTACTTTTTACTAATCATTCAGAAGAAGATTTTTGGAGATTTTATTGCAGTGTCAGCCAAAACCTATTATAGCCACGATGTTCTTCTTTGGGCAAAATTACACTCGTTCAACTGAACCCGTTTAAGATTTGACGGCGTTTAACTACAAGATTTCATATGCACCGGCGAAATTAGACACGTTAAAGTGGGTTAAACGCATTCAAAGTTGATCGCCCGGTTTGGAGCGTTTAAGGATTTAAACGGCTTCAATTGTGGTGATGCGTGCGTCTTGAAAAAATATATCTTCACATAATACATATAAACTAATACCACCGAACATATTATTTATTATATAATGGATGTTCGGTGCTGATACCTTATTGTTTTTCTTATCATCTCACTGTGAGTGTGTTTATTTTATTTTTCACTTTGAAGACGAATTATACCTATTTCTTGAAGCCGATATTTTTGACAAATTAATAGTTCTTGCATGGCTTTACATAAAAATGAAAAATACTATAAGCGGCGGACGTTATGTCATTTTTCCGGAGATTTCATTTTTTTCGTGTTATCTACAAAGTCAGTAATGCCAAAGTAGATGTATGTTCAAGATAAATCAAAATGCCATTTGCAATAATTGATGAAATAATTAGTATCACCAAATAAAATAGTATCACGTTTTGGGATGTCCGTAAAATGATAATTCATCACTTGATTTTATTTTAATTCATTCAAGCTTCCTGTCCTTCTCCCGTATCATCATCATTATAGAACTGAAATTATTGGTTCTGTAGGTGGTGCTGAAGGGATAAGAAAAATCAAGCCAAAATCACGTATCATAAAATAAAAATTAATGATTCTATGCGTAAATACATACGGAAATGGAGCAGACACAAAAATTAACTTTGAAAAAAACCTATAGCGTTGATTGAATAACCTGTAACTTATTCAATCAACGCCTATAGGTTTAAACTTTATATGATGGCGAAAATAATAATAAAAAGAAAATAATCTTGAACCACATGAATGCCTTTGAGATTTTATGTGGTTCACGTTCACTTCTGCATGAGCAAATATGGATATTTTGACCCATCCTAAAAAAAACGTATAACGTATACCTATGGATAGCATAGGCCTTTGCCTCTGATGGCTTACATTGAACTTCAATTCGAAGTGGAAGTGATCGATCTCCTCCCATTTCTCTGATTTCCTCTTGCCAAATGAAAATCATAAGATACCATCTACATTGAATCCGGCATTAGCGTGAGTTTGAACACAAGTTCAATGTGGGTAGTAACATATGATTCCCGTTTTCCAAGAAGAAATTTGACAGCTCCACTTCGAAGTGAGATTCAATGTAAACCTTACATAACTATACATCCAAATGCCAAATTGATGTCCACTGTCAACATCATGGTTGCCAATCGACTTGAATTCCACCAAAATATTCCTAGAATTTCCGACGTTGCCGACCTTTTTCTAGGTTTAACTAAACGTTGCGAAGATTTGCACGGTGCATACCAAGCAAAAGTTGAGGACGTTTAACTATTTGAATGCGTTCAGTTGAAGGCGTTTATCTGTAGTGTGACGTGCCCCGAGATTTTCCGGGTTTAATTCCCGACGGGGATGAGGGAATCGTTGATGTTAAACAAAATGCTCGAGCGCCACCCCCTGTATTTATGTGGTAGAGGGCCCACAGTGCCTATCGGGTAGCTTTTAGACAGTGAAGAAAGTCCAGGCGTTCGTTATTTCCAAAATTCCGCAAACTTACGCTCTGAAATCGATTACTGAACTTTCTTGAAATAAAAACACGGTGTTGATGAAAATAAATCAATCAGTCAATTTGTCCCAATATTACAATTGGACTGGTTCCCAACCAGTCAAATAAAATAATAACTAAATTTAAATTAAATCAACAATAGTCTGATCCTCGATCAGCAAAAAGAAAAATCACAAATATCACATAAGTGATGAATTATAGAAAAAATCAGTCTAATCTCTCCCGGCGAAGAATCAAAGTTACAGCCAAATAATTTGTAACTTAATGGCAGCCTCAAATCGGCAAAAATAGAACGTAAAGCGGCAGTGTGTAACGAATCGATTTTAAAACGTCGGATCGGGTTTTCACGGCGAAATAATTAACCGAAAAAAATGACAGCAGGTTTGAAGAACTTAGACTTTTCCAACGACGAAGAGAAAATGTTTCGGGAAACTAACGCGAACGGGTTATTTCCACGAGGAGGAAAAACGGGTTCTGAGGCATAGAAAAACTGTTCTTGCTTGCACGGTAACTCCAGAAGCCCCTTTATATTTAGTTTGGTTCGTTCGTAATCATCCCAAGAATGTTGTGTAAAAAATTATTACAATCCGGTTTCAAACGCGGTACTGAATTTTCTATCTGAAATTTTCCCTCCCAGCAACTTTCGATCCCCTGAAATTACATTATGCAAATAAAACAAAACCCCGTGAGTTTTCGAAGAACAGACCTACTATCACAATATAATCTAACGGTGTGAAATTAATAATCTGTTTCCAAGAAAATTCACCTGAACGAAACTTGAAGAAGTCTGAAATTTCCCACCCGGTTGATTATTTTACTTTACTTTAACGCGGCTTTTACTTTGAGAGAATTTCGATCAAAATCCGGCACATTTTACGGGTTCAGAACGTCTTACCTCGTGGAGATTCAAAGAAAAGAATTTGGAAAAAGATCGCGGTTAGCTCTCGAGACGGGTCGGGTCAGTCAGTAGGTGCGGGTTCAACAGGTGACGATGCCGTACTGCATCCTGCATCTCAACTCAATTCTCTCTCCCGGTCCCAGCACGTATTCGACGAGTCTACACTTTTGCGTCGATTGGTGGGAGTCGGCTGGTACTGTTTAACTTTTCACGTAGGATTTGCTCTCAAGTGCGGTTGGAGAAATTAAATTTATTGATTTAATCCGGCGTAATAATCCACGTTGGGTTATTATGATTGACGAGTTATTATCAGAGTATTATTTATTTCGCGTTGTTTATAATTTTAAAGAAAATACGGGGTCTTTCGACAGTTAAATAAGCGAGATATGAGAAAAAGAGAATTGACTTGATTTGTAACGGAAAATGACTTGGAAAATTACGGCGTTCGGTCAAAAGGATTCAAAAATTCTGTAACTTCGTTACACACTCTCTTCACTTACACAGAAAAATGTGAGTTTACGAACATTTTTCCTAAGCTATGCTTAAAACTTTGAAAACTTATATTAAATTAAAAAAAAAAAACAGTTATGACTGAAAAAAAAACAAAACTTAAATGATCACTGAAACAAACTCTACTGCGGCTGGATTGGCTACTGGTTCGATGGAGACGACGGCTACATCCTGGATAAATGGACCCCCATAGACACATCACACCTTGCACCTGGAGTGGTTACTTTCTCCTAACGGCTCGGCATCGGTCATCGGCTACTCCCCTGGCTGCGACTGAATGTCCCTCTAGTTGGGTTTGCTGATCCAGGTCTTGAAGTCGACTCGCCTCCCATGCTCAATGTAGATTCCAGCATAAAACTTGAAAAAAAACAAATGTGCTGGTGTCGGCACCAGACGGTTAAGCAAAGATCCGGGGTACGGTGTAACGGGGTGACATGTAGTCACAACTGAAAAGTGGCTCGGGAAAGTTACGATCGCCTGTACGGGCCGATGAAGCATCCACGAGAACAAATTAACTCAAATAATAAAAAAAAATCTGCAGACGGCAGGAAATAGAAACAACTTGTTTCAGGATAACAGCTCAGAAAACAACAAAATATTCCAACTTCGGATCTTGGAAATGATCGAATCGGTAAAACAAAATAGTCCAGGTTAGGGCCTTTGGACGCAAATAAAACTCAATGCAACTTACTCATTTCAAAACACGTTTAACTTCAGCGGCGGGTGGATGACTTTCGAGTTATGTGTACCGGCGGGTGGTTTAGCGCACTTTTCGGGGTAGGTCTCTACTTTGGCGAAGGCTGTTACACGTCTTCCCAAATCCTAGCTCTATATCTCAGCTTGGCTTCTCCAAGGCAGGAGGTTGGGTCTTAGGTATGGAGTGGGAGAGCTGTGACGACACAGTGCGTCGATACGCCAAAATTGAGACGGAACTTGTCAGCAATTTTATGGTTCCAAATTGGTACCAAAACTGCGAGTTGCTATGGATCAGAATCATGAAGGTCAAGCAAATGTTATTGTAAAAACAACATGCTGATGGTTTTTTTCTCCGGTTGGTCTAAAAAGTTCAGGCGTACGGAATGTTGCTGCGGTTTTTATTTTCTCGCGACGAAGCGGCATTTTTCCCGTCGTTTAGCTTGAAATCTGTAAATTCTAAGAAAACGGCCCTCCGACGTCTAGCCGGTTTTGTAGGGAATTGGAAAAAACGAAAAATATCTCCCGACGGTCCGAAATTTCCTCTCTTCGAGCGTTACGGGTGCGATTTTCCGGGAGGTAGGCAGAGTGTAGTAATTTCCAGCGATGAATCTTTACATCCTGGACAATTTACTAAGGATCAAAAAAACAGAAAACGCAACCTCCGGTGATTTCTTCCACTCCCGGCAGATTACTGTAATCTCCGGTGATTTCTTCCACTCCCGGCAGATTACTTCGGACAACTAGTAATTCTCGGATAATTATCTAGTTGATATAAATTTGGCTGTGCAAGGGCCTACCGACGGTCCATTCGCACCTTGCTCTAGGAAAAAAAACTAACGGGGTCCGCAGTTATGAGAAACGCACGTTTTGAAAAAGTCAGAAAACGCAGTACTTTTGAACGCGACGGAAAAAAATAGAAAAACTTTTCCTTCTGGTCCAAAGGAAAATACCAAAAAAAAAATTAAACGGGTCTCCACGTGTGGAAAATCGTTTCGCGACAAAAAACGGGTTTTTGGGACAAATAAATTTTTAGGCAAACGGAAAAAAAAAATTTTCCCGTCCCGGAAGATGGAAAACAAGGGTCCCTGCTGGGGCGCCAATTTGTGACGAGCCCCGAGATTTTCCGGGTTTAATTCCCGACGGGGATGAGGGAATCGTTGATGTTAAACAAAATGCTCGAGCGCCACCCCCTGTATTTATGTGGTAGAGGGCCCACAGTGCCTATCGGGTAGCTTTTAGACAGTGAAGAAAGTCCAGGCGTTCGTTATTTCCAAAATTCCGCAAACTTCCGCTCTGAAATGGATTACTGAACTTTCTTGAAATAAAAACACGGTGTTAATGAAAATAAATCAATCAGTCTATTTGTCCCAATGTTACAATTGGACTGGTTCCCAACCAGTCAAATAAAATAATAACTAAATTTAAATTAAATCAACAATAGTCTGATCTTCGATCAGCAAAAAGAGAAATCACAAATATCACATAAGTGATGAATTATAGAAAAAATCAGTCTAATCTCTCCCGGCGAAGAATCAAAATTACAGCCAAATAATTTGTAACTTAATGGCAGCCTCAAATCGGCAAAAATAGAACGTAAAGCGGCAGTGTGTAACGAATCGATTTTAAAACGTCGGATCGGGTTTTCACGGCGAAATAATCAACAGAAAAAAATGACAGCAGGTTTGAAGAACTTGGACTTTTCCAACGACGAAGAGAAAATGTTTCGGGAAACTAACGCGAACGGGTTATTTCCACGAGGACGAAAAACGGGTTCTGAGGCATAGAAAAACTGTTCTTGCTTGCACGGTAACTCCAAAAGCCCCTTTATATTTAGATTGTTTCGTTCGTAATTATCCCAAGAATGTTGTGTAAAAAATTATCACAATCCGGTTTCAAAGGCGGTACTGAATTTTCTATCTGAAATTTTCCCTCCCAGCAACTTTCGATCCCCTGAAATTACATGATGCAAATAAAACAAAACCCCGTGAGTTTTCGAAGAACAGACCTACTATCACAATATAATCTAACGGTGTGAAATTAATAATCTGTTTCCAAGAGAACTCACCTAAATAAAAAAAACAAAACCCCCTCCCGTGAATTTTCGAAGAATATAAATCACAATATAATCTAACGGTGTGAAATTAATAATCTGTTTCCAAGAAAATTCACCTGAACGAAACTTGAAGAAGTCTGAAATTTCCCACCCGGTTGATTATTTTACTTTACTTTAACGCGGCTTTTACTTTGAGAGAATTTTGATCAAAATCCGGCACATTTTACGGGTTCAGAACGTCTTACCTCGTGGAGATTCAAAGAAAAGAATTTGGAAAAAGATCGCGGTTAGCTCTCGAGACGGGTCGGGTCAGTCAGTAGGTGCGGGTTCAACAGGTGACGATGCCGTACTGCATCTCAATTCTCTCTCCCGGTCCCAGCACGTATTCGACGAGTCTACACTTTTGCGTCGATTGGTGGGGGTCGGCTGGTACTGTTTAACTTTTCACGTAGGATTTGCTCTCAAGCGCGGTTGGAGAAATTAAATTTATTGATTTAATCCGGCGTAATAATCCACGTTGGATTATTATGATTGACGAGTTATTATCAGAGTATTATTTATTTCGCGATGTTTATAATTTTAGAGAAAATACGGGGTCTTTCGACAGTTAAATAAGCGAGATATGAGAAAAAGAGAATTGACTTGATTTGTAACGGAAAATGACTTGGAAAATTACGGCGTTCGGTCAAAAGGATTCAAAAATTCTGTAACTTCGTTACAGTAGAATCGGAGAATACGGGCCTAAGGATTTTTCTTTATTCAAATTTTTGAAATTTTTAAAAAAAATGTAGGTACGCGACTTTGTGAAATCTACTTATAAAACTAAGTAGGTAAGGTGAAAACGAGTTACACCCCTGCTTAATCACAGAAGCATGATAGTTGAATGTGGCCCGTATTCTCCGTTCGTACTTAAACTCGTTCAAGATTTGACGGCGTTTAAATACAAGATTTCGTATGCACCGTCAAAGTTAGTCCGCTTAAAGTTGGTTGATGTCGTTTAAAGTAAAACGCTCAATTTGGAGCGTTTAAGGATTTGAAGCCGTTTAAAGTGGCGGATGAAGATGCGTACGCAATCATAAATATGACATAACCTGATACTTTCAGAGTAAAACAAAATAATAATAATTATTATTGTTTTACTGGTACTCTGTTGTTTATTTAACTCATCTCACAGTGACGGTGCGTGTGTTTCTGGGTTAATTTCAATCTCCACTCTCCACTATGGAGTTTGAAGACGAATTACTTCTTGAAGATAAGCAAGGCCGGTTCAGCGGCAATTTCGACCATTTTTACATGTAAATCTCCATAAGGAAATCGCAGGTCCATCCTACCCTTTTTAGGACCGTTGAAGGTCATCGCATAGGTGGTTGCGTCACAACGTTCTCCAGGTAGACCACCTGATTGGAAGTCCCCACCTGATTGGAGGTCCCCATTTGATTGGAAGTCCCCATCTGATTGAAAGTCGCCATCTGCGGAAGTCCCCCAGGTGGGTGAATGTGAATGTGTGTACTATGACTCACCTTTTTTTAGCCTCCGTTGGGTTTCGAACCCGAGCCTTCTGGATGTTAGTCCTATGCGCTAACCAATACTCTATTGGAGCTTTAATAAATATTTGCGTGGATGGTGATAGATATGACGCGTACTGTTATTGTGTAGATATCGTACCATGACTCACCTTTTTTTAGCCTCCGTTGAGTTTCGAACCCGAGCCTTCTGGATATTAGTCTTATACGCTAACCAATACTCTATTGGAGCTTTAAGAAATATTTGCGAAGATCGTGATAGACATGATGCGTACTGTAATTGTGATTGTGTACGTGTGGCGCTACGATGATGACTGTGCAGATGGGAATGGGGATGGGAGTCCCCCAGTATATGTAGAATTTGAAAGGAACATTTTGATTGTGGAAATTATGTTAGTCGTAGACGGTGACAAATAAATGTGAAGGTGGTCACTGAACCATAACCTTTAAAAAAATAGGATCCAATTCAAGTCTTGAGTGGGGGGTGGGGGTCCTCAGTAGGTTGCGGTGGAGGAGTTGACTATAGTTCGTCATCCAAGAAGTCACATTTCTGTTGTGAGAAAAAATGTTTTATCACCCCAAGTTTACAAGTTGATGGCTTAGCCTGCTCCGAATGTGAGTCATAGTTATTGTTGCTGCAAATGTTGTTCACACATACCATCTCAAACTCGTGTTGAAATAACCATTAATGCAGTTCGTATCAATGGTGATTTGCGATGGATTGTAAAACGTTACTTCCACTTTTCAAAATCAAACATGGATGAATTTATCTGCGATAAAAATCCAATGATACATCCAGAAATGTTGAGCTTCACCAAAGTGGGGCAGGCGGATCAGTTGTGTGCGAGACGATGGACAAAACCACAACAGTTCTAAATTTAGGTTGAATGTGGTTTTCTTATCGATAACAAGTCTCAGTATCTACAAAAGCAACAAAACAAGAATACAAGAAAACAAGAGAACAAGAAAACAAGACAACAAGAAAACAAGAAAACAAGAAAACAAGAAAACAAGAAAACAAGAAAACAAGAAAACAAGAAAACAAGAACACAAGAACACAAGAAAACAAGAACACAAGAAAACAAGAAAACAAGAAAACAAGAAAACATGAAAACAACACAAAACATTAACAAAAACATCTCATAAGCAATTGTGGTTATATGAAAATAAAATGAACAAATGTAGCCTGCAGTATTAGTTTACTGATTATAAAATTTCAGGTATAAGATAAATTCAGGATCGGTTTGCTTTGTGGTTTTCAACAAGACAGGTTTTGTTTAATTCAATCACATAAAGATGATTCACATTGAAAAGCAGCTGAATTTAAAAAATAATACCTGTTGGGTGAAGTAGATAAATATTGCCACAATATATCCATTAGTATAAAAATTAACAATGACAACAGGACTTCCAGCAGGAGTATTGTTCCTGAACGCCTTTTTTAACAATACCTTGTATATACAAGAAAACAAGAAAACAAGAAAACAATAAAACAAGAAAACAAGAAAACAAGAAAACAAGGAAACAAGAACACAAGAAAACAAGATAACAAGAAAACAAGAAAACAACACAAAACATTAACAAAAACATCTCATAAGCAATTGTGGTTATATGAAAATAAAATGAACAAATGTAGACTGCAGTATTAGTTCATTGATTATAAAATTTCAGGTATAAATTCAGGATCGGTTTGCTTTGTGGTTTTCAACAAGACAGGTTTTGTTTAATTCAATCACATAAAGATGATTAACATTGAAAAGTAGCTGAATTTAAAAAATAATACCTGTTGGGTGAAGTAGATAAATATTGCCACAATATATCCATTAGTATAAAAATTAACAATGACAACAGGACTTCCAGCAGGAGTATTGTTTCTGAGCGCCTAACAATACCTTGTATATACAAGTAGATTTAAATATACAAGAGACGTTTATTTGCATATTAACATTATCAACCAATCATAATGACTCTTGACCATCAAACTGAGAAAAATCAGTTAATAATAATGGATTGATTGGCTAAAAAATTGATGAGTCAATTAAAAATTTGTCATATTTAGCTTTTAAGTCAAGACTTAATTTTTAGATGAAAATTTTGAACCAACAAACTGGAATGTACTTATTGATTCGTTTGAATGTAAAAATCATATAGAATTCGCTATTATATCAATCTTTGCGAAAAGTCAAATTTGGAATATTTTATTTATTCATCAAAAAATCACAAATGCATACAATAAAGAAGCGACACTATTCTACAATCCCTATCTACTACTATACAGAAAAGTAATTCTATTATATCAATTAATACAAAGTCTAACTTATCACAATCATTCCATTATAGAATAATGTCCATGAGGGAGAGTCAAGACTGAGTCTTTCATTAGGTGTCTCTTATCGTCATATGGACTTAAGGCTATTTTCGTTTGTTTGATTGAATATAGATCATGTTTGCTAGCGCGAATAAGATTTTGCTCAACTGCTTTCTCAGTATGTGATTCTAAACACTCTTTATAATCATCAAAACAGATTTTATTTTCTATAACATTTTTCTTAACCCCTTTAATTTTTTTGGTTGTATATACCCCCTCCTTTTCCAAATCAGTTTTGTATCGATCTAATTCATCATCCGTGTAAAATATTTTCACTGCATACATTTTTGATCTAAGCCCGATAAAGTCTGTCATAACCCTTCCATTATTTTCATCTTTCATCAAACCTAAAACCTTTTTATTCACTAAGGGAATATTATAGATATTATCTCTAGAATAATCAGAGGTATCAAAGTACTTTCCACAATCTTGCCTGATGACATCGTAAATATTGGAACCTGTTATTTCATAAATTAAAGAGTCTGTATCAGTGTAAAGCACTGTACATTTTTCAAAACGATGTTTCATGTAATCATAATGGAATTTGTAAAAAGTGGTTTTAGCCAAATCTAAAATACACATTCCAGCATATATTGGCTTATTGAAAAATACTTCTGATTTTGTCAACTCAATAATTACAAGATTTTCATTGATTATAGTGCTACTTTTGAACTCAGGTCTTGAAATCAAAGCTCCGGCACCATATCGACCCTCCCATTTAGTTCAAAGTTTAACAGAAGAATGTTTTCGTACATTTTCCATGGTCTTACCAAAAACAGCGTTATTCATAAGTTTAAACAGATTTTTCTCAAAGTCATTTCTGGAAGCCTGTCTGAGTCGAGTATTCAAGTCAATGTAGGATTTTAACCATGGAGACTGATTAAACGAAACTGCTCTATGGATTTTTGATAGTTTAACACCTAAACCTAATACCTGTTGCAAATTTCTATAGTGAATAACGTATTTTTTTTTTATTATAGAGTGTAGCCAATAACTTGATATTCTTAGAACCAGGAGGGGTCTTATGTTCTGGGCAAGGAGGCAAATCGGAAAATAAATCGTGTAACTCCTGAGGTATTTCCAAGTCTACTTCCAAAATAAAACCCCTGCTAGAAGTGTCGGTAATGTCTAAGACATTGATCATCATTCATCCATTATAGGGCAAGTGTTGAGACATCGCCCATCCATATTGATTATTGATATCAAAATACATGAGGTATGTTTCTTCTCTAGAAGGATCATATGATGGAATATACTTATTATTGCATTGAGCATACCTTTGAGCATTGACTAAGACCACCTCGTATACCCTTTTCAATGAACATAACCATGTCTAAATCAGTCAAAAGTTCAAGTCTAGGATGATTAGATTTATAGAGCTGATATAGCATACATTGCCATGAATAGCCAGGAAGAGTAAATGAGTGAGCAGGATCCAATCCATAAGTGTTATGAGCTGCTGATCTAAATTGCTCAAATACATCCGCTAATAATAAAATATCAGTTTTCATATATAGTTCAGAATAATCTCGCATTGTTTGACAAGAGAAAGTGTTCCAAACTTTTTGCGCATGTGTGTACTCTCTATCGGAAATACTTTTATCTTCCAATCTATTATAAAATTCTGGCTTGGGAGGCAATTCACACACATCTATTTTCGACCAATCATCCATAAAGTCATATGGGAATATGCCTTTACGAGTAAACAATTTGAAATGACTGTTGTCTAGATCCCCAAATTCAGATTTTAAATTAGGAAAATCTGAAATATATGATGCAAGTTTATCTAATCTAGAGGCCATAAAACGAAAGCTATCCAAAAATCTGAACTGTATACGATTATCTGGAATATGCTTCGTAAAGGAGATGTATTTCTCTTTGTTTACTGGAAGAACATCAATTGATCCATCCGCTTCAGCTAAAGCTTTGATTAGCAAATGCCCATCATATGAACTAAGACAATGGAAAAGAACAGGAACAATGTAGCTATCTTTGAAATTTAAATTACATTTTTCATGAGCAGGTCCTCTATATCTACCAGTTAAGTGACAATGATCACGAACCCTTTTATAATCTACTTGAAATACGTTTTCACACACATGACAACATTTTGCCTTATAAAATGATTCAACTTGCTCAGATGTAAGCTTCTCCATTGGAAGAGCACATTGAAAGACGGTCATGGCATTTTCAGCAAAGTCAAGAAGTTCTTTAACAAACCATTGAATACAATCTTTCCCTGTATAGGATTTATAAAACGATAATGACTCATCATAAGAACATTTAACATAATATCCAATGCTAAATGGAATATGAGATTGATATTTTTGAGTTCTTTTCAGTTCATCATCTGAAGTAGGGATCAAAAGACATTCGGAATCGGAATATATAACAAAAGGTGCTTTTGTTTTGAATG
The DNA here is from genome assembly GCA_958502075.1 of Orchestes rusci. NCBI lineage: Eukaryota > Metazoa > Arthropoda > Insecta > Coleoptera > Curculionidae > Orchestes > Orchestes rusci. The sequence goes on from OY293310.1 coordinate 5,826,813, forward strand.
AAAAGTTAGTAAACTCAACAATTCTTCTATTTTTCTCAGGGACCCTTGGAACAGAACCATTATTGAGATTTTCACAGTCATCAAGATGATTTTTGAGTCTATTATCATCAGAAAAGTAATGAAGACAGCGATCACAAATGTATTTAACATGGTCTTTTTTACTGAGCTGCGATGAAACAAGACGGGATAAATTTTTTATCCAAACAAAATGTGTCTTAATTGGAAGAACCAACTTATCTTTATCACTATAATAACTGTCTTGGACCATAAGAAGATCAATATGGAACTCAACTTTATTTTTAGTGATATAGGCTGGTATAATCTTAAAGGACTTCCCAGATTTTTCTAGTCTATAGACGTTTACAGAGATATCATTTTGCTTTTCAAATCGAGGAACTTGAGATAATGACATAGGAAACTGAATTCCATTCAAATTCAAAACAGTGTAAGGAGAAGGATATGAAGAAGTCCTTTTGGCAAAATCACGATCAACTGGAAACAATGCAGAGATCACTGCCCAGGCAAAACATAAATCATCGGAATTTTGAATATTCACACAAGCATGTTTATTTTTTATTTGAGGAGGGAGGTCAATATATGAGCCGGCTCTACTCTGATCAAAGTTATTCATATTTAGAGTTAAATTTAGTATTTTGGATAAAGCCCATCCACTATCTCTTTCTTGAAATTCCTCTAGTTCAATGAGGAATGGAGTTTTAATATTTTCATCAAACCATACATCTAAAAGAGAATCCTGATATAATGGAACATTTTGAGTATTTAAATATTTATTTTCTGTCAAGGTTTCATTCGCTTTATTCACGATGAATTCTCCACAAAATACTGCGTTAATTTTTACTGCATAGTTGTTTTTCAAAATGTTTCGTATTCTTCTCTTAAATAAAGCCTTACAATCCAATAAATATTCCGTGATATCTTTATGACTAAGATTAATAAAGACACCTGTTCGAACTCTCGATGCAAAAGCTGTACACAAATCTTCCCATTTTACACGGTGATATGCAGTTTCTTTTTTCTTGATTCCACCCCCCTTTTTTTGAATTTAAACTGACATCTTAAACTTTTAACATCAACCATTGCTGCCTGTAATTGCTGTTTTTCACCTATTGTTCGAGCAGTTTTCAAAGCTTTGTTAATTTTTCTAACTACTCGGGCACATTCAACCATACCTTCTCGAAGAAGTTCCTCGGAAGACTTGACCCGAAATATCCCGAGCAGTACAGCAATATGTTTAATTGCATCCGCAATAATAGACATGTCGAAGATTTAATCTAGTAATGAGAAAAATAGAACGCCCAAACACTCAAGAGACACCTTAATACTAACCAATATTTTTTTATCTATGATATACTGACGTACTCACTCCCCAACTTTTAAAAAGGCGAAAATCTGCTACTGAGTAGGGACGTTCGATCACTTCAGGGGATAACCTTATACTGATGTGATAGCTATGAAAATAAGCTAAAGAATCATCGAATCCGACAGCTGTTCCACCTTTTCGGCTGGAAAAAGAATCAGTTTTTCAAAGTTCAATTAAAATCATAAACTGATTACCTGGAAAAATACTTCTGAGAAATCTGTCGCTCAGCAAATTCGTTGAATTGCATCAACTTTGTTCTTGTTAATCAAAAGATCCAACTCGACAGCTAGAAAGGTCTGGGGACTTAAGAAAACTGAAAATAGTAAATTGAAAATTACTTTAAAGTTATCACGTGTTGTTCACCCCTACCAACACATCGGTTGACGGCAAACGAGCAAATTTGTTAGTTTCGCTAAAGTTCACCTATATTATAAGTAAAATCTCTCTCAAAAAATTCCTGTTTCTGTTTTGTCAAAAGGTTTTAATTATTATTGTATATTTGTATATATCTGGAATTGTTTTGTTTCATCATTTCAAACATCATTTAGCAACATTTCCAAATAGCTTGCAATCAATAAAGGTTAATTTTCACTAAAAAACTTTTGCGTCCTATTTATAGTTTTTTTTCTTCATGTATGTAACGTATGTTTACAGATTGTATTACAAAGAGGACAATGTTCTTTATCATGGAATTAACAAAAACAGTTATTCACCATAGAAAGTACAGACTCAAAAATTTAGAAAAAATATGAAAATAGTTCAAGAGCAAAGTTCATACATATTTTTGACTCATGGAAAAATTTCATTGGATGAAGGTGCTGAGAATCATATTATTGTTCATATGAAGTTGATTTGAAAACTATCAATTTATGTCTGAATATTCCAGACTTTGGAAAGATCCCTGCCACGCCCACACATATCCGATAAGGATTGTTTATAGTAATTTATTTGATGAATACAGATTTCTTCAGATCCTATTGTATTTGCATTTTTTTGTATAATGCTTAAATACCCGCTCCAGTCGCCAAATCTAGAATAATTTGAAAAAGCGCAACTGCAATTGCGAAATCAATTATATGTTTGGACCCTCGTGAAGCGAGTTGTTTTTTGCCGATATCAGAAAATTTCAACTATTTCGTTCGAGCTGTCTTTAATTCCTGAATATGGAAGATTCCGCGTGAAGTGATCTAGCTTATAGTGATAAGTGAATGTTGGTTTTATCTACAAACCCTGAACCCAGGCACATTACTAAATTTAAGACAATGCGAATCCTGATAATAGAATACTTTTTAGAATTAATTGGTTTAATATTATTGTGAAAACAATGTTGAAGAGTATTGACTTACCTGTGCAGCAACTAACACTTTTGAATGAGAACTGATACTACACTGTCTCACCAATTTATAGTCAAAAAACACTAGTTAAGACTCATTAATATGATAAGAAAAATGCAAGCTATGCGCAAAGTACTAATTACTGTTAAGACTGGATGTTCTTGAAAATTACAAACCATAGTTGATAAGAATGTGCAATCTGCGGGTCATGACCTTTGAAGACTGATAAGTCATGAAACCACCACAACAATGTATTCGCTAATAACACTTATCTGCAATACTCAATGTCTTCAATGCTTGAAACATGAGCTTTTTTGGTTTATAGAATGTGATGTCATTCCTTATAGCAAAGATAATCTTGAACACCTTGATTATAAATATTTTCAATGATTTTCATACACAAAATCAAGTTGTGGATATGGAGACAAATTTAATTGTAAAAACCAAACAAAAAGCTGATTCACACTCGGTTCAAAGCAGTTTTTGAAAAGTTTTCTGAAGGACCCATCAGGATATTTTTTCAAACGTGGTTGTGAGAAGGAACCTGTGATGATAGGAGTCAACCATTGACTTTAAAGCCTCATAAAACTCAATGGAGTCAACGGTTGACGAATGCAGCATGTGACTATAGTCTGAGTAAACCTTGATTGTGTGACTTGGCATTTATCAAGCTAAAAATCTATTTATTGTTAACAATGATAATGTTGAACACCTTGATTATAAATATTTTCATATACAAAATCAAGTTTTGGATATGTGAAAAAATTTCATTGAGTGGTTTGATGGAGAGTAGGTTTAACTCTATTAAATATTGTAGAGTTTCTTTGAGATATTCAGCATGCAGCAATAGTCACACTTTGTTTTGGAAAAAATAAAAGATTGTGCGAGTTGACATTTATCAAGCTAAAAAAATCTATTCATTGTTAACAATGATAATGTTGAGTCTGAGTAACCCCTGATTGTATGACTTGGCAGTTATCAAGCTAAAAATATATTCATTGTTAGCAATGATAATGTTGAACACCTTGATTATAATTAGGTGTGTTTGTTATGCTTCACTAGTGCACACGAAACTACACTCTTCTACCCTGCGGCGTTAGCTATGCTGTTTGTGCAAACAGTGTAGAGTGTCTGTTATATCAGGGTAGGTTGCCCATTACTGCACTCGCTACCCCAGGTCAAGAGGAGGTGTGACAACTGACAAGTGTAGCGTAGTGTAGAACAGGGTGAGGAGCTTATTTCGTGTATTTTGTTAACAAACCATGTCTTAACCTAACGAATAATAAAGGTAAACAAACAAAAAGGATAACTTGTAGTGGAGAACAAAAACTTCAGACAATATAATCCCTAATACTTCAACATCACTATTCAAATCATCCATCGTTGTTTTGTTTTCGTTTGTTTATTTTTTAGGCAAGAATATCTGCAGAATCTGCACAAACGCGTTTGTTGAATCTCCTTTACAAAGACGGAAGGGAAATAAAGTTGTTGATATGCAAATAAACGTCTCTTGTATATTTAAATCTACTTGTTTATACAAGGTATTGTTAAAAAAGGCGCTCAGAAACAATACTCCTGCTGGAAGTCCTGTTGTCATTGTTAACTTTTATACTAATGGATATATTGTGGCAATATTTATCTACTTCACCCAACAGGTATAATTTTTTAAATTCAGCTACTTTTCAATGTGAATCATCTTTATGTGATTGAATTAAACAAAACCTGTCTTGTTGAAAACCACAAAGCAAACCGATCCTGAATTTATACCTGAAATTTTATAATCAGTGAACTAATACTGCAGGCTACATTTGTTCATTTTATTTTCATATAACCACAATTGCTTATGAGATGTTTTTGTTAATGTTTTGTGTTGTTTTCTTGTTTTCTTGTTTTCTTGTTTTCTTGTTATCTTGTTTTCTTGTTTTCTTGTGTTCTTGTTTTCTTGTTTTCTTGTTTTCTGGTTTTCTTGTTTTCTTGTTTTCTTGTTTTCTTGTTGTCTTGTTTTCTTGTTCTTTTGTTTTCTTGATTTCTTGTTTTCTTGTTTTGTTGCTTTTGTAGTTACTGAGACCTGTTATCGATAAGAAAACCACATTCAACCTAAATTTAGAACTGTTGTGGTTTTGTCCATCGTCTCGCACACAACTGATCCGTCTTCCCCACTTTGGTGGTGCTCAACATCTCTGGATGTATCATTGGATTTTTATCGCAGATAAATTCATCCATGTTTGATTTTGTAGAGTGGCAGTAACGTTTTACAATCCATCGCAAATCACCATTGATACGAACTGCATCAATGGTTATTTCAACATGACTTTAAGATGGTATGTGTGAACCACATTTGCAGCAACAATAACTGTATGACTCACATTCGGAGCAGGCTAAGCCATCAACTTGTAAACTTGGGGTGATAAAACATTTTTTCTCACAACAGAAATGTGACTTCTTGGATGACGAACTATAGTCAACTCCTCCACCGCAACCTACTGAGGACCCCCAAACCCCACTCAAGACTTGAATTGGATCCTATTTTTTTAAAGGTTATGGTTCAGTGACCACCTTCACATTTATTTGTCACCGTCTACGACTAACATAATTTCCACAATCAAAATGTTCCTTTTAAATTCTACATATACTGGGGGACTCCCATCCCCATTCCCATCTGCACAGTCATCATCGTAGCGCCACACGTACACAATCACAATAACAGTACGCATCATGTCTATCACGATCTTCGCAAATATTTCTTAAAGCTCCAATAGAGTATTGGTTAGCGTATAAGACTAATATCCAGAAGGCTCGGGTTCGAAACCCAACGGAGGCTAAAAAAAGGTGAGTCATAGTACGATATCTACACAATAACAGTACGCGTCATATCTATCACCATCCACGCAAATATTTATTAAATCTCCAATAGAGTATTGGTTAGCGCATAGGACTAACATCCAGAAGGCTCGGGTTCGAAACCCAACGGAGGCTAAAAAAAGGTGAGTCATAGTACACACATTCACATTCACCCACCTGGGGGACTTCCGCAGATGGCGACTTTCAATCAGATGGGGACTTCCAATCAAATGGGGACCTCCAATCAGGTGGGGACTTCCAATCAGGTGGTCTACCTGGAGAACGTTGTGACGCAACCACCTATGCGATGACCTTCAACGGTCCTAAAAAGGGTAGGATGGACCTGCGATTTCCTTATGGAGATTTACATGTAAAAATGGTCGAAATTGCCGCTGAACCGGCCTTGCTTATCTACTTGCCGATATTCTTGATATAATTAACTTTGGATTTCCAAGGAGATATTATCAGAGGGCTGATTATTTCAATTCTTTGGACGATATGTCGTTTTTTCGGAGATTTCGTTCGACGAAGCCTGTGGTTTTTAGACTGATGGAAGAGCTGGAAGATGTACTGGAATTTCCAAATAATTTGTGACTATACCTACCCAATTGCTGCTTTCTTTTTGCATGCTTTTGAAAGTTTCACACACAATTTTGACATTGTTGATCAATGAAGTTATCGATCATCACATTCAAAGAACTCCCCATCTCAGTTTAAAGGTTGATGTTTCATATTTCAGAAATAACAGTCTTACACCTATGAATCAATTTTATTGTTACTGACGCTAAGATTCTAGATTCTATGCTACTGGTGGGCACCAGCTTTCAATTAGGTGCTAGCTATGACGTCATATTCACATAACCTCAAATTTTGATCGGGGGGACAACAAAGGGAGTTGAGAAAACGGTTTTTTGCCATTAAACTTATCATAAGCAATTTGGCCCATATGGACACATTCTAGTGTTTATAGAATATACAAAACCACGTGCACAGATGAAAAAAACGGCTATTTGGACTGAAAAAAACAGTTTTTGGATATATAATGTCTATTACCTACTTTCAATACACTTGGCAATACGGCAATGGCAGTGACACGGTGTTGACACATTTGCCAAAACCGGAAATTATTTTTTTAAATGTTCACGCGACTTCACAGCACTAAAAACTGAAAGTTATGAGTCCAAATCTCACAAATGACGAAAAAAAGTCCAAATACACCACAAAACACGAATAACTTCACAGAACAAGAGCATTAGCTACGTATTGTTGTCCCCCTGATCAAATTTGAGGTTATGTGTGTGACGTCACGAGCTAGTGCCTGATTGGAGACTTTGTAGGGGCACATCAAACAACTATTTCTCGTGTTATCTACAAAGTCAGCAATGCCATCGCAGATCTTTGTCCAAGATACATCAAAATGCCATCTGCAAATGAAATAATCAAAGTGCAAAATGGTTTTCATCATATATCACGTTTCCCAAGAGTTGTGGGGTGTATTGATGGAACTCATATAAAGATTCAATCACCAGGTAATGATATTTTATCATCATTTTATCAATAGCACTAAAATGTTTGCTTCATATTTATAGGTGGTGATGATCCAGAAGTATTTAGAAATAGAAAATGATATTTCTCGGTAAACACTCAACTAGTGTGCAGTAGTAATTTAAAAATCATGGATATTGTTGCTAATTGACCTGGGTCTTCACATGATGTCACAATTTACAATAGTAGCAGAATTAAATCTCGTTTTGAGAATGGTGAATTCAATAGTAGTGTTATTCTTGGTAAGAAGTTACAGTTTGTGTTTTCATAATTTAAAAAAAAAAAACCTGTCTGATAATTTTCAGGAAAGTCCTTATACAGTCGCGAACAAACGTTTGGAAACAGTCTGAAATGTCATCATAACTTTGATGCTGCATCAGTTTTCAAAGATTCGATAGTGCATTTTAAAACTTCAACCCATTTGTCAGTTTGCTTGTCCTGGCGATTTTTTCAAAAACATTTTTCAGTGCCCTTTTTTCCCCATTCAAAAAAAGGAGAGTTTTCAATTTTTTTATGTGTGGTTTTTGGCAAAAATTATGTACTTCCTGAAAATTTCACAATAGTTGAACAAAGCCTAGTCTTGATAAAAAATCTTAGAGTTGGCAAAAATTAACCTATTTTTAATGATTTCTTCAAAAATGGGCCATTTTTGTTCAAGTTTTTATATCTAGACTATCCTTAGTTCAATAATTGTGAAGTTTTCAGGAAGTACAGGGTGTTTCATTATCTCCTTTGTTTTTGAAGATATCGAAATGAACCAAATACATAGCAAGTTTTTTTCTGTATGAAAAATAAAATAAAAGACTGACGATTTTCCTAATAACCTAACTTGATTTTTTTTAAATGGAATGCCCTGCGTATATCATTGGTTATTTCGATTCTACTCAAAATTCTAAGTATACTTTATACAGCATTTCATATACCTAACTTCAATGGTTTGTGAGAAAATGGCGTCGAAACATGCAACACAAAAAAATTTGGAAGTCTTCCTATTGATCGCAAAGTGTTCCATGAACAATTAACATTTTTCAAATTTCAACATATCACCCTAGAAATTCTTTTACACATAACAAAGTTTGTTCATTACACATTTATGATTGTCAGTATGTGAAGTATTAAATTTTAACAAAATGTTTCGACGTCATTTTCTCCCACACCTTTGAAGATGGGTATATGATATGCTTTATGAAATATACTTGGAATTTTGAGTAGAATCGAAGTATCCAATAATATACAGGGCATTCCATTCAAAAAAATATAAGTTAAGTTAATATCTCGGAAAATCGTTAGTCTCTTGTTTTATTTTTGAAATAGGGAAAAACTTGCTAGAAAACTAAACAATCTGATATTGGTTTCGTTTCGATACCTTGAAAAACAAAAAAGCTACAGCTGATTAAAATGTTATCAAAGATAATGAAACACCCTGTACATGATTTTTGCCCTTTTTTTGAATTGTGTTATTAATTTTTATCAGAAACTACACAGAAAAAACTTCTGAAAAGTGTCCTTTTTTTTCAACGTGAAAAAAACGCACTAACACAAATTGACAAATGAATTGATGTTTTCAATTGCACCATCGGTTCTTCGATAACTGATGCAGCATCAAAGTTATGATGACATTTTAGGCTGTTTACAAATTTTTCTTCGCGACTGTAAGTACGTTAAAAAAATACAGATGATAATTTCTTTCATAGTTTTAAAATTAAAAGTTGATATCGACATGTACAGTGCTTCAAATTCAATTTGTCACACTTTCAAAAGGCTATAAAATATTTATTTTTTGAGCTAAAAGGTCGAACAAAAAAGGAATTGTATGGCTTCGCGTGAAGTTTTATGCTACTGAGTCAAATATTTTCTGAACTGTAAATGTCAAAATTATTGACATAACTTACTCTTTTTCAAACGGCACACCCTATTAATCATTACATATTTATAAAAGCATCTTTTTTCTGATCACGAAAATATAGCACACATGCCCTTTTTATTCAATAGTTTGGCGCAAATTGATAAAAATATGATTCAAATTGTGATTTTTCAGCACGAAGATATACGAGTTTATTCATCTGTTTCCAACAGTTGTCAGGGTTGCACTCGAATTGTCAAATGTTATACGTGAATACTGTTCCTTTACAGTAAGTTGGTGAAATAGATAAATGTGTATACTTCTTGATTTAAGTAATTCATTAAAATGCTGTATTCACAAACCAAAAAATCTTCTATATCTTAGTAAATATTCCGAACAAGAACTATAACAATTACTAGAAACACAATAAAACACGCCTGAAATTACAATTTTAATCAGATTTATATCAATTTCCTCTAAACTATTGAATAGAAAAGGCATGTGTGCTATATTTTCGTGATCAGAAGAGAGGTGCCTTTTTTAATATGTAATGATATTGAGTGTGTGCCATTTTAAAAAAACTAAGTCATGTCAATAATTTTGGCATTTGACAGTTCAGAAAATATCTCACTCAATAGCACAAAACTTCACAAAAAACCCTACGATTCTATTTTTTGTTCGACCTTTTAGCTCAAAAAATAAATATTTTACAGCCTTTTTAATGTGTGACAAATTAAATTGAAAGCACTGTACAGAAATGTCGAATTTTCAAGTTACTGTTAAAGTGTGTCCAAGTTTTTGTTTAACAGGATTGTTATTGATACTTCAAAGATCTTTTCTCCGATCTTGTGAAAACTTGGCGATGTTGTTTATAGTGATTAGAATAAGAGGCTATTATAGCCCCAACTATATTCTACTATAATATAAGTCCAGTGGTCGTTTGGAACACCCCTACGAATATTATTTAGAAAAAAATGAGCGCCACTCATTTTTCTTATTTTGTTTTATTTTGCGGATCACGCAAAATCGCAACTTTTCTGTCTCTGAACTGTGGTAGGTACATACATATTCATTTTTCACTTTTTTTCGATCAAAAAAAAAAATAAAAAAATGCATGTTTTCAGACAATTAAAAAAGGGAAATTCCGTCTTAAGTATGTATTACTTGAATTCAACTGATCTTTTCAAAAAGTTTTGACAAGCTGAATTTTAATTGCTTCTTCCGGATAAAAAAATGAGGTAAGTGAAGGTCAGCGTACTTTTTTTGTCAGTGGTATTCATTTGTGATGGTCGCCCCTCGAGTCATTTTAATCCTGTTATCGCTATTAAGCACACTGTCAAATGTCAACAAAATCAGCAGAAGGATCTTCCAGATATTGATAACAAAACGATTTAAAACAAAACTTTGACAATAAATACCCATCTCTTGGAATTAAGTCATTTTTGGACATTTGTATCAACTTTTTTTTTCAAAAGTAGCTGAGAAATCACACGCTGAAGTTATTCAACGTACACAAGGACCAGGGACTAGGCTCTATTGGATCTATAGTCTGCATTATAATAATAGCCTGTTCAAAATTACATACTTAAACATACTGTATTTTTTCAGGAGACAGTGGATATAGTCTGAGGTCCTATTTCTTGACACCACTATATATTATATATGTATATAATATATCTTTTTCCCCAAAATGTCTGTCATAATTTTTATACGGCTGTTATTTTTCAAGTATCACGTAATACGATTTACTATTAAGATGTTAACTACATACTGCTGCCTTATTATATATTTTTTTCTTCTCTAATCTTATGGGCGCAGCTGGCATAGGCAGTTCATTTTTATTTTTTTCTCTGTACATTTCTAAAAGTACAAAATCTAAAACAATCATTCCTCCTAGCTCTCTTTCTAACCGTTATTCTATATCCTATATCTTTCTGTCCTTCAATACTTTTAATGTTTAGTGTGCCCACATTAATGTAAGGTCACTGTTGCCAAAACTAAACTCCTCGGAAAATCATTTCGCTTTACACAGTTATGATGTTATTGGTGTCACAGAGAGTTGGCTACATAAGAATATTGAGAATACTGACACAGGAGCAGGTTTATTATTGGGAAAACCAACTAAAAATGGGGGTATTATACTTAAGTGTGGCAACGAAAAGGACGGAGATACAGAAGAAAATGGGGGATACGTATAGTGTTGATGTCCCAAAAGTTTTAGAACATCGGATAAAAGTAGTGGGCGTGAGTGAATTTGATTATGCCCTAACAGATGATGAGATCTTGTCAAAAATTGAAAGCCAGAACAACTTTCAACAAAACCGTGATAAAAAAATTAAAATCATAAGGAAAAGTAATGTTGTGAATAGAAGATTCAATATGGTGCTGGAAGTTTCAATATGGTGCTGGAAGTTGATGCTGTCACGTATGGAATCTTTATTGATAGAGAGAGAATGAACATTGGATGGAGTAGTTGTCGGGTTTTTAATGATTATGGTATCAGGAGATGTTTTGAATGTTGCCGTTATGGACACTTGATTAAGGACTGTAAAGATAATAAGGTGTGTGCTAAATGTAGTGGAAATCATGACTCTAAGGACTGTAATGTGAATGTTGTGAAGTGTACCAACTGTGTACAGTCGAACGAAAAATATGGTCTCAGCATAGATGTCAATCACGTAACATGGGATGTATCCTATAAGAGAATTGAGGAGTTTCAAAGGAGTAAGTACATAAAATAGCAATTAGATTCAAATATTGCCCTCAACTCCAGCATTGTGTACTTGAATTGTCAAGGTTATCTCAACAATAAGGATAACATTGTCTTATTAATCAATGATTGGACTCCTAAGATTGTGCTTTTGAGTGAGACCCATGTATTACCTGAGTCTGAACCATGTGAATTGAAGATAGAGGGGTACAATTTGGAACAATCCACTAGTGATAACCCTAGGACTGGGAGAGTTATGGCTTTGATTAGAGGGGACGTAAGATATAAAGTTAAGACTATACAGTGTGTTGAAAATTATGTGTGGTTATTGTCTATTGAATTGTCTTCATCTGTAGTAAAGTACCTGATTTCAGTATTGTATCATCCGCCTCAGAAAAGTGATGCCAAATTTGTGGATTTCTTTGATGAATATATGGACTTGGTCAGTGACTTTAATGGTACTAACATTGTGTTGGGAGATTTCAATTTTGATCTACTCAATCAAAATTTCTATGGGACTAGAATGATAAATAATATATACACAAGTGGATTTACCCAAATAGTTAAATCTCCAACCAGAATTACCTGTAGGAGCCAGACACTGATTGATTATGTAGTAACCGATGACAAACAACTTAAGCATAAGGTCCATTTATCACCTAAATCTAGTGACCATTCCATCTTGTCAATTTTTCTTAATCAACGCAAGGAACAAACTACTGATATAACAACCTGTTCCAGATCATTTAAAAACTACAACCGCGATAGAATACAACAGGAACTGCTTGAAATTGATTGGAACAATAGTATCTCAGATGTTAATCTACTAGCTGACTCATTTGTAGCTGATATTGGAAACATCATCGACCGAATGTGCCCCACAGTCAAAATTGTCCGAAAACATAAATACGCAGACAAAAAATGGATTACTACTGAAATTAGAGAGATGATGCAGGAAAGGGATATCATATATGAAAGAGCAGTTAGAAATAAAAATGAGCACACTTGGAATGAATTCAAATCCAGGAGAAACAATATTGTTAGCAAAATCAGAGTGGAGAAGGAGAAATACTACGCGGAAGCCATTGATGGAAATAGAAACAACCCTAAGCAACTATGGAAAAACCTCAAGACGCTGTTGCCTGGAAAACAACACTCTATGCCACATGAAATACACTTCGAGGAAGGAATATTCGAAGATGAGTCAGACATAGCACGTGAATTTAATAAGTATTTCGTGGAAAGCTGAAGATATTATCCAAAATATTCCTCAAGTAGCAAATGTGATAACCTTTGTTCCCGAGATCCATAAACACAAGTCAGTATTCTCTAGTTTTGAAAAAGTGACCATGACAAAAATGAAGGGTATAATCAAAAATCTAAAAAACGTAGGAGGTGGAGATACCGGTGTTTCAAAGCAAGTCCTCTGTGATGCCTCGTATGCTGTTGGAGATCGTCTTTTGGATATAATCAACACATCATTAACCAAAGGAGTCTTCCCAGAATCATGGAAATTGTCGACGGTGATTCCTATACCCAAGGTGCAAAATACGAAGATCCATAACGAGTTCAGGCCAATTAATAAAGTTCCTATCTATGAAAAACTACTAGAAGTGTGTGTAAAAGAGCAGTTACTGGAGTATTGTGTCCTTAATGAGATAATAGTTCCCAAACAATCAGGTTTCCGCGAAAACCATTCATGTGAGTCTGCTGTTGTTTCTGTTTGTGATGATTGTCTCAGGGCCATTGATAGTGATAATTTTGTGTTGGCAGTATTCTTGGACTTCAACAGTTGATAGGGACATTTTGTTTAAAAAAATTGGGCGCCTATTGATTAGCGATGATGTGTTGGGTTGGTTCAGGTCTTACTTGTGTGATAGAATACAATGCGTAAAATATAAAGATTCAGTTTCTGAACCTATTATTGTGAAATACGGTGTGCCGCAAGGGGGTCCATTATTGTTTCTGCTATACATTAATGATATAGTGAAGGTGGTCCAAAGATGTAAAATTTCATTGTTTGCGGACGATACAATGCTTTATGTATCTGGAAAAAACTTGCAGCAACTACAAATGATTCTAAATAATTAAATCAGCAAAGTGTTCAATTGGTTGTGTGAAAACAAGTTGAGCTTAAACGCAAGTAAATCTAGATTTTGTGTATTTGCGAAAAAATCGAGAATTAATTCTGTAGATGTAAGCGATGTTAAAATCATTATAAACGGGGAAAGGATTCTTTATGACAAGGAAATCAAATATTTAGGAACAGTTATGGACTCGAACCTAAATTTTCACGCTCATGTAGATTATGTGACGAGAAAATTTTCAAAAAAAGTTGGATTTATCACCAGGATCGAAAAGAATTTATCAATGCACACAAAATTGTTATTGTATAATGCTATTGCGCTTCCCCATATACAGTTCTGTTAAACTTTATTGTCCCATTTACCACAATATAAGATATACCAGCTGGAGAAAATCCAAAATAGAGCTCTAAGACTGATTTTAAAATGTAATCGCTATTCACCCATTAGATCGATGTTAAGTGTCCTAAATATGTTTTCAGTGAAACAAAGAATTATGTTCAATGTGAATCTGTTTATATACAAATTAAAGCAAAATATTTTACCTGCCTTCATCTGTGATAAGTTTAAGGTTTTTAAGGATGTACATAGTTATAATACTAGAAACTGTGATGATTTTGCTGTGTTAGACAGATTTTATACCTCTCAAATGCTCAACTCTGTGTTATACAGAGGGTTAATTGAATTTAATAAACTACCAGTGATCATAAAGACCCGTGATAATTTTCAACTGTTCAAGAGGCTTCTCAGAGAATTTGTTTTAACTGATTGTTAGTGTATTTATTATCTGTATGTTATTTATTTACTATGTGTACTATGATGTTCATGTTTTTAACTCTGTAATTTTATGTAGCATGATGCTAAATAAACACATTATTATTATTATTATTATTATTATTTCTTTAGACATGGTTGATATACTATGTTTTTGTCAGAGAAGACCGCTCAACTAATGGCGGAGGTCTAGGGATTTACATTAAAAAAATATATAATTACAAAATTGTATTAAAAGAAATAAAAGATGTTATTGAACACATCTGGATTAGCTTGAATATCAATGGCAAAAACTTTCTTATCGGTGTTATCTATCGTCCTCCTAATACAAACATAACCGATTTCTTCAACTACATGGAAGACAAACTGATAGACTTATCTTCAAAATACAACAACATTTTATTCCTGGGTGACTTCAACATAAATATGTTTGATATTGGAAGTCGGAATGTTGATATGTTATTAAATATAACGAAAACTCTTGGGTTTAAACAATTGATAAATGGTGCCACTCGGGTTACAAAAAAAAACAGCCACTCTAATTGATTTAGTCTTCAGTAATATTGAAACCATTAAGGATTGTGGGAGTCTGGATGCAGACTTATCTGACCATTTTTAAATATATTGTAGGTTTGTACTGAAATCTACCCAAATTCCTAGTAATCGCTTCACGTATAGGCCACTAACTAGGATTAATTCAACCCAGATTCAACAAGATCTTGAGAATTTGCCATTACAAGGTATCTTTCATATTGACAACATTGATAAAAAGGTATTGTTTTTTTCCAAACGGCTGCTTGACCTCTTCGACAAGCACGCACCTTTAAAAACTGTTTCTGGCAAAAAACGTCTATACTGTCCCTGGCTTACAGATAACAATAAACTTATGCAAAAAATACGCGATGAAGCCTTATCTAGGTTCCAACAGACAAAAAGTCCGGAACACCGTGATTATTATAAAATGTTGCGAAATTTAGTGACAAGCGCTATACGGACTGAAAAGAAAGCTTATCTTAATGCCAAATTTAATCAATGTAATATCCGGCAGAAGTGGGAGGAATTGCGCAAACTAAATATATCAAACAAAAAAACAAAATCAATACCTCAAGAACTAAAAAATCCTGACGAATTAAACAAATATTTTACTTGTTCAGAAATTCCAAACTGTGTAACTGATGAAGAGTTGATCAAATTTTATAATGATAACAATCTACAAAGTCACATGGAACCTCTTTCTTTTAAAACGGTAGATGATTATGAAATTTCAAAAATAATACAAAGTATTAAATCGAAGGCTATTGGTTCAGATGGTATTAACATAACCCTTATTATTCTTTGCTGTCCGTATATCATCCCTTTTATCACACACATTATTAATAAATGTATCAGCACGTCCTATTTTCCTAAATCATGGAAAGAGGCTACAGTTATTCCCTTACCAAAAATCAACAACCCCACTC
This sequence comes from Orchestes rusci, assembly GCA_958502075.1. Classification (NCBI taxonomy): domain Eukaryota; kingdom Metazoa; phylum Arthropoda; class Insecta; order Coleoptera; family Curculionidae; genus Orchestes; species Orchestes rusci. The sequence goes on from OY293310.1 coordinate 5,842,785, forward strand.
AATATTCACATCTTCGCTGCATATCAATCTCACCAACCTTCTCAAAAATACTTGAAAAAATACTTGCTGCTCAAATCTCGTCTTATTTAGTAAAATATAGAATTCTACATGAAAAACAGTCCGGTTTTAGGAAGGGCTACAGCTGTGAAACTGCACTTTCAGAAATAAACGATGACATTTTTACATCATATGATGAAAGTAAGGCCACTGTCCTCGTTTTATTAGACTATACCAAAGCCTTTGACATGGTTAATCATAACATCGATCTTAAATTATATAGGTTTTTCTAGGGAGGCCAAAGAGTTGCTACACTCTTTTATCACAGACAGAGCCCAACGCGTCTCAATTTCTGGAACAGAATCTGCGCTCCTGAATATCCTTTCTGGAGTACCACAGGGTAGTATCTTGGGGCCAATTCTATATACCATTTATACCTCAACATTTGCAACTAAAATTATTAACTGTGAATATCACATTTATGCCGACGATACACAGTTGTATTTGTCTTTTAATACTTCAGAAGTGGCTCTGGCACATCGACGCATTACTTAAGATCTTGAGCAACTTGTACACAACTCTAAAAAACTGTTGAAAATTGATCCTACCAAGTCCGTTGCTATTGTTTTTGGAAATGAGAAGGATAAAGTTCAAATTGCTAACAATTTTCATTTATTTATCGATAATGAAAAAATACCATTTAAAGAGAGTGTAAAAAAAAATTAGGTTTAACAATGGATAACAGGCTTAGGTTTAAAGAACATATCAATAATAGAATTGGTAAAGCTTATGCGACTCTGAAAATGCTTTACCCTCTACGTCATTATTTGAACCGCAATCTCAAGGTTTTGCTCTGCGATACGTTAATACTTTCTCAATTTAATAACTGTTCCTCTATTTATGGGCCCTGCTTAGACTCGTTAGATATAAAAAGGGTACAAAAAGTTCAAAACTTCTGTCTTAGACTTATATTTGGGATTAGACGACGGCAGCATATTTCTCACAAACTTGAAGAATTACTTTGGTTAAGTATGCATAACAGGCGCATCCTTTTTGCCACCAGGTTTTTTTACAGAACAATCAAATATCAAACTCCCCCGTATCTTCTAAAAAGAATCCGATTTAGAACCGACGTTCCCAATCTTAATGTTCGGCGGACCAGCATTCTGAGTATTCCCAATCATAAAAAAGAAACTTTTAAACGATCCTTCTCATACAACATTGCTCTCTGCATTAATTTATATGTCGACAGATTTACTTACTTGGTTGGTGAGTTAAAAAAAAAATTAAAAAGCAAACTACTTTGGCAACAGTTATCTTTATTTCTGCTTTATTTTCCTTCTCTTTCTCTTCCTCTGATCCTTCCTTTCCTGTCATCAATCAATTTGGACCATCTTGTACATTGTGTTTTCTTTTAATAATCATGAATCTTTGGGAATGTAATGGGTTAGGTCAGGTAAGTTTTTAGTATTTAGCATAGGCCCAAACAGCACCCAACACTAGTGTCGGAAAGCTGAAAACGGCCCTTTACTTCGCTTAATCTTAAGTTAGCGATACACTTTGTATCAATACCTATGTTAGTTTCTTATGTTTTGTTATAGCTGAAGTAATAAACGTCTTATTATTATTATTATTACTTGCCAATCCTGCTACTCGAGCTGAACGCCTATATGATGAGTCCCATATACGAACCAGGAATACTGTAGAACGATGCATAGGCGTTTGGAAAAGGAGATTTCCTACACTAGCTTATCGTCGGCTTAGTTAGAAAACCTCGTAAGTCCAAAACAGACAAGTTTATAGGGGATCAAAAAAACATTCTGCAGAAACGTGTTCTCCATTTGTCGATATATTTTGGGTTTTAATGTCAATGTTGTATTTGGAGATTTGATTTTTTAAAACATTTCTCCTACCAAAATGACAATTAGTAAATAACAATGGACTTACGAGATTTCCGGAATAAATTGTAGCAGCTATTTGGACTTGCGAGGTTTTCCTTTACAGTTGGCAACAATAATAATAGGGCTAAAAGTATGTTTTTCAACTCTGGGAGTGATCAATTTTAAATAAATTAAATGCACAAGGTTTCGGTTTATGAAAAAAAGTTTTATTATTACTGGACAGGTAGATTATCGTAGAAATCATGATAGTCTTGAAGCAAAGACCTCTTCAGATATTGCAAATGATCATATTTGGTTTTTTTAATGGGTAGTCTTGATCTATATGAGCGGGGTAGTTGTTCCGGATCAACACATGGGATATTTCTTGAACGACACTGCAAAACATCAGTTTTAAAAAAATATCTAACAATGAAATATTATAATATTACTTTTAGTTCCTTCCAAGGATCGGAGTGGTTTAGCTTGAAATAGATTTTTCCTTCTTGGGTGTATTTCAATTGTCTTAAATCTGATACCTGGGGATCACCTGCCTTTTTTCCGGGTCTTATATTTGGATAAACCTGTACTTGAGTAAATTTTTTAAAAAAATCATGGGATAAATAAGCAACCTTGTACGGGTGCGGCTTTTTGCGAGCAGTTTTACAGATTTGCTCATAGTCAGCGGGAACGTTAATCTTCACATCTCTCATTCTTCTCTCTATAACGGAGTGCATCGTGTCAACCTCCATCTGGGTGTGACCCACCTCGAGATATTTCTGTATGATGGTCACAGAATAAAATACAGAAAGGTTGAAAAGTGCATTCGCAAGTGTTATATTTCTATTCTGGCTGGCACATCCGTCGCTGTATAAAATTATCTTTTGATCAACACTCTTTTTGGGAATGACTTCCTTCACCAAAAAATTGCACAATAGCGAAGCAAAATTATCAGCAATCACCCCTCCTTCTGATTCATTCCATAAGTAACAGAATCCATCATGAGTTTTCAAGTCAAAAATAGTGTAGTTGTGGGTTATAAGTTTGGTACGAAAATAGTTTGCAGACACTTTTGATAGAGGGCTTAAAAGTTGTAGCATTAAAATTTACTTGAGAAGACACGTCATTATGTGAGCAGTTTATTTAGGGTTAATGCACAGAGAATTCATGGATGTTAATTTGCAATCTACCAGTCAAAGATTAAAACATAGACATTACTGAGGTAAAGTTTATTGAAAGAAAATAGTGTTACATCGATTATTAATATAAATGAAAAATCAAAAAGAGGAAGGACACGTTATCAACGCACTTTAACAGAAAACTTGAACAAGTCCACTAAAATCACTGTTTTAACACTTCACATGGCAATTTCATCAGAAGATTGATGGTAATCTTCTCAGCATCTTTTCACTCGTCACATTTCAGCAAAAGTCAGCACCATTCTGGAAATAAGAAAAGTGAATGAATAAATATGTAGGAGTGTAGGTTATAAACAAAATTTTTGAATGATCAATATTTATGTATTGTTTAAAATGACACCAAAGTACTTACCTGCGCTTAATACAGCCTCGTATAGTCGCAATCCTTCATCATGTTGATTGGGAAGTTGCGAAATAGGTTCTATAAAAATCAACTTCTTCACTGACTTTAAATCCTGGAGTTTCTTCAATCGCCAAAGCAGCTTGTCAGTGGTACTGATTTGTTCGTTTGCAGCTTGAACCCTTTTCGCCTGCGCGAAATGAGTACTGGCAGTATTGCCAAATTTCTCGAAGAGATTTCCTGGAATTATAGTTGAATTTGAATCGAGCGCCTTTTCTCGACCAATAGAATTTCGTCCAATTTTGATGAGGTTCATCTTCGGAATTTTTGGGTGATGGCGAGAATTCAAGCTTTACTGTAGCACGTGAAGGTAGTTTTCAAGCTAGTTAAGTGGAAAACTGGAAAACCTTCCCTTCATACCGTTTCTGGAGATCTGTTGAGAGTTTCCACGATAGCCTAGGACTACATTTTCCTTGCTCACCAAGAATCAGGATCGATTTTGAATTCCCTGGCTTAACACGCCGACAGTTCTTGGCTGCTTGAATCACGTTTTAGATTATTTTGAATCTGGCAGTGATTTCACTACTGGATTCACGTAGGAGTCGACTTCTGGATTTGACCATAAGTCTCAAGATAGACATTGTTTTGGTTTCATCGAGCCAACTCCGCAACATTTGCGAGATAGACAGCCAAAAAAACTACCCTGCTGATCAATCACCCAAAGAGACCGCACTGCACTGGATTTTGCTGATCAAATTGCAGTTTTTGCTGACCTATTGGTGACGATCTGGATTATTCAGGCCAGTCCAATTTTAATTACATATTATCTTCATTTCGTGCTTTATATATTTTTATAGCAAATTAATAGTACCTATTTTCGTGAATTGAAATATTACATAACATATCCATATTACGAATATTACCCATATTTTATGATTTTTGTAAACCGAAGTCGACAGAGGTAGTAGTTTTTGAAATCTTTGGGTATAAACAATTTCGACACGTATAATCAACTATATTTATCATTTTTTTCTTTATTCTACTGCTGAATAAACGTGGTTGTTAAGACAAAGTTAGATTGTTTCGATTTGTTTGCACTCCACAGTAAATACATAATTATTTGAGGTCTCTGAGTTGAGGCATAACATCTGTTTTGGGTTTCACATTTCTCCCTTTAAAAAATGTGTGGCGCCCTTAATTTTTCAATCATCCAATACTTGGTTATTGCGTAATGTGCTCTTGAGTCAAAAGACTCACGCCTAGTGCTCACCGATGAATAGCGGCCGTTCGCTGTGGTGAAGTAAAGAAAACAATGGCCACAAAGTACAGCTTGTATATCTACGGTGTATACCAAATCGTCTGATTCTTTATCTTTCTGTTTTTCATTGCGGGCTTCGGTCTTTTTTGTTTGATGCTGTTTATATTTTTCATCATCAAGGTTTCCTACTTCATGTTCTGCGCATATTTCGCACTGATCCTTCTTAGGGATGTATAAACTGAGATTATGTTCAGCAAAATATTTTTCAAATGCGAAAATTGACAGGGGTCTAATATTCTTCTTTGAACACCATTCTTTTGCATAAACATCATACATTGAGCGTTTGCTTTTCCAGACTGGTTCCACATAAAGTTTGGAGGTTGAGGCCCGACAATAATGGGATTCTAACTTTGGTAAATCATTGAAAAATTCATGTAAGCAATCCACCCTTGGTTTCAGTGTCTCTTCTCTTGACTTTTTCTTACGCGATGGTTCAGGATTCTTAGCCTTTTCAGTGCCACTATCTGAGTCGAACCCAACCTCAATCTGACTACTTTCTTTCTTCCACTGCAAAGCACTATATTCACCAATGGCATGAGTATTAAGAAACATTTTCTTGCACACTCTCAACTTAGTCTATCCTTTGCTCATGTAATATTCGACGGACAACTTTCTTCTGGATGAAAACTCTTCTTTACGGTTTCTTGCACGCTCAGTATTTTTTGTTTCCAACATACAGCTAACATACATTTTTTTTTCCTTCCAATTTAGTTTTTTCCAAAATTTTTTGAATATCAATGCTCTTTCTTTTTCTGAAAACTCACGACATTTGAGTATTGAATTTTTAATCGAGGAACTTTTACAGTTGCATTTCTCTTTCATTGCCCTCTTCCATCCATCTTTTGTCGTCCTTTGTATGCTGCTCCATGCTCTCGCTTCATTTTGTTAACATTTTTTTCCCATTTATTTTTTTCTACGTTCCACTTTCCAACTCTTCGTTTCTTGTCATTTACAGCTTCGTTGTTGTTTCCTGTTAAATTCTCTATGTCCTCTGTTGTTTCTTGATTCTCATTGCCATCTTGTTCTTCTGATTCCATTATTTCCATCTCCATACTGTCATTTACAGCTTCGTTGTTGTATCCTGTTGAATTCTCAATGTCCTCTGTTGTTTCTTGATTCTCATTGCCATCTTGCTCTTCTGATTGATTCTCATTTTCATCTCAATACAATTAATGTCCTCATCTTCAACGCTTCTTACATCTTTTGTTATTTCCTCATTCGCAATATTGTTGACATTTTCCATTGACTCAAAAATGTTCATTTCTATATTGCAATTTTCTTCTTCTCGGGATGGGTTGAAAAATTCATCATTCTCTTTATAATTATTATTTATCATCACATCAATGTCTTTATTCAATTGTTCATCATGTTCTTCACCATTATCAACACATAAGGTGTTCTGTAAAATAAAAAATAAATACTTTACAAATTTACAGTCTCACATAGAAAAATATCTTACAGATTCTGGTGTACATATTTCCCCAGTTATTTCCGTTATATTATTATCAGAATCACGTATTGGTACTGATGTTCCGTCGGATCCCATTTCTTGAAAGATATTCTAAGAAATACATCAAACAACATTACATGGTTTCATAGAGCAAATATAACTTACAGTTTCTGGTGAACCTATATTATCCTTTACTTCGTAATCATTTATTGGAACTAATATTCGATCCAACCCCACTACATAATTTTCTGTTGCCAGTCTCACCATTTTTAAAGCTCGCTGAGAGATTGCCATAGTTGATTTTTGACTCGTAACTCCTACAGATATGATAAAACCACCCTTAAGGTCGTAGAGAAAATCTCGTAACTCCAAGGTCACTTTAATTGACCAATTTTTCGATAGAATGATAGCTAAAAGTACTTAAAAACAGCGAAAATCGAAGAAAATGATAAATGAGGAACAACTTACCTTTATTTATAACAAAAACAAACACTATTTTTCTTAAAAACACCTCACAAATTCACAGCACTGTTGATAGCATGTCCGTCAACATCACAAATGAGGGAGTTACAAGGTTTGCGCATCTAATATGACACTCGAGGACTTACGAGAATTTCTCTATAGGCTGAAATAACATTCTATATTATTTTGGGACTTAAGAGAATTTTTCTATCGATAGAGGGCATTTTTCTTCGTTTTATGATGGTAAAATGTCATTTTTACCAAATTGTGGACTTACGAGGTTTTCTAACTAAGCCGACGTTATGGTTTCCGCTGCAAGTTGGAAACTACTCTTTCTGTGATTGTAGCCACTGCAGTGCTACATAATATTGCAGTGGATATGAGTGTCGGAGTACCACCTCCAGACCTCATAAATGCTGAAGAACTCGACTATTTGATAGCCCAAGGAAACATTCCAGCTGCAGTTCCTCAAAATCCAGTGGCAAATATTAATTATAATTATAGACAGGCTCTTATTCAGAATTATTTTTCAAACTTATAGTCCAAATCATGGCTGCCCAAACCTAGGTTGGGCTGTCGATTAATTAATAGCCTACGAAAGCAAATTTCAATTATAAAAAGAACTCGAGAAAATTGTGTTTTACTCAATTATTTTGTTCGTGTTGTATGAACTTGATATTTTTTTCGATCAAATAAATTTTTCTTTTCAGTGTATTTTTTATAGCTTCATACATAATACCTAGATTTATTTTTTAAATCTTCATCTTACTCCCTTATTTTGATCATATAGTCCTAATCAAATCATCTGTTTGTGATACCAAAATACTATTTTTCTGCAATAACCTACCTGGCTTCTCAATTTTCAAGTTGTGTGAGAAGAACATACGGCAATAATAATATGTTTGTCAGCAGATATTTTCAAATTTTAGATATATTTTCCTGATTTGTTATGCTAACTTCTAATCTGGCACCTTGGAGAATTTTATAGTTTTCGGTTCTAATAAACGAAAACGATATCAAAAGTCACATCAGTTATTGTAAAAATTAAGATTTAGATTTTGTTTATTTATATTTGGCAGAAGATGATATTTATTTTATTATTCAGATAAAACACAATTTTAAGATTCTGATTTATTATCTGTACGAGGTTTTTCCTTATGATTTGCCACAGCCTTAGTTCAATCAATTTGGGGGGTTAAAAAAAATGATGGAAACAAAAGTTGGATGTTTTCGGTTAAATTTTTATATTTCGTTGTCAAAATAAAGCAAAGAATATTGTTAATGTCAAAATTTTGAAAATTATAACTCTTTTCAAATGAAATGCCCCTAATACTTTAATAATAAAAAAAATTATTTTCTACCATTATAATAATTATTGATAAGCCACTAATACTAGAATCTCTGGTCACTACATACATATCGTGGACGTACAAGCAAAATCATGTAAGTCCATGAAACCTAATTCTTAGAAAAGCGCGATTAAAAATTTGAACAGCTGTTAAATTTGTTTTCATTACAAAGTGATACTGAACATTTTCTTAAGGTGTTATTGTTTATTCTGAAGCCACACAATCAAATAAAACAAATAATTTTTAACAAAATATAATTTTTATTAAGGATTTTTTACAAAAAGTTCGGACTTAACTGTTTTTTCCTGTTTTCATTTTCTTTGTTTTTTGGACTAAGTGTATCAATGGTTCATCATCAGAGCCACTCACACCCTCTGCTTCACTGTCATTAACACATGGTTAAGCTGAATAATCTATTGAATTTGTTGTGGTAGGTAGTGATTGGTACCATCCATGGAATTCTTCTGGAATTGATCCACTTTTGCATAATTTTAGCAGGTCTTGTCTTTTCTTCACGCTGATTGTTAATGGCTTTCCATACAGTTTTTTCAGGACCTTAGGAAATGTTGGTTTCTTCCCTTTACCAAAAACGTTAATACATTGGTATGGACTGTCGTGTAAGTATTTGTATTCGATTATGCCTGGATTTCTTTTTGAGTATCTTAAGCCTTTGATAAGAAGCCAGTTGACGGTTTGTCCTTTAATATCCTTGGTTTTGTTTCTGATCAAGAGACAATGCTTTCAAATCATAGAACTCGTTATATTTTAGTTCGCATACATTGTAGGGCTTACTTATTTTGTTTTTATTCCGATTTGATCGTGCCATCCTAAAAATGGTTAGCCAATCGTTTATCGTGTACACAGGTACACATTTTTCAGCATGTTCAATAGAACTATGCATGGAAAACGCTTCCATATACGAATGGCCACTTTCCAAAAAGTGATGCTGGATAGTTTCAAGGTGTGTAACTTGCACCAAATGAGCAGTAAGGCGGCAACATGTTGATTCTGATTCTGCCCTCCACATGTGTCGGACCACAATGACACTAACAATCATTCTTTCTTCTTACATGACCTTCATACACTTCATCATTTTCACCTATTTTATGTTTTTCACAGATTTGACATAAATCTTTTTTTGGTTTGAAGAAAGAGAGATTATAATTCTTACCAAATAATCTCTTATACGTTATAAATGAGACAAATTGTTTATTATCCGCTTCACATTTTTCTCTGTAAAGGCTATACATCTTTGATATCGATAACTTACTATCCAAGTATTCTTTTTCTGTCGTTTTGCGGGTATAGTGTGACTTAACAGTTGGAAAGCTCTCTATGTGTTCCTTTACCGCAGCAACAAGCACTGGTGCAGATTCATTTCCCGGTACAGACCTTCCACGTCTATCTTCTCCGATATAGCTACCAGAAAGTCCTTTGTACTGAAATGCATTTTTCACTACATCAGCGCTAATATTGAGCGTTTTAAGAAAAAATGCCTGGCATATTCTCATTTTGTTTTTATCTTTTTCAAGGAAGTACTGTTTAGAATTACTTCGATAGCCTTTATTTCCATTTCTTTGTCTTCTTCGTTCTGGAGCATTGGCAACAATATTGGCAAGAATGAAGTCTTTTTGTCTTTGGAAATTGTTCATTTTCCAGTATAGTGAACAAATGGCTTCTCTATCGGCATCCAAAAATTTTGACTGACATTTGAAGCAACACTTTTCACAATTTACTCGTTGGGGTTTTTTAGGTGGTCGTAGGCGCTTATTAAGCTCATAGTTCAGGCCGTCACTTCTTTTTTTTGCGATATTACGTTTCCAATTATTGGGTTGACTTTTTTTCCATCTTGTTAGCTGTTTTTTTCTAACAACCTGCGTTTCTCCTGAAAGAATTATATAAGAAAATATTATTTTTTTTGAATAATTTAATTTTACCTTCATCTAATTCTGATTCTGTATCAATAGCTCTAAAATTGGGATCTTGTAAAGAGTCATCGCTGTCTTCACTGAAGTATGGCTCAGAAATAAGAGCATTGGCTTCACATGTTCCTGCTGATTGTTCAAATAATGCAGAACAACTTTGAAAGACATTATTTTCGACTAAAGGTGTTTGGTCACTGAAGGCAACAGCAACAGCTAAACATAATAATAACTATATTATTTTATTATTCGGAAAAACTTTATGTATTTTACCTTCATTTCCATAATTAGGTTTTTCAAAATTGGATTCTGATGGTAAAGCGATTGTAACGAAGTTACAGAATTTTTGAATCCTTTTTACCGAACGCCGTAATTTTCCCAAGTCATTTTCCGTGATAAATCAAGTCAATTCTCTGTTTCTCATATCTCGCTTATTTAACTGTCGAAAGACCCCGAATTTTCTCTAAAATCATAAACATCGCGAAATAAATAATACTCTGGTAATAACTCGTCAATCATAATAACCCAACGTGGATTATTACGCCGGATTAAATCAATGAATTTAATTTCTCCAACCGCGCTTGAGAACAAATCATACGTGAAAAGTTAACAGTACCAGCCGACTCCCACCAATCGACGCAAAAGTGTAGACTCGTCGAATACGTGCTGGGATCGAGAGAGAGAATTCGGACCAGTACGGCTACGGCATCGTGACCAGTTGAACCCGCACCTACTGACTGACCCGACTGACCCGACCCGTCTCGAGAGCTAACCGCGATCTTTTTCCAAATTCTTTTCTTTGAATCTCCACGAGGTAAGACGTTCTGAACCCGTAAAAATGTGCCGGATTTTGATCGAAATTCTCTCAAAGTAAAAGCCGCGTTAAAGTAAAATAAAATAAGCAACCGGGTGGGAAATTTCAGATTTCTTCAAATGTCGTTCAGGTGAATTTTCTTGGAAACAGATTAGTAATTTCACCCCTTTGAATTATGGTGTGATAGTAGGTCTGTTCTTCGAAAGTTCACGGGAGGGGGTTTTTATTTTTTTTTATTTAGGTGAGTTCTCTTGGAAACAGATTATTAATTTCACAACTTTGAATTATGGTGTGATAGTAGGTCTGTTCTTCGAAAACTCACGGGGTTTTGTTTTATTTGCATAATGAAATTTCAGGGGAACGAACGTTGCTGGGTGGGATAATTTCAAATAGAAAATTCAGTACCGCGTTTGAAACCGGATTTTAATTTTTTTTTAAACAACATTCTTGAGATAATTACGAGCGAACCAAACTAAGTATAAAAGGACTTCTGGAGTTACCGTGCAAACAAGAACCGATTTTTCTATGCCTCAGAACCCGTTTTTCCTTCTCGTGGAAATAACCCGTTCGCGTTAGTTTCCCGAAACATTTTCTCTACGTCGGTGGAAAAGTCTAAGTTCTTCAAACCCGCTGTCATTTTTTTCTGTTAATTATTTCGCCGTGAAAACCCGATTCGACGTTTAAAAATCAATTCGTTACACACTGCCGCTTTACGTTCTATTTTTGCCGATTTGAGGCTGCCATTAAGTTACAAATTATTTGGCTGTAATTTTGATTCTTCGCCGGGAGAGTTTAGACTGATTCTCGCTGTAATTCATCTATTATGTGATATTTTTGATTTTTCTTTTGCTGATCAAAGATCAGACGATTGTTGATTTAATTTAATAGTATTTATTTTTGTTATTACCGACTGGTTGGAAACCAGTCACATTTGTGATCTTGATTTGGGACAAATAGATTGACTGATTTATTTTCATTAACACCGTGTTTTTATTTCAAGAAAGTTCAGTAATCCATTTCAGAGCGGAAGTTTGCGGAATTTTGGAAATAACGAACGCCTGGACTTTCTTCACTGTCTAAAAGCTACCCGATAGGCACTGTGGGCCCTCTACCACATAAATCCAGGGGGTGGCGCTCGAGCATTTTTGTCTAACATCAACGATTCCCTCATCCCCGTCGGGAATTAAACCCGGAAAATCTCGGGGCACGTCACAAATTGGCGCCCGAGCAGGGACCCTTGTTTTCTATTTTCCGGGACGGGGAAATTTTCTTTTCCGTATGCCTAAAAACCTATTTGTCCCAAGAACCCGTTCTTCATCACGAAACGACTTTCCACACGTAGAGACCCGTTTAATTTTTTTTTGGTATTTTCCTTTGGGCCAGAAGGAAAAGTTTTTCTATTTTTTTCCGTCGCGTTCAAAAGTACTGCGTTTTCTGACTTTTTCAAAACGTGCGTTTCTCATAACCGCGGACCCCGTTAGTTTTTTTTCCTAGAGCAAGGTGCGAATGGACCGTCGGTAGGCCCTTGCACAGTCAAATTCATATCAACTAGATAATTATCCGAGAATTACTAGTTGTCCGAAGTAATCTGCCGGGAGTGGAAGAAATCACCAGAGATTACAGTAATCTGCCGGGAGTGGAAGAAATCACCGGAGATTGCGTTTTCTGTTTTTTTTGATCCTTAGTAAATTGTCCAGGATGTAAAGATTCATCGCTGGAAATTACAACACTCTGCCTACCTCCCGGAAAATCGCACCCGTAACGCTCGAAGAAAGGAAATTTCGGGCCGTCGGGAGATATTTTTCGTTTTTTCCAATTCCCTACAAAAACCGGCTAGACGTCGTAGGGCCGTTTTCTTAAAATTTACAGATTTTAAGCTAAACGACGGGAAAAATGCCGCTTCGTCGCGAGAAAATAAAAAACCGCAGCAACATTCCGTACGCCTGAACTTTTTAGACCAACCGGAGAAAAAACCATCAGCATGTTGTTTTTACAATAACATTTGCTTGACCTTCATAATTCTGGTCCATAGCAACTCGCATTTTTGGTACCAATTTTGAACCATAAATTGCTGACAAATTCCGTCTCAATTTTGGCGTATCGACGCATTGTGTCGTCACAGCTCTCCCACTCCATACCTAAGGTCCAACCTCCTGCCTTGGAGAAGCCAAGCGGAGATATAGGGCTAGGGTTTGGGGAGACGTGCATCAGCCTCCGTCAAGTAGAGACGTACCCGACAAAAAGTGCGCTAAACCTCCCGCCGGTACACATAACCCGAAAGACATCCACCCGCTGCTAAAGTTAAACGTGTTTTGAAACGAGTAAGTTGTATTGAGTCTTATTTGCGTCCAAAGGCCCTAACCTGGACTATTTTGTTATACCGATTGGATTAAATTCCAAGATCCGAACTTGGAATATTTTGTTGTTGTCTGAGCTGTTATCCTGAAACAAGTTGTTTCTATTTCCTGCCGTCTGCAGATTTTTTTTATTAGTTGAGTTAATTTGTTCACGTGGATGCTTCATCGGCCCGTACTGGCGATCGTAACTTTCCCGAGCCACTTTTCAGTTGTGACTACATGTCACCCCGTTACACCGTACCCCGGATCTTTGCTTAACCGTCTGGTGCCGACACCAGCACATTTGTTTTGTTTTTTTCTTTTCAAGTTTCATGCTAGAATCCACAAGGAACACGGAAGGCGAGTCGACATCAAGACCTGGATCAGCAAACCCACCTACAGGGACAATCAGTCGCAGCCAGAGGAGTGGCCGATGACCGAAGCCGAACTGTGAAGAGAAAGTAACCACTCCAGGTGCGAGGTGTGATGTGTCTATGGGGGTCCATTTATCCAGGATGTAGCCGTCGTCTCCATCGAACCAGTTGCCAATCCAGCCGCAGTAAAGTTTGTTTTAGTGATCATTTAAGTTTTTTTCCAGTCATAACTGTTTTTTTTATTTAATATGAATTTTCCAGGTTAAGCATAGCTTAAGAAAAATGATCGTAAAACTCACATTTTTCTGTGTAAGTGAAGAGAGTGTGTAACGAAGTTACAGAATTTTTGAATCCTTTTTACCGAACGCCGTAATTTTCCCAAGTCATTTTCCGTGATAAATCAAGTCAATTCTCTGTTTCTCATATCTCGCTTATTTAACTGTCGAAAGACCCCGAATTTTCTCTAAAATCATAAACATCGCGAAATAAATAATACTCTGGTAATAACTCGTCAATCATAATAACCCAACGTGGATTATTACGCCGGATTAAATCAATGAATTTAATTTCTCCAACCGCGCTTGAGAACAAATCATACGTGAAAAGTTAACAGTACCAGCCGACTCCCACCAATCGACGCAAAAGTGTAGACTCGTCGAATACGTGCTGGGATCGAGAGAGAGAATTGGGACCAGTACGGCTACGGCATCGTGACCAGTTGAACCCGCACCTACTGACTGACCCGACTGACCCGACCCGTCTCGAGAGCTAACCGCGATCTTTTTCCAAATTCTTTTCTTTGAATCTCCACGAGGTAAGACGTTCTGAACCCGTAAAAATGTGCCGGATTTTGATCGAAATTCTCTCAAAGTAAAAGCCGCGTTAAAGTAAAATAAAATAAGCAACCGGGTGGGAAATTTCAGATTTCTTCAAATGTCGTTCAGGTGAATTTTCTTGGAAACAGATTAGTAATTTCACCCCTTTGAATTATGGTGTGATAGTAGGTCTGTTCTTCGAAAGTTCACGGGAGGGGGTTTTTATTTTTTTTTATTTAGGTGAGTTCTCTTGGAAACAGATTATTAATTTCACAACTTTGAATTATGGTGTGATAGTAGGTCTGTTCTTCGAAAACTCACGGGGTTTTGTTTTATTTGCATAATGAAATTTCAGGGGAACGAACGTTGCTGGGTGGGATAATTTCAAATAGAAAATTCAGTACCGCGTTTGAAACCGGATTTTAATTTTTTTTAAACAACATTCTTGAGATAATTACGAGCGAACCAAACTAAGTATAAAAGGACTTCTGGAGTTACCGTGCAAACAAGAACCGATTTTTCTATGCCTCAGAACCCGTTTTTCCTTCTCGTGGAAATAACCCGTTCGCGTTAGTTTCCCGAAACATTTTCTCTACGTCGGTGGAAAAGTCTAAGTTCTTCAAACCCGCTGTCATTTTTTTCTGTTAATTATTTCGCCGTGAAAACCCGATTCGACGTTTAAAAATCAATTCGTTACACACTGCCGCTTTACGTTCTATTTTTGCCGATTTGAGGCTGCCATTAAGTTACAAATTATTTGGCTGTAATTTTGATTCTTCGCCGGGAGAGTTTAGACTGATTCTCGCTGTAATTCATCTATTATGTGATATTTTTGATTTTTCTTTTGCTGATCAAAGATCAGACGATTGTTGATTTAATTTAATAGTATTTATTTTTGTTATTACCGACTGGTTGGAAACCAGTCACATTTGTGATCTTGATTTGGGACAAATAGATTGACTGATTTATTTTCATTAACACCGTGTTTTTATTTCAAGAAAGTTCAGTAATCCATTTCAGAGCGGAAGTTTGCGGAATTTTGGAAATAACGAACGCCTGGACTTTCTTCACTGTCTAAAAGCTACCCGATAGGCACTGTGGGCCCTCTACCACATAAACCCAGGGGGTGGCGCTCGAGCATTTTTGTCTAACATCAACGATTCCCTCATCCCCGTCGGGAATTAAACCCGGAAAATCTCGGGGCACGTCACACGATTAACTGCTGAGACATAATGTTCATAGGTTCACTAGATACTTTGGAACTATCTATATCGAAAAAGCCCGGAACTACATCACTCTTATCTATAAAAAACAATTGAAAATTAATAGAAACCGAAAAATAAGAAAATAATAAGTCCTAGGTTTTGGTGTACCCACTGACAATAAGAACCACTCAAGTCCAAATAAACAAAATAAGCGATACAGCTTCATAATCACATTCTCTACATTTCAACATATTTATTGTTACGTATGATTTAGAAAAAAAATATTATCAAAATTGCTATATTATTCATGTTCATGTTTTAAAATTCGCTTACCTTTACATTGGTTATCGCACATTTTGTCACCGGTTTCACATACCGAGTCTGTATTGCATTTATTTGTCTCTAAACTAATACCATTCTATTTAAAAAAGGATATTTTTATTTAAGTTTTGACATTTCCAATATTTATCTGTTTTTTTTATACCGGATTAGAAAAATTTCAACAGAATCATATAACTTTTTGTATTTATAATTTTTTTTTGGACTCCTAAATTAACGTCTATAAAGGTGTGGCAAATTATAAGGAAAAACCCAACACCCTGATTCCAGTTAAGGCCTATTATTGTTATCAAAAGTAACAAAAATGTAAACCGACGGTGGTCAGTTTAAGATCATATAATTGATTATTTCAGGTAAAACCCATATCTAGAGCAAGAAAAATAAGAAGAAAGAAACTGGAATAAAAATTCAATATTTGGAATTATTAAAATTATTCCTTTTTCAAACTACATCATATAATCTTACAAGCTAAACCCTACACTATTCCTTGGATAATTCTTTTTTTTTCGATTCAATTTCAAGGTCAAGCAAGATTAATCTTCTTTTCCTTTCTTCATGAAGAAAAGCTTTTTCATCGTCAGCAGCTTGTAACTGCTTCTCTACAAGCTCCAGACGTTTATCCAATAATATTTCGTATTTCTTGGAGAAATGGGACGAAGTGAGGGTTTTTATCGCTTGTACCGGTCTACGACGACTGCTACTCAAAGAAGTAGATTCCTGGAAATCAAAATCTTATTTTATTTTTGGTTTTGAGAAATGCTCAAAAAATGTATTGGTACAGAATGTTTGGCAGAGGGTTATTCAAGCTTGGTCGGCGTATAGATGAACAAATTTTGTACCTATTTTATTTGTACACCTGTACTCTTGAACGTGCCCGATTATTTCAAAACATTTTTCGAAAGTTTACCAAAAATTTACATTTTCACTTTATAATTTTTTTTACGATATCAAAACTTTTTCTTTGTATTTTAGTGTTTAAAAAATAATTTTAGCAAGATTAAGAAAAAAAAAACAAGTAAATGTCCATTTTTGAAAAAGATTTTTAAAAAAATAGAGCCGTTTTAGGCCTATCTACAGAATGACCCCAAATAGGTGTTACAAGAGGAAAAATTTACTGAAAATTTGAAGATACAAGAAGTCATTCTTGATAGAAGTTTTTTTTTGGTCTAAAAATAACGTACAAAATAATAATAGAATGTGGAAATTACTTGGAAGAAGATTGTATTTTTTTTAATTCAAGACGGAAAACGATGAAGAAGAAAGATAAGTGTAATACAGGGCTGGGTTAAAAAATACAAAATTATTATTTTGTATAAGAGAAAAAAAAACAAGAGAAACACTTTTATATTTTGACAATTCTGGAAAATTGAATTTTCTATAATTCTGACATTTTGTTATTAGTTTTTTTTCCTGTATATTCCAAGTTTTTTTGGACAGATGTTCTTTTTAAACCAAGCAAAAACTTTTATCAAGAACGACTTTTTGTCGTATCTTTAAATTTTTAGTCCATTTGTCCCCTTGTAACACCTATCAAGGGACATACTTATACGCCCGCCAAGTTTGGCTAACCGTCTACCGAACACCCTGTATAATAATAATTATCTATGTTGGGAATATTTTTCATGTAACGCATGCTATGCAAATTGCACCACAATTCCTCAAAAGAAAAATATATAACTTACCTTTCGAGGTTTCGAAGGAGTACTGCTTGTCTTATTAATATCCAGCGCTGGATTGGTTGGTGTTCTCAAGTCAACACCTTTGTATTTTTTCCAGTCAAAGCTGATGATGTTATTGTTTTCCTGGAAAAGACATTTAACTATAGTTATTTTTTCGACAAGTGCACAAAGTGATACTTTCCCGGATGCAAAAGCAGTTAGACAGACGAACGACGCAAAATGTTGTATGTTTTATAAAGACGGGAAAGACACTGCATTACTCACGTGGTAATATCGTTACATATATTTTTTTTTTCTAGAAGCCAGTTCGTATAATACGTACATATATCCAAAAATAAAATTTGAGCCCAACTGGTATTGTTGTTAGAGTTATGGGTTTGACTGCTCAACATTTTGTTTGATCAATAATAATTGATGAACCTACCCTATTGGACAAAAACAATGAACAAAATTTGAGAAATCTTTCACTCTGCATCAGTTATCAAAGAACTGATGGTGCATTTGAAAACTTCAATCCATTTGACAGTTTGCGTGTCCTGGCGATTTTTTCACAAACATTTTTCAGTGCCCTTTCTTCACGTTTAAAAGAACGGTTGAAAATTTAACTTTTTTTGTGTAACTTTTGATAAAAATGGCCAGCGACATTTGACAATGGGGCTAAATATATGTTTTTCCTGAAAATTTCACAATATTGAACAAAGGATAGCCTACATATGAAATTACACAGAAAAAAAAATCCTCAAACTGACAAGTAGATTTTTGTCACGTTGAAATAACGGACGCTTTTCACAACTTTTTTCTGTGTAGTTTCTAATAAAAATGGCTAGCACCATAAGAAAGAGGTGCAAAAATTAAATACTTCCTAAAAATTTTACAATCATAACAGAGCAAAGGGCCAGTCTATTTTATATCTAGAACTTGGCAAAAAATGACCCATTTCTGATGAAATCATGAAAAAAAGCTACACTATCCTTCGTTAAATTATTGTGTACATTCAGGAAGTACATAATTTTTGTCCTTTTTTGAATGGTGCTAGCCATTTTTATCAAAAAGTACACAGAAAAAAGTTTTGAAGTGTCATTTTTTTGATGGTGTAAAAGGGCACTCAAAATGTTTTGCTAAAAATCGCCAGGACACGCAAACTGACAAATGGATTGAAGTTTTTAAATGCACCATCAGTTCTTTGACAACTGATGCAGGGTCAAAGTTCTCTCAAATTTTAGGCAGTTTCTTTGTTTTTGTCCATTAGTATAGGTAACTATACTTACCATCTTTCGTCATTTGCAATGTATAAGAACATTAATACTTTGTTATAAAGTTATGCTTATTGTAAAAAGTCTATTCTGATATGTACCTAAAGTTGGGCATATTATACAGGGTGTTTGTATTCAGAGGCACATTATTAAATCAAATCTTTTTTACATAAATATAAAAAAACATAAACGCTTGAAATAAACAAAAGATATCAAACTCGGTTAATATATTTTTTGTGACCCAATTTGACCGATCAAATAAGTGATTTATGGATGAGTGAACGTAAATTATAATAACTTGAAAGCACGAAAAATCCAATAAATATAGCACATAAGTTGATCAAAATTGTATCAGAGTGCAGGAAAGCTATGAAATGAGTTCGTAGAAAAAATACTTTTTGAAAAGAGAAACTTGAAAACTGTTAGTTTCTAATATTTAATTACTTACATGTTCCTCAATTTTTTCTATACTGGCCAAAGCTTGGGAAAGAGTCTCAGTTGAAACTATTTCCATTGGAACATTGAATTTTTCAGTTTCCTAGAAATAATACAATTTTATATTCAAAAGGCTTAAAAGAAAACAATAGGCATCATTACCTCGTCATCAATAAGTTCCGGGATAATTTCATATTCGAAATGAACTTCATCGCACGATATTTGTGTGGGTTCTGAAGTTTCCGAGATTTTATTCGAATCCCTAGTATTTCCCAAACCCTCTACAGTTTTCGGGTTCATGATCGACAAAAGCAAGTCATCTGCTGGTTCTTTCTCGATGATGACTGGTGGACCTCCCCCCGTTTTAAATCTCTCCATATTGTCCTTTGCTTTTAACTGTCTGACAGTTTTTTTTTGGTTTTCATATAACCTTCTCAGGACTTCCCAACTTCTGAAATAGCTGCTGGGAGAAATGGCATTGAAATCATGTTCGATATTTTTCCATGCTTTCATGCGATCTCCAAGTGATGAATGGTCGGTTTTTTTATTTTCCAGAATCTTTGCATATCTTTCAGCCACAATCTGGATCAAGACTGCCTTTTCTTCAGAGCTGAAGTTCAAGGACCTTTTTCCCTTACTACTGTCCTCCATTCTATCAAACAAAGCAATAATTATTATGCTATGTTTATTAATGTGTTACGGACAAATTATAGAGATATATGTTAATACTGTTAATACTTACATCTTTCCTAGTGTCAGCAGTCTCAAATGGAATAAAAATCAACAACTTATTCAGCAAATCACAATTCAAAACAAAAAAATCTTGAAGAAAACACAATCTATCAAACAAAAGCTATGAACAAAAGTCGCCAACGGCCATTCACAATCACAGAAACAGGAATTAAAGCCGATTTCAAGCGAATGACCAAAAAAGATTGGTATTTACCGCGGTTATTCTTTGGTTATTTTACACCCAGATGCACCGTAGCTACTTAATCCCGTGTATGTATTTGATCTCGTTTATTTCGATATTTTGTTATGCACCGTACAAATTCCGACAGTTTAATCGAGTGTAAACTAATCCCAGAAAGCCGATGGTTTAGTTGAAGGATTATAACCTAAAAATAATATTTGTTTAGTGTTCATCAGTATATCCCCTATTCCCATATTATTGAGAAATTTCCGTTGGTGGAATACCTATTTCCTCACAATGGAAATAGAAGATGAGCTCTTCCTTGAGGATGACCAGGATATCCTGGATATTCTCTTTTTTGGATTCCCAAGAAAGAGATACGAAAGGTCAGATTATTTCGATACTATGGATAACTACTCCTTCTTCAAGAGGTTCAGGCTAACGAAACCTTCGGTAATGCAATTATTACAGGAAATAGAGGATGAATTAGAATTCGATAATGATTTGTAAGCACCTACAACGTTTATTACATGTTATACAGGCTGTTTCTCGAGTAAGCAAGTAGATACCAACATTTTCAAAACATAAATCAGTTTTAGGATAGAAAGTTAATATACCCAAACATGTGCCGCAATTATTTCTTTTCGGATATAAGTAGATACAAGATTCTGAGAATAAACTTTTATTTTAAACTCTTAGAAAACATTGAATGTTTACAGAAAATTGGATTTTCTGATGGAAACATTATGATACATATTATGGTGTTTTTGTGCAGCTTTGTATATTTATTCATTTATACCTACCTGCACCACAACGCTAATGTGAATCGCCGTTTTCGAAACATTTGCCAATTTCTGCTTCGATGGTACTTCTTGGGCACTATATAGATAAATTTGCTGAAAACTTTTCAAAAACTGAGTACCTATGTGGTGGATCTCATCAAAATAAATCTCAAATGTCTTTTTTAATGTTGGGTACCCTCTATGCCGAGAACGAATACCTACACCTTCTTAAGAAAAAAATTGACCATTTTGACCAAGATTTTCACGAATTAGCAATTTTATCTATCTGAGACTGAATTGATAAATGGCATCGATGTAAAAATCTCGAGAAAAATCTGTACATTTTTCGAAAACAATCGCCTCTGGCGTCGTTGAATATATTTTTTCTTTGTCTAGAAAAGATGTAGAAATAAGATTTATGCTCAAAAGCATAAAAATTAACTCAAAATGATGATATCTCACTTTGAAAACCAATCAGCTACCCAATACCTACCTAATGCGAGGTAAATGAACCTTTTTTGTACAATTGGATGTAGAATATGATTTGTTTAACTTACTTGGAAAAATCCTGTATATTTAATATGATGAAAATCTCAAACTAGGTACTTATTATAGTAATGACAGTGTAACCCCCATGAACCAACTTCTTGCTACCCTTCGTCTGTACTCATGCGCTGGACACCAAACAAGTGTTGGTGACTTCATAGGTGCTCACCAAAGTACCATATCACGAATTTTAAAAAAGGTCACCGTTGCCATTGCTAGATTGAGACCACGCTATTTCATGCCTAGAGACAGGGAACGATTGGAAATTTCTACAGGTTTCTATCGATTGGCAAGATTCCCGAAAGTTTTGGGTTGTATTGATGGAACCCATATAAAATTCAATCTTCAGGTATTAAGATATTTTCAGTGTTCAAAAGATATAATTCTGCCATCATAATGTGTTCTATTATAGAGGAAAGAAGTTAATTTTATGAATATTATTGTGGCCAAAGTTCCTCGTCAAACTTTTATGTCAATATGTTTTAGGTGGGGAAGATGCAGAAGTTTTTCGAAACAGGAAAAACTTTTTCTCAATTAATACACAATTGATTGGCGACCATCAATTAAAAATGTTGTGGCAAGGTGGCCTGGGTCGGCCCATGACCAAACTATTTTTAACAATAGTAGGGTTAGAGCCAGAATTGAAAATAATGACTTTCCTGATTGTGTACTACTTGGTATGTCTCATTGAATGTTTACTTACGGATAATATTTGTGATAGTTTATTTCCGTAATTTAGACTAACACCACTTCTACATCCTACCACACAAGGTGAAAGTTTATACAACCAGTCACATATCCGGACACGCAATTCTATAGAGAGATTAATAGGAGTTTGGAAAAGAAGATTTCCAGTATTAGCATATGGGCTACGATACAGGGTTGAACCATCCTGTAACATTTTTATTGCCACAGCTATCCTTTATAATATAGCGATCAAGAACAATGAAAACATGCCTCCTCTTCCAGACAACATCAGAGAAGAAGAGCTAAATTATTTGATCGATTTAGGCAACATAGATAATAACATGAATGTTCAGAACAATTTGCCTCTCAACTATCGAAGACTTCTAGTGAACATTTATTTTGCACAAGTCTGAAATAAAATTCTGATAGCAAAATCTGCAGTTTTTTTAATTCACGAATCAAACTCATTTTACAAAATTTGAACGAAAAACATATTTTGGTTGCTATAACAGAAAATAATACATATTATATTCTATTCCTCTAACCTTATCCAAAATTATTTTCCAATTCACTAAGTGGCACGGAGAACACTCATTTATTTTCCGTAAGATTCAATATTATAACATACTCCAATACAAATTTCCATCATATCTCCCTTCAAAAAGAAGCCATCATGTTAATATTGAAACATTAAAGTGTTCGAAATGAATCAAGCTACAATAATTTGGCTTAAAAAAAAACAATGTTTTATTTTTATACTCCACGGTGTTTCAACATTTTGGAGCCAAACTGGGAATTTGACATGCATTGGGTGAAATCTTCTGGAACTTAAAAGATGACAAGTCATTGTAGAAGGATCGCGATTTAAATCAAACGATTTATCCTTACATTGTGATGGAAAAAAACAAAAAAAAAGAAAAAAACAGCATCTTAATTAAAATCAAAAAAATCACGATTAAATCGAGAACATCTGATTTTTTGCTTTTTTTAAATCGTGATTTTTGCAACCCTGCGTTGTAGCCTCATTTATTCTGCACATTTTAATTTTTGAGTTGACATGATGGTTTTTTTTTTAAGGGAAATATGAAAATCCGTACTAGAGCATGTTTACGTTGAATCTTATAAAAGATAAATGAGTTTTCGGGTTTTTATGTCACTGAGAATATGAAAAAAAAACAACTACATAATATTAGTTATAAAAACTTGAAAAATAGTTTCTTCCTAATTGATAACATCAATATTTAAAGTTAATAGGAACAATATTACCCAGGTACTACATAACAAGGTACAAAAACTAATAACAAAATGCCCTTTGGTGACTAGAAAAATGATCAGTAAAAAAACAAAAAATGCAAGTAGTATAATACTAGGTTTGTAATTAATGGGTCAATAACGAGAGCGTAGAAAGGCTTTCTCGCACTGCAACAAATTATTTGGAATTGTGATTGTACAGAAATTAAATCGATATTTTTTCATTACAAACTGTATAAAATCGCAAAAAAAAACGATACTTTTTTTTATTTGTTTTAAATATGATTTTTTCAAAAGTTGTTCAAGTTTTGAGTTCGGTATAAATAGATATACTGAGCATGAGACCTGATAACTCAGTGATTCTCGCACATTTCAAAGCGTTATACCTCCGTCAATTCTCGACTGACAAGAAAATGAAAAAACACGTTTCTCCTTATTTTTCATGAACTTTTAAATCTAGCTATAAAAAAGTTCCCTATTCTGTGAAACAGGTCAGTATTTCAAATAATTGGTTGTAGTGGTCATTTTACGCTTTTCTATCGATCAAAATACTATTTTTTAAATAATGTTTGACAAAACTGAATGTTTGGAAGCAATTTCACGTTTTAAAAGTTCGACTTTGATTCTTTTTTCATCTTTTTCAATCGCTAAAATGTCATTTTTATGTTTGAGCAGTATCTATTTCTGCTTATGCTCTTCCCTTGCAAAATTTTGGTTTTTAGTTATTTGGTCAATTTGTTTATAAACTAGAAGAAGTCGGCGATCTAATAATAAATTATACTTTTCAGATACATCCGATGACGTCAACGCACGTATAGTTGCTTGAGGCCGTCTTCTAGATGAGTTTCTCTTTGGTGTTGTTGTTGTTGGCTGTGTTTCGTCTGGGCATCGATTTTCTTTATCACTAATGTTCTGTTGTGAATTATTATCCTTTTCTGTAAGAGGTTTCTTGAATGAGGGTTTTGGTTCCAGCGAGGGTTCCAGCAATACTTCATTAATTATTGTCTCTCTGTCCTGAAAGTAAATAATCAATACATCAGGAATATAATAATAAGAAAGAAAAGTAGGTACTTAAGCCCCAACAACTAAACAATATGTCTACTCAAGTCGTAGATTCGTAGCTCAATTAAAAATATGATTAATTTCAAGAAAAACGCTATTCTTCATAAAAAATTTTGCATGATTCACAATTTAAACTACTTTTTTATTTAATCTTTTTTAAAAATCTAGAAAATTGTTATGAAAAAAGAAAATCAAATAAGAAACCTTGATTCAAATGATATGCAATTTCAACCATCTACCATGAAAAATCACTTGTTATTTTTTCGCAAATTATCTTCACAATAACAATGAAAGTGTATCTTACACTTTTAAATTACAGAAGATCTAGTACCTACACTGTCAAAAAATGTCATCACATGTAACTGGAAAATAATATGTACTAGTACCTTTATTATTTTCATTGTTATTATAGGGACAATAATTATTGTGGAAAATTGTTTAATACTCTTTATTATTGTTAAATTACCTAATCCTGATCAATGCAGAGTGTTTTAAAATCGAGTACGAAGATTTTAGGGGCATATTTACATTTACCAGCAAAAACTAACCGGTCCTTAATAGGGCATGGGCTAGATAAGAGTATAGGTACTTGCTAAATAAATACATTATACGAAAAAAAAGTTAATTTTAACATTAACTTTCTAAATATTTAATAGGAATTGACTTACTGTATTTATGTCGACATCATCCAAAATCTCGTTCAGAATATAATCATTTGGTGAAAATTCCAATGTTACTGTGTTGGTTGACTTAATTTTTTTGGGAATTGGTTCAAGATCTTCATCAGAATCGAAGGGTACTTTAATACCAGTGACTGTTTTGGGGTTTATAATTTTCATTAAATATCGTGGATCAAATTTTATCTTGGGCATGGGACCACCACCAATTAGAAAAGCTTCCGGGTCTTGTAAAGATTAGGCATCCACACATTAATGAATGTTTTCAATTTTTGAGCATAGTTTTGGGTTTATAGAACAATTTCAACAAAAAAATGCTGGATGAACAGCTTTTAACAAAAAAAATAATCCCATAACAAATTAAAATTTTATCAGGATTCAGTGAGAAAAACTCCCTTAAATGACAGCTTTGTCACATTGTTACAATCCATACAAGCTACATATAATAGAACATACAGGCAATGTTGCCAAACTTACCCAAACTTCTTAGAAACAATGAATGCAATAGTTTTTGTCTGTATATTTTAATATACTATGACAAACATAATAAAACAGTGAAAAAAAACAAAAAAACAAAAATATAATAAAATAATAATAAATCATTACAAAAAAAAAACACTATATAATAATAATACACTGAGAACTATAAAAATGACTGGATAAAGGTTTCAAAAATTATATCTTTGGCTTATTTGGTCAATCAAGTTTCGGAATCTCTCAGAGGATGTGTCACCATAAACACTCCACCACATGAACTGATCTTTATACTCCGCTATGAACGGAGACTGCATCACACCCAATCTTCTAAGGAACTGTTTCAAACAAGACCAGTAACCTTCAACATGATTGGTACAAACTACTGTATTGGGGTCCACAAAGTTCCGGCTATGGTTGACCGTTTTATGGGTAAATGGTGACACGCCTCCTAAATTTTCCAAACCGGAATACCCACGCCAGCAATCGGTCCAAATTTCAGAACCAGGTCGTACATGTTTTTTGATTATCGTTTCCAGTGTCCTAGCATTGCGGTTAGGTAAAAACGCAACATATCCCCTTCTCGCTGTCACATCATATATACCTATTATCCACTTTTGAGGAACCAAACGACCAACATTGTACTTCCGTTTTGTTATGACCGATTCATCAATTTGGACAACATGACCAACACCACCTGAAGAGCAAAAAATGGAACCACTTTTAACTTAAACCAACCGAACCTAACACAAACTAACCAAATCTAATCAAAACCAACCCAAACTAACCCAATTTGACCAAAACTAACCCAATCTAATCAAAACCAACCCAATCTAACCAAAACTAACTCAAACTAACCCAATGTTACAAAGACTAACCCAATCTAGCCGAAACTAACCCAAATCAAATTCAAAGTGACCCAAACTAACCCAATCTGACCATAACCTACGCATACTAGCCGAAACTGATTTAAATCAAACCCAAATTGCTCAATAATAACCCAAATTGACCTAAATGAAACTGACCAAAACAAAGCCAGATGCTGAGCATCTGAGTCCGGATAAGTATAGGTATGTGCGATTTTTGAAAAAAAAACTTCTCTTACTGGGAAGACAAATCCATGTAGAGCAAATTAAGAAAAGAAAAATCCTGGATGAAGCATGTTTGAACCAAAAACATTGAATCAAAAACCTGGTTTCTGAACATCCACAGGCTACGCTGGGCAGGAGCGTACCTTTTTACTCGAGCAGGAGCAGCCATATGGGCTGGAGCGTTACTTTTTAAACGATATTAAAGAGAACATCCACCAGCTAAACTAGGCAAGAGCGTACCTTTTTCCACGGGCAGAAGCAGCCATATGGGCAGGAGCGTTACTTTTTAAACGATATTTAAGAGAACATCCACCGGCTACGCTGGGCAGGAGCGTACCTTTTTACTCGGGCAAGAGCAGCCATATGGGCAGGAGCGTTACTTTTTGAACGATATTTGAGAGAAAATTCACCGGCTACGCTGGGCAGGAGCGTACCTTTTTACTCGGGCAGGAGCGTTACTTTTCAAACGATATTTTAGATATGTTGTTGAACTTGTTTACCTTCAAGAGACAGCGTCAAACGAAAATTGAGGAAGCTAGCAGAAAGAACGTCAGAACTGTCAGATGTCAGGAGAATCAAAGCTAAGATCGAATAGTCCACATCTCATATGTCAAAATGTGGACTATTCGAACTTAAAAAGTCAAAGACCAAAGATGTTATACATTGGCAACGTTCGGATGATCAACCACCTAAACGTCATTAAGACAATACTAATATGATCGATCACATACGCGCATTCAAACGAATACAAACATGGCTCATTAATGGGAATGTAATGATTTTGTTTTCAATATTTTTAGGTGATCTCGTGAACAAATAGTCTTCATCCAGGGATGAGTGGATTGTAAATTATATCCAAAGTAATACACAACAAGATCCAGGTTTTAAAATCGCTTAATTGATACATACTCATATACTTAACCAGAGCCGCGCATCTTCTTAAATACGTAAGGACTCACCAAATGAAAACAAATCGCCTCATCTCAACAGCTGCCACGAACAAATGTCTCTAAAAAATCGATATTGTTGGATTACTGATACTCTCGTACATCCCGTAGAGTTTGCAGCACACCCTGACCGTATTTCGCAAGCCCATTCCCACATTAGATACATGATAGAACGTACTGGTAGCCTGGATTGTGCAAAAAACGATCCTTTCAGGACACTATATAAACGGCGGCATGATGGACATCTTAATATACACCCCATCAATGAGGTTTCCCTTCTCTGGAGTGTACATTGCCGACGACACCGAACTACGGGACATCTTAATCTCCGACGCACCAAACCACAGTCCTGCAAACATCCGAGCAAAACTTCATCCACTTTAGACAAGAAGGTCATCAGATGGAAAACATTTCCCACAGCATCCATTTTGAACCGACCACTGAAACTGAATGATTTCTTCAAAAACACAACAAAATGTCAGCAAATGAAACCCGCGAATTTACAACATCAAACGGATGCGTCGCTATGTGCGTAGAAAAAATCACAATCTAATGCGCACACTCCCCTTGGTAGCTTTCGCGATATTCAAGCCGACTGTCGATGAAATGGCGCCAAAACGAAAAATAAATGAAAAAGGAAAACTTGGCAGCACCGCGCGTATGTTTCACTATCGGGCGTTATTTAGTGAGTAGTGTCTTGACAATTTTGACAGTTATGATAATATCGAGTTCGACGCAATGTTCTGTGAATCAAATTTTTAAAATTTATTGTTCCTGCTTAACTATATGTTTTAACTTCTTTAGTGGTTACGTGAGGAACTGTAGTACATGAGAACAACAGAAATTGTCCATTTCAATGACTCACAACTGGAACAAATCGAGATTTTTGGAAAATGTTCGTATGAAACAATGTGCCCAAAATAGGGTTTTTTCTACAAAAAAGTGATTCATCCAGCATTTTTTCTCTTCAGAATAGTTAAACGAAGGATAATTTTTCAAATTCGCCTTTGAAAAGTAAAAAATACGTGGATGCCTAATGTTTACAAGAACCAAGCTTCGTTTCTTTGTTCTGCCATCTTCTTGCGAAGCTCCTTTTTTTTGTTTTCATACATTCTCTTTAGTTGGTCTGCACTTCTGTAACTAACGAGTGGGGCTGTGTTGTTAAATTGTTCCTTTGTTATCTTCCACATCTCATTTTTTTCCTGAATGCTCGTCCGGTTTGTCTTTTTATCTTCTATGACGTTACTATGTTCTACCATCAGATTGAATAAGCATTCTCCTTCGCCGGGTGAAAAGTTGGGTATCGTTTCTTTCTTTTCTTTGTTCATTGGGAAAACCGAGCAATAACTAGTATCGGTGAGTACAGAGAAATTTTCGTAAGAAAGGAAAAAAAAACGTGTATTCAGTTCACAGTTCACACGAAACTCCACTAGTCAACTCAAATTCAACCTCAACAGAACACAAAATTTTTATAAACAGAAAAGTAAGGTTAATTATTTCATTTGACATGCTAAAACGCGAGGTTGCCAAACTGTTTATGGAGATTGCGGAATCCGACCACGGTGCATAAGAAATCTAATCCAAGGATCTTATCGAGATTGGTTAATCGCGATGAAATTGATATACGGTGCATCTGGCTGTTATTAACAGAGAACTGCCCTTCAACGATTATACACTAACTGTCCTCTACCTTTTCTTTTATATGTAATTTTTTCCTTTATATATAGGGTGTGAAAAAATAGTGTACAACTCCGGAGACTAACAAAAGTAATAAAACCCTTGGAAAAACTACCCCCCTTCAATGAAATTACCATCTTTGCTAATATTCATTGACTTTTCCATAAAAAATGATGTATGTATTTATGTATTTATTTAAAAAATAAAAATCAAATATTTTTAGGACATACTTATGTTTATATATAAGAATCTATTCTCTTATTTGTATCAATACTTTACAATACACTACTTTTTACACCTTGTATAGAAAGATTAAAAGGAACCACCCTTTTTATTGATCCCATTTTTGAACCTGTATTCGCAACCCTACCCGGTATCTTCATCTAATGTATTTCAAAATAAACTCATTAAATTGCTTGAATTCCTTTAATATGATACACTCATCATCAGTCACAACCCTAACTTTTTTCACACATGTTGAAAATATACGTCGTAATCATGCTTTGATCATCCACAAAGCAAGTAAAAAATAAAATATTTTGACTATTTTGTTATGTGCTGGAGCAATCAGAAATAATTTAATTGTGTTTTCTTTCTCTTCATACTCTAATTTATAATCATTATTATCCACGGCTAGCTATTTAGCATACCCTACTAGTAACAGCCGAACATCTTTGATAACAACGGCTTGGCAACAGAGCACGAATTTGCGCTCGCGCCAGCGTGATTTCTAAGCAGAGTGTTTTTGAATAAGAAGGTGTAGATTCTTGATGTAGAATGTAGGTCCGTTTATTTTTGACATAGCTACTGTTGAAAATTTAAAGATATTATGTCGCTTTTTGATCAGTTATTTCCATGGAGACCGCTTTCCATAATTTGATCAATACAAAATTTGAATTCAACTCTCGATAAAAAACTAGAATAAACGATCCGACATTGGAGAAAAAAGATTCTTGAAATGACGTGGGGAGAATAAAATGTAGGTTAGTTCAGAAGCTTTAAAAAAAAAAAAAAATTTTTCTAGAAACAAAATTCATAAGTTCAACCGAGGCTCAACCACCAAGTGCTCTGCAAGGGGTACCTATACGTTGTTTTCATAGTATCAACACCTAACTGATGAAAAAAAATTAAACAAAAATGCTTTTCTATTAAAAACACTATTGCAGCTCTTAGTCTGTTATAAATAATTTGAACATAGGCAATTTATCTCAATCAGAGTTGCTTTTCCCTTTTTTTTCGGCGCAGCCTTATAATAAAATAGGTATGTCCAGCGATGGTCTACCCCAAGAGAGCAAATGTACCAAAAATATTTTTCGGCAAAAAGTAATTCTTTATAAAAATACATATTTGCTTCAATGAAAAATACAACTAGGTATTCTTGATAAAATATATAAATATTCATTGTCATGATAACAGAAACCAATACAATGTCCAATATGATCCAAATACTCATAGCCCAGTAAAAATGTCGGATTTTTGATCTGCTACAGCTCACTGTTCCTATAGCGTAGTGGTATGAAATATAATCATACTTGTGGTATGGGAGTTTGGTCTTTGTGAATGAAGTGATTCTTGACTTATGAGTAGTTAAATATCATTCATAAGGCTATATCGACTTGCCACGGCCCTTCTTTGAGGCGAATGCGTTAGAGACTAAACATATAACGCGTAGGTTTCACATATTGGCTTGACGCATTTGGCTGTGAGTTGATATTAAAATTGATTAAAGAAGAAAGCTATTTGTGCCAAGTTATATGGTTGTCCTGCAGCCTAGGGACGCCTTGGGGGACGCCCCATATTGTTGTTTATTTTTGGATTATGTGTAGAATGCTACACCAATTCTTGTGTGATGGTCTACTTATGATCAAATATAATATAATGGAATGTTTGTATTTCACTTGCATTGTATTCGGAGGTTGATAATCACATTAGAGGAAGTAATATCCCTGGCATTGTACAGTAGTATAGATTTTACAATTGGTGTATTATTTTGATTTAGTTTAACCCATATTAAAATATCTTAAACGTGACAAATACCTCACAGTATGTTAACATCAATAAAAAAGGTGACTCAACCTACTTTTTAGTTTCAGGTGCGTTTGTTCTGGCCAAGAGAGAAGCTGAGTTCGGTGACCGGTCAAATATTTATTTGTTATTGTTACAAATAAATCCTGACAATTGTTTGAAGTGAATTTTACTCCACATTTTCGACCTTATGGGACGTCGTAATTGACGAAGAAATGACGTCAATATGACCGGTTAATGTCACAGCCCTACGACGTCTACATGCGACCAATGTAGTACGTTCTCTTGAGACGTCAAAATGACGTATAAATCAAGACGACGAGGTTTGCTAATAAGGCTGTAGATAGCCTTATTAGCAAACCTCGTAATTTCAAAATCACACTTTTCAGGAGATTGGAATATTTATCTTAGTACTTTATTATTGCTGTAGCTCTAAAAGACGTGTACTGTGTTGTACTATTGACAAGAGTACCGAAATGTGTTGTAATACACAGTACATATTGAGATAAATATTTTATTATCCTGTAAAATCTGTCATTTTCGAGTTACGAGGTTTGCTAATTAAGGTGAAGCTTTTTGAAGAAAATTATACTATGATTCAAGTAAACGAAACTTTATTCTACATAATATTTAAAAAAAAACATGTATTTTCTAAATTAAATTAATCGTGTGAACCAATTCAGTTTTTCGACTTAGAAAATAACTTAATAATGACGGCAAAAATGATACAAAAATTCCAGAACGAACTGTGTATGTGTAATCAGTGGTGCAGTAAAGGTAATGACACCCAGGCTTGGCCATAAAGTGGAAAAACTATACATTTGGAAAGAATCTGATCTCTTGACCATATTTCTACAATTGGTGACAGTTCCTGTACACGGTAAATGTTTAATTTTGTAGAGTCTATGAGGTATTTAAAGAAATAAGTATATGTCTGAAATCGATTTCCCACAATATAACATGTCCCGTCATTATCAACTAGAATATTTTGTAATTTGACAACAATTCCCCCGAACATTAAACAGATACAATTCGCTTCTGAATGCGTTGAAATTGAAAACTGAAAGTTTTTATATCGAAGCTTTTTATATTGCTTACATATAATGTTCGGTATTGATGGTCCAGAAAAGTGAGGAAATTCATATTGCAGGCTATCTTGAAAAGAAAAAATATGATCACGGTTTTCATGTTAAGTTATTTCAATTTCCTTCAGACGTCTGTGAATCTGCTGCAATGGATTATTTGAGGATTGAACTAGAGCTTTTATATGGCCCAGATAAATGTATCTGCATCGTCTGCCAAATGGATAAGCAAATGTACATTGTAAATTAAGAATTCGATGCCGTAAATCTGTACACTATGTTTCACAAATAAATGAAAAAACTGACGAGACAAACCAATACCCAAATTTTCAATGTGTTGTTTCGAAAGAAGTATCATAATGGAACAACTAAATAACATGAAATGTTCGTATATGGCCAAGTCCACTTCATCGTACAGAACTATTGGCCCAGTGTATAACAAAAATAGTCTTAATTCAGTGGCCTTCCAGTCTGCAAGATACGTCAGTTCACATCCTTTTCTATTAAACTCAGCTGGAATGAATTTACGATAACGGATAATTTTTTCTGAAATTGATCGCACAGCAGTACGGGGTAATTTAGCTGCATTGATAGGTGGACTCGTCCAAATTTTAAGAAGTTTCTTCATAACTCCCAAACAGACTTCGTGCATATAGTCTATGGGAAAGTTGTTGATCATATCTATAGGTAAAATTAATAAAGGCGGTTCGCCATGATTTCACATATGAAGCTGTGAATATTTACTTTGAAAATATTGTTGTCAATATCAACTCCTTTCGATAGTACCTCTAACAATTCATCTAAAAAATCTGCCAAATACTCAGATAATGGATCAGGTTTGCCATCTCCTAAGAAAGAGCCCACAACAAAAGGTTCAGATCTAAAATTTTTTACAAGAGCTAAAATAGGCCAAAGATGGAATTTGTGACTTTTATGAAAAACTGGTAGACCATCAATATTGAATGAAATATTTATAGTGTCGCCGTTTGAGATTTTATTGGAGGATATTAACTTGAGCCTTAAACCTTTTATCAACCCAAAATGGCAATATTCACCGTTTGACAAAGACTTTGTTATAGTATGCCTAGGGGTTTGTAAGAATGTACGACTATCTAAGGGCAGATCATTATGGTACGGGTGTAATCTGTGTAAGAGATGAGTGACTACAGTACGTCTAACATATCTATTTGTTGCCCAATCGGATAACTCTTTACGTAAATTACTTGGCCGAAAAATTGATCTGCTATAAGACACATTTTTAAAAACTGCATCATTTTCTGGAAGGTAGTCGCTTTTGTCATATAAGATTACATTTTCAGGAAAAAACTGGGTGTCATTACTGCTATCTCCATTTTCATTTGACGAATCAGGAGACACGTTAACTGCACTAATCTGATCATGATTTTCAGTACAAATATTTGAACTTAGCTGTGGCGTCTCAAATGAATCCAAAGTTGATGCTGCGACTCGCCGTAATAACTGTCTGCCACAAACGACTGTCTTCTTCCTACGGGTTAACTTGCCGCTGTCTCTTGAGTTTCTCGGGTGCATGCTTCAGCCAAATTTTAATCTTATCCTCTCTATCTCTCTCAGAAATTTGAGGTGAGACTGTTCTAACAGCGCCTAAGAAATAAAATAATTACTTAGTTGGGTTCCGTTCAGGGGGTTCCATTATAAATTGACGCCCCTTCAACCTTTTTATCGTAGCTCAGATTATACATGAAATGAAAATAATGTTGCTGTTTTCTTGATACCTTTTTAAAGCTTCTATGCAATTTACATATAATTTTGGCGTTGATATATCCTGGTCTAAAGTTCAAAGAGATATCAAGAAACCCATGGAAACCATAGAGTTATTTGAAATTTATGTAAAATTTCAATCAAGATATCTCGAAAATAGCAGACCCAAATATCATCAATGTATATATATTTGGAATCAGAAAAAAGACCTTTTCTGTTAGCTAACAATACAATACACTAACAACAATAGTTTTCATCTAAGTAATAAAATATGTATACAGGGCATTGCAGAAAGGCGCTACAAGGATCAATGTATTTTTTCTTATGCCATACTACTCCTTATGCCATAAGAAAAAAATACATTGATCCTTGTAGCGCCTTTCTGCAATGCCCTGTATACATATTTTATTACTTGGATGAAAACTATTGTACCATACAACTTTCGTGAAAATCATTTGTCTCTATACAACAGACACAAAAGTTTAGGGTGTGTCAATTTATAATTGGACGCAAGCCCGTATGTTTTTTGTTATAGGTATTGGTTTTATGACGAAAATTAATAGACATTCGAATAATGATGATATTCTTAAGCAAAGTATTGTATATTTGATGGATGTGTAGAACTATGAAAAAAATTACGAACCTATAACAACGTCACGTAACCCCAGATCTTTGAAGGCCTTCTTTTGACCTCGCTTTCCATAAAAATTCAAATTAGTGGCTAGTGAATATTATGAAAAAAGGCATTTTAGAATGTGGTTGGTGTGGACAGTAAAGTATCTGCCTCTCAAAGCAGAGAAGTATGATATCTGCAAAAAAAACATATAACAAACTTTTGAAAGGGACACACTAAAATTGATTCATACCAAAGCGAGGCGATTCTCCTTATCAGTAATGTAAACTTCCAACTGTCGCAACTCCTGTTCTGATTTAAGAGGTAAATCTACTACCATATTATCTGGTAGAGCAATAGATGTATTACTACGAACACGGTCTTGTTTTCTAATCGAATCTAATATTTAGTTAGTCCTGAAACACGTCTTCCAAACATTTGACTTTAAAAAATTATATTTTATTTTACCATTGGTACCCTCGACGGTCTCACGAGCAGCTGCTATTACAGATGATGGGTTTCCACCATTATTGAAAACCTGGGTTTGGATATTAGTTGAAGTGCTGAAAGCTTCGACAGGAGTGGAACCTGAAATAGTTTGCCATATCTTCTGGTTTCTTTATGCTGAGGTTTGGTGAACTTACACGCAGTAAACTGAGACGGACTATTTCCTGAAAATTGTTGGTTGTAATAACTTGGAGTTGTGGATGGTAGGGGTGGATTATTATTAAGCTGATGCCGTTGAGAGGTTGGTGTAAATTCATGGCAACCTATTAATAAATTTCAAAATTATGTTGCGCAATGTTAAAAATTATTTTGGTACCGTTAAAACTTTCCGAGCCCCACCTAACTTGTGGTGGTCTGGTAAACTGTTTGCGTTTCTTTTTCTGAATATCACTGGCTACTACTGATTCTGAATCATCAGTCGAATATATTGGGTTCCTTATTCTCTTTCGAGTCACGCCAATCAAAGATTCTTCGTGCGCATCGGTGTCTAGATTAGATGTGCTCTCGGCTTTCTTTATTTTTCGATTAGCTATTCCATAATCGTCTGTAAAGAATCAAAAGGATTGATTTTAGTGTAATTGAGAACGTTGCTTTAACAGTTAACACATATTATTGGTGGACTAATTTGCTTTCAAAGTTAGATTCAGAAATGGTGAAATATGTTTTGAAAAAATTTAACTTAATAATATTTTGATTTGCTGTAGAATATTAATTTTTTAAGCGAATAAAGAAATAAATTGTTGTGTTTTCCGTGATAGTCCATGCCATTTATACAATTTTTTTTATAAACTACACAATAAAATTATTATTGATATTGTAATGTATCATACTGAAGGAGATCTGACAACGCAGTACGAGATACGCGACATGACAGAGAGTATCACGATCATCTGTTATCGGGCTTGTATATGATTGTTGTTGTTAGTCATTATTAAAACCCATTTCATAAACCAAGTTATAGTGCCTTGTTACTTAATCCTAAACCAAGTAAACATATTATGTGGTGACAGCGGATAAGCGATGAAATCGGTGTTCGACAAATCTCCATGTGACCGGTTAAACTGTTTTTTGTGCCGGTATTAGTCCGATAAGATTGTTGATGCGCTGTGCGGATTCTACGCTGTTGTCGGGTTGTCGCGAGTGTACCCAAGACTGAGATAAGCTCAACTTGATCGAAGCTGTGTGATAAAGTGACATAGGATTAACTAGTGTCTGTGCTCCACAATGTCCGACCAAGGAAGAACTCCAGAGCCATTTAATTTTGAGGGAAACAATGTGGCAAACAACTGGAAATTCTGGAAACAGAAGTTTGTGCTGTACCTTCTAGCTTCTGGCAAAAGCACGAAAGATGATAGAATCAAAATCGCCATATTTTTGAATCTGCTTGGAGATGAAGAAATACAGATATTTAATACGTTTGAGTATGAATCTGAAAGGGATGAAAAGAAGTACTTGATAGTTGTATCGAAGTTTGATATATACTGTGCTCCCTTGAAAAATTTGGTCTATGAACATTTTAAGTTTTTTAAACGAGACCAATTACCGACCGAAATTATCGATCAATTTGTAACCTCTTTGAAACAATTGGCATCATCTTGCGAATTCAAGGATATGAAGGATATGCTGATTCTAGTAAGAATTGTTTTGGGTGTTCGTGACCTTAGAATTCAGGAAAAGTTGCTGCAAACTGCTAATGTAACCCTCAAAAGTGCACTAGATATATGTAGATCGATGGAAAGTGGTGCGCTCACTCAAAAAGAAATTTAATAGAAATTATAAAATAATAATAAAGTATAAAAATTTGGTCGCTTTTTTTTGAGCAGATCGTCAAAAACCACAACAAATATCTGGGATAGGTTTTCTGTTGATGAGACGATTATTGATACACTGTTAGATTATGAGATACAGATCAATTTAACAACAAAGTTTTGACATTAAGCTTCTTCCAATGAAGATAATTTCAAGTAAAATGACATAACCGACATTTACGGGACTTTTTCTATAAAAATATTGTATCAATAACGACTCATTTTTCAGATTCCTCATAGCATAAAATAAAAATGAAGAGTGTCTTTGGTGTAACAATGACGCAACATGCAAATGCGACATCGTATCCTGGATTTTTTTTTTGAAAATGACATTTATTTTCGGCTCAACAATGAAATACGTCATTATAACCTTCAAATATATAATTCGACAGTGTGACAAAAAAACTTTTTAAAACTCACGTCATTGTAGCACCGGAACTGATCTACCACAATGCGGTCTCTACCCCACAGGCCACTAACAAATATAGACAGGAAAGTCCCATATAACCCTACACAACACTTTTCACAGCGCCCCCTGATGCCTGTATTTCCGAACTACAAGGGAAAAGTAGAAATCTCTTTTACCTCGGTAGGGGAGGTTGTGAAATTCCCCTACAATGGTGGGGGTAGATAATTATTTGTTTTGATTTTGTAGATTGTAGGTTATGGAATAAATTCAATTATATTCTTGAAAAATCTTTATTAATGCAGACATTCATTTCTGATAACCGAGTTTGTTTCGGCATAAATGTATTATGGAAAAGTAAGCGTCATAATACAGTGCGACCGTAAAGATTGGAATAAATTCATTTAAAATTCATTCTATTCATGCGTCGATCCGGAGACGCACTGTAGATGTACATACCTTCATCGGTTTCCGTTCTTTTCGAAGGAATTGGGAAGTCCGTAGGGCTTCCAACTCTTCGGAGTGATTTAGAAGGTGATTCAGCACGGGATGATTCATATTCTGAAAAAAGATGGGTCTGTTTGATCTACTCAGTTTTCCAAAAACTGCACCGAGATATCAGAATTCGTAGGTATTTAGACATTTAAAAAATATTTTCATTTTAATAATTGCTGCCTAATCCACGAGTGTGTCCACGATGTTAAGTTGGTTTCGTCAATTTCTATGAAATGTGAAGAGGAAACTTCGATGGAAACTACAAGTCAATATCTTTTCATATAGAAATATATAATATAATTAATAAAGAAATAAAATCATCATTGCAGTTAAAAAACAAACTTTCAGTGTAAACAATAATTTTAAATCTATATAGGTAAACCTCGATATAAACCTTACGTTAGGGTTTTAAGTGGAATCAAAGATTAACGAGGGTGAAAACCTAAAATTGTCTAACATTTTTTGAGGAGGAAGTTTTTTCGTCTTTAAATTTTGTATGATACCTACTTGGCGTAGGTTTTTCCAAAAAATGGATCTCAAATGACTCAAGTTATCAAAATTTGACTCGTTTTGAGGTGAGGTTATTTCTTGGTTAAATTAAAACGAATAGGTATGTAAGTTCTGTGCGTAATAATCATAAAATTTTGATAAAAAAATACCAAAGAAAAGAGACTTACCTGGTAAATTCAATGATGGAACTGCAGTTACTTTCAGACCTCTATTACCTGGTACAATAGCTTCAGGACAAAAATGGTCCTCACATACAATGAACATCTCCGGAAATCTTTTTGGGAATCTATGTCTTTTAGCCGTTTGATTTCGGCAAAGAGGGTATATAATATCAGTCTATGAGAGGGACACAGCAAGCTTTAGGGGCCTGTGGATGGCAGCGACGCGTCAGTCGGCGTCAGATATGATCCGAGTAGGTTCGACATGATCTAAATCGTCACGTGATTAGGAGGTGGCTTTAATCACATAAAGTCACGGGGTAGATATCAAGCTGAAGAACATTGGCGCCCCCTGATGCCTGTATGCACGAAGCTCAACAGTTTTTGGCGGGAACGCCGAGCTTGCAATACGTTATATTAGTTTACTGTGGTCTCTACGAACCACAGAGCACAACCATTGATTAATGACACCAAGGTTTAGATCGGAAACTCTCATAAGAGCCAATCCTGGCGATTTTTTTCAAAAAATTGTCTAGTGTCCTTTTTCCATGTTCAAAAAAAGGAGCAGCACAGCTAGCACCATTCGAAAGAGAGGCAAAAACTATGTACTTCATGAAAATTTCACAATTATTGAACAGAGGACTATTATAAAATCTTGAGCTTAGCAAAAATGACCCATTTTTCATGATTTCTTCAAAAATGGGTATTTTTTGCAAAGTTCTAAATTTTATAGCTAAACTCTTTGTCCAATCATTGTGAAGTTTTCAGGAAGTACATAGTTTTTGCCCCTCTTTCGAATGATGCTAGACATTTTTATCAAAAACTACACAGAAAAAGTTTTAAAAACTGTCCTTTTTTTGAACGTGAAAAAAAAAACACTAAACATTTTTTTTTTTAAATTGCCAGGACATGCAAACTGACAAATGGATTGAAGTTCCTAAATGCACCATCAGTTCTTTGATAAATGATGTAGGGTCTAAGTTTTATCAAATTTTAGGCGGTCTATCTCTAAATCTAAATTTGGGCCAATACTGTAGGTATGAATTCGAAATTTAGAAAAAAATCTCAAATCTAACTGTACAGAAAAGATAGGTATCGCAAAACATAACTAAAAGAGGAAAAGAATAAAAGTTGAGGCAATATGGGTTGAATTTTTTGCACTTTAGTGATAAAATTGAGTTTCAAAATTTTTTGAACCTAGCATTATGTACAGTGGTATTCATAAAAGTCATACACGATATTTGCTTTATAGGGACATGGAGGATGGAGGGATCTTTTCCATACCTATTTCCTATTTTATTTTATAAAAAAAATCAAACAATATATTTATATCAGAAGAAACAAAAATAGCTGTATGACTTTTGTATGAACACAACTTAACATGAAGATTCTTTGAACAAATTTACATACATAAAGTGAATGAAACATTTGAACACTATACAGGGTTATTGGTAATTCGATACATTCTTTCGGACAGGTATGCAGATTTTTGAATCTACAGCAAAATTGAAATATCTAAAAAACCATGAACTTGTGCATAATGCATATTGGGGTTAAATTTACTCCTCACTCCTCCTCTATCACATCTCTAAAGGAATGTATGGATTTAAGACATAACAACAACCCTATCCTTATATAGAATGAAAATGTTGAACTAATACTAATAGACAGACTTGACTTTGATCTGTACTTAAAGGGATAAAAATAACAAAGTCTGTAATAAAAGAGACATTATTTTACGGTTATCCGATGAAAGACGGAATTGTTTGTATTGTTTTTTGATGGAAAAGTTTTGTTGAATATAAATCTCCAAATAATGTCTCATTTTATTAGTCAATCAAATCGTTATTCCAATTATTGCTATAAGTGCTTTGGAAGCAATGACATCAGAAGGAATAGATTGTAATCAAATAATATTTTTGTTTAAATAAATAATTTAGCGACAGAAGCCTGGTGAAACCACAGAATTCAAAAAATTCAATTCTATCCACTTCTGATATCAATGATTACATATGATGAATAAGCATAATGTTTAAATGGAAATAAAACATATGGCAACGAAAATGATCAGTGTATCAAATTTACTAAAAAATCATGCATAGAGACAAAAGTAGAATGACAATAAAGTCGCAACCAGCTCAAATGTACGTTTATTTTCATTTAAAATTCGTTAAAAATAAATATAACAAACTATGAAGCTATATTAATGTTTATTTAAATAAAAACTTTAACGTCCTGTACCTATCTCAGAAACGAAGCAACTTCGGGCAGACGAAACTGTAAATTTGTTACCTGTTACAAATGATCTCGCACTGTGATTATGATCCAAGTTGATGAGATGTGTAGCAGCTTCTGTATACCTAACCTGAATAAAAAAAAAATGAAAAATACAATAAGTACTTCCCAGGTAGCCCGCTGCCGTTACTATGACGTCATTTTTTCGTCACCCTTAACATCGAAATGACCTCAAAAATGACGACATATTAACGGTAGGATGACGTGAATATGTCAAAGGTGAGATGACGTTATTATGTGACGTCGAATCGACGGCATCATTTGCAAAACATATGACGTCAGTTTGCAGCCTAATACAGGCGCTTTTGTATATTCGGGTCGA
The DNA here is from genome assembly GCA_958502075.1 of Orchestes rusci. Classification (NCBI taxonomy): domain Eukaryota; kingdom Metazoa; phylum Arthropoda; class Insecta; order Coleoptera; family Curculionidae; genus Orchestes; species Orchestes rusci. Next base: position 5,884,017 of record OY293310.1, read on the forward strand.
AATAAAAACACGTAGGTAAATTATTTATGACAACTTTTAATGAAAAAGATGATGTCCATATCTGAATCTAAATTTGAGGTATCTTCTGCTTCTTTGCACTTTTTCAAGGCCTTTTCCAAATCATCTGAAATTAATGGTATTCTATAATAAATGCTGGTTATGTAATAAAAAACAGTCAAATCACTATCTGATTTGTAATTGCTATACGAATAGAGCTATTACGTATATTGATATAACCTTATACAAATTCCAGTCAACAAATAACGATCAAGTACAAAAACCAAAGATGGATTCTAACCTAAACCCGAGCTATAACAGCAAAATTTGACTTGGACATATTCGATTAGCAGAGTTTGATACATTTTGAGACTGTGAAAGGAGATTCAAAGATCTAGAGAATACAATTATTCTTTAGAACTTTGAATCTCCTTTCATTGTTAGATTCCAAAGCTATAGGTACTATCCCGCCATTCTCCCAAAGCCCCAAAGCAAATCATTGCCATTTCCCGTAAATAAATAACTTTAAAATTGATTTACTGTGAAAAGAACTTACCGAAAACTATTCTGATGTCCTTTAACCCAAAAGTTGAAATCACGATCACAAAATGCAAACGCAATTATCACTATTAAGACTTCAGCTTTTTGACACTCAGCTCACTGTCACTGAATGCTGAATTGAATGATGGCGGTCGCGCGGTCGCGAATAACGAGGCATTGTGGGTAATGGTTCACGCGTAGGAATTCTTTCTGGCCAGCTCATTGGCTACTCATTCATCGTTATTCAAATTTTTACAGCTAGGAAAGCGCGCGGCCGTTTGTGGCGCGGATTTTGAATTCATTTGCAAACGTGTGTGTTTCCCGCTGTAAAAGAATTGTTGCAATTGATAAAAACGGGGGAATAAGTATTGCAGCCTCTAGTCTATTACAGAAACATTTAAAAATGGGCTGATCTATTACCATTTGAACCAAAAATGTCAACCATGGGACGTTATATTTCTAAAATAAATGAGAAGTTAAAAAACTGTCGGAATCAATGAAGACTACTTGTTTATCTGACATCAAAGTATATAATCTCTAATAGTCTTTGAGATAAAACATTTTTTGCTGTCCCCGTTGTTAATGAAAATTGTCTTTTTCATTTTCTAATAGCAGAAGCTACTGGAAAGTCCTCAATCAATAACCACCTATATTTCGTCCAAAAAATAACGTGATTTTGACGACATATGGAATAGTTAATGTGACGTCGTCAAAGTGACGTGTTGACGTCATTTTTAGGAAACATGACGTCTTCGACCAAATATCACCAAAAAGTGACGTCATTATGACGTCAGCTTGCTACCTGGGTTATATCGTATGTTCTCTTCAATGTGGTTCGTATTGCGAAATAAGGTGGAAAAGTGAAAAAAGTAAATAAAGGTGATGAGCTTTCACGACCTTTCAAAGTGCAAAGTAAAATTTGAGTAAAGAAAAAAAATCTATGCAGCCTAATTTTTGTTGAAAGTTTGTATTTATTGTTCTGGATCTGGAACAAAAAAAGTGTATCCACTAGAAGCAAGTAGCTTTCACCTCGGTTTCTACTGAGATACTGACATAATATTATTAGACGTACTACGTACTTAGTAAAAGGTCAAGTATTCAGAGTACCTACTAACAATCTGTAATACTAATAATCTTAGATGATCTAAAATCTGAAAGAATTTCCAGGAAAATAACTTCTAGGCTACAGGTGAGGTGGATTTGATAGAATTATTATTTATCACTGTGACAGTCTTATTCTAAAATTACCAGTAACATTTATGGTTGGAACCCCTGAACGTTTAAGACCTCTACGGTGGGTACGCTCAAAACAACGGGGTGTGAAGTGTTCTTCACACACATAATAGCTGGTGTACATTTGTTTCTTAGATAAACTGTCATGTCCTTTGGGCTCAATATCATTCAGCCATTCTGCAAACATCTCGTTTTTCACTGAAAACGACGCCTGATACCATCTTTGTTTTCACACTTCGGAACACAACATTTATGATGGCTCGGTATTTGGCTGAAAGTGAAAAGTTCTCGATGGTCAGCCATTGTGGGGCCCCTTGAACCTAAATCCTGAAAAAAGAGAAGAAAACCCGAAAAATCGAACGATATTGCGAACAAATGAAGATGAACTCTATCAACCGCAATTGTTCGCCAAAGTTCACCTCAAAAAAAGCAGATTTTTCAGCAAATTTTAAATTCAAATCAAGCAATAGAATCAAAAACGCATTCATCCGTTACAAAATTCGAATGACATATGTCATATTTCATTTGACAATTCTGTCGAAACAAAGGTGCTTACGATTAAGCACTCAATCCAGCAAATATGATAAGTCGAGGTAAATCAACTTTAATAAATGATATTTTCATCCAAAGACAGCGAAAAATCTAGTTTTATATAATTAGCTACATCTAACAATATCAAAAGTTGATGTATCAGATGACTTACGAATCTTACGATCATGTTTCAAAATTTATGTTACCATAAATACTGCTAAATATATTTGTATTCCGAAAACTTTGTATTTAATAGTTGAATAATATTGTTTGTATTTTTCATGGGCCAAATTTAATCAAAATTCCACCCTTGTCAAAAATGGAATCAATTATTCAGCGGAAAAGTGCTGAATCTGTAGAATTTATCGTAAGCGGATAAGACCGCGATTGTAGTGACATCCCATTGTCGCTAAATGAACTTCTTATGACAATAAAGAGTGTTCTGTCAAACGGCAAAGCTTTCCGATCTAAACCTTGGTGTCAATAATCAATGAGCACAACTGAGAATTATGACAATGTTCACTTAATCACTTGTATCTACGGATAGCACGGAAACTAATGAGCCGAACCAATCAATGCGAAGCAGCAAATTTGGGGCTAGGTTTTCTCCGTTTGACGTTTTCATGGTGTGAATTGTAATTGTTCAAATTCAAAAATGTAGATTTAGAACGTGGAAAACTGCGAGTTTTCAAGTCAAATCAAAAAATTACGCTGTGTTATTTTGTGAAATCTCGTGTGCAATGGAGTGCGGTTAAAACCCGTATTCTCATACTTGAACGCGTTCAAGATTTCATGGTGTTTAAATACAATATTTCGTATGCAAAATGGAATTTAAACGCCGTCAAACCCAAACCTTGAACGAGTTTAAGTATGAACGGAGAATACGGGCCTGAAAGATTTCACAGCAATGCGCTTGAGAAACTAGCTCCATTGAAAAGATCAGTGAAATCGTATTATTCCAAATGTTAATGTGGAAAAAACTTTTCTTACAAGAAAAACTCTGATGCACATTCTAGATTCTGATTGAGTATCAAACAATATTTTTGAAATATTTGGAAGAGGCTCTGTGTACTTTGATATTGAAAGTGAATGCTGTCAATTTTTCACTCCTCAGTTCCTTATTATTGTTTTTTACTGAGAAAATCTTCAAATCTTTATTTAAGAAAATCAATGACATTATTTGTCATTTTCTAAATAAAATGAAAAATATTCGACAAACTATTATGATTAGACATATAACTTGTTCTATAGAAATTCGATACAGAATTCAAAAATCGAATACTATACAGGGTGTCTTATTTAAAATAGGAAAGTTGCTATAGGTAAAACTAGTGTGACCGGCAACGCTGTAATCACCAAAATATTTTTTAAAGATCCATTACCTCGCTTGCATATCGGCGACTAATACCAAAATTCAAAAGATTTGAAAAAGCCGTTCCGGAAATACTTTGGAACAGAACACCTACGTGAATCCCCCTGTATAAGTACTATATGGTTGCCAATGAAAGCTTGAGTCATACTGTAAAAAAATCTACTCTCCTTATTTATGCCAAGAATGTTTTCTTATTTAATTAGTTTCCACTACTTGAAGTTTAATTCAACGATAGATTTTATTGGGGGAAAATGTTGAAATCTCGGACATTTTACAAAAATTGGAAATTATGTATTGTCAATAATAATATATTGTATTTGTGTCCTATTATGCTTTATTCATCTTCTGCTCCATCTAATTCTATGTTCTGTATCTTTTTAACGCATCCATTGATATATTTTTTTACCTACTTTTTGGGTTACTCTCGGTTAGTTACGACCAACGCCAATACCCAAACTGATCCAAACCAAAAACATAAATATCAAGTCCAAGTCATAATTATTGCGTTTTATAAAGTAGGCAGATAGGTATCATTATCAAATACCTACATCCTACATGTAAATGAATTAAATAATTGACACCCTTATGAAAATAATCCACAAGAAAACTAAAACCGGAACCAGTTCGCAACGCATCATACTTTGGCATCACCTTCAACAACTGTCAGGAATAGAAAACATTATCATAATAATATGAATTCAAGAAAATAATCACCATAAAAGTATATTATAGTAGAAATAGACAATAGGATCACTTTTTGCAAAAATAAAGTGATGTATATTACTCTTTATATGTATAAGTCTGGCGCGAGAATTTGGATGACTGTGAAGAGAGAGAACTGTCTGAATTATCGCTGTTGGTCGTGCTTATTAAATACCGCGCTGTCCGTAGACGCAAGTCAATGTTCCCCCGCCTTGATGCCCAAAAACGCGATCTTTGTAAAGCGACGCATGTGATCTAACTCGGCAACCGTTAGAACTATAATTATGTCATTGTTCCTACTTGAAGTTGATGATTTCTGAGATGTTATGGTGAATGTAACTCAAAAATCAAAATAATGCAGTTAGGTCATTGTTCCGCCGTAGAAGCGATATATATATTTTTTATATCAATATTTTTGTGTCAAACTAAGCTTTATATCAGTGTTTCAGAATGTTCATCTGTAGTCTTGAAATAATTTCAGTATTCGAATGATAAAATAAATAACAGCCATTTTTTTTATTCAGTTGATATATTTTTCTTGATTTAAAAAAAAAATTTTTTTTCCTCCTTCCAGCCGCTGTCGTCTGGACAGGGATTTTTGAAATTGTTCTCTTCCTCTTATTGTTTTGACCTGTACCTATATAAAAATAAGTATATTTCAATAAATTATTGAAGTATTTATAGAATATGCCCATTAGTATGGTATGGTTTTGAGGAACAGACAGTTCACCTCTAAAAAGTATTCAATTTTTTAAAAGCAGGTTCGACAAATTCATCCTAGTTATGGCATACCTACTAGATATAATAATGATAGTAGGATCTATGCATAGCCATATTTCACCCAAATTTTGATACCTGTCTCTAAACCATAACCACCGGAAACCATAAAAATAGGCGTTAAACACATAAACATATATGAAAGATCTACGTTATTTCAACTTCAGAAAGCATCAACGAAGCAAAATTCTTCTTATTAGCACTACGTCGCAACATGCAATAATTAAAAATCAATGTGTAACATACCATGTGTGTGGATCAATTTCTCCAACAAATAATCATTTTTTTCCTTTAAAAAGTCAATAAATTACAATATCAATGGAATCTATACTTCTACATCACAGAGTAAGTATGTAGGTACCTATATATTTTCTACAATCGCTACGAAAAGATTATTGTTATGATTCTGTGATTTTTGTGAACTGTCAGAATTTTTCAGTTTTCTCTTCGATTTGGCACGTCATTTCTAATTTATATTCTTAGTAGAAGAAAAATAAACCAAATTTTATATGTGATTTGAGATTCAGTTGAAATACAAAGATCGATTATGTGAACTTATTGTAATATTACGGATTTTTAAATATCATATTATAATTTGATAAAAACCTCCTTTATTCCGTCAATGATAGTTTTGTTCGGTTTTCTGAACTATCGAACACGTTGACTCTATGGGATGTGGAAATCTTGATAAATTGATATATGATAAAAAAAAAATTCCATTCATGATAAGATCACTTGTTATGGACAGGAATACTCACGACTTCCAAATGTCATCATTGTAGACAACAAGCCCGCATGTGTTTTTGGGGTTTTCAATGCAGTCAACATTTTTGTTAACCCTTGGTTTGCCTCGATGGACGAATTATCAAAGAAATTTGTTATTATACCGTCGATTTCTTGTTTAGTTTCTTGATATTTGATTTTTTCGGCATTTAAATCTATCTCTTCGTTGATAGAGCGTTCTTCATCATTTTTAATATCTTTCTTGATCGAGCGTTCTTCATGATCAATTTTACATTCATTTGTCTCGAAACTCGTTCCTGGAGTCACTTCTGATGAGGTTGTTACTTGATTATTGGGAAGTAGGGGTGAGAGCCAATCGTCGGGGGGTTCTTGTCCAGTTGCTACCAAAAATAGTTTTTGTCCAATTTTGTTGTTGTCTATTTTATTCAAATAATTTTGTGAACAATAAACCATGTTCGCCCAATCCACATGCTTACAAATGCTACCTGTAAATTACGAATCATACCCAATTTTTTTTTTATTAACATCACAATTATTATAATACCTGTGTTTCCTGCAATACATGTGCATAACAAAATTTCCAGGTTTACAATATATTTTTCGTTTATGGATTCACTTGGAACCTGAACTAGATGCTCATCAATTTTGCAAATAATATATTTCGGGTGATGGCATCTTTATTTGCTTCTGGAAAGGATTTCTTGCAGATCTATTATGAGCCGCATCAAGAATTTTTCTTTTATTATAGTCTTCAAATTTGGTCATCATAAAATCGGTCATCTGTGCCACATTGAACGCTTTAATTCTTGAAAATATGTTTTCTTCAATTTGGCAAATAGTGGCTTCTGCATAGTTGTTGGTATGGTTGTTGTAAATTTTGATGTTATTTTGGTAGGCTTTCACCCCACGTTCTTTTTTTGGCCACCAATAGCTGTTTATATAATTAACATAATTGGGGATTTGCAGTTTTCCATAGCAGTTTGATAGTTTTTGATCATTTCCTCATTACTATTGGAATACAAAATCCTTCGAAAATCTTGGTATATTGCAGGTAATTTTTCATTTGAAATGCCACTTTCAGTTCTTTTCAACCACCTGTAGACAGCTTGTAAAACATGGAATATACAAAGAAACTGTTTTGCACAAGGCCACATGTCATGAACTGCTTTCTGTTCTGCCAATGAATCATCCGTCATGAAAACTTCTGGACCTTGTTCTCGACCTCCTAACATTTCGCTACCCAGAAACTCCTTCAGGATTCCTTAGCCACATTTGATAGCATCTGTGGATTCTGAAGTGGTTATCATAAGCCCCAAAGGTAAAGCACCGCATTCACTGTCCGTAAGTAACACAAATATCCTGCTGCCATCCCTATCAACTGTCTCAGAAGAATCCATGAATACCACATGAGATGCAGCTTCAATGTATGAGTCGAAATTCTGAAATATTGAACATTAATTATTATGTAACCAAGAATGTATTATTTCATTTTTAAGTCAAGTTTTCCAAAGTCTAAATTTTACCAAATGTGTGAACAAAATTAAACATACTTTATTGTTCAATAAAAAAAAAGTCCCAAGGGTATATTTTGAGATAAAATCCAACATGAATAAGATTTAAAAAAATACTGTAAAATAATAGACTACTAATTTCAAGAATGCACAGAAAAATGATAAAACAGAAGTTATTCTGTTAATAAAATTTTCAAATGAAAAGTATATTAAAAGATAATATAACGTGTAGGTATGCACGTACCCAATAACATAATCATGTGAACCATCCTTTAGAAATTTCATTTTAGCACAGATGTCACCTTGGGTCTCATTGTACACGTCCAATTTATTTTGCAAAAATTCTCTAGATTCTGAATTGAATTCAAGGGGCCCATATTTCTTTTTGAATTCTTTCATATATAAGTCAAGACAGAATTTGTAGTTCGGACATTGATTTCGATCGCCAAAGGCTCTTACATAGTCAGTATTATTCAGTTGTATTCGACATCGAATCATTTCTAAGGCTGTTACAGGGGTGTGTCCGTTTCTATAGAGATTCAGAAGCTCTTCCTGTACAGAAGATGAAACCCTACGAAAACGCAAAGAATCTGCAGTGCCAGTGCTGTGATTATGAGTAGCTACAAGACTAATTTCACAGGCATTGCCTTTTCGAGATTATTAAATTGTTTCCAGTTTTTTCCAATATCATAAATTTTCACGAGTATTTTTGATGGACAGAGAGTGTTCCTGGTTTTATCTGTCTTTGTTGGATCATATGTATTCTTGCATGATGTAAAGTGATGGCAAATAAGTCGTTGCTTTAAGATCAATTTGGGACCATTTTCAACATCAGTTGATTTTATCACATATGATGAGCTAGTGATGTTCTGAAATTCTTCCAACCACTGCCTGAATTCATCTTTTGTTAAAATATGGACCAAAAATTTCACTTGAAGATTTCCGTCAACCAACTTGTGTTCTAGGTTATGCGTTTGCCAGTTGGGTGGTGAGATTGAAGGTAAGCTACTTTCCTATAAAAGATTATAGACTTGTAAAGTAGATATTTCTAATTTTTTCTCACCGTTTCTCGAAATATAGGTACATATATACAACATACAGTATTTATGGAATCCCCTAAAGATTTGATGAAACCTGCATCCTTCATGATTTAGGTTAACTTCAATCCATTTTTGACAGTTTACGTGATTGACGATCAAAGATGTTTATAATATCTTTTGACACTTTAAAAAAAGTGGTGAAAAACTTTTCTCTGTGTAACTTGTGATAAAAATCTTCTTTCGAAAGGAGCAAAAATTATGTACTTTCTGAAAATCTCATAATGATTGGAAGACAATAGGTATAACTAGCTGGACTATATCCTTTGTTCAATCTGAGATTTTTAAGAAGTACATAATTTTCGCCTCTCTTTCGAATGATGCTAGCCATTTTCATCAAAGGTTAAGCAGAAAGAGGTGCTTTTTAATCGTTAACAAGAGATACCTTCTTGATAAAAATCGTCAGTACACGTAAACAAATAAATGGATTGAAGTCTTAAGTACTCATAATAGTTAAACTGTTATCAAAGATTGGGCAAGGATCAAAACTTTTTCAAATTTAAGGCGGTGTCCATGCATATTGTCACTACAACTTACAAGATTAAGCAACTTACAACGTCGTATTCGAATATTTGATGATTTTCTTTTAAATTTTCGACAATGCAAAAAATTTCATGGTAGTCCGGGGGGCAGTATAATTTTTTTGTACTTATTTTCTCACTCGTTATATATTAATCTGTTCTTTTAGTTACAAAGAAACAAGCAAGTTTAAGCTAAAATTTCTGGATAAATTCAAAAAATCTAAAAAATACTTTAGTCTACTTTTTTTACAGAGATTAATATTTTACATCTATAAAGAGGAATATTAAGCTTATGAAAACACCAGTCTGGCCTATAAGACATAACATAAAGTGATTTTTTTTTTAAGAAACTAGAGTTTTTTTCCAGCCAGACACATACACAGATTAGTATACCTCTTACTACTAGAATTGAAAATAGTCAAAAAGAAATCACTGAAAAAAGCAGCGTAGTGTATATTTATATGTTTTGACGCGAATCCGAGTCATGTACCGAGAATGTACCAGTCAAACCTATCCATGTTTTAACTTAAGTAGTGATAATACTGATAAAGTATGTCCCGCTTTTCATCAATATAATATTATACCGCTGCTCCGGAACAACAATGACGTAACTGCAAAATTGATCATTGTTCAGGAGATGCAAAAAACCGAAAGCAAATTTTTAAAAGTTCCATAGTTCAAAAGTTATTTTATCTATAAAGTTGGGACTCGGGCTAATTGTTAAAATATGATCAACAATGAAGTTCGAAATATTTTTTCTGTTAAAAGTTACTAGGGTGGGGGTACCCTCACTCCAATTAGTAAATGCGTCATTGTTCTTCTGGAATTATGAATCAAAATAACAAATTCGCGCATAGAGGAAAGGGCAAAAAAAGAAATTCTTGACTATTGTTTTCTAAGCTATCATTTTATTTGATAGTTTCAGGGGACCTAACTAGAAAGGAACAGTGCGAACAAACTAAACTAGACCGTAGATCACATTGTAGCAAACTAAACTAAGCTAGACTGTAGATCACAATGACATCGTAGGAAACTTAAATATTGTGACTAGAAAACCTAAATATACAAACTCTAAAAACGTATCAATTTTACAGTTTGATACGATAACAATAATATAATTTTACAGTTCTTTTTAGTCGGTAAGGGAATCATAAAATCCTTTATAAAATCTGGGAATGATGTTGTTGTTCACCAAACTATTTAAATCTCGAATTTTGTTTTCTGAAAGTGTCAATTTTTTAGTATAGGCAGGTTTCAAAGCGATATTTGTTGCTCTTGTATTCTCTGCAGAACGCCTTTTTTTTCTTGCAAACTGAACTTGACCCCACACTGACTGTTCATAGCTATTTTTGTAGTAAAACGTATCAATTCCCTTTTCAAATCGAAATATTTTAGCCTCACTCAATTTGAAAATATTTCCGTCTACGTCTTTTAGCATGTAAGGTGCCATTTCATCATGTAACGCCTTAATATCCTTGAAATTTTCAAAACTCAATTCTATAACACGTAGAGGCTCTCCCTTCTTTTTTGCTTGTCGGATAAAAGTAACATACTGATCGGGTACATAAATCGGCCCGTCACCCTCATTCTGCGTGTGGCCGCGAATCAAGTACTTGTGACAAATAGATTGAATGTTAAGCTTCTGAACCGCATACAAATACATTGCTATCATGTATCTGCAAAAGAGAATCAATACATATATTTATGTCGTGATCTCTTCTCCTGAGGATTTTTTTTAAATTTGTGCCTCTCACCTTTTTTTCTGTTGTCTCCCGCAGTTATCTGAATAAAATACAACATGTGCCCCAGGTATGTTATTTGACAATTCTTCAAGGTAGCGTAGCACGCATGTTGCAATTTCATTCACGCCTCTGTTCCCAATTCCCTCATGCCAAAAAAAGCCGAGGCTTTTGTTACTTCCAATATCAGTCACCTGCAACATAAACAAAAAAAAAGTTAGATCAAGAGATTTCATTGGTTCTCACTGATTTTAAACACAATAATGAAAATGTAGTTTTAAACTTACTGTAAAGTTGTAGCAATTTAGCCTGGACTTGTAAAAAAAGGCCGATGTTTGTCCTATTGGTACAGGTAAAACTGCTTGCAAATCATAAACAGCTAATTGTATCTCTCTATTTTTCGCCTTCTCCTTGTCCACGTCTTTCTCTGTCCTGCTTAATACCTTTTCTTTTTGATGTTTTTGATCATTCTCTTCCAGTTTTACTTTCTCTTCATCAGTCGCGTTTTTGTAGCCTTCACATAGATCGCACTGATCCTTTTTTGGCAAAGAAAAATCCAATGTTGAATTCTGTATTGAATACACGTGCGTATGTGTCGCAGTTCGCAGCTACCAGGTTAGCAGAAGCCCGTTCTGAAGAATAATGTCTATATTGTCTATGCATTTCTGCAATGGATAAACCGTCATCGATAAATTCTCTATTGGTGTCACCTCTTACGTAGTGGCTCTCAATTCTGGGAACTGAGTTTATGTGAGCTCTAATTGAGTTCATAATTTCGGGATCAGTCTTTCTGCGATTATCATGATTCCCCCTGTTATCCACAGGTGCAATCCCGGTACCAGTTAACTTGGCTTGGATAACAGTACGGATTGTCATTTCTGTTATACCTAAAGTATTTATAAGGAACTTTTTGCACACACGAACTTTCTGATCATTGTTCATTAGGTAGAAAGCACAATTAGGCCTTCTAGGTTCTTGGGCAGTGATTCGACGGTATTCAAGAACGAGTCTTTCAGTGCACGAAATTAAAAAATCCCGTTGCCGTTGCAACGATCCCAATGCCCAGTAATTCGTGAACAACTGGGCTCTGTAGTCTTCTGACAGTTTCTTCGTGCAGGAGAGGACGCATTTATCTGTACATGGGACATTCGTTCTTGACGTATAAGATTTCCCTGAATTCTTTAACATTTTTGCTTTTACTTTGCGCCAATTGCTTGTATTACGTGCCTTTTTTTTAGGTTTCTTTGTTGGAGGTTCTTCATTGGGTATTTTTTCACCAAGTAATGGTTGGTTCGCAGATACTTGAGCCCCGACCATGGATGATCCCGAACTGGAAGATTCATCACTGCTTGCTGGATCGTAATTGTCGTCTGAACCAGATGAAAAATCTGCTGACCAGCTTCCAGAATTGCTGATAGGGGACTTGGGGGGTGCTGCTGTTACCCTTTTTAATACCGATCTTGTTGAGCTACTAATTTGAACAACATAAAAATGTGTTTTTTCTGGTGCATGTGTGACGTTCCAATCACATCGGGACGTTGAAGGCTGAGGATCTACATTGTTCTCCTGTTCTGGTTCTATAAAGTTAATAATCGACGAGGTTGTGGGTTCATGTTGTGAGTTTGTTAAATGTGGCTCCTCATCTCCAACCGAAGTATTTGTGCGGCACAATGTTTGCTGTTCATTATTTTCCTCCATTTCATTCTCTTCCGTTAAATTCTCACGAGCAAGAAGTAGAAGCTTTTTTGTTCGAGAGCTCATTTTCAGCTGAAAGCGAAAAATAGTTTGCTGATAAAACTAAAACAAACAGACAACATAATAGTATCCCCGCTCACTAATTCGCCTCAAGAATGACATTAAGAATAATTATGACATAAATAAATCCTATTATCAGGTTCAATAACGGCGAAAAGTACAATTACGACACAAAATTGGAATGAAAACTTAGATAAACAATGACACAAAGTACACTTACGTCGTTGTCGCTCTTTATTTTAGTGAAAGTTTTTCAAACTGCACCGTATTTCACAATTACGTCGTTGTTCCACCGCACACTGAAACACACTTATTAACGTCTGGCACATAACTGAATCATGCGGCGATGTTTTTCCGAGACAATGTCATAAACAGCTGATATTACTACACCGACGCAACTCCATCTGCCGGCTAATTAGAGCAACTAACTTCAAGTCGTTGTTCTCCCATAAGTAATACGACTTTTTCAGCACAGTGGCGTATTTAACTTCAATTACCATAATTTTGCAGTTACGTCATTGTTCTTCTGGAACGGCGAATTACATTCTGGCGTTATATATGCGATTTTCTTCAAATTTTGATGCGGTGATAGTATGTCAGATAGTTTTCTTGACATAGTGAAAATTTTTTTGGATTCCAGTATGTATTATAGGGATTCTTTCAGATAACTTCATATATCAGACATAGAATCAGCAGCTGATAAAAATACTAATTTTTTCATCAGGTCGGTATATCAAAAAACTCATTTTTCCAATAAGTTATGTGACCATTACCGCTGAATCACCCGCTGAATCACCCCATTGTTTATTGTTCTATATACTACGTCTTTATGATTGTAAAATGTAGAATAAGCATTTCTTAGTTTATAAATGAGGGGCCTAGTTCCAAAGTAATGTACACTTTGGAACTCCACTTTGCATCAATTTTCAGGAAACAAAAAAAATGTTTGGATTGAAGTTGCTATCTCAAAGCTAAAATATGAAAATTCTATGCAGTCGTGGTGGATACTCAGAAGTATTTTGTGAAGTTCTGGTAAAAGATAATGTTTTTTTTTCACGAAAATATTCACAAAAAACTGATGGAGATTGTACGTTTTGAAATTTACTGCTGGAGATTGCTCATTTTGAATTTAAACTATGCTTTTTATATCGAAGATTTTTTTTATTTTGGAAGCTAAGACCTAATACACACTTACAAAAAATCAAATCGCTAAGCCAGCGTTCTCTTCTACTGCTTCACACACGTTTTCTTCTGCGTTTTCATCTCCGTTTTCTCCTTCCAGCACAAATTTGAAGAATTTGAATCTCGGATCAGTTTTCCATTCATTTCCATAATGTGAAGTGAGTAGGCTACGACATCGACTTTTTTGCTTTCGCATACTTCATTTTTTTTTTCTAATTATCTCTGGATTGATGTTCACGATTTGTTATCCTTTTTTTGTTTTGGCTTTTCCCATCCCCAGGTCTGATCGGTAGTTACTTTTTCCTCGAACTACTACCCCATTCAGATTTTTCGTAAGTATCATCCGTTTCATTTTAGAAAAAGAGAAGTGCCATTGACCAGGAGTCTTGATGAATTTTTTCTTTCTTTTTTTCTTTTTTCTTTTTCTTCCTTCCAGTTTTTGATGTCACAATCTTCTCCTACCTTTAGCACAGTTGTTTGCCTTGAGTAGTGTGCTTATTGATCAAGTACTTTTGGAAAAACCTGATTTTTTTGACAGTCAAAAGAAAAAATCTCTACACCATCTTCTCTTTCTCTAAAAATGCTGAAGTAGGCTTGAGCTCTCATTTTGTGCACTCTCTTCTCTGTCATGAGAGTAGCTTTGATATCTCCATCACTGCAGCTCTTAATCTTCTCTGTCAAGCATAGACATGTTGAGCATACATCTGTACGAGGACTTCCAAAACCCAAATTATATTTCGTGTTGAAAATATGACGAAAGTAACTTTTGTTTACTGGTTCGGTTTGATTTTCATTTTGGTAAATAGTTCACATTTTAGTGATATTCAATGATGAATCAAGGTACATCCTCTGGCTTTGTCCCCTACAGTAATGACTTTCCATAGCTCGGAGTTTGTTGATGAAGCCTATAATGGAGTCTTGCTTACGCCGATATTTTTCGAGCTTCCAATCACCTCCACGATTTTCCCATGCCGGTAGCGAAGTATTGAAGGAATTCTTGGTCACTGTGTCAATAATTCTTTTTCTCGTAATTCCCAAAATGGCCATAAAAGATTTTTTGCAGACAGGAATCAGTCTTTTTTGCTGGCTAAGAACATAAAACTGTGCTTGAAATGCTTTTCCGCGATGTCTTTCATTTTTTGGCCTTTTGCGTTTCACAGCCGTAGTTTTACAGTATTTCAAAATAAAGTTGTCTTGAAAAATTTTTTCCCTTACTTTATAAAAGTTTTGATGAAAATCCTTTATCTTCGCCATTGTCAGCGAGCTGCATTGGAACGCGGAGGTTTTGTGGCCACATGTCGGATAAATCGGAAGGAAATGCGGAGCATATCTACAAAGACGCAAAGCATGAAGCGGATATAGATCGTATTCAGTTTTTCACCATATCGATTTTGCTTTGTTTTTTTCAATTGTGCAAAATTTTTCTTCTTCTTTTGAGCCTTCTGGTCATCAGCAACAGGTGAAACTGTGACGTTCATTCTAATACACTTTTTGTTAATTATTTATGCATAAAAGTAGCACCACTGCAAACAATACAACTCAATAAGAACAACTTCTCCGTTCAATGGAAATCAAAATAATGACAAATTCCAACTTGTTGAAACTCATCAGCTGTTTTTTCTGGCGAACACCACGAACTGAGAGCGCGCAAAAAGATTGCTCAGTTTGAAAATTACCCTGTCTTTAACCAACAAACACATTGGAGATTGCAAATTTTGCTTTGGTTCATGAATCAGGAGTTTGTACAGTTTGATTTTGTTTTTTTGTTGGAGATTGTACATTATGGAACCAAACCCAATCTTTGACACTGAAAATATGTATGAGAATGACCGTTTTGGTCCGCAAATCATGGCTTATTCGATTCAGGGCTAGAAACTAGGCATACGTACTTGGCATTCTTTGGTCATATTGGACTGCATCTACAAAATAGAAAAATAATAATAATTATTATTATCAACAGTAACTAGGTACAGTTTGTTAGATTACCTTTGACAATTACGTCACAATGAAGACACCAGCAAAATACATTTGAACGCGCTTGATGTCTTTTTGACTATAAGGTAATCTAACAAAATTTATCAACCATTTTAAGATAAATTAATATGGTTCATTATAATGTCGAATTATGTTGTTTTTTTTGTGCAATTATAGCTATTTTCCTAACAAGTGTGTGAAGAGAAATTTTCGACATGAGGGTGCGCAGCACCCGAGAGCGTAAATACATTCTTTACTACGGTACAGTTGGCCTACTCACAATGTAACTGAAAAGAGCACAACTCCCATCTACATACCTTACTAAGGTGCAGTCCGGTATGCGTAAAGAGCACTTATCCCATCTTTATTGCCAAAACATAAAGATAATTTTTGAATATGTTCTGTTTCACCAGACCAAAGCTAAACCCAAACTAACCAAAACGGACACAATCTAACCCTAACTCAAAACTAACCTTAAAAACCAAACCTCTTCGTCCCAAATGCCGTGATTTATTGGTTTTTTATTCTCAAAAATGATGAAAAAGGCGAATTTTTGGCTTTGCGCAAGTGAATTCATATGATAAGAAAGAAACCATACCTAGGTATGCAACAAATATTGCATATAATGCCAAAATAGCAGAAAACCGTTTTTTTAAATAATTACCCCGGACTGTACCATAGTAAGTTATGTAGATGGGAATTGTGCTCTTTTTAGTTACATTGTTTACTGCGTTGCAGGGAGTAGGCCAACTGTACCGTAGTGAAGAATGTATTTCCGCAACCCGAGATCCGAGTGTTTTGTTTGAATTTTGTGTTCCATGTTAAATTTATATCAAGTAGGTATGTATTTGAAACAATACACAATTTGACAAATTGATAATTTGGAAGTCAATAAAAGGTTGTCATAAAACCATCGGTAACATAACAGATCTTTATTGCCACCATAACCCCAAGAAACTTCCACCTCTATAAACCGATAAATAAATGTATATGTATAATAAGTCTTTTTTTCAAATAACCAGGAAGGAAACAGTACATTGACCCTTTCGCTAGTGAAAATCCTTCACTATTGCTGTTAGTTTCAGATCTAAAATGGAACTAAAGAAACCGAATACCAACATGTTTAAAATGGGAAATAAGTGCCAATTAAAAATCAGAATGTTAAATCCTATGCATTTTAGGCATACAAGCCCATTTTCAAGTATGTTTGATCATAATATCTAATAAAATAAACACATGCTTTACGGAGGAGAAATTCAGACATCTCAGAATACCAACAGTCAACATATCAGGTTCCTATTCGTTTGAAATATTGAATTATTTGTGAATAGTACCTGTACACTTTCTACTTTATTCACAAGCGCTTTAGCTAAGTCTAAGTACATATTGAATTGGAAGCACGGTGTATAACCACCAATAATTTCAAGGAAAGCATTCAACATCAACCCTCGTAATAATATTATTCTGTCAATTTACCTACCTTTATATATTCTCAATTCAGCAAAAATTCAAGTAACACACAGCCACAGGCACATTTGATTTGATAATGCAATTATTATAATAATGAATGACTAACTATATTATAGAATATTATGATGCGAATTGATATTATGATGCGAATTGAAATAAAACACTTTATTCTACGTGAAAAGAAATGTATTTTCATTGAAAACACGTTGATATACATGTAATTATTACATACTTGAACTAAATAGGTACCTACATAATAAACATTCCACTACATGTAATATAAGTTGCGCCATATAATTAATTTATTTTTATTTATTGTTCTGAAGTTTTTATTAATATTCTTGAGTGTGTAATACATCCTTACTCTAAAATACAAATGTAGAATGAATTCAAGGGGAAATTCAGGGCAGGAAAGCATAAAAGGAATTTCTTTGCATTTTTCCGCTAATTTATTACACATCATTCCATCATCTAAAACAATAGATTCTTCAAACTTTAGTTGAAATAATATTTCGGCAGATGTAATAAGTTCAACAAAATTATCATGTGAATTTTTAAGATTTCCAAATAGATCATTCGAAGAATTTTGGTAGGCTCGAAAAAATATGTACATTGATGAATCATCTAATAATTCATGCGCATTTGCATATTCTTCACAGGCTGCCTGCACAATCATGGATTGTTGCAGCTTTTTTTAGAAGGTATCCACAAATATATCTTACAAAATTGGACTGTGAGCATTAATCCTTTTGATAATCTTCCCCCACGTTGTAGTGAGTTTCGATATTGGGGGTTATTACTACTTGGTCTAAAAACTGTTCACAGTCTGATTCATTTGGCGATAGATCTTGCAATCTCAATAAGATTGGATCCTGATCAGCCTCACAATTTTCTGTACCAGAATGCATAAGACTAAGGCATTGCAACTTGCGAAAAGAACTTTTGAATTGTATTGTCGTTGGATTAACATTATTACCGTTGATCTGACGAAATTTTTCAATGAGATTTTCCAAATCGTCGTTATTTAATCTCCTTGTGAAAAGATATGAATAATTTGCTGTGGTAACTAAATTTGTTCAAAGAATCAGCAAACCATCAATAGATATCCTTATACATTTCAAGAACTTCATTCTGTTGGTTATATCTATATTTTGTTTGTTTTTCACCTGTATTTAAAAAAAAGACTCGCAATCTTTCAAAAATGAGACCTGATATTCCAAACCTTTGTTTCATTGACCGAATTGATAAGCTATTTGATTTATTGAATTCATCACATACTACAGCTAAGAAAAATTACAATAGAGCCTATATTGTAATTTTTCTTAGCTGTAGTATGTGATGAATTCAATAAATCAAATAGCTTATCCATTCGGTCAATGAAACTCGATGTATCTAGCGCATCAGATGGAAGAAAACCAAACCTTATATACAAATTAATGCTTGCTGCAACTGTGGCACTGAAAACTTGTGTCGCATATTTGACCTCCATCTTCTCGAAAGAGAAGGGTGTATATGTGCGTCTGTTAGTTTTGGCGCTGCTCTCAATGGATACAATTTATCATGCTCATAAAATTTCACAACAATTTTCCAAGATATGACACATCCATCGACTATAAAGTCATACTTCAAAAGCATATTCATAACAGCTTTTATAATATGTGGAATATCGAACATGAATATAATCGGTTCGGAATCTACATAAAAGGCTGGGGTATCAGGAGACACATTTAACATTTTACTCAATTGGATGTTGTTTGATCCCATGTCCGTCGTTAGCACAGCGATTTTCAAGCCCGTTTTTGATACCTTTTCCACAGTATCATAAATAATGTTTTTGAGAGAAGTACCTGGACATGAAGTGTGGGAAATATAGTAGGCCACTGGTTGCTTCCAACGGGAATAGATGCCCCTTAACATTAGATGACATACACTCAAAGCCGGTTTGAAAATACGCTGGTTGTTTTATGGGTATTAGTAGATAAGCAAGGCCGGTTCAACGGCAATTTTGACCATTTTCACATGTAAATCTCCATAAGGAAATCGCAGGTCCATCCTACCCTTTTTAGGCCCGTTGAAGATAATCGCATAGGTGGTTGCATCACAACGTTCTCCAGGGAGACCACCTGATTGGAAGTCCCCACCTGATTGGAGGTCCCCATTTGATTGGAAGTCCCCATCTGATTGAAAGTCGCCATCTGCGGAAGTCCCTCAGGTGGGTGAATGTGAATGTGTGTACTATGACTCACCTTTTTTTAGCCTCCGTTGGGTTTCGAACCCGAGCCTTCTGGATGGTGATAGATATGACGCGTACTGTTATTGTGTAGATATCGTACTATGACTCACCTTTTTTTAGCCTCCGTTGTGTTTCGAACCCAAGCCTTCTGGATATTAGTCCTATACGCTAACCAATACTCTATTGGAGCTTCAAGAAATATTTGCGAAGATGGTGATAGACATGATGCGTACTGTTATTGTGATTGTGTACGTGTGGCGCTACGATGATGACTGTGCAGATGGGAATGGAAGTCCCCCAGTATATGTAGAATTCAAAAGAAACATTTTGATTGTGGAAATTATGATAGTCGTAGACGGTGACAGATAAATGTGAAGGTTGTCACTGAACCATAACCTTTGAAAAAATAGGATCCAATTCAAGTCTTGAGTGGTGGTCTTGAGTGGGGAGCGGGGAGTGGGGGTCCTCAGTAGGTTGCGGTGGAGGAGTTGACTATGTTTCGTCATCCAAGATGTCACATTTCTGTTGTGAGAAAAAATGTCTTATCACTCCAAGTTTTCAAGTCGATGGCTTAGCCTGCTCCGAATGTGAGTCATACAGAGTTATTGTTGCTGCAAATGTGTTTCACACATACCTTCTGAAAATCATCAATGCATCATACCATCAATGCAGTTCGCATCAATGGTAATTTGCGATGGATTGTAAAACGTTACTGCCACTCTACAAAATCAAACATGGGTGAATTTATCTGCGATAAAAATCCAATGATACATCCAGAGATCTTGAGCACCACCAAAGTGGGGCATGCGGATCAGTTGTGTGCGAGACGATGGACAAAACCACAACAGTTCTAAATTTAGGTTGAATGCGGTTTTCTCATCAACAGTAAACAGGATGTGGGTTTCTTATCACACCAACCACAGCCTTATCAACGTCACACGTCACACTCCTCTTATCAACAGTTCTAAATTTAGGTTGAATGTGGTTTTCTTATCAATAACAAGTCTCAGTAACTACAACAGCAACAAAACAAGAAAACAAGACAACAAGAAAACAAGAACAAAAGATCACCAAAAACAACGAAACAAGAAAACAAAGAAAACAACACAAAACATTAACAAAAACATCTCATAAGCAATTGTTGTTATATGAAAATAAAATGAACAAATGTAGCCGGCAGTATTAATTCACTAATCATAAAATCTCAGGTATAAATTCAGGATCGGTTTGCGTTGTGGTTTTCAACAAGACAGGTTTTGTTTAATTCAATCACATAAAGATGATTCACATTGAAAAGTAGCTGAATTTAAAAAATAATACCTGTTGGGTGAAGTAGATAAATATTGCCACAATCTATCCATTAGTATGAAAATTAACAATGACAACAGGACTTCCAGCAGGAGTATTGTTTTTGAGCGCCTTTTTTAACAATACCTTGTATATATATACAAGTAGATTTAAATAAACAAGAAACGTCTATTTGCCATATCAACATTATCAACCAATCATAATGACTCTTGACCATCAAACTGAGAAAAATCAATTGTTATTAATGGATTGATTGGCTAAAAATTGATGAGTCAAATAAAAATTTGTCATATTTAGCTTTTGAGTTAAGACTTTATTTTGTAGATGAAAATTTTGAACCAACAAACTGGAATGTACTTATTGATTCGTTTGAATGTAAAAATCATATAGAATTTGCTATTATATCAATCTTTGCATTAATTTTTTGTATCATGCTACACATTCTAGGAGTATATTTGTATAGAAATAAAAGAATTATCTACTAGCAAGTGTTTTTATTGAATAACAAGATATTACAATACATTATTTTTCATAACCCATGAATTCT
Source organism: Orchestes rusci (assembly GCA_958502075.1). Taxonomy (NCBI): domain Eukaryota; kingdom Metazoa; phylum Arthropoda; class Insecta; order Coleoptera; family Curculionidae; genus Orchestes; species Orchestes rusci. The sequence goes on from OY293310.1 coordinate 5,905,250, forward strand.
GTGAATTATTCATGCCCAACCATTTAACATAAACTTTTTTATAGAATAATGTCCATGAGGGAGAGTCAAGACTGAGTCTTTCATTAGGTGTCTCTTATCGTCATATGGACTTAAGGCTATTTTCGTTTGTTTGATTGAATATAGGTCATGTCTGCTAGCGCGAATGAGATTTTGCTCAACTGCTTTCTCAATATTTGACTCTAAACACTCTTTATAATCATCAAAACAGATTTTATTTTCAATAACATTCTTCTTAATCCCTTTAATTTTTGTTGTATACACTCCCTCCTTTTCCAAATCAGTTTTGTATCGATCTAATTCATCATCCGTGTAAAATATTTTCACTGCATACATTTTTGATCTAAGCCCGATAAAGTCTGTCATAACCCTTCCATTATTTTCATCTTTCATCAAACCTAAAACCTTTTTATTCACTAACGGGATATTATATATATTATCTCTAGTATAATCAGAGGTATAAAAGTACTTTCCACAATCTTGCCTGATGACATCGTAAATATTGGAACCTGTTGTTTCATAAATTAAAGAGTCTGTATCAGTGTAAAGCACTGTACATTTTTCAAAACGATGTTTCATGTAATCATAATGAAATTTGTAAATAGTGGTTTTAGCCAAATCTAGAATACACATTCCAGCATATATTGGCTTATTGAAAAATACTTCTGATTTTGTCAACTCAATAATTACAAGATTTTCATTGATTATAGTGCTACTTTTAAACTCAGGTCTTGGAATTAAAGCTCCGGCACCATATCGACCTTCCCATTTAGTTATAAGTTTAACAGAAGAATATTTTCGTACATTTCCCATGGTCTTACCAAAAACAGCGTTATTCATAATATCACGCAAAAATTTAAGCGCAAGCTTAGCTCAAGCACTTTCAGTCATGTAACAATCAAACCTCTCAATTGGAAGCCACGTTGGCTAAGCTTACCCGGAACTCAGAGTTCTGGAGCTTTTGGGGGGGGTTTATTTAAAAGGGGCGCCAGAGATTCGTGCAGGTGAATCCCAACCTTCGAGGTCTTTCCGATTCCAATTGAGTCTACTAAACAATTTTGAGGTATGAAGTTATTGAACAAAAAATGCAGAATAGAAGAAGGTACGTAGCTGCCTTACTTACCGCCGACGAAAGCAGGGATCTACTACCAACTCTCAAATCAAACCAGTTAATTAATTCCCAAGACACTTGCGTATATTAAAATCCAATATTATCTTACACAGAAATACCGTGCCTACTTGCAAAGTACTCAAAACATACGTCCGTATCGTATGTACAAGAAATCAGTAAATAATAAACTTGTATTTTCCTAAAACTCAGTTCAACTATATAGACATGGATATATATATGTGCAATTTATGTAATGAATCTGCATCAAGAAAAAGGTTCAGTACAAATCCGCTCATTAATACTTAAAAACGCTATAACCTTAATAATGTTATTCTATCAAATTTTTATAATCCAAACAAGCTAGCAGTTGAACCGATTAATTTATAAAATGATCACTCACAAACTGAGTCGCCGCTATGTGACGTCACAACGCTTCACAAAAGTATTCATAAAAAAAAATAGATAAATCCCGAATGTTTCCAACTTTCAATGATAATTTCGAACAATAAAAAGATAAAACAACATATCGATACGGCTCACCGCAACAGCTTGCTAGGTTCTTAACTCCACCAAAACCAAGAAGAAAAACCCCAAAACAGTCCGTGTAGGCTGTACTGTACCAGTTCCCCAAGCAAATGAACGATCTATATGGAAAACCTGTTATCGCATATTGAATAGTCATCAGAATTGAACTGCACTTATCACCCAAATACAATAAAACCCAATAAAATGATCCCCAGAGTTGAATAAATCCACAGCTTAATATCAACAACTCCACAATATGTCAATGTCCCACAATTTGACGATTAACTGACCCATTTATCAGTCAAATTCCAGCCCAACCTGAACCCAGTTCAACTTGACTCGAGAAACAACATAGTCGTTTACATGAAAATCAATTAAATAAATAAATACATTTTGCTCGAGTCACGAAAAGTAATTAATTTGTCCATGATTGATATTTACCCTAAGTAAGACTTGAAAAATAATCGACAATCAACCCCATAGTTCACTCAAAACGTTCGTCAAACGTGCAACTTTAATATAAAAACGAATGTCAACTCAATAAAAACGACATACCTTGACCGGTTTTTTATTCAGGCTTCACACGAAGTAGTCAATAACTCCTCAATGCTTGATAATTAACCCCATGCTCAGATCAGGCAATTAGAAAATTGGGGTGGAGTGGATCAATCACGGTCGTGGTAGCGTGGTAGGGGAAGAAAACACCCTTAACGTGGTACCGGTACATCAGTCATGGTCCTAGGCCTGAATGCGTACAAACGTTGAAGAAAAAATGCTCAACTCAATGAAAGGAAAACGAGTTACCTGAATAGACTATCTTGGGGTTACTTATTTCCTACCCCTGGAGCTAACATATGGAGATGTGAATGTCTTCCAACCGTTCACTACCAAGGTCGAGTTCGAAAAGAAAGATACGTTTAATGAAAACTGACATCAGACATCAGCGACATAAAAGACTTTTCACCAGTGCGCTGTTGCCAGTAAATCAATCGGCTACAGGGGAGATCGAAAAAGTAACATACCACGTTAATGTTGATAAATAGTAATGGGACAAGCAGTGATAACGTTTTTGGCCCGTGATAATAAGTTTAAACAGATTTTTCTCAAAGTCATTTCTGGAAGCCTGTCTGAGACGAGTATTCAAGTCAATGTAGGATTTTAACCATGGAGACTGACTAAACGAAACTGCTCTATGGATTTTTGATAGTTTAACACCTAAACCTAATACCTGATTCAAATTCCTATAGTGAATAACGTATTTTTTTTTTATTATAGAGTGTAGCCAATAACTTGATATTTTTAGAACCAGGAGGTGTCTTATGTTCTGGGCAAGGAGGCAAATCTGAAAATAAATCGTGTAACTCCTGAGGTATTTCCAAGTCCACTTCCAAAATAAAACCCTTGCTAGAAGTGTCGTTTATGTCTAAGACATTGAAAGAAGATATTTCATTATCATTCATCCATCTGAATTCAGTATAGGGCAAGTGTTGAGACATCGCCCATCCATATTGATTATTGATGTCAAAATACATGAGGTATGTTTCTTCTCTAGAAGGATCATATTGTCACGTGAGGCGTTCGACTGGACCCGCAACACCTGTCGTGCTCTAGGGAACGTAGCTGGGGCTGATTAGTAGGGAAACTCAGTTTGTGATAGTAGCTTCAATATATTGTTGCCAACCATACATCAGTACAATCTCTTACCACCATAAGATTAGGATGTGCATGTTCTCTGTTGCGTTGATCGTAGGAGTAGTTATATTACGCTGAAGTTCGACGAAGGGTGAGAGGGGTTACACTACTCACAGGGATAGAAAGGAGTGAGAGGGGTTACACTACTCACGGGGATAGAAAGGAGTGAGAGGGGTTACACTACTCACGGGGAGGGAACGAGTAATTAGCGTAGGCCAACTACTACCCGTCGTCTCGCTGAACGTGTCTATTTATAGCAACAAAACTGCTCGCTCAGCGATTCTTCCAGTGGCAAATTGGGTGGATTTACACCAAGTATATCTGCCTCCAGTACTAATGTGACATATGCCCTCACCCCGTAAGCATTGGACCCCAATGCCAGAAGAGAACATGCTTCATCCCTTACAAAAAAACTTAAAAACTATTAATACATTTTGTGGCCAAAATCTCTTGCCCCGTCCTGCCATCCATCCGTTTAGTTTTCCCAAGCCCTGGCCTGTGGTACTTGCACCGTCGTGCGTTCAACGCTTGTTCACTGCTAATAGTGCTAATGCTTGCGTTTGCAAAAAAATGTTGGTCGGCCGATCATCCTTGACCTCGGTGATAGTTGCCTATTACAGGGTGTGTATATAGTCCCCTTACTCAGTTCAGAGGGCCGGTATCCCTGTAATATGGCTGGGGGTTGTGGATTCCTGGCCGGTTTCATATTTTCCAGTTGGATGGTTGTGGGAACCGGTAGCCGTTATATGAAAAACAAAAGGTCTCTATGAGTACATCATCCTACACAGGTCAAAACATAATATTAATAACATCTCAAAATAAACAATAATATCCCTTATTAAAATCATAAACATATACCCACTAAAATCCTTATCTATATCAAATCGTCATGAGGGACGGCAGCAGGCGAAAGTATTACTCGGAAACGGAGATCTTCGTGAGGAGGCTGTTGAGGAGGGGTCACCCCGTCATTCCTCGGGTAAGTCTGCGTTTTTTTTTTCTCTGGAACGTATGCCTTTCCTTCCCTCCTATATAGCGGCTGCCAATCGTGTTGGTAGATGTGCCGTGCGAGTGTTGGCCTCCCGAGGTACCGGAGGGGGAGCAGGTTCTGTACCAGGGACCGTTCCAGGGGGATATCGTGGTCCTTACTGCAAAGGTTCGCCCTCGCCGTCCCTTGGTCTATATATACAAGTAGTTTTATAATTAAATTTTTAAATACGCTGTTGAAAAAATAAAAATGTATATGTATATACACAATTGGTCTCACTGACTCTGTTCACCCTGTACAGTGCAAGTTATGTGAGGTTTACATCAGGAAAAGGGATAGTGTTACACACGTTAACGAAAAAATCGTGTCGGCGGCGTGGGTCTGTGACGTTTTGTGCTGATGTGGGCTGTATGATGGCTAGAGGCGTCCATTGGTTCCGGTGGAATAACAGGTAAAGGAGAGCTATTGAGAGTGTTGTGTTCCAAATTATCATCAAGGTTTGGTTTTAAGTGTGCCAATTATAACCATCGATGGGGGGTTGAGCTTCTACCGATTGACGGATACTATCAATGAGGTCGTTGCTGGAAGTGAGGTTGAGGTATGGGATTTGGAGCGTCGAGTTAGTTCTGGTTCAAGCATTCTCCTATTTCATCAAACTTTGTCGGATGGCTGGCTGAGAGAGGATTCAGGACGAATGTTTTTAGAGTCGTCCATGCTGCTGGGAGGGTATTATTTTCAGTTCTCTTTCGTCTTCTTGGCAAGGGAAACGTCTTGGGATCAATATTTTCCCATCTAGTTCTAGGCGGCATTGACAAGGCAAAAAGACTTTCAAAGATCCGGGTGCTGACACGTTTGATTTTATTGGCACCGTGGTACTTCCACAGTCCAGCACCATTCCTTCCTGTGGGTGGGTTAACAGGAATTCGTCCTCGCTGATCTCTGTTATGATCAGTAATGTTGACTGGTGGCACCTCAGTGGACAGTGAGCCGTTAGGTCCTGCACCGTTGCTCCGTGCAGAAGTTTTCTAGCACTAGATGGCCCCTGGTGGATTCCCCCCGCAAATCTGGGTAGGTAGCACAGTTTGTCGTGGTAGGGCTTGCAAAGATGTAGGCCTGTTCCTGTTATTTGGCGAGAGTGTGCTGGATGATCCTGAGCGTTTCTTGAAATAGCCATATATAATACGTCGTGTTCAATAGTGCATGTCTCTCGCCCCCAAGCGAACGGGTGAGTAATGGGTTCAAAAATTTCCCATTTCTGTAATTTTTCCCTAATAGGGACTTTAACGTGCACTACCAATTCCTTGTCGGAGAAACTACATTCTGCTATGGGCAGTTCGTATAGTTTGGCCGTGTCCTGTATTGCCAGCGTATGGTTGCTGATCTCCAACTCCCAAGCCAGTTTCTTCAAATCAAGCTTAAGCGTGGATGGTTTTATGATGCCCATAGGTATATGGTGATGTTTGCAGGCCTGCAAGGTGTCCTGCTTCCGTATGTCTCTGGTAAGTCTAACCAATTTATTTGATAGATCAAAGTTGTTTTTCAGTAATTCTAGGCTAATGTTGATGTTCGTTTTTTCTTCATCCCTGGCTCTGTTACTGAGCTTTTCTAAGCAGGTCTCCAGTTTCTTTATTTTATCTTCCGTCACTCTGAATGCTTCTGCCGTGTTCTCCTGCATTCTCTGCAGATAACCTGATTCTTGTCCCAGAGTTTTTATTGCCCCTCGTAAACTGTTTGTAACAGAGTTCAAACGGTTCCTCAATTGATCAACGTCCATCGTCAAGGAGTCCAATTTTTGCTGGGTAGCAACGCCACAATACCAGTTTAGACCCTCTCCGATAAATGCCAGAGCGCGTCTGTTTGTTTGTCTCATGTGGGTTAGGTTCCAGCCATCCATCAATTCATCGATTTCAATGTTCACTGACCCTGATGTCATCTCGATCTGTCTTTTCGTTTCGCAATACGTCATCCTCGAGTCTGTACAGTGAGACCTTGTGGGCCTGGGGGGAACCTCTTCATACCAGGCTGTTCTGTACGTGATTGGTATTGAACCTTCGTAAGTGATGACATGTGGTAATGGTTTCCATGAGGCTCCAGCAGTAATTTCCACTTTCTGGGCGACTGTTGCTTGTCCTTGCAACCTGTAATAAATACTCTGTTATTGTCTTTCTTTCCTGAGTCTCCCTCTCGTCCGCCCTAATTCCTTCGTTCCCTTTGTGCTACTATTCTTCCTCGCCATCCGTACAGCTGAAATAGTCCTCCTCTTTCCCATTTTGTTCCTTTCCTTCGCTTGTTTCTTCATCAATTAGAGCTGCTTCTAATGGAGCATTCTCCGTCCAAGGGTCGTTATATGGTAGCATTCTACAGACGTGCACTGTATCCAAAGCTTTCTTTCTACACCCATGTCTCCTCACTTCGTAGTTGACCTCCCCCAGCCTCCTTGTTACCTCATATGGACCAAACCATCTTAACAGCAATTTTTCGCTTTGTCCTACTTTCCTTACAGAAACAAAAATCTTCACTGCATCTCCTGCCTGAAACTGCAGATCCCTGTGTTTTTCGTTGAAGCGCACCTTGTCTTTTTCCTGTTTTTTCTGTATGTTCTCTACTGCTACGGCCCTCATTGCCAGAGCTCTCTCCCTTATCTTCAGCGTATCGGTTGACAGCTCGTTGTCCAAGAGTCCTGCCTCTGGTGGTAGAGTGGGCTCTCTTGCGAAAGTGAGCATGAAGGGGCTGAATTTCGTGGTGTCCTGGATGGCAGTGTTGTATGCGAATGTGACAAAGGGGACATAACTACACCAGTCAGTTTGCTCCGTGTTACAATACATTGCCAGCATGTCCGCCATGGTTTTATTCAGTCTTTCTGTCAGACCATTGCAACACGGGTGGTAGGCCGTTGTAAATTGTCTGCGCACCCCCATCAATTGTGTCACTTCTTTCACCAATTCTGACTGGAATACTTTTCCTCTGTCACTCAAGATCGTTCTTGGGGCTCCATGGATCAGGATCACCTTTTCTAATATAAATTGGGGCACTGCCTCGGCTTTTCCATTTGGTAATGCTGTTGTTATTGCATAACGGGATGCATGGTCAGTCATAACTACTATCATTGTCTTGCCCTTGTTGCTATGTCGGAATGGTCCCAACAGATCAATGCCTACTTTGTCGAAGATTGATCCCACGGGAATTGGTTGTAAAAATCCCGGAGTCTTTCTAAATGGTTGACCTTTCCTAGCTTCGCAATCTATGCAGCCCTTCACGTACTTTTCCACATCCTTCGCCATCCCTGTCCAGTAGAACCTATTCCTGATTTTATCCAAGGTTTTACTTAATCCTAAGTGCCCACAGGTCGGTGCAGCATGTAATTCTCACATTATCTCCTCTCTCATGGATTTTGGTACTACCAGCAAGTGTTCCACATCGCCTTGTCCCGTATTGAGTTTGTATAGGCAATCTCCATTTAGTCTAAAAATTTTTGCTCGTCTTCTGATGGCCATAGGTGCGACATCGGGATTAATGATGGTTTCTTTCAGGAGTTTAAGTTCGGGTTCTTTGTCCTGTAGGCTCGCAATTTCCTGGCTTTTCATAGCAAATGTTGGTACCTCATTTTGGTTTTCTATTTCCTCTTGTGAAGTACTGGGTTTCGCGACAGACAATCTGCGTCCATGTGGGTTTTACCAGATTTATACGTAACCTTGTAATCGAACTCCGCGATCTTCAATGCCCACCTTGCCAGTCGTCGGTTGTTATCTTTTATGGAGTCTAGCCAACACAGGGCATGGTGGTCAGAGATCACGGTGACTGGTCGTCCGTAGATTAGGTGTCGAAGGTAGCCCAAGGCCCAAACAATGCTAAGTAGCTCCAGCTCGCTGATGGAGTAGTTTTGCTCGCAGGATGACAAACTCCGGCTGACATAATATGCTATGGGATGGTTTTTTCCGTCTTCACCTTCCTGTAGCAAAATTGCCCCGATTCCGATGGTGGATGCGTCTGTGTGAAGGATTGTCTCTTTTTCCGGGTTGTAGTGATGATGTACCGGTGCTGATATCAGTCTGTGTTTTAGCTCGTTAAATGCACGTTCTTCCTTTTGCCCCCATTCGAACTTCCTTGTTTTCTTTGTCAATTCGTGCAGCGGTCTAGCAATGACGGCAAAGTTCTGAATACATTTTCTGTAGAAATAACATAATCCAAGGAAGCTTTGGACATCTTTAACTTTCCTTGGAGTCGGAAATTCCTTCACACAGGCTATTTTTTCGTCATCCGGTAGAATGCCCTCTTTTCCTACTTTGTAGCCTAGGACTCGTATTAAGTATTCGCACTTGCATGGCTTTAGTGTCAAGTTGGCCTGTCGCAACCGTTCGAAGACTTTCCTTAGTTTCATCATATGTTCTTCTTCGGTTTTAGAGAAAATAATGATATCGTCGAGGTATATCAAGATTTCTTTCCATTTTAGGTCCCAGAACACTTGGTCCGCCAATTCCTGGAATGTAGCGGGAGCGTTGCATAATCCGAAGCTCAGTACATTAAATTCGTAGGTACCATGACCTTGTGCGACGAATGCTGTGTACTGCTTGGATTCTTCCTCAATTGGAACTTGCCAATACCCGGAGAACATGTCCAGAGTGCTGAAATATTTTGCTTCTCCCAAGCAAGTCATGTGACGTTCCCCGAGATTTTCCGGGTTTATTCCCGACGGGGATGAGGGAATTTGTTGATGTTAAAAAAAATGCTCGAGCGCCACCCCCTGGATTTATGTGGTAGAGGGCCCACAGTGCCTATCGGGTAGCTTTTAGACAGTGAAGAAAGTCCAGGTGTTCGTTATTTTCAAAATTCCGCAAACTTCCGCTCTGAAATGGATAACCGAACTTTCTTGAAATAGAAACACGGTGTTAATGAAAATAAATCATTCAGTCTATTTGTCCCACTTATTGTTACAATTGGACTGGTTCCCAACCAGTCAAAAATAAAAAAATAACAAAATCAAATCAACAATAATCTGATCTTTGATCAGCAAAGGAAAAATCAAAAATATCACCTAAGAGATGAATTATAGAAAAAAAAACAGTCTAATCTCTCCCGGCGAAGAATCAAAATTACAGCCAAATAATTTGTAACATAATGGCAGTCTCAAATCGGCAAAAATAGAACGTGAAGCGGCAGTGTGTAACGAATCGATTTTAAAACGACGGATCGGGTTTTCACGGCGAAATAATAAACAGAAAATGACAGCGGGTTTGAAGAACTTAGTTTCTTCCAACGACGTAGAGAAAATGTTTCGGGAAACTAACGCGAACGGGTTATTTCCACGAGGAGGAAAAACGGGTTCTGAGGCATAGAAAAATCGGTTCTTGCTTGCACGATAACTCCAGAAGCTCCTTTATATTTAGTGTGGTTCGTTCGTAACTATCTCAAGAATGTTGTGTAAAAATTATTAAAATCCGGTTTCAAACGCGGTACTGAATTTTCTGTCTAAAATAAAATATCCCACCCGGCAACATCCGTTTCCCCTGAAATTTCATTAGCTAAACAAAATAAAACCCTGTGAATTCTATCGCAACACGGCCGGCTCTCACAGGCTAATTGAAGTCTGTGAGATCAAAAACCGTGCTTTAAATAAAATTCACCTGAACGTAACTTGAAGAGTATTACTTTCAATCTCAGTACATAATTCAAGAACATTCTATGAGCCTTCTCAGAACCAGGCCTGCCCTCACAAGCTCATTTAAGTATGTGAGACCAGAACCTTGTTTCAAGAAGAACTCACTTGAACGCCCCGAAAAAGTCTGAAATTTCCCACCCGGTTGATTATATTAATATTACATTAACGCGGCCTTTTACCTCGAGAGAATTTCGACAAAATCCAAAACGTTTTACGGGTTCAGAACGCCTTACCTCGTGGTAGTTAATACAAAAAATTATTTAAAAGAGAAGTCGGGGTTGGCTCTCGTAGCGGAAAATGACTTGGAAAATTACGGCGTTCGGTCAAAAGGATTCAAAAATTCTGTAACTTCGTTACAGTCAAAATATCATCTATCTGTGGTAGAGGCCAATTTGACTTTCTGGTCACCGAGTTAAGTTCTCTGTAATCCACGCAGAATCTAGTTTTCCCGTCTTTTTTCTTTACGAGTACGACTGGGCTGGCCCAGGGTGAGTGACAAGGTCTGATCACCTCCCCTTCCAACATCTCTTTTATCTGTTCATCGATGACCTGTCGCTCCTTCTGGAACACTCTATATGGCCTACTTTTAATCGGCTTGGCTTCATCCACATCTATGACGTGTTCCGCGAGGTCGGTACGCCCCATGGTCCTTGTAGATTTTGAAAAAACGTCCTGATATTCCTCCAACAACCTAGCTAAGTCCGTTCTTGTGTCCGGGTTTTCAATGTTTTGTAGGTTATGATCTGCTGGTGTAACTTGGTCTTCATCACGGTTTTCCTGTAAGTGACAGTTCCATGACCTATTTGGTTCTACCTCTGTGGTTTCCAACGTAGCCATCGTTGTGCCTTATATTCTAACTGTGTCTGAGGAGGTTGATCTTAGTTCTATGAATAGTTTGTCTTCGTTGGAGAAGATGTGTGACTGTATATGCGTATTCATTTTCCCCAACTGGTCCAAGTTATATGAGCATGCATAGGCTGTTTCCTCCATCATGTCAGCGCTAGGTGAGAGGCCGATTGTCACAGTTTCTCCAGGGCTTATTCTGAAGTCGTCCCCAGCAGTTAATTTAACCCTACTAGGTACGGTGTCTGTTTCTATTGTCATCAGTGCTTCCTTTCGTATCGACATTGGTCGTCTTTTCTTACAGATTATTATGCGAGTCTATCGTCTTATCGTTGCAAGGCACTTGAAAATGTCCTCCAGCGCTGGTTTCTCCTTGCTAGAATTCCTCACATGTAGAGGTTGGTTGGTTTAGGAACATAAGAGGCTCTCAAAATCCGTGATAAAAAATCCAGGACTGTATTTAAAAAAACAAAGTTGATGATGGCTGCTCATAGACGAAACGTCGGTTTTTCAATTTAATAACGCTATCTTGTAAAGGGAAAAAAGTGTCATTGAAGAAGTTCCATTCATTTCAAAATATCTCTTCAAATGTCAGAAAAAAATGAAAACAATTTTGAAAAATTCCGGTTTTTTTTCGGATAATTTCGGACTTAGTCGGAATTTCTTGGCTTTTAAAACGGCATTTTGTTAAGCATCAAAATACGCAACTTTGCCTCCATTTAACCGACCTTGTATCTCTCACGGTTTTCTAGATCCCCATGATAGACATCCTTATCTTGGACACACTGTATATCTTAAAACTGAGTAGAATAAATGAGTTCGACTGAATAACAAAAAAGTTTATAAATAACTCGTACATTTGCATGCGCGTAATTTCAAAGTCCCTGCAATCGATTGATATTTTAGATGCGTCGCGACGCTTTACTCCTGGTAGGCGTCGATTTTTTTTAACTGTGAAAAATAACTACTCGACCCCATACATTGACTACTTTTTACAGAAATCAAATATTCCTATTCGTTTCCGAGATATTGACGTGGGGAGTTTTAAGTGAAAAACCCTGTATAGTTCAGAATAATCTCGCATTGTTTGACAAGAGAAAGTGTTTCAAATTTTTTGCGCATGTGTGTACTCACTATCGGAAATACTTTTATCTTCCAATCTTTTATAAAATTCTGGCTTGGGAGGCAATTCATACACATCTATTTTCGGCCAATCATCCATAAAGTCATATGGGAATATGCCTTTACGAGTAAGCAATTTGAAATGACTGTCGTCTAGATCCTCAAATTCAGATTTCAAATTAGGAAAATCTGAAATATATGATGCAAGTTTATCTAATCTAGAGGCCATAAAACGAAAGCTATCCAAAAATCTGAACTGTATACGATTATCTTTTTTTTTTTTAATAATAATAATTTATTTAGCACTTGGCTAGTTATTACAAAAAAGAAAATACAATATACAGTTTATAACATAAAGCTAGTACGGTTCTGGAAATATTCAAATGTTCTCCTATAAAAGATTCTTAGACTAGGTGACTTTTTTGTTTCTTCAGGCAAGGAATTGAATAAACGCACACCCTCGTAAAATAGTGTCTTCTGTAACGTCTTTGTAACGAATTGAATATTATAGTTCAGTCTTGATCTAATATTATAACTAACAAAATGTTCCCTCTTAACTAAGAATTGGTTTAAGTATATTGGCATTTGCCATGCTCTATTTTATAAATCAACAATAGATTAGCTTGCTGCACTATCTGCCCAATAGGTAGCCAATTCAGTACATCCAGCATAGTTTTTATTGGAGTATATTCACTTGAATTTGTAATAATTCTCATCACTTTATTTTGCTGAATTTGCAACCTATCGATTTCCTCCTGGGTACATGAAATTAACATCGAACAGCAGTACTTGAAGTGCGGTAATATAATAGTGTTACAGACTAACATTTTGGCCCAATACGACAAATTGCTGGAAGCACGTCGGAAAAATCCGATTTTTTTGCCTAATTTCTTACAAACATAATCGATATGCCTCGAAAAATTCAGCTGCGGGTCCAAAATAACTCCCAAATACTTGATTTCTGACACATACTCGATGGGGCAGCTGTTAACATACAATGATAACCCTGATTCCCTAAATTTTCTGCAGATTGCTTTCGAGCCTATCACCAAGCATTTTGTTTTAGTTGCATTCAACTTTAGCTTATTTTGACACAACCAGTTGTATAATAGATCTAGTTCGCCATTCATAACATCAACAACCTCCCCAAAATTTGTTCCAGACACACATACAATAGTGTCATCCGCAAACAAATTCACAAAAGAGCCTCTCAACACAGTATAGAGATCATTTACATAAATAATGAACAATAACGGCCCGAGGACACTTCCCTGGGGAACTCCCACATTACTTGGTAGCCCATTCGATTCATTGTTATCTATTTTAGTCTTTTGGTACCTGTCACACAAATAGTCCTGTATCCATCTCCACACTGCGCCATTTACTCCATACAATTTCAACTTCTTCAACAGGATGTCACGATTGATAGTCTCGAAAGCTCTCTGCAAGTCCACAAAAACACTAAGAGCCACTTTTTCTTGGTTGATGTCATTCCTCCATTTGGCACACACGTACTGCACCGCTGTCTCACAGGAATGGTTGTTACGGAATCCAGATTGTCCCACAAACAATAACTGGTTACTTTCAAAATGGTTTCTCAGCTGCTGGCAGACGACAACCTCAATAATCTTCTCAACAACTGGAAGCAGATTAATAGGTCCAAATTCCGCAGGGATGCTAGGTTTGGACACTTTTGGAATAGGAATCATGATGCTGGTTTTTAATTCACTCGGGATTTTACCAGTCGCAAGAGAAGTGTTGACAAGATATAAAAGGGCATAACCTACTACGCAAAACAAGTCCTTCACCAATTTTATATTCAAGTATTCGTCACTGGTGCCTTTGTTCTTTAGTTCAAAAATGATTTTTTTCAACTCCGAAAAAGTAACTTGTCTAAATTCTGTCAACGGTCTTCCTTGGTAGAACTGGTTGTCTGGAATATCCCATTGTTTCATATCAATGCTATCCGAAATCTGTCTCAGGATATCCGCGTAGAAGTTATTGAAATTTTCCTCTGTAGTTCCATTATAGATACCAAAATCGATGTCTGCGTAGTTTATACTCCGTTTTTTTGTGCCTATCAATTCTTTAAGCGTCGCCCACATCTTTTTACTATCGCCCTTACATCTGTCAATATTTTGGTCGTAGTGTTTGTTCTTTTCATTTCTGATTAATGAGATTACTCTATTTCGCAGCTTTTGGTAATTTTTCCAGTCTTCATTGTTTCCCGTTAATCGAAATCTTTTATACATTCTATCTCTGTCGCACTGAGCTTGTTTTATAGAATTTGTTATCCAGGGGTGACTCCTTATCTTATATTTTTGTTTCGGTGCTATTTTGTCCACTGCCTTTTCGATGATACTTCAAAAATCCGAGAACACTGTATTTATATCTGTTGAGGTATAGTTCCAGCTTGCCCCTGTCAGTTCTTGAATCAGTTCCGCAACTGAACTTCCATTGAAATTTCTTCTGTAGTACACTTTACCTTCATGCAGATTATCTTTGAATTGAAATGTAACGCCAATAATTTCATGATCCGTTATGGCAGGGTAATCTCTTGGAACTTCCTTTGCATTAAAATCATTAGTTATTATGTGGTCGATTAATGTAGATGAAACGTTTGTAATCCTTGTTGCTTTCGTCACAATCTGCTTCACACCTTCGGCTTTTAACATCCTGATCAACTTTCTGGCATCCTTTAACAAGTCGATGTTCACATCACCCAAAATGACACTTCTCTGATTATTAAACGGATCATTGAGTTTTTTTCCTCCAAATAATTTAGAAACTCCTTACAACCTTGGCTTGGGGATCTGTAAATAGCTGCCACCACCAACACCTCTTTCTGTATCTCTACCCTTATCCAAAGTGCCCAATAATTATAATCAACACAAACGCTGGATAACTGGTTAAATTTTAGAGTGTCTTCAACATAAATCACAGTACCGCCCGTATGTCGGCTATTCGAGTAACAAACAGCTAAATTATAGTCGACTATAGATATTTCCTTCTCATCAATATCTTGCGTGATGTGTGTCTCACTAACACAAACAATTTCTGGATTCCTGTCGTAGAACAATTGTTTCATTTCTCCCATATGTGACAGCAGTCCCTGAGCATTCACGTGCAGTATGACCACGCCCACTTTTAAAGCTACAGTAGAACTCGTTAATTGCTATGTATACTGTGTTCGAATTTTCATCTTCTCTTGCGCTCTTTTGAGGCAAACACACTTGCTATCAAAAACGCTATGGTTGTATTCAATATTATGGATTTTTAATACTTCAGATGCATACTTGCAGTTTGTACATTCCTTAACAGTTGACTTGCATTCGTCGCTCTTATGATTACCATTGCACAAAGGACACACAATATTTGATTGTTGACAATGTACAGCTTTGTGCCCATACCTCCAGCATTTGAAGCATCGTAGTACCCCAACATATTCATATACTGGATAGCTTTCCCATTCCATAAACACTCTTCTTTTGTTAAGTAGATTATTGAAAATTTCAGGTGTAACTTCCAACACAACACTATACAATTGTTTGTTTCTGGGGATATATTTCTTAATAATTTTAATATCCTTCTGTGCTACATCCGATAGACAATTTTGCTGTTTCATCCGTTGGATAAACTCTTCCTCATCTTTTACAAATTGTTCCTGAATACCCACAACGACGACCTTCGGATTAGCCATCCTAGGAATTTTGACTGTATAGTCATCAGAGAGTTCAGATTCTACCTTATCTTGCAGTTTTTTTACGGATTCCCTATCGTTACACTCGATTATCACACTACCTTGGCTGACCTGTTTGACTTTTTTTTATCTCAACAGATAAATTCGATGGATTTATTTTATTTACTACGGAATTTTTTGTCGTCGCGCTATCTTGCCCGATCTTTTTCGGCTTGGTAATAAGTGGGGGAAAATTGTTTTTCTTCACAACACTTGACCATTGATTTTCACTGTCCTGCGAATGGGGCCGATTGTCCAGTTTCATAAGCATTGGTGTGGCAGAACAGAACTTTTGTTGTTTGAGGTCCGATATTTCTTCCTTTAAATTTTGATTTTCAGTCAACAGAATGTCTACCTTATCATTCAACTCCTTTATCTTCTCACATAAAAAATGAAGCATGCTACTAGTTTCTTCAATGCTATTTTCAAAATCTTCAGTCCTGAGCCTTTTTCTGTTTAAAGCAGGATATTTCGCTTCACATGTCTTACACCTCCATGTGGCTCTTTTCTTCATATGAAAACCTCTCAATTCGACCCCTTCGCACTTGGCATGAAAATACTTTTTACACAGTGTACATTCCAAAATTGCTTTAACATCATCAAAACCAACGCTACATACGAAGCATGATCCCTCTAATTCTTCTGTATTGCTCACTGGTGTTGATTCATTTCCTTCCATCACTCCGGTGTAAATCTACTTGCTATCAACCAAACGGTTTTTTGTTTCGGTTGCTTATCAGTTATCACGGAAGCAGATAGAATGAATATTTTCGCTGTTTTCTGGTTGATTTTCACAGCTCGGGATACACTAACTACACTCCATCACTACTATACTGTCTACATAAACACGACATGCTGGAATATGTTTCGTGAAGGAGATGTATTTCTCTTTGTTTACTGGAAGAACATCAATTGATCCATCCGCTTCAGCTAAAGCTTTGATTAGCAAATGCCCATCATATGAACTAAGACAATGGAAAAGAACAGGAACAATGTAGCTATCTTGGAAATTTAAATTACATTTTTCATGAGCAGGTCCTCTATATCTACCAGTTAAGTGACAATGATCACGAACCCTTTTATCTTCTACTTGAAATACGTTTTCACACACATGACAACATTTTGCCTTATAAAATGATTCATCTTGTTCAGAAGTAAGCTTCTCCATTGAAAGAGCACATTGGAAGACAGTCATGGCATCTTCAGCAAAGTCAAGAAGTTCTTTAACAAACCATTGAATACAATCTTTCCCTGTATAGGATTTATAAAACGATAATGAGTCATCATAAGAACATTTAACATAATATCCAATGCTAAATGGATTATGAGATTGATATTTTTGAGTTCTTTTCAGTTCATCATCTGAAGTAGGGATCAAAAGACATTCGGAATCGGCATATATAACAAAAGGTGCTTTTGTTTTGAATGAAAAGTTAGTAAACTCAACAAATCTTCTATTTTCCTCAGGGACCCTTGGAACAGAACCATTATTGAGATTTCCACAGTCCTCAAGATGATTTTTGAGTTTATTATCATCAGAAAAGTAATGAAGACAGCGATCACAAATGTATTTAACATGGCCTTTTTTACTGAGCTGCGATGAAACAAGACGGAATAAATTTTTTATCCAAACAAAATGTGTCTTAATTGGAACAACCAAATTATCTTTATCACTATAATAACTGTCTTGGACAATAAGAAGATTAATATGGTACTCAACTTTATTTTTAGTGATATAGGCTGGTATAATCTTAAAGGACTTTCCAGATTTTTCTAGTCTATAGACGTTTACAGAGATATCATTTTGCTTTTCAAATCGAGGAACTTGAGATAATGACATAGGAAACTGAATTCCATTCAAATTCAAAACAGTGTAAGGAGAAGGATATGAAGAAGTCCTTTTGGCAAAATCACAATCAACTGGAAACAATGCAGAGATCACTGCCCAGGCAAAACATAAATCATCGGAATTTTGAATATTCACTCAAGCATGTTTATTTTTTATTTGAGGAGGGAGGTAAATATATGAGCCGGCTCTACTCTGATCAAACTCATTTATATTTAGAGTTAAATTTAGTATTTTGGATAAAGCCCATCCACTATCTCTTTCTTGAAATTCCTCTAGTCCAATGAGCAATGGAGTTTTAATATTTTCATCAAACCATAAATCTAAAACAGAATCCTGATATAATGGAACATTTGAGTATTTGAATATTTATTTTCTGTTAAGGTTTCATTCGCTTTATTCACGATGAATTCTCCACAAAATACTGCGTTAATTTTTACTGCATAGTTGTTTTTCAAAATGTTTCGTATTCTTCTCTTAAATAAAGCCTTACAATTCAATAAATATTCAGTGATATCTTTATGATAAAGATTAATCAAGACACCTGTTCGAACTGTCGATGCAAAAGCTTTACACAAATCTTCCCATTTTACACGGTGATATGCTGTTTCTCTTTTCTTGATTCCACCCTCCTTTTTTGAAGTGATTTGAACTGACATCTTAAGCTTTTAACATTAACCATTGCTGCCTGTAATTGCTGTTTTTCACCTATTGTTCGAGCAGTTTTCAAAGCTTTGTTAATTTTTTTTAGCTACTTGGGCACATTCAACCATACCTTTTTGAAGAAGTTCTTCGGAAGACTTGACCCGAAATATCCCGAGCAGTACAGCAATATGTTTAATTGTATCCACAAT
Organism: Orchestes rusci; assembly: GCA_958502075.1. Classification (NCBI taxonomy): domain Eukaryota; kingdom Metazoa; phylum Arthropoda; class Insecta; order Coleoptera; family Curculionidae; genus Orchestes; species Orchestes rusci. The sequence goes on from OY293310.1 coordinate 5,923,644, forward strand.
AATAGACATGTCGAAGATTTTTTCTAGTATTGAGAAAAATAGAACGTCCTAACACTTCAAGAGACACCTTAATACTAACCAATATTTTTTTATCTATGATGTACTGACGTATTCACTCCCCAACTTTTAAAAAGGCGAAAATCAGCTACTGAGAGGGGACGTTCGATCACTTCAGGAGATAACCTTATACTGATGTGATAGCTGTGAAAATTAGCTAAAGAATCATTGAATCCGGCAGCTGTTCCACTTTCTCGGCTGAAAAAAGAATCAGTTTTTCAAAGTTCAATTAAAATCATAAACTGATTAGGTACCTGGAAAAATATTTCTAAGAAATCTGTCGCTCAGCAAATTCGTTGAATTGCATCAACTTTGTTCTTGTTAATCAGAAGATCCAACTCGACAGCTAGAAAGGTCTGAGGACTTAAGAAAACTGAAAATAGTAAATTGAAAATTACTTTAAAGTTATCACGTGTTGTTCACCCCTACCAACACATCGGTTGACGGCAGACGAGCAAATTTGTTAGTTTCGCCAAAGTTCACCTATACTATAAGTAAAATCTCTCTCAAAAAATTCCTGTTCTACCTACCCCCCCACTTCAGATCAATTTTTTGATCCTTCGCAAAATTAAAATGTAGAAGATATCAGCTATGTTATAATTTCTAATACGTATTTATCAATACATAAGAATTCACCATTCTGTTTAGCATATATTATATCTCTAAAGTATGTAGTTTTATTTGCCGGATGACTAGGTACCGCGATTAAATGATGATATCCGCTCGGTGAAGCATCTAATAAAAGGAAATAGTTTTTAATCAAATCATAAGTATACCTAATCAAGTGAAATTTTGTCGAAAGATTTTAATTATTATTGAATATTTGTATATATCTGAAATTGTTTTGTTTCATCATTTCAAACATCATTCAGCAAAATTTCCAAATAGCTTGCAATCAATAAAGTTTAATTTTCACTAAAAAACTTTTGCGTCCTATTTTTAGTGTTTTTTTTTTCTTCATGTTTGTAACGTATGTTTACAGATTGTATCACAAAGGGGACAATGTTCTTTATCATGGATTTAACAAAAAAAAGTTATTCACCATAGAAAGTACAGACTCAAAAATTTAGAAAAAATATGAAAATAGCTCAAGAGCAAAGTTCATACATATTTTTGACTCATGGAAAAATTTCATTGGAGAAAGTTGCTGAAAATCATATTATTGTTCATAGGAAGTTGATTTGAAAACTATCAATTTATTTCTGAATATTCCAGACTTTGGAAAGATCCCTGCCACGCCCACACATGTCCGATAAGGATTGTTTATAGTAATTTATTTGATGAATACAGATTTCTTCAGATCCTATTGTATTTGCATTTTTTTGTATAATGCTTAAATACCCGCTCCAGTCGCCAAATCTAGAATAATTTGAAAAAGCGCAACTGCAATTGCGATATCAATTATTTGTTTGGACCCTCGTAAAGCGAGTTGTTTTTTGCCGATATCAGAAAATTTCAACTATTTCGTTCGAGCTGTCTTTAATTCCTGAATATGAAAGATTCCGCGTGAAGTGATCTAGCTTATAGTGATAAGTAAATTTTGGTTTTATATACAAACCCTGAACTCAGGCACATTACTAAATTTTAGACAATGCGAATCCTGATAATAGAATACTTTTTAGAATTAATTGGTTTAGTAATATTGTGAAAACAATGTTGAAGAGTATTGACTTACCTGTGCAGCAACTAACACTTTTGAATGAGAACTGATACTACACTGTCTCACCAATTTATAGTCAAAAAACACTAGTTAAGACTCATTAAAATGATAAGAAAAATGCAAGCTATGCGCGAAGTACTAATTACTGATAAGACTGGATGTTCTTGAAAATTACAAATTATAGTTGATAAGAATGTGCAATCTGCGGGTCATGACCTTCGAAGACTGATAAGTCATGAAACCACCACAACAATGAATTCTCTGATGACACTTATCTGCCATACTCAATTTCTTCAATGCTTGAAACATGAACTGTTTTTTGTTTATAGAATGTGATGTCATTCCTTATAGCAAAGATAATCTTGAACACCTTGATTATAAATATTTTCAATGATTTTCATACACAAAATCAAGTTGTGGATATGGAGACAAATTTAATTGTAAAAATCAAACAAAAAGCTGATTCACACTCAAAGGCGGTTCGAAGCAGTTTTTGAAAAGTTTCCTGAAGGACCCATCAGGATATTTTTTCAAACGTGGTTGTGAGAAGGAGCCTGTGATGATAGGAGTCAACGGTTGACGAATGCATGTGACTATAGTCTGAGTAGACCCTGATTGTGTGACTTGGCATTTATCAAGCTTAAAATCTATTAATTGTTAGCAATGATAATGTTGAACACCTTGATTATAATTATGTGTGTTTGTTATGGGGAATGACATTACATTTTATGAACAGTTCATGATTCAAGCCTTGAAGAAATTGAATATTGTGGGTAAGTGTTATCATCATTCAGTTCTAAATTTAGCTCGAATGCGCGGTTTTCTTATCAGTAACAACGAGTCTCAGCCTGCAGTTTTCTTATCACCATTAGACAGGATGTGGGTTTTTTATCACACCAACCACAGCCTTATCAACAGTTCTAAATTCAGCCCAAATGTGGTTTTCTTATCAACAGTAGACAGGATGTGGGTTTCTTATCAGTAACAACGAGTCTCAGCCTGCGGTTTTCTTATCACCAGTAGACAGGATGTGGTTTTCACGTCACACTCCTCTTATCATCAGTTCTAAATTTAGCCTGAATGTGGTTTTCTTATCAATAACTGAGTAAAACACACACTCTTGTTCAACTGTATTTATTTCAAAATAGGAACAAATTTTTCAACATCTTCTAAATAGCCCTCAAAATCTAGACGCTTCATGGTCTGCAGGAAACTATGCAGGTCTGATGTATCCAGGAACAGATCGCAGGCGTCAGCAGCTTCCTCATATTTTTCAGCAATCCTCCTACATTCCTCCTGGCTATGGAATCTCTCAAAACCATAGATAGCCTCGTGTTCAGCATCAAATTGCAAATTTCGGAATCGTTGTGACAAGCTTTCTACAGCGGAAACCAGATTATGTAATCGTCTAGTCCCGATACCGGTGTAAGCTAACCACATCTTGAGTGCTAAATGCGGAATGTCGAACCTTCTTTATAGTTGAACCGAAGTCTGTGAACTGAGTGCTAAATGCGGAATGTCGAACCTTCTTTATAGTGGATCTAACCGAAGTCGGTGAACTGATAAGAAAACCACAGGCTGAGACTCGTTGTTACTGATAAGAAAACCGCAAACAGATGCCAATAATTGAATGTGGTGAGCCGACCGACGTCACGTTGATTGTATAAATAGTCTTGCGGTTTCTAGGTGCCCCATCATTTACGATTGAGTTGTTGTTGGTAGATGTTGAGTACTGCTACTGTTACAAACAATAATTATCACAACAACATGAAATTATTTGAAGAAATTGCATCCTTGAGCAGTTGCATTGTTGCAAAGTACCAAGAGGCATTTCCCCTACTATGTACCGATGAAGATCAAAAGCGCTGGCTGAAGAATATTAATAAAAGCATCCGAGACTTCCAAAGGGCGATGGCTGCACCACTATCCATTGGATTAAGAAAAAGGTTGGTGGCCAATTTGAGCCATTTGAAAAGATTCCGGATGCTTATCAAGTCGAAATTTGAGGCACATGTGGGTGGAGGACACAAGCGCAGTAGTCGAGTCAAGTGGGAGGACCTGAAAACATCGTTTGACTCCCGCATAAGGACTGGGGTAATTATCAACCAAACACATTTGAATCTAGGGGATTTTTTTAGTGATTCATTTTTCCTATTCAAAGTAAGAATCAACAAAATTTTGAAAGAGTTCAGTGCTATAAAAGTGAATGCAACTTTTTGCGGTGAATTCGTTGTTAGCAAAGATAACGTTGAGCACCTCGAATATAAATATTTTCCCACAAAAAATCAAACTTTGGACATGGGAACCAATTTGATTGAGTGGTTTGATAATTTTATCAGTAGGCCAATTTTGCAAAAAATGGAGGATTTTCAAGAACGTGACAGTGGGTGGGCATTAAGAAGAATTATCAGTTTAGAGATTTGTATTAATGAACATAGCTTTGGGGTGGGTGCTTCATCCTACATTCCTCTACCCAATCAAATTTTAAAGAAACAAGCATGTATTAACATTAAAAATGATGATAACGCATGCTTTTATTGGTGTATAGTCGCTGCTTTGTACCCAATCAGAAAAAATTCCGATAGAGTCGAATCATATCCACATTACACCCGCGTCCTTAATACAGAGGGTTTGGATTTTCCAATGACAGTCAACAAAATTCATAAATTCGAAAAATTAAATAATATAAGTGTAAATGTTTATATGTTGGAGATGACTCAAAATGAAAAGAATGAATTCTTTAGCGTTCTACCTTGTAGGTTAACAGGTGAAAAATTGGAAAAACACGTCAACCTACTCATCATTCAAAATAAATATTTTCCAAAAATTAATGATTTTGAACCATTGCCAAATATTGAAAATGAGATTGAAATTTCATATCATTATTGCTTGATAAAAAATCTATCCAGGTTAGTGAGATCACAAATAAGAGAAAAAAATAGACATAAAATATTCATTTGCGATAGATGTTTGAACTATTTCCAGTCTCAGGAACGCTTGAGTGAACATTCAAGTGTGTGTGAAACAAAAAATGACTCAAAAATTTCATTCCCCAAATATGATCATGTTTCCTTCAGAAATCATATTTATAAACAAAAAGCACCATTCATCATATATGGGGATTTCGAATCAATTTTGAAGAAAATTCCTGCTGAGTTAACACATTTAAAAACTGTCAATTTCCAAGAGCATATTCCATTCAGCATTGGATTTTTATTCAAGTGTTCCTATGATGACTCGCTAACCTTTTACAAAAGCTACCGCGGCGAAGATTGTTTAGGTTGGTTTGGAGATCAACTGAAAAATATTGCGAAATTTGTTGAAGATAAGATGTCTAAAATTGTACCCATGTCAGAAGTGTTGGACAAGAGTATGGCCAAAGAGTGTCACATTTGTGAGAAACCTTTTATTCACACAGATCAGATTGTTGTTGACCATGATCATTTCACGGGAGATATTAGAGGTTTTGCCCACTCAAATTGTAATTTAAACTTCAAAAAACAATTCATTGTCCCCATTGTATTCCACAATCTCTCAGGTTACGATTCCCATTTCATCCTGGGTGGAAAAATTCAGTATTCTTCCACTCAATAAAGAAAAATACATTTCCTTCACTCAGTATGATGATGAAACCAGCATAAAATTTAGATATATCGATTCACTACGATTTTTAAATGCATCTTTGAGTTCATTAGCATCCACATTGAAATTGGAGGATTTGATAAATCTAAAGAGAGAATTTTCCTCATGTAATTCAAAACAATTTGAATTATTAACACGTAAGGGGGTTTTTTGTTATGATTATGTTGATAATATGACTAGATTGGAAAAAACAAGTTTACCACCCAAAGAAATGTTCTATTCAAAATTATATGATGAAAATATTAGTGATGAGGAGTATTCACATGCCCAAAAAGTATGGGATGAATGCAATATTCAGAATTTGGGTCAATACAGCGATCAAATCAAATCAAATCAAATCAAAAATCGCTTTATTGTCTGAAATACAAGTATTTGTGACAAAGCAGTCTTAAAATAATAAATACATACAACTATAACAAAATAATAAGGAGACAGACCTACAGCAACAGACGACCAATGGATAATGAAACACGTATAAAATTAACTAGGACACAATAATGCATTTACTGATATTCAGGTATTTATTCAGAAAGAGTCGGCAAAAAACTCACCGACTTCATAGTAAGTTTTATTTTTTAACAAAGCGTTAACACGTTTACGGAAAACAATTATTGTAGGGGACACTCTAATATCTGATGGCAAATGATTATAAATTTTTATGCTTTCATAAATGATGGAGTTTTTTGACAATGAGAGCTTTGGGATGCACAGAGGAACATTATCAGATCTCCTCATGTTATAAGTGGTCTGTCTGTCATGGCTTCGATGTTTCTTATAAATCAGACAAACTGTCTCCAGGATCTGTATTTAAAAACAGATGTTTTGTTGTTGAGTGATGTTTTTGAAAACTTTAGAATCAATGCACATAACATTTATGGTTTGGATCCAGCGTGGTATTTCACTCTACCAGGTTATACTTGGGATTGTATGCTGAAATATACAAAATGCGAGCTGAGGCTGTTGAAAGACATTGATCAAATTATGTTTATTGAAAAGGGCTTGAGAGGAGGAATTTCAATGTGCTCAAATAGGTATGCTGAAGCAAATAATAAATACATGACGGAATATGATGAATCCAAACCATCAAACTACCTACTCTACCTCGATGTGAATAATCTTTATGGGTGGGCAATGATTCAACATCTACCATACGATGGATTCGGGTGGGTTGATCCCATTGATTTACCAAATTTCGATGTTACTTTAATCGAGGATGATGCTCCAGAGGGTTATATTTTGGAGGTGGATTTGGAATACCCTGAAACACTTCACGACTTGCACAGCGATTTTCCATTCTGCCCCGAACAATTTTCAAAACTATTAACAACTCTTCACAACAAAACAAAATATGTTATTCATTACCGCAATTTAAAGCAAGCTGTGAGTAATGGTGTCAAAATTACGCAAATACATAGAATTTTAAAATTCGAGCAAAGTTCTTGGTTAAAGGCATACATCGAACTAAACACTCAACTTCGATCAAAAGCCACTAACGATTTCAGCAAAAATCTCTTCAAGTTAATGAATAATGCTGTATTTGGTAAAACAATGGAAAACATTCGAAAACATCGTATTGTGAAATTGGTTAATAAATGGGAGGGTCGATATGGTGCCAACAATCTGATTTCCAATGCAGCATTTCATAATTTAACAATTTTCGCCGAAGATCTGGTAGCTATAGAAATGAAGAAAACAAATCTCATTTTCAACAAACCACTTTACATTGGTATGTGTATTTTAGACATTTCAAAGATTGTAATGTATGATTTTCATTATAATTTCATGCTAAAAAAATCTTTTTCTAAAAAACCCAAGCTTCTGTATACGGACACGGACAGTTTCATTTACGATATTGAGTGCAATGATGTGTATGATGAGCTCATCAAAAAAGATCTTTCCAAATTCGACACCAGCGATTATCCTCCAGATAACGTTTATCAGATTCCATTAGTAAATAAAAAAGTTTTGGGGTTAATGAAGGATGAAGCAAATGGTAAAATTATGACACATTTTGTGGGGTTGAGGTCGAAAATGTATTCATATAAAATTCAAGGTGTTCAAAAATGTATGAAAAAAGCAAAAGGTGTAAAGTCTTGTATTGTCAAGAACAAAATTACTTTTGATGATTATGTAAAATGTTTAAAAGAAAATGTTGAAAAAATTGTTAACCAATGCACAATCCGCTCAGTAAAGCATTCCGTTTATAGCACTGAACAAACTAAATTAGCCCTAAATGCCCTAGATGATAAACGCTGTTTGATTGATAATAGTCACGACACCCTCCCATGGGGCCACTATAGTTTACAAGATATTGTTGATAGTTGTGGAAATAAAACATTTTTATGATAACATTTTTTTATTCATCATAAGGCGGCGACAGCGGTCACATACAATTAAGCCCTAAGTACTCGGTGGAATTGATTCATTACACTTCAATGAATTTGAACTATATGATGAGGAATTCGGCGGTACAGAAGTATGAATGTCTATGGATTTTTTACAAAAACAAAATACGTGTTTGCAATCTGGACAGCATACTGAGCCGCTAACACCACCGCCGCCGCCGCCGCCATTTCTATAAACATGTCTATGGGAGTCCTGAAATAAGACCAATTATTGTTTGATGGTGAAAACGATTCTGGTGCGGGGGCTGGTTCTACACACATACGATAGCTCTGAATCCTACAAGGTGTTAAATCACTGATAATCTCAATTAAAAAAATTAAATCACACTAACCATGTTTATTCATCCCAACTGTGATCTACCATGTTGGGGTTATCATGTTGGGGTGCCGGCCAGGGTTCCCCCTCGGGCTGATACCGCGGCTCACAAGTCCGCAAATGCGCAGCCATTTTCTCCTTTGTTGGAAAATAATGGTGTGGCCTATTCGGACATGGAGCCATGATGGATGTTGTGCCCGGCATTTGAGAGTATGTGTGTAGAACCGATGTGGCCCCCGCACCAAATGATTAGGATCAAAGGGGCACACATGCAGATCTGAGATTGCCTCAGGATCCTACAAGTTAAATTACTGATAAGCTAAATTAAAAAAATAAATCACACACTTACCATCATTTTGAGCGGCTTTTTTTGTTGTGAGCTCGAGGGGAGGTATTGATTTTTAGATGATGAGGATGTTGAGGAGTTCTAGAATATATTGTGTCAGCTCACTGCACAAAAAAAAAAAAAAAAAACATGTACTCACCATTTCTGCTTGTTGTGAGTAGGTAAGTCTGTGTGTGTGTTGAGTTGAGACAAGACTAATTCACAAATCAATCGGGATCGTCTATTTATATGGTTTTGTGTGCGGAAGCTTGCTGATATAGCAAAACCACAATGAAATTCAATGTGATTACTGGTGATGAGAAATTAAACATTTTTTCATTTTATACGCTTTATTTTATCCAGATCAGTTAACAATCTATTTCGATCATGGTACATGATTTGTTTTAAACAATAGGTTTCTATACAAGGAGATTTTTTATAAAAATTTGAAATAACATCCTCAATGGAAACATGTGTACAACTTTTACTAATCAATTCATGTAAAGTATTTAAAATCGTATGATAATATTTGGGGAAATCCAGCTGCTTCAGTTCCCGAATCCTTATGATCACAAAATGTTTATTAACAATGCAAAGGTCATGTACATTATTTTCAGTTAAATACATTATTTGATCATGTTTTGAAATTGACACTAATTTCGCTCCATTTTCCATCGGGAAACTGCCAATCTGCAAGTCGTTATGCGAGAATGTTGGGTGGAGATGGGGCTCCAGATTCCATCCATCGAGGAGCCAATTAAGATAGTTTATCATTATATTCCACACATCATCTTCAAAAATTAATGTCTGCTGCTCACCAATGGGTATTCTGATTATGGGTTGGAAATTGTGTTGCAAACTTAATTCCACATAAATCTTGATGTCACTAGTGGTACAGGAAAACATCGTGCTCAGTAGAGATTTTGTTTGACCATCACTCACAGCCTTCTCATACCCAGCCAACAATTGTTCAATTTGATCATCACCTGCGGTGTAGCCCCCTTCACACATGTTTAAAGACTGATCATATTTTTCTCATCCAACCCCCAAATATGTTTTAGGCATGCGCAACTTATAATATATTATCAACTCCAATCCAACTATTGTGCGTATTATCAAATCCAAGCCATTTCACATAGACTTTGGTACCCTTTCTGCGCAACACCCTTTCCACCAAATACACATTCTCCTGTTTTGTTTTTTGCAATTCTTGTTCATAAAATGCACCCATTATTGGTTTGTCATACATATCCTCCAAAAGATAGGTTACTGGTGTACCAACCTTAACTTCAACAACTTTCAATAATTCGGTTGTCCATTTGGGTGTATAACCCTTTTCAAAGACATGCTTCGCTTTGCTAATGCGCACTACATCACCAACTTTGAATTTACGTGGATGAGTTGCAACTTTTATATGATTATATACGGTATTTAATAGAACATTTTGAAGGTTTTTATCACCAAACAAATCGCAGGGCCTCATTTTAGTTACACTATGTTTTTGCTCATTATAGTTTTTAACAATATTCGAAATGATATCTATCCACTTATACGTTCCATTCAAACTGAAATATTTGAATAATTTCTCTTTAATCGTTCTTATTGAACGCTCGACTATTGCCGCTTTCTTATCAGTGTATGTGTTATAATGATTAATATTATATTGTTGCATGAGACGTTGAAAATGGCTATTATAGAATTCCTTTCCCTGATCAGTCTGCAGATTTTTAGAATGACGTTTTGATTTTTTTAGAATACGTGCAAAAGTCTTTGTCACCTCATCTCCAGTTTTCGATTTTATTGGTTCAATCCAGATGTATTTTGAAAAGCAGTCAATGATAATGAGGAAATATTTGAATCCTTTGTTATCTTTCTGATAGATATCCATTTGACCTAAATCAGCTTGCCATAAATCATCCAAACCTTTGATGATTGTACGACGTCTGAGAAATTTTCTTCTTATGGGTTTGACAAGTTCTTCAACAAGCTGAGTCTTTGACATGTTTAATTGGATTCTGTTACAGAGTCACCGGTGGCGGCGGCGGTGGCACTTCGAGCACTTGAAACCCTTATGACTTCTATTTTGTTTTTCAACGCATTAATGATATTTATATGCTCCTCTAAAATCTTTTTCTCATCACTCATTTTATTACCCAAATCATCCGAGGCGCTTTTTAGATCCCTGCGAAGCCCCAGATTTACTCTTGAAATGGATTCATCAACATAAATTTTTGTAGCCATATGCTCATCAGCAATGGGGATTTTACGTTCAATAAATTTATTAATAATAATCAATTTTTCAATTAGGGTTATATATTTATGTTGTACATCTTGAAGCAGATCATCAACATATTTTTTATTCACAGCATCAAGACTTTCTGTTGGTTGTTTGAGATTACATATTCTCAAATTTTCCATATTGATATCTCCCTCAGATGTGTAAGCTAATTGTAACCTTGGAGATGGTTGATACGTTTGCACTCCCACCCTACGTCCAAACTTGTCAAGACTCATTTTGCTACTGACTCATACTCATTCAGATTTTACAAGTATAACTTCAATATTTGAAATTCATTTTGCGTAAATAACTTCAATGTTTGAAGTTCACTTCGCATAGATGCAAACTGTTGATCAAAGATTCCGATTCGGTTTTCATACTTTTCCATTAAATCAATAAAATATTTTTCATCCACCTTCAGCATCTCTAATTTCACCAATCTTTTTTCAATTAAATCAAGCAATATATGTAGATTGTTTTCATACTTTTGCATTAAATCAATAACATATTTTTCATCCACCTTCAGCACCTCTAATTTCGTCAATCTTTTTTCAATTAAATCAAGCAATATATGTAGATTGTTTTCATACTTTGAAAATGTAGCATCAACATATTTTTTATTCACCATGAAATCATCTCTTTTTTGAATTTCACGTCGTAATATCTCAGAATCCTCAATAATTTTTTTGATTTGCTTTTTCACTCTGAATTTTTCCGCAGAGTTGATTTTTGAACGACCAAACTTATCCAAGGTCATCTCGCGACTGATTTTATAACCCCAGCTTCCTCAAGTTCTTCAATCAAGGATGATATTTCATTATCATGAGAGGTGTTACCAGCTTGTTTTGATCCAATTAATAATCTCAGTCTATCGACTAACTCATTTACATCATTCCAGTATACATAATCAATTGGATTTGAATTGTAGAGCATTGTGGACAACCCACTTCCTTCTGGGTGAATAATTTGAATTATCGGGCGAATAATTTTCTTATGTTTATAACCCACATTGCCCTTGATTTTTCCCGATGGTTTGAACCCCATTCGATATATATTTGTTATCTCTAAAATTTTTTTATATGCGTCTAAATCAGTCTGAGTGTATTTTTTAGGTTCCTTAAGAAGTATCAATTCATAGAGTCCCTCTGTACCATCAAATTGTTCTTTATTGATTACAATATCACCATTTTTCCAAAAATCAATTGGTGTGATACCAAGCACCCATTTTGATGATGATTCATCATATTTAGGTCCTGTACTACTTTTATCAATATTTCCCGATAAATTATGATAAGCTGATATATACTTTTGTGCGATTTGCGAATAATTTTCATAATTTGAAACTAATTTTTCGGGGGAATGAAAAACATCTAGCATACTTGCATCACTATCATCATCAACCCAATTTTCATCACCATAATCAATAGGTGTTTGGGGGGTATTGAAGAAATTCTTTGGAGATGATTTCAGACGTTTTTTTAAAGGTTTTAGGTGTTTTCGTGAGGTTTTTTTGTGGTGTTTAGGTGTCTCCAGGTGTTTTCGTGAGGTTGTTTTGTGGTGTTTAGGTGTCTCTGAGTTGCTTTCGAGTTGCTCTTGAGGTGTCCTTGAGGTGCTTTCGAGTTGCTCTTGAGTTGTCTCTGAGTTGCTTTCGAGTTGCTCTTGAGGTGTCTCTGAGTTGCTTTCGAGTTGCTCTTGAGTTGTTTCTGAGATGGTTTGAAGGTTTTCTCTACCATCTTTTGCAATTTTCCTCAATGGTGTTGTAATGGGCTTGAAAATTCGCTCGAGCGACTCATCTGTTTCAGACCGACCCAATTTCAAAGCAAGATATTTTTTTCGAATATCTTTTGCTATGTGACATATTTTTTGCTTACGTTCTACATCTGACTGATTCAACAGCTTCATGATTAATGAGGTGTTACAAGTCACCAACCCTTATATACTCATCAAACCCCCTACGATATCTTCCATCGTTTAAATCAAATTCCTTTACCACTACAAGAGCTCCAAATTTATGTCCATTCCAACATTGTGAGCATATCATTTTGAAGTCATCATAAGATATATCAGGTGATACATGCTCATCATAGACATGTCGTAAATTAACATCATCCTGTTTAAACAATACAACCATATTACAATTATCACGTATCAATTGCTTTGGTATTTTTGAGTAGGTCTGACTAAGATATACAACATCAATCTCCTTATGTCGACACATGGAAAAATAGTTTCTGATTTTATTCTGCTTTTCACACGCCACATCATCAAATATGAATACTGAATTTTTGCTCGCCTGCATTGGATCCATAATCATGTCATTGTCACTATATGGAAAGTATGAAACCTCATTCACACCCCCCAAGACATCCTTCAATAATTTATATTTAGGTTGATATAATGATTTTGAATAGACATATACATTTTCAAAACGTAACCCATTCCTGTTAAATAATAATGCGAAAAGACAGTCCCACATCCACTTGGGCCGCAAAAAATGGCACGAACATAATTTGGTAATAAATTACCATGTCTTGAATAATGTGCAACTTTTTCACTCAGATCAAAATTTTCTATTGGGAGCTTAAGTCCTTGTGGTACCACATGCATATTGAGAGTGTATGGAGTATGTGATGTGTTAGGGGTATATATAGGTGGGAGTAGTTTGGAAATGTTAGTGTTATGTTAACCTTTGAACATAAAGGTTGTGGATTAGTCAATTCAATCATCAATAAACTACCAGTTGAACTCCATCTACCGGGATATCAATTTTGTGGTCCTGGAACCAAATTAGCACAACGTTTACAGCGAGGAGATACAGGTGTAAATCCACTTGACGCCGCTTGTAAACAACACGATATTGCATATTCACAAAGTTATTCATTGTCAGATCGACATAAAGCAGATTGGGAATTGGAAAATCGAGCGTGGGAGCGAGTAAAAGATAAAAATTCTAGTTTGGGTGAAAAAACATTTGCTTGGCTAGTGACTACGGGGATGAAGGCTAAAAGGAATCTTGGAATGGGTCATTCATTCAATAAAAAAGTGATTAGACCTGCTTCCATGTCTTTAAAAAATTGTGATGAATCAAATTTGAGGAAAAGTAGCATGATTGCATTACGCGCAGCTCGAAAAGCAGTGAAAAGAGTTGGAGGTCGACGAAAAATAAGAATTCCCCGAATCATCCCCATTGAATCAAAATCTGGTGGAATTATCCCATTAATTCCTCTGTTTGCTGGACTCAGTGCTCTTGGAAGTCTTGCGGGGGGAGCTGCAGCTATAGCTAAAACGGTGGTGGACACGAAAAATGCAAGAAAGCAAATGGATGAGAATAAGCAACATAATCTGTCAATGGAGCTTGGTCGAAAGGGGTCGGGCATTTATTTGAAAAAGAATCCACGTGGATTTGGATTGTTTTTGAAAAAACAAAAAAACTACCAATAAAGCTACCCAACAGAGCCCTATACGACTATGAAATTAAACTGTTTGTAAAAAAATTGAAAATTCCATATTTTCGAGGTGTATTCATGCGAGACACTTTGCCTCAAAAAGTACACATCAATGAGAGTGCTGTTTTGAATTTGGATACAAATAACCATAGTGGTACGCATTGGGTAGCTTACAAGAAGCGTGGATATTTAGTTAACTATTTTGATAGTTTTGGTAATTTGAAACCACCAGTCGAGCTTACAACTTATCTTGGTGATAAGGCGCACATCCTGTACAACCGGGATTGTTATCAAAAATTTAATACATCAAATTGTGGACATTTATGTCTTGAATTTCTCTATAAAAACAAATAAAGTGATGAAAATTTGCCAGTCATGTCTTTAATCTTCACAGTGAAAGGTCGTACATCAACACTATCCACAGACTTTACTCCACCCATTCAACTTGATCCTGATTATCAATACGGGTTGGCTGTCCTAGGATTTCATTCCTACAACACTATTCCCAACATTGATGAGAATACAAAATTTACTTATTTGGATAAGGAGAAAAAGTCTCAATCTATTGTAATACCATCGGGTGCCTACGAAATCGGTGATATCAATACATATCTACAAAACTTTTTATCACAAAAATTTTCATTAAAACCAAATAATAACACTCTCAAGTGTGAAATTTTCCATCCTCATTTTGATATAGTATTTAAAAAGGAGGATTCGCTTGCCAAATTGTTGGGGTTCTCATCCAGAATTCTTCCAGCAGGTATAACACATCAATCAGATTTACCTGTGAATATTGTAAAAGTTCGTACAATTCACATTGATTCTAATATTACCAGTGGAGCATATTACAACGAAAAACCATCGCACACTCTTTACGAATTTCCGATCAGTGTTGACCCAGGGTTTGCAATCGACGAGATTCCCAAAAACTTGATTTATCTACCAATAACAAATCACGAGATAAATAATATCACTCTACAAGTTCAAGATCAGGATTTTAATCTGATAAACTTCCGTGGTGAGGAGATCATCATTAGATTGGAATTGAAAAAAAATGGTGCTAGTTATTGAAGCATATAAAAGGGGTGTTGTTGCATTACCTAGATCAGTCGTTGTGCGACCTCGTTCGAAGCAGGGAAAATTGGGTGGAAAATTATCTCTTGTAAACAAAAACTTTCTCAAATCAATTGGTTATGTTGTCAAAACAAGTATTTGATCTGTATCGAAAGCCAATACATGATGATACGATTAACCACATGGAATGTCGCACTTATCTCCCGTTTATCAAGTCATTCCGGAATAATGATAATATTGAAATTACTATTAATCGCAACGATGCATGGCTTTTGATGAACGAGGCGGCGCTAATAATTAAAGGTTCATTGAAGAAAAAAACTGGTACGGGGGATATTAATCTACTAAATAATGCTGGTGCGTTTTTCTTTGATTCAATCACTTATGAATTGAATGGTATTGAGGTGGAACAAGTGAAAAATCCGGAAATTGTTAGTTTATTTCGTGGATATTTATGTTATGCAAATGAGGATACCAGGCATTTACAAATTGCTGGTTGGACCTATCCAGACAAACCAAAATTA
Source organism: Orchestes rusci (assembly GCA_958502075.1). Taxonomy (NCBI): domain Eukaryota; kingdom Metazoa; phylum Arthropoda; class Insecta; order Coleoptera; family Curculionidae; genus Orchestes; species Orchestes rusci. The sequence continues at coordinate 5,939,374 of OY293310.1, forward strand.
TCTGATGGGCGATTTTATATGCGAATTCCGTTGAGTCATTTTTTTGGGCTTTTTAATGATTATAAAACCGCAATTTGCGGTAAACACACCATTCGTTTGGTAAGATCACGCAATGATTTTAATTGTATGCAGATTAGGGAAAAAGCTGATTCGAAAGAAACAACCACCGCAGAGCTTTCGATAGATGCTATTGAGTTGAAAGTTAAACATATAGTGGCCAATGATGCAATCAAACTCCAATTAATGAAATCCATTCGAAGTGATCAAGCTATTCATATGCCGTTTAGAAAATGGGAGATACATGAGCTACCTGCTTTGCAGACGGATGCAACCAAAGAAGTTTGGAGTATTAAAACAACAACCAGTGTTGATTGTCCGCGATATGCAATCATCGCTTTTCAAATAGATCGTGTTGATAAAGTAGCATCAGCCATAACGCTATTTGATCATCTGAATATATCAGACATTCGATTGTTTCTAAATGGAGATTATTATCCATATGAACGGATAAGCCTCAATTTTGAAAAGGATGATTATTCGGAAGCTCACTACAACTATACAGAATTTTACAAACACTTTGGGGGAGTGGATAACAAGCGACCACTTTTGGATTATACCGAATTCAAAACTCATGCATTATTTGTCATCGACTGTTCTCGACGTGATGAATCCCTAAAAGCATCAACCATAGATGTGAAAGTGGAGATTGAGTCACGTGATGGATTTCCCGCCAGAACAAAAGCCTACTGCATAATCATCCATGATTGTGTTATGGAGTACCTTCCTCTAAGTGAAATTGTGAGAAAATTGAATTAGTATGATGGAGACGCTTGAAGAGCTTGATCGCAAATGGCGAGAGGTGTTCCAGTCAAGGACCAGATTTGTAGTACACCATGAAACATTTAAAAAAATTGTAGCAATTATGATTAAATAAAAACTTTGTGTGGAATTGTTTGCATTATTATTGACAACACCTTCATTTTGCGATAATGCCGATAGTGAGCGACCAAATTTTGGCGAGATTGGGTGGGTGTGCGGCATATCACCAGCTCAAGTTCATTTTGTGGGCTGCTGATAGTGAGTGACCAAATTTTGGTGAGATTATGTGTGTGTTTGTGACTTTTATCAAAAGCTCAAGTTCATTTTGTGGGCTGCTGATGGCGGTGTGCAAAATTTTATTCGAATATGGATTGATATTGGTGAGCTTGGTCTGATTATGTGTCTGCGGTATATTTTTATCTACATCGCCTTACTATTTAAGCGGTGTTTGAGCGCGGAACAAGTAGTATAGTCATCAACATGAGCCAGTCTAGTCGCCACGATACTTCTTCTTCCCTACACCCGCTGATGCGGTAAGTTTAAGTGAAATTGTTCGAATATGATTATTGTTTTTAGACTATCAAATGGATCGCTGCGACTTCAACCCCATTATGAGCCTACCCCACATGATGTTCATCAACATCCACCAGCTCCCCCATCATCACCTCAATATGTACTGATGCGTCCACCCCACGATACTCCCGTACACCTCCCGCCGCCGCCGCCGCTGATACAGTAAGAGATTGTTAATTTATTATCTTAATTTAAAAATTTGTTTATCAAGATTGAAGAAAAAGCCACGGCTTCAAACACCGCCGCCACAGCCACCACCACCACCGCCTCCGCCGCCACAGCCACCAACACCCTTTCCACCAAACACATGGCCAATGGGTGCAACACAGGTGTCGGAGCTGGTAATCACTGCGAAGTTGGTGAGTGGCTTCACACAATCCATGGTGTTGTCGGGGGGAGGTGAACAGATGGATGCTGCTCATGCTATCCGTGTTGAGGGGGTGTATGGAAATACCATATTTTATATGAATTTTTGAATAGACCAAATTAAAACAAACAATGTTTAATTTCACAAGAATTTTATTCACAATAGCACATCGGACGCGTGTCTCTTTATCAGTCAACCACAACCTTGGAATTCACAATAGTACATCGACCGCGTGTCTCTTTATCAGTCAAAGATATCATGGGACACTCTATACCAAATGTATTGAACTCCAATTTACCGGAATTTTGTAGGGAATTTTCAAATTCATTATATTCAAAAAAGCGACCATCTTGAATGAAGTATAACAATCCATTCACATATCGAAAAACTGTGGTGAATAGGGGTGGTATACCATTAAAATGTATTGATGTGTAGCCAAAGGACTCTGGCTGTAGAGTACACTCATCCAAATTTACAAAGGCATTATCGTCATAAAAGAAGATGGTTTTTCCAGAATAGGTATTGACTGCTCCAAGTAACTTTCTACCATCCACAAATGGTTCAAATCTTTTTGTTATATTGATTTGGTCAATTAATCTAAATCTATCCTCGCTAAGTATATATAAATAATCATTTATAACTACAGCTATCTGCCCCGATGGTCTTTTATACACAGCTGTTAGTTTTTCAAACGGTGGCAGGAATTTAAGTAGTAGACGAATCGGTAGAGCTTTTGAGGTGAACATTTTTGATTTCAAACTCATTATCCACAATTTTTCCCTATAAAAAATATATAAATGTTGATTGTGTATAAGATATAACAGTTGACTTGGATCGGCATCACAAATATCATAGATTTGAGAATTTTTTAGATTTGAAGCATTAATTTGAGTTGTTACAGGTAGTTGGTTTATCGGTGGTTGTGGTGGTGGTGGTGGACTTGCTAGAACTTGCTTTCTCACACCATATAAGTTTTGTATGCCTTTGATATCATCTTGATTCAGAGCGGTTTTTCCATACAATGGAAACATAAGTGAACTATTATCCAATGAATGACCTAAACCTAGGACGTGACCAATTTCATGTGCCAAACTTGATAAAAAGTTTAGCTGATTGTCGGGTATTTTTCCATCAAGTCCATAGTACCAATTTTCACTGGAATCCATATGAATTTCACGGCAATGATTGTCTTGTGGTGGGAAAGCGTGTGCCAAAACTTTACCGGAACCATCAAATGGGAAGTCGCAATGACCACTCATACATCTTCGATTATTACTATGATTGAATGATGCAAATGAAACAATTATATCTGGATTTATGGCATTCCTCTCAAATGTCAAATTTGCATGTTCAGACCACATTGCAAATGCTCTCTCAATCACAGGATTTATATCTTGTGCGAGTGTTGTTCGACTGTAGTACCATTTCAAAACGTGTTTATTCCAAGCGTTTTTCAGTATAAATGACTCTGGATAATCACTCATACCACATCTCGGTCTGCTCATAAACTCTAATGTTTCATTATTTTCAGCACCATCAACCGGTAATAAGTAGTTCTCCTGAAATTGCACCAATGCATCTGTTTGTAATGCATTCTCCATAGGTGTATAATATCCATATCTTATCAGATACTCTGTAACATTCACTTCAGCTGTGGTGAAGTAGTGAAAGCACATCAAAATCATTAGATGTTTCATTGTCACCCGCTATCGCTAAACTGATTAAAATTCACAATTCAAACCCCTTTTATACAGTTTTTCTTTATTCAAATAATGTTTTCATACAAATATGACAGGCGAGTTTATATGTACAATATGGATCCTCATCATCGATTCCGGAATCATCTTCAGCCGATGTACTATGACCCCAACATGGTTTGAGAAATTCCTCCAAAAGTTCCTCGGGAAGATTCTTCAAGTATTGTATGTATGATGGATTGAGTTGGTGAAGGGTTGCACGTATTTTTTCAACTTCTTGAGGCAACATACTGATAAAGTTCCCAAGTTGTTTTGAGGGTGAGAAGTGTGATACTGGCTGTGATATAATACAACAGATATGGCACTGTGGTGGGGATGTGAGTGTAGGTGACAATGGAGGTGGTTACATTTTTCCAATCACTATCACCATGCGTTTGACCTTGGAAAAACATCCGTACTTTGTAGTACATCACATCTGTGGGTAATGGAATGCTGAACATTTTCGCATCATAATTCACTTGTGGCTGCATCTTCAACCAATTAGTTGGCCAAGTGTCATTCGTTTTATTAAAACAAATAAACAAATTCAATCACATTAGCAGGTTGATGCACATAAAATATATTATTGAAAAGCGCAGTGAGCAGAATATAATTTGATGCTAATAGGACCATGGTTGATATTGAACTAATACACAAATACATTTTTCAAGCATTTATTACAATTTTTGTGGAATCCAATCATGAAGAATCTTGCAGTTGCGCAGACTACACATATAAAAATTATCATTCAAATGGTTGAAGCAGACTGGAACATCCTTTTGATATGTGGGGGGAAGCTGTAGTCCAAGGTCTTCATCTGCATCAATAATTTCAGGGTGGTGTGCTGATGTGCAATCCCAAAGGATGTTTGTGAGAAGAGTCTTTTGTAGGGGGCCTCGAACATATACTCGGTCAACAAAGCATAAGTGTGTCCAGATGATCTTGGGTAGATCTTCATAATTCACATATCCAGATGTATAGACAATACCATGATTGTTGGTTGCCTTATCCACTCTTCTTCTATCCCCATATGATAATGAATGGAATGGGACATCTGGTTTGAAGAGAAAATGACTAGATTGAAGACCATTTGTGATTGACAGCTCCTTGATTTTGAAATCTTGTGCCAAATTGAAGCCCTGCATGTCTATTGCGATGATTTTCATGGTGGATTGGTTCTGGAAAGAAAATAAAAAAAATGAAATGAGATAATTTTGTGAAAAATGATGATACTAACCTACAACTATTGTAGTCCCTGCAACGTCGACTCATTATCAACTATTTCAAAATCAGATGTCGTTTTATTATTAGATAGCTGCACAACCGACTTAAAAAGTATCGCATATTTATATGGTTCAAAGTGTTCTAGGTTAGCTAGAATTGGTTGAGTGTATCGTTGTGGAAGAAAAACCATATTTTCCTTTAGTTCCACCAAAGGTACATCACCATATTTGGATGGAACTATACGCATCTCCATAATGGGATATTTTACATTTGGTGTTAGTTCCGATATTTTGATTGTTTTTTTAAGAAGAGCTTTGCATGAAAAATTTATTTGTGCAAGATCCATTTTCTAAAAAAATTATAATGGTTAAACACAGCACTAGTTGAATGAGAGTGATGAAGAGTCGACTTACCGATGCAGCAGCTACTAACAAGTGAACTAATTTCAACTAGGTGAATCAATTTATAGTCGAGAAAAAACCACAGGCTGAGACTTGTTACTGATAAGAACACCGCATTTGAGCTAAATTTAGAACTGTTGATAAGAGGAGTGTGACGTGAAAACCACATCCTGTCTACTGGTGATGAGAAAACCGCAGGCTGAGACTCGTTGTTACTGATAAGAAAACCGCATTCGAGCTAAATTAAGAACTGTTGTGGTTGGTTGGAAAACCACATCCTGTCTACTGGTGATAAGAAAACCGCGTGCTGAGACTCGTTGTTACTGATATTCAATATTCAATTTCTTCAAGGCTTGAATCATGAACTTTTTTTGTTCATAAAATGTAATGTCATTCTTTAGCTGTTCCAATCGTCTACAGAATTCTGCAATTTTTTCTGCATCCGTTTTGTCCATCGCCTCGAACACAACTGATCCGCCTGCCCCACTTTGGTGGTGGTGCTCAACATCTCTGGATGAATCATTGGATTTTTATCGCAGATAAATTCACCCATGTCTGATTTTGTAGAGTGGCAGTAACGTTTTACAATCCATCGCAAATTATCATTGATACGAACTGCATTGATGGTTATTTCAATGTGACTTTTAGATGGTATGTGTGAAACACATTCACAGCAACAATAACTATATGACTCACATTCGGAGCAGGCTAAGCCATCAACTTGTAAACTTGGGGCGATAAAACATTTTTTCTCACAACAGAACATCTTGGATGACGAACTATAGTCAACTCCTCCACCGCAACCTACTGAGAACTCACGGAAATATTTCAGAAATACTACTTTGTAAGTTAAAAATATTTCCTTTATATTTTGAAACATATTTGTAATATTGCTGAAACATATATATATGTGAAAATGTCGCATTTTGTAATGTTTCACAGACATTTCTGTGTAATGTTTCATGGACATTTCTGTGTAATGTTTCAGTAGGATTTTCTGGCAATATTTCATCCATATTGCTATTAGTAATTATAGGTCGGATTCTTATGGTTCAGTTATCCTTTGAAAACAGTTTAAATTGATTGAAATTCCAGTAAATTTCGACCAATGAAGAATTTCCGGATTCCGGATAACGAACGCATAAATCCAGACGAAAAAAATAATATGTTTTTGGGAAAAAAAATGAAACATATTGTGAGTAATTTATTAATAAATAAAAAATATAAACAGCATTGAAAAAAAATATACCGGGTGTTTGGTGGAGGGTCAGACTCCCACCAAGTTGGGCGTATTGAAAGGCCCATTACTTATCGGGGACGTTTAGGGCACAGGTCCATTAATAAAATATCGATCTATAACGAGATCCATTTATACGGTCAAGTTTGGCTAACCCTTCGCCAAACACCCAATACCTATAATATAGATAAACATTTGAAGTCATGAAAAAACTCAGTATTCTGAATAAAATACAGAATAAATGATCACTTATGGAAAATGTAAAAAAAAAACATTTCAACTGAACAATAAAATCATGTATACAATATAAAATTATAGAAATGTCTGTGAATTTCCTTCATAAAAACGTTTTGGATACATAGGTACTAGAAAATTTCATGTCTCCATCGTTTTCTGGAAATCAAAATCTATAACAGCAAAATTGGTTGTCCTGACATTTCAAACAATAACTTACTGTTCTCTTGAGCTCCAAGGGTGCACTGACCCAAACCTTTTATAACCTCATTTTCCCTTTCAAAAGCGGATAAACTGTTAGCCTCCAAATGATAGATAATTAGAGATTTTAAATCATGATATAGAAAAGGCTCACCTCTTTATTGTCCATCATGGTATCGCTTTCTACAGTATATATTTGATTTTGAGGCACAATCACAGGGCAATGGCGTCCTTTCCCACAAAAATGTTTTCTTACCAACACTCAAACAACCAGTGACGGAATGACAAATGGCAGAAACAGCAAGCAAAATATTTTTGTGGTTATAGTAGAGGCCCCGATCGATTTACCTGATCCCTCCAGAAAGTATAAAATCAAGTGATACGGATCGACGTTGTTTATATATGTATCACGTGATATCTGTTATATTTGCTGAAGTCTGCTTGGAAAGACACTTTTGACACTTGAGATTCTTGAGACTTGATGCAAGGGCAGCCATAATGCTTTATTTGGATACGAAATAGGAATAGGAAATAGCATGCAACCCCGATCTGCCCGATACTCGATACCATGGAGTTCTTGAGTTATGTGTACTCTTATAGATCAAAAAAATTGAAGAATGTATTGATTTGCTTGCCTTTTGTATAATAATATTCAATGTATTTCCATTTTATTTATATTTGACTTTTATTATAATTTCTCAGAATACATAAAAGAATCAAACATTCCAGAAAGAGTTCTGAAATATTACGCATCAACCTTTTTGAAATATAACTTTAGTAATGTTACTGAAATATCGTTTTTGAAATATTGCAGATGATTTGTGAGGGTAATGTTTCAGACATCTACCTTTTGTAGTGTAACATATATGAAAGGTTTGACACATTTCATAAATATATCTGAACGATCTTGTGTTGTGTGGGACATTGACATTTGTATTTGTGGAAACAAATCTCACATGCCTGACAGAACATTTCTCGGCACTTAGTGGATACACAAGGCTGTTTATAGGAAACATTGTAAGACTTATCACCTGATCTGACTAAAAATTCTCCAAACTCTTTTTCCTCTACACAATTTCCCATTAATTCTGCTTTTTTATGGGCTTTAATAACCGTCCTGGCTTGATAGGTGTTTCTATTGGGTTTTTTAATCGATACTATTCGTTTCCACATTTTGTCATCCACAACTTCTTCTAATACATTTAACAATTTTTCTAATCGAATGTTTCCCACATCTTTTAGTTTTTCCTTCTTGATATATCGATTTAAACTCTCCAATGACATATTTGTATTGATGCCTACTCCAGATCTAAAAACATTGTTTCCAATAAATAAAATAGAAACGTGAACTTTGCGAACCTGTAACAATATGCCCATGACATGATTCGTGGTTCATCGCAAAAATAGTATCTGAAAATTATAAATGTTCAAATGCAATAATTCCTAGTGGGTACTTCCAAAATAAAGCTTACCGCTGCATATTCAATGAATTCATCTTCATTCTCTTCCTTTAACTTTTTAAAATAAGTTTCTCTATAGTTGTTAAAATTCTCAATTGATGTTGCGGTTAATATTTTTCGCATGTCCACTTTCATCTTTTTTCTAGTTTCCTGCCCTTCCAGCTTTCTTTTTCCTATAAGTATATTCTAAATATAGAGTGGTTTGATTAAAAAAAGTATTTGCTCTCACTCCAGCTTTTCATTCAAGTGAAAGCTCAAATTTGGTTGAATTCACCTCAAATATTAAGTATTTGTTCGAATTAATTGCTCCTAGTACTTACTTCAAGAATTATATGTAAAAAATACTTAATTTTAGGGTAGGTATAGCATATTATAATCTTATCCTGAATATTCCAGCTTTTCAAGACATGCCAAGTACAAAGCAATCTTCTTGGTCTATTTCCCGTTGTTTTAACCCAGGCATTATAATATTTCATGTCATCATCAGTCATTAAAAACTCTATCGGTACGCATGCACCTAATTTTTCTTTCAAAGCACCCAAAAAAATCTCTTGAATGACCTGATCTTTTTTATTGGAAATCAGAAAAGCAACTGGAAACCCAGCTTTTGAATCACCCTTGACTAAAACTGTAGTGGGTTCCCATTCCTTGTACCTAGTGAGACCATGTGTCCCATCCATGCAAACTATCCTACCAAATTCCTTAAATTTTCGTTCCATAGTACCATTCATAAAAGCTAAGGCGAAATCGCCAACTTTTAGCAAGGGGTGATATTTCCCTGGAAATACTTAATTATATACTTAATACTTAATAATTTACCAATTGGTTTGAATAAAAATGCAAAATTTTGAACATTCGAATTCCACTCCCTAACTTTCATCGCTGTTGCTACCATATCATTTGAGTGCCTGAGTTTTTCCATATTATTTCTCCTTGCCAAGTTCCATGGATCATGTTTTGTAATGAGATTTAATCTATTTGGTTCGGTACTCCCTCGCATGTTTTTTGCATTTCTAATAATTCTCTCCGTTGGAATTCCTTTCTTTAACTGTCCCAATAAGAAATCTTGATTACTTTTTGACAATCTTTGCGTCCTTACTTCCATCTCATGACCTACGTGTGTTTCGACATACCTCACAGACACGTAATCTAAGAAAAAAATAATTTCTGACAACACTGAAACACGAAATTCTTGAGTAGGTACAGAGTAAAATGTTTTCAAGCGTCTCTGAATATAACAACAATCTAATGTAAAGTAAACAAAACATTTGTAGAAAACCTTTTATGCACAGAAAAGTATTCTTACCCCGTTGTGGTAGGCATTGATTAAAGAATGGTAGGTAGGTACATGTTTTTTTTTTCTATATATTGACACCCCCTTTATCTTTTTTATTTGAGGTTTGAGAAAAGTGTCTCAAAAAAGAGTTTAATGGTTTCGAATAAATTTTTTGAAAAACTTGACTTCGCTTTTACAGGGTACCTCAGAAAGTCTGGGAGTGGTCCAAGTTACCTATTTCAAATTAGAACCCTATTTTCTTATTCGATTTTTATATTCTTCTAATGATTTTAAACATTTTTCATCAAGCATACCTTATACCTAAATTTGACGTATAAAAAGATATTGACCTCGGGATGTTGGCTTTGAATCGTGATTTTTTCAATGTCTAATTTTTTTAAAGCGTTTTTAAAAGATGTAGAAGTCCTACAAAACCGAAATATTGAGAGCATTCAAGAAATAAATGATAATATAGTGCGCATTTTATTATCAATAGCATAAATAAAATGGAACCATAAATTGCGCAGTGTTTAGAAATGAATGGTGGTCATATTGAACAGTTGAATAATGTTGTGTTTGGTATAATTAGATAATATGAGATAGTTTTTTTTTTTTATAAAAGTTGAAGTCATTATGTTCAAATTGCAGCTTTGAGGCCAAAATCTTCTTATACATCAAATTAAGGTATAGGGTAAGCTCAATAAAACATGTTTATGATTATAAGAAGATTATATAAAAATCGAATAAAAAAATAAGGTTCTAATTTGAAATAACAAAGTTGGTCTACGCCCAGACTTTCTGAGCCACCCTGTATATGCGAAATGGAGTTTTTCAAAAAATTGATTCGAAACCATTAAATTTTTATTCAAAGCACTTTTTTCTCAAACGTCAAATAAAAAATATGAAAGGGGTGTCAATATACGTTTAAGAAAAACTCTGTACATATGTAGTTATATCAAGACGACATTTTTAAAGAGTTAACAAAATTGTACAAACCTTCCCCTATGAATGTTGCGATAATTCTTGAGGGGCACGTACCATGAATTTTTATACTACCACCTGTTTTCAATACGTTTCTTGAACATTTGCTGACAAATCCTGAAAAATGTTGTTCACATTTTCCAATGATTGATTTTCCTATTTAAATAGTTACCTTTTGTGTCGCTTCGGCAACAGTTATAATACATCGTTGAAGATGTTTTTGAAATACTACTACTTTCAAATGTATAATTTACATCTCTGGAATCTGCAGCTCTCCAAACGTCAGTAGATAAACAGGGGGGCTTCTGGACCACCGGCCAATCAGCGCTCAAGTGGGCGAGGCATATTTTTGACTTTTCCCTAGATTTCAGGGAATTTTTGATGAATCTGGCAACGTCGCTCGAAGACTGCTCATCTGGCAACGTCGCTCGATCTCGATCTTGACAGTTGACATAACGCTTCGATCTTGACAGCTTTGACAGATGACAGCTTTGACAGATGACAGCTTTGACAGGGGATTTTTTATAGCTTGGTTCCTGGGTTCAAGATGGGGGGATTGGGGGGTGCGGAGGTTAGATTAAGTCTGAAAAAAGATTTTCCGACAGCGAGATTCGAACCCATATCCTTTGGATTTGTACGTGACGGTCTAAACCAATACGCTAACAAGGTGCCTAAAATATAATGTAGATTTGTGGTTCAGTTGCTACCCCGATGATCGCCTGAAAAAAAAAATCCGCGATAGCGAGAATTGAACTCACGTCCTTTGGATTTGTACGTGACAGTCTTAACCAATACGCTAACAAGGTGCCTAAAATAGAATGTAGATTTGTAGTTCAGTTGCGGTGTGTTTTGGTCTTGTCTTAAATTGTGTGTGGTTTCGAGCCCCCCTGCTCGTGGAGATAGTTTGATGGGGGGACGGGGGTACCTATGCCACCTGAGTCATAGGAATTTATATAGATTTTAGATACCGTTTCGGTGTGTTTTGGTCTTGTATTGTGTGTGTGGTTTCGTTGTGGGGAAATTCGAGCCCCCCTGCTAGCAAGTTTGGGATGGGGGGACAGGAATTGCGAATCGCTGTGTATGACGTCATAGTGTTGCCTGTTGAATGATTCCCACTGTGTTTTGTTAGGGGGATTCGAGCCCCCCTGCGCTTCGTGGATAGTTTTGGATGGGGGGACGGGGGTATTCGGGCCCCCCTGCGTCAGGAATTGCGAATCGATGATGCTGTGTATGACGTCATAGGGTTGCCTGTTGAATGATTCCCACTAGACAGGTGTTTGGTGCGTACTATTTGATTCTTTAATCGTTTGCTATAAGAATGATTAGATGGCGTCGATGAGCTGCGTTTTTTTTTTTTTGATGGAACAGTCTACGTTCGGGGACAGCAACAAAAGAATTATCTGGAAAACATTCTGCAGGATTCTACAACAGCGCATACTCCCAAAATCATAAACGTTGAGGACTTTGATGAACATTGGCAACATCCACCTGTGTTTCAAAAAGACGTTCCAACCTGTTTTGGGCATCTACCGAATAATTTTTATATGTGTAGCCTACGTAATTGTATAGTTCTTCATGAATGGATTGAAACTCGTTGTTCAATAAACAGTTGAAAATACTATTTGTGTTTTAGTCAAGTGCACAATGCAAAGAGCATTTTTTCATTTTGGGTGGGAGTGGCTCGTTGGATGGAAGGCTCTGCTGATGAGAAATCCGTTTAGTTTTGAATCAGCTCTCAAACATGAAGGTTTTCGTCGTCGACATTCAGGGTTTTAACATCACTAGTGCAGCAGCAGGTGATCGACAATTTGTTGCGAAGGAAATGTCAATTACGAATGGAAAACAGATGGCCCATTTTGTTTTTGAAGCACCAATACCGTATCATGCGTTATCAGCACAGGATAAAAAAAGTGTTAATTATCCAACTTATAATTTTCATGGACTACTCTATTCATCAGCGGGTTTTGTTGATTATGAAAAGATAGGTGACATCCTGAAACAGCACTTATGGAATTCTAATATGGTTTATGTGCGCGGTCATCAAAAGAAGAACTTTCTGGAAAAAATGCTGTTGGAGTGGAACGATCGACCACAGATTATCAACATAGAGGAGTTTGATGGCAATCAGATTTCGTTAGCAGCACCACCACCACCGAAACTTCAAAAAGACTTACCAACATGTATGAGTCATTTAGATAGTGGTGTTTTTATGTGCAGCTTGAAAAATTGTGCAATAATTTGTGAATGGGTTAAAAAGTGCCTACCTCAGTGATAATTACGCTCAGTATTCAAATGACCATGGGCGAGTTGGGTTCATCTTTCATTTTATTGACGACACTCGTGAACAATGTGTTTTATGTGCAACAAACGCGCAATGCCAAAGAAATATACATTTGCTTCAATAGAACAAATGAAACGTGTCCGGATTCTTGGAGAAAAATGTCACCACCAATAACTGTACTGGATGATATAAAACTAGTTCAGATGCCTCTACCACACAACGGTAGCAGCAATATAATCCCCTATAAATTACGAATTGTATTTTGGAACCGCACCTATGGAGATACTTCCTGGAAAAGTATTTTGGTAGATGACAACATCTCATGCCCCCCTAGCATTGAGTGTGTGCAGAAAGGGTATGACGACAACATTTGTGCAACAACACCCATCGTACCATTGCTTTGTTACCTCTCTGTCATCATAACCTCACTTGCTTTGAGAATACTTTACAAAACTACGAGCGCTCACAGCCGACATGTCTTCGTCGCCACCGACAAGCATCACCAAGACGGATGTTGAAGCCCTGCGAGAGTTGGTTGAACATATTGGCCCAGCAGTAGTCCGGGAGGACCTTTTTAAAACACTCCTCACACCCTCGCTACCTAAGAACATATTGACTGATATTCTTCAACCATGTTGGGATTCGCACAATGGCAACAGTGATGACGACGTGCCCGATGGACCTTACCATTCATTCAAATTGAATTGTAATAATTGTATGCACTCATATATCAATAAAATATAAAAATCCGTTGTTCTGCTTTTATCTGCATGTCGTGCAGAAATAAAAAGTGTTTTAAAATATATATTTTTTTATTATTATATATGATTAACAAACATATTCAGTATAATCTTCGGATGGTTTCACTAAGAGGGCGGTACTCCATGACGCAATCGTGAATAATTAAACAGTATGCTTTGGTTTTAGCAGGAAATCCTGTGCGTCCCTCAATTTCCACCTTCACATCGATTGCTGTTGATTTCAAGGACTCGTCTCGTCGTGAGCAGTCAATGACAAATAGTGTATGATTTTTGAAATCACTATATGCCACGAGAGGGTGTTTTTCATCAACGCCACTGAAACTGGGAAAGAATTCGGTGTAGTTGTGGAACACTTCCATATAGTCGTTTTTTTCAAAATTGAGACTCATCCGCTCGTATGGATAATATTTACCGTTCAGGAAAATTTTGATGTCAGAAATATTCAGGTGATCGAATTTTGTAGCGTCTGCTCTGGAAACATCAGCTCGATTAGTTTGAAAAGCTACAACTGCATATCTTGGGCAATCCATGGTTGAAGTGGTTTTCACACTCCAAATCTCCTTTGTTGAATCCTCGGTGAGCGTAGGTAGCTCATGTATTTCCCATTTTCTAAAGGGAATATGAATAGCGCGATCACTGCGAATCGCTTTCAGCAGTTCAATCTTGATGACATCATTGGGAGTGATGTGTTTCACCTTCAACTCGATACTTTCAATGGAGATTTCAGCAGTAGTGTCATCGTGAGATGTTTGTAGGCAATTGTTATCATTTCGCGATCTCACCAATCGAAATGTATGTTTCCCACAAATAGCCGTCTTGTAGTCATTAAATAGTCCAAAGAAATGACGTAGTGGGATACGCATATGGAAACTGTTGTCGTCGTTTATTTTCAAATTTTTGGGGTAACTCCAACCTGCTATATGGAGATATTTGCTGACATCAGTATCATAACAAAGATATCCTCGCATCAAGCTTACGATACCAGGATTCTTAACATGCTCCATCTCAATTCCATTCAATTCGTAGGTGATTGAGTCAAACAGGAATCCACCTGCATTATTAACCAATTGAACTGTCCCTGTTCCTGCAGCATTTTTCACCAATTTTCCTTTAATGATGAGAGCAGCATCGGACATCTGTAGCCAAACGTCATTCCTGTTGATTGTTATCTCAACATTATCATTGTTCAAAAATGATTTCACAAACGGTAAATATGTTCGCGTTTCAATGTGGTTAATTGAATCGTCATCCTGGGATTTCCTATAGACGTCGAGAAGACGTTTTGATAGCATAGCCAAGCGTTTGTAGAAAGTGCTTATTTGCGCTTGTTAAATGTCCACCCAATTTTCTGCGCGTGAGCTTCTTACTTGTTGAGAATGATCTCAACACTGACTCCGTTTGTGTGGAGGTGTTTGTTTTATAGACTTCAATCACTAGGACCATTTTTTCAGCTCCAATCTGATAATAATCTCCTCACCTCGAAAATCCACAAGTTCAAAATTCTGATCCAAAATTTTCAGCGTAATGTTATTTATTTCATCTGTGGTAACTGGCAGATAAATTAAATTTCTCGGTATTACGTCAATAGCAAATCCAGGATCAACACTGATGGGGAACTCATACAATGTGTGTGATGGTCTGTCGTTGTAATACGCTCCACTGGTTATATTAGTATCAATGTGGACAGTTCGGACTTTCACGATATTCACAGGTAGATCTGATTCGTGCACGATATTGGCTTCCAAAGTACGACTTGAAAACCCCAATAGCTTTGAAAGCGAGTTTTCTTCAGGAAAATGGATGGGAAAATCTCGATGAAAAATTTCGCACTTTAATGTATTGTTGTTGGGTCGTAGGAAGAACACGTCTTCTATACTGGTATTTTTGTTCAAAGATATTTTCAATTTACTTTTCAAATAGTTATCTATATCTGTGATTTCGTAAGCACCTGAGGGTATTTTGATAGATTTTAATCCGTTCAATCCGTTGCGACTATCATAAAAGTAGAATCGGCCACTGTTATCAATGTTCGGAATCGAGTTGTATGAGTGAAATCCAATCAAAGCTAATCCGTATTGATAATTTGGATCCAATCGAATGGGATTACTGAAATCAGTAGAAAGAATAGACTCGCGACCCTTCAACGTGAAAGTCACTGACATGACTGATGATGATTTTACTGTCTCAAGCTGTTTTTATAGAGAAAGTCAATGCATAAATGGCCACAGTTGTTTGAATTGAATTTTTGATATCGTTCTCGATTATAGGTGATTTTAACATTTTCACCCAAATAGTTCACAAGTTCTTTAGGTGGCTTCAAATTACCAAAACTATCAAAGTATAACACGTTAGCAGCACGCTTGATATAAGCTACCCAATGAGTTCCAGTATTTTCGTTTGTATCCAAATTGACTACAGCGCTCTCCATAGATCTGGATCTGTTTGGAAGGGTGTCTCTCATGAATACGCCCCGAAAATATGGTACATTTAATTTTTTCACAAATTTATCCACTTCATAATCATACAATGCTCTATTGGGTAGCTTTACTGATAGTTTTTTGACTGCTGCTGCTTCTTTAAAAATAATCCAAATCCACCGCGCTTATTTTTTTTCAAAAACAGTCCAGATCCGTTTCGTCCAAGCTCTTCCATTGCTTGATTATGTCGGTGATCTTCGTCAAACTTTTTCTTTGCATTTTTTACATCTACTATTGTCTTAGCTATAGCTGAAGCACCCCCAGCAAGCGATCCTAGTGCTCCCAATGCAGAAAAAATCGGTATCAGGGGTAAAATTCCACCCGATCTAGCTTGGATGGGTATGATCCTGGGAATTTTGATTTTTCGACGTCCACCAGCTTTTTTCACTGCTGACCGTGCCGCCCGCAACGCCAACAAACTTCTCTTTCGCACATTATTTTCATCACCAAATTTCTTTAGAGATCTGATAACAGGCTTCACCACATTGTTGTTGAATGTGATGGAACGACGACGACGACAACGAGGTTGCTGCACCCCCATACCCATTTTCTGTTTTGCTTTCATTCCGGTAGTGACGAACCAAGCAGCTGTTTTCTCACCAAAACTGGAATCTTTAGCTTTGACTCGTTCCCAAGCTCGATTTTCCAACTCTAAATCAGCCCTATGTCTGTCGGATAACGAGGAGTTTTTAGAATAGGCTATATCGTGTTCTTTACAGGCAGCGTCAAGTGGGTTGATTCCAGCGTCTCCTCGTTGTAGACGCTTCTCCAATTTTGTACCAGGTCCACAAAACTGATATCCCGGTATATGCACTTCGAATGGTAGTCTATTTATGAGAGAGTTGACTACACCTCGACCGCTATGCTCGAAAGTCAACATGAGACTGATTTCCAAATTTCTGCGAAGACCTTCTTTATCATGTGAATTCCTATAAATAGTACGCGTGATCACCACAAAGGTCAATAATTGTTTCGTTCTCTCACAGTATGCAGGTAGAGACGCAAGGTCTCAGACTCCCTGTGGAAAACTTCGATACAGTTCAAAAAGAGGAGAACAGCAAACACAGTAAATTATTACCAAATTATGTTCGAGTGATTATTTGTGGCCCAAGTGGTTGTGGGAAGACTAACAGTCTTTTGGCACTTTTATTCGGTAGAAATGGCTTGCGATTTGAAAATGTCTACGTGTATTCAAAATCCCTCTTTCAACCCAAATACAAGCTTTTGGAGGACGTTTTAAAGAGTGTCAAGGGTATGGGATTCTATCCATATGGTGACAATGATTTGATTGAAGATCCCACGTCAGCAAGAAAAAATTCAGTTTTCATATTTGATGATGTAGCGTGTGAGAAGCAAGAAAAGATTCGATCCTATTTTTGCATGGGTAGACATAGAGATATTGATGTTGTTTATATATGTCAGACCTACTCAAAAATCCCTAAACAACTGATACGAGATAATTGTAACACAATCCTGTCATCCTGTTTGAATAGTACTCAAACAGGATGACATCAATCTGAAGCATGTATACGATGAACATGTAACACCTGACATGTCCTACGAGACATTCAAAATGATGTGTAGTAAATGTTGGAATGAAAATAAATTCAGTGCACTAGTGGTTGTGAAGGATTTTGACTTGAAGCATGGTCGTTATCGTAGAGGATTTGATGAGTATATAAGGGTTGTAGACTAAAGTCATTTACTCACTCACACTCGCGCGCACAATGAGGGTTCCCAGCGTGGATGATATGAACCGCAAGTCGAAAGTAGCAAGTTTAGCTAGAGATGTTCGAAAAAAATATCTTGCACTCAAACTGAATAGGGCTGAAAAGGATGAGTCACTGAACAGGTTTCTCAAACCAATTACAACTCCTCTTGAACGTCTTGTCAAACAACAACAAGTTCAACAGAAAAAACACCAAATACAACCCACGCCAATGTCCAGAAAACCAGATGATCATGATGACACGTCAGTGCCGGACAACGTAAAAAAGACAAAAAAAGAGGTTCAGTTTCTTCCTCTCCATGAAATTGTAGCCAAGGATGATTCTTTCATTGATGATGATGAAGTTTTTGAAGAAGCGGAGCAACAGGTAGAGGAAGATAAGACGCTGTCACAGGATTACCTTGATCAATATCCTGAAATCGTAAGGGAGTACATAGTAGATCATCATACGGGCTCAGATAAATTAGATCAACGTTATGGACCTAAATATGATGAACTTATATCCAAATGGACGTTGGGCAAGGAGGTCATTAATTTTGAGAAAAATGGTGATCTCAAAATAAATGAGGAACATTTTCCAGGGACGCAAGGACTATACGAACTGCTCTTTTACAGGAACACTAACAACTATACTGACAAAGATCTACCTATGTTTAAAAAAGTTTTACAAAAAACCAATATATATCGAATGGGAAATACAGCAGATGGTCGACTTAAAGGAAATTCAGGATTTAAATATACGAACATTATTCAAAAACTACTAGAGGAGACTCCGCGTAAAAAATCACAATCAGGGTTACCGACAGCAAAAAAGTCTCAGCTACCCTATAGTAGTAGTAGTAATAGTGAGGGTAAAAAAAAAAGAGGAACCGGCATGAATTTTAATACAAATCCCATTGAATATGTTTATTGGGATGATGTGAATGAATTGGTTGATAGGCTTAGGCTACTAGTCGCTTCCAAACAAGCCGGAAATACGTCACACGATAATGAAATCTTATCGCTGATTGAGGAGCTTCGAGAAGCGAAAATTATATATTAAGCATGACTCAGCGTGTGTGTGGCTCATTTACAAGATGAGTCTCGACAAGTTTGGTCGCCGACATCACTTTGTAGCAGCAGCAACTTCAACCTATTCGAGGCCAACACAAACGTTATCTCACACAGCTGACGGTGATATTGATGTTGAAAACGTGAAAATTTGTAACTTGAAATCACCAACCGACGATTTTGATGCAGTTAACAAAAAATACGCTGACGAGGCTCTGACTAATTTCAAATCGACAATTGAATCTGAGATGAGAATTCATGCTGCCGAGAGTGTAAAGGAGCTGAATAAGTTGAAAAAATATATCGAGGTCAGGATAAAATCCGTTTTTGTCAACGACGTGACTACAGTAAAAGCAGTCAAGTGAAGATGACGTCACCTTCCAAAGAAAAAGTTCAACTCATCACCGAGCTGTTCAAGCCAATAAAAAGGAATTTTCCCCGTCGCCGTACAATTATCAAGGGATTGGATGACTTGTGGCAGGTTGATTTGGGGCAAATGGATTTGTATGCGAAAGATAACAGAGGCTACAAATATTTTCTCATCATCATAGACTGTTTTTCAAAATTTGTGTGGACTGAACCATTAAAAAGCAAGTCAGGTGACGAGGTAACCCGAGCGTTTGCGAAAATTCTCAAACAATCACATCGTAGTCCAAAAAATTTGCAATCAGATCAAGGAAAGGAATTCTACAATGGACATTTTCAACGATTGATGCGTCAATATGGCATAAACCACTATAATACCTATACAGATAAAAAAGCGGCCATGGTTGAGCGTTCCATACGAACAATTAAAGAAAAACTATTCAAGTATTTCAGTTTGCATGGGACCTATAAGTGGGTGGATATTTTACAAGATATTGTGAAAAGCTATAATTCACAAAAACATAGTGTGACCAAAATGAAGCCTCATGATGTGAGCAAAAAACATGAAAAGGGTCTGCTCAATACTGTTTACAGTCACATTCAAATATCTACAAATCGTCGAAAATTTCGTATTGGCGATGTGGTACGCATTAGTAAAGCAAAGCACGTATTTGAAAAGGGATATACTCCCAAATGGACAACTGAGCTATTCAAGATTGTTGATGTTAAAATTACTAATCCAGTGACGTATCTGCTTGAAGATATAAATGGTCATCCGATAAAAGGAGCATTCTACGAGCAAGAATTACAAAATACAAAACAAGAGGATGTTTATTTGGTGGAAAAAGTGTTACGTAAAAAAGGGAAAAAAGTATATGTCAAGTGGCTTGGATTTGATAATTCTCACAACAGTTGGATAAGTTCCAACGATATTTTATAGGTGTGAAACATCATTGCGCATGCCCTATCTGTGATAAAGATTTTCTTTCTAATTTCACAATCAGTAATCTTTGAGTCAAGATTTGAAACTGTTCTTGGCATTCTTCACGAATTACTCGAAGATCAGATTGAACAGATCAATATTGTCAAGGTTATTTAATCTCTTTATAGCAGATCTGCATGCATAGAACCCCAATGTTTGAAGGAAATTATGTACTATGAACCCTCGTATGAACTCAATAAAATTATTGATGATTTGAATAAAATTTACGAAAATGAGTATGTTTTTCGATGTTTCGAGGTGCTAATAGATGCATTTTGCAGTGGAATTACAGAAAACAAGGCACCATTGTTTATTGAATCTCGTGTAACTGATGTGGTCATTGTTATATTAATTAATTGCATGGTTTGCAATCTGGTTCGGAACGACAAAGGATGTGTGTTTCTATTAGTTCAGTCTATTCAAAGCCTTGGTCGTTTTAAGAACAAGATCTGTGATCATTGTGTTTGTGAGGAGGTGTGTTAAGAGCGTTATATAAAAGGTAGGTAAATACTTTTTTAAAAAATAATTATTTAATAGAATTTGTTTGTTATCATAGCATGGACCTTTCTACTGTTAATGCGGTGTGCTTGGCTCAAAACGACAAGCCTGTGAAGAAGCTTCAAAACCTTCCGCTTGACATCCCTCAACAAATTGTTGCTGGGAAAAAAACCAATGGCGTATTCGGGGAGTGCTTACTCCTGGAATTGGAAGAGAGCGTTGTCTTTCTCCCAAAACGAGTGACATCAATTTTGGAAAAGAACCTCGAAGATCTTGCTGGAGGGGAGTATGCTCTTGTCTTTCGGGGGTTGAAGGACGTCAGAAAGCCTAATCCGCAGACCCTGTTTGAGCTCGTTAAGCACCCAGCAGACAACAGCAACTAGTTTAAGGTAGTTATATTTTTTTTACCATGTCATACTTGCTGAAAAGCTGCAAATATAATTTTATTTTTGAAGAATTCTCTAAAGTTTGAAATGTGGTCGAACAAAATTAGTCAATTGATTCAACAGCATAACGTCGTAATAAGACATAATCGGGTTAGTGTATCTAAAATTTAAGTTTTTTTAATTTTGATAATTTTTCAATGAACATCATTCATCATTTTCAAAATTATCTTATTTTTGTTTGATTTTTTCTAGAACCTATCCATCATGAAGATCATCGCAATGCAGGGCTTCAATTTGGCACAAGAGTTCAAAGTCAAGGAGCTATCAATCTTTATATGAAAAGATCAATATATTTTTAATTTTTTATGTACCCTATGTTTCTCAAGTACCTGCGATTATGTACTTTGGATAGAATCTGTATTCCTGAAAATATATGATTTTTTGAAGTGTCTTGATGTGTTTAATTTATTCGATTGGATATGCAATGGGAATATATGGTGAGTATGTCTGTTTTTCAATTCATGGGTATATGGTGAGTATGTCTGTTTCTCAACTTTTTGAATCTAAAATTTTTCCAAATATTATAGTGACTATGTTTGTTTTTCAATTTTGAATATATCTAAAATCTCCTCATTCGTTAATAAATTATGCTTTTTTCAAATATTGAATCAATAGTACGCGTCATCAACGATTAGCTCAAAAAACTATGAAGAAATCTACTTCTCCATCGCAGCTCACCAACGCCATCTAATCATTCTAACAGGGTGTTCCATAAAAAAAAAAAAAAAACGCAGCTCATCGACGCCATCTAATCATTCTTATAGCAAACGATTAAAGAATCAAATAGTACGCACCAAACACCTGTCTAGTGGGAATCATTCAACAGGCAACCCTATGACGTCATACACAGCATCACCGATTTGCAATTCCTGACGCAGGGGGGCCCGAATACCCCCATCCCCCCACCCCAAACTATCCACGAAGCGCAGGGGGGCTCGAATCCCCCTAACAAAACACAGTGGGAATCATTCAACAGGCAACACTATGACGTCATACACAGCGATTCGCAATTCCTGTCCCCCCATCCCAAACTTGCTAGCAGGGGGGCTCGAATTTCCCCACAACGAAACCACACACACAATACAAGACCAAAACACACCGAAACGGTATCTAAAATCTATATAAATTCCTATGACTCAGGTGGCATAGGTACCCCCGTCCCCCCATCAAACTATCTCCACGAGCAGGGGGGCTCGAAACCACACACAATTTAAGACAAGACCAAAACACACCGCAACTGAACTACAAATCTACATTCTATTTTAGGCACCTTGTTAGCGTATTGGTTAAGACTGTCACGTACAAATCCAAAGGACGTGAGTTCAATTCTCGCTATCGCGGATTTTTTTTTTCAGGCGATCATCGGGGTAGCAACTGAACCACAAATCTACATTATATTTTAGGCACCTTGTTAGCGTATTGGTTTAGACCGTCACGTACAAATCCAAAGGATATGGGTTCGAATCTCGCTGTCGGAAAATCTTTTTTCAGACTTAATCTAACCTCCGCACCCCCCAATCCCCCCATCTTGAACCCAGGAACCAAGCTATAAAAAATCCCCTGTCAAAGCTGTCATCTGTCAAAGCTGTCAAGATCGAAGCGTTATGTCAACTGTCAAGATCGAGATCGAGCGACGTTGCCAGATGAGCAGTCTTCGAGCGACGTTGCCAGATTCATCAAAAATTCCCTGAAATCTAGGGAAAAGTCAAAAATATGCCTCGCCCACTTGAGCGCTGATTGGCCGGTGGTCCAGAAGCCCCCCTGTTTATCTACTAACGTCAAAATCTGTTTTATTTTTAAAGCTGTACACCTTCTCCTCTACATGTGCCATGTTCATCTTTTAGATGGTCTATGTATTCACTATATGATGCAAAAGCTCCAATGACCTATAAGTAACCATTTCAAACAGATCTATAAAACACTTTAATAAATAAGGCATACATTATTGAAACTATTATTCTTAGAATAAATAATATGTGGGTCTGCCTAATTTGATGACCAAATTTAAATTCCTGCTACCACCCGGAATACTTCGAATAGAAGAATGAAACTTTAAAACTGGACTAAATTAACCTTGCTTCACTTGCTACCATCTTCAAAACCACCACCACCCTTCTTTAAGGGTAGATTACTCTTGTCGTTTTTCACAAAATTAGTGCGCTATTAGAAGTGAGAATTGATCCAAATTGAGTATACTGTATGATAATGATCTGTTTTAGTTGCTGCTATTCTCAAAAATACCATCACCCCTTCCATAAGGGTACACTCGTGTTTTTTACAAAATTAGTGCGACCAATGCTATTAGAAGTAATGAGAAATGATCCAAATTGAGTATACAGTAAAAAACAAGAGTGAACTACCCTTATGAAAGGGGTGGTGGTGTTTTTGAGAATGGTAGCAACTAAAACAGGTCATTATCATACTGTATACTCAATTTGGATCAATTCTCACTCCGAATAGCGATGGTCGCACTAATTTTGTAAAAAACAAGAGTAAACTACCCTTACGGAAGGGGTGGTGGTAGTTTTGAACGTGGTAGCAAGGTTAATTTAGTCCAGTTTTGAAGTTTCACTTTCTATTCAATGTATTCGGGGTGGTAGCAGGAATAATTTTAGTTTGGTCATCAAATTAGACTTTCCCATAATATGTACATACCTTCGCATTTGAACAAATGACACATAGGATATGGCATTTTTTATTGAAATTTAAAACAGGCGGATCTTCTTGATGTATGTTTTTCAGATGTCTAATCAGATTAAAGTTCTTTGAAAAGTCTTTTTACAAAATCTACAAGTAAGGTTGTCGATAGGTTCTTCATTACTAAAAATAAAATCATATCATCAAGAACTTCTGTTCCTAATTACTGTTTGTACTTACTTTTCCATTTTATTTCTCCAGCACTCACCACTTGAAATTTCAACTTCAACTTTCATTAAACACAGAACACAGAATGTAAACAGATAAATTCAAAAATGTCAGTTGAGCTAGAATATTGACATTGACAAACAGACAAGCAGGCTGCCAGGCACAAATAGCAGGCACCAAATTCCCTGGTTTGTATCGATTAACTACGACTTCTCACGATTGCGGCCGGGAGCTGCGAGATATAAATGGTATCCTTGGATGAGGAGGTGTGACAACTGACAAGTGTAGAACAGGGTGGGGAGCTTATTTCGTGTATTTTGTTAACAAACCATGTCTTAACCTAACGAATAATAAAGATAAACAAACAAAAAGGAAAACTTGTAGTGAAGAATCAGTGTGGATGGATCTTATCAAAAAATTAAGATGCATGATGAAAATAGTTTTACGATATAGACTCCGATCAAAAATATGAAATCTTTTTATCCACTCAAGATGCAAAAAGATGCGAAACTAGTAAGCTTTGTATTGATTTAAAATGTTTTATTCCAATTCAATTTCCTTTCCTGCTTAGATTTAGAATTCGCAACACTTCTCATAATCTCTCAAATATCAAAATCAGCAACAATCACGATAATAATCCCAAGCCAAGCTGCAGTGGCTTATCTGGTGGAGCATGCTAGCTTAAATCCAACCGAACAGTTGATAGAGTATAAACTAAATTGTTGATATCAAGATAATTCGTTGAATAAATAAGATCTGTGAATGCGGAATTGCCTTTTGAATTCAATATTAGTGTAGGCAGGCACCAAGCACTACAGTTTCAAAAAACTGTCCTCATACAGTTCGCTTCTTTTGCGGTCACGTGCATCCAAAATTATAACGGTTAAGCTGACTTCAGAATCATAACTTGAAGATAAGGAATCATCATCATCGCCAAAAACTTCAGACAATATAATCCCTAATACTTTAACATTTCCCGGGCGCATCCACCATTTTAATATACACTATTCAGTTATCGTCTCGCGGCTTCCAAAACAGGTTAAGAAAATAGCCGTGTTTTCATGAACGACGGCTGTGTTGAGTTGAATTTTTCTTTAAAAGAAAAAAGTAATGATTTCTTGAAAAAAATTTAGGGAAGGAGAATGGAAATTCGAAAGTTGAACGAAAACTGTATTCTTTTAACAATATAATAGGGAAAGTTGGGATTTTATTTTGGGGGGGCTAATTTACATTTTTACGTTACGTCCCTGAAACAGAGTTAATTCAAACAAACTTGTTCATTGAAATTTACTTTATATAGTCTAGCCAAAGAGTAGTCTTTGGTCTAGCGTTTTTCCGTAAAGCATCGGAAATTGTATTTTGATTTTGTTCAAAATTTCTTAACATAACCGGGCATTTAAGGTGTTCTCCACAATCCCCGTGTTTACGTGAGGATCTAGTTATATTTAAAAAATCTGTAAATCCGTCCCGACTCCAAACGGAACGTTTATTGGAAAAGAGTAAACACGGCCATTTCACTGACGATTGTATTGTCGGCCGGAATGCAATTGCATTTAAGGTGTTATTATGTACAGCGGAGGCCAGAATAAATTAACATTTTGTAATAATCTTCATAGAATCATTTTTTAATTAGTTCTGGAGTGTTTTTCGGTGAAGAGCCCACCTACTTCACCTGACGAGCCGCCACTGGGGGGGGGGGGTCAAGAGCACTGTTTGAATAAAATGGACGGTATAACTTCAATTCAAAATTGCAACAGATAATATAGCCGACTTTTTGATATAACAATAATTTATTTAAATAGTATGGATAAGAAACATTTTTATGTTATATTTTTTAAAAATATGAGAAACTCAAGTACCTACTTAATTAATACCAAGAACACATTTGTAGGGGTCTTATAAAGATTACTCCGTGTCGTCATGGAACAAAAATTTCAGTCGTCTTCGGTCCTGGGAGAATTTATCAAGAAATTGATCAATAAATAAGCTTTTGTTCTCTAAAACAAACTGCTTATGTACGCTTAGCATACATAGACCGGATAAGCGATCTTCTGACATTGTTGATCTCAACCAAGTTTTCACCTTCCTCAGCGTACTAAATGATCTCTCGATCGTTGCAGTGGTTGGAGGTAGTTCCAGAAAGATATTGATTGCTTTTTTGATTGCAGGAAAAAATGTTACTTCAGTCGCGAGAATATCCATAAAATCCGAATTTTCAGAAGTCTGTTTCTCTTCCCAGAGTTCGAACCAAGTCTCCAACTCCTCAGCAAAATTATCAATTTCGTAGATTTTGGCTATTTCTTCCTTTCTAGATAACAATAATTCTTTCATATTATTATCACCTCTGAACTTCATATTCACTGGATGTAGGCCACAAAGTAAAAAAGCATTGGTTGTATCTTCAGAAAATCGATCTGAAATGGACTGAATGATAGAGTCCAAATATGGAATGAAGAGGGAGACTCTATAATAATCTTTGACATTATCAAGACTATAGTTTTGTCTGTGTGTTTGCCTTGACGCAATACGGGGCATCGTTATTTCAAAACCAAATTTTTCGCAGTTCTCGGAACTTTTAGCGAAAATCTCATCAAAATATTTATCTGGGTTATTTCTATTTGCTTCGAAATTGATCAGCAGATCGTCCAAGTGTTTTTTAACCAGGAGCAAGTTTATATTTCTTGACTGTAATAGATTGCAAACAGGCTCCAATTTACTGGAATATTTTGCCATGACAAAAAGGCAAATCACAAATTTTGAAGAAGAAACACAGCTCAGAAGTTGACTGGCCTTATTTCGGGTTTGGAGGTTTACGTCTCGGCTGTATGCCAAAGTATCCAAAGCCGAGGTGATGACATCAAATTGTGCAGCAAATAACCTTATGGATTTGTATTTTGCAGACCAACGTGTTTCGCAAAATAAAGGTAAGTTGGAGACGTATTTGCGTCTGAGTGGACTATCCCGGAAAAAATGTATTATTTCTTTTATCATGGCCACACTATTTTGAATTTCTGGAATTGTGGTCAAATCATTTATCACTAGATTTAGTCTATGAGAGGCACAGTGAAAGGACGTAGCTTTTGGATACTTATCTCTGATGATTTTTTGCACGCCCCGTTCAAATCCTGCCATGGTTGAGCAGCCATCAAAACCTAGTCCGACTAGTTTGGTCATGTTGAGTCCATGTCCATAATCTTGGCCTGCCTTTAATATGGCTGCAGCAATACCTTCTGCATTCATCGATGAGAGAACAGAGAAGCCTATAAATTCTTCTCGCACAATATTATTTTTATCAATACACCTAACTCCGAGTGATAACTGTTCCTGCCCTGCAATATCAGCAGTTTCGTCAGCTAGAGTCGAGAATCCATCACTTGAATTTGCCATTTCAATAATCTTATCAGTAATCAAATTACCACAAATCGAAATTATCTCATTTTGGGTCCGATGAGAAATATATTTTGCATTTCTGCTGCCATATTTAAAATGTTGCGATAGTATCTGGTCCCCACTTTCCACCCGGAAAGTCAAGAGATCTTCAAAGTTGCCTTCTTTTTTTTCACCACGACCACTGCCACTTAATGCTAGATCGTGAGTACCACAAAAGATAATCGTAGATATTATTGGAACCACTTTTCTACGATAAGATTCCACTAACTCTCGATCTGCTGCATTTATTTGGCTGATCACGGGAACATTCTTTCCTTTGATGATCTTCATAAAGTTGGTGGCTTTTACAGTAGATTCACGGTGCCATTCTGATGTAACGTGTGACTTGGCGGAAGCGATGAAATCATTATACTTTGTAAAAGGTTTCAAGATAAAAGATCCAAAAACTCCTCTTCTAAGGGTGGGCCGAAAAGTTACACAGTATTTGCAAAGAGCCCCTGTGAGTTTTGCGGAATAACCAAGCCATTCATTATCTTGAAGCCACTCATGTCTAAAGACCCGTTTACCTTGAATGAATGCACAGAACTTTGTTCATTCAGTATCATACTAGTCGGACTTTTGCTTGGATCAGTGCCAGACTCTACAAATTTAATTCTATTAGAATCAAGAAATTCTTCATTCTGAAATGTACCAGGGGTTTTGTCGCTAGTTTCACATTCAGCACCACCACTAATAGCGATGACTTGGCCAATGATGACTTGGCCAATGATGACTTGGCCAATGTTTTGAATCGGTTCTATGTGAATAGTATCAAAGACATCGTGGATAAAGTACAAGATCTGAATGATGATGCTGAAGTTATCCTGCAAACGGTAGCTTTAAATATCACGAAAATGGAACGATTCGAGCAAATCACCATCCAACAGCTGCTAAACTTGATCAAATCACAGAGGAAAAAAAACAGTACTGATGAAATAGGCCTTGACGTCATCAAGAACCTGTTCCATATCATAGGTTATGCTTTACTAAATATGATAAATTTAACTCTTGAAAAGGGTTTAGTACCTCAGAGCTTCAAAACTTCAACTATAATCCCTGTTCCTTAAGTGTTGAATACAAACAAAGCCGATCAACTAAGACCAATCAATATGTTACCTTTTTGTGAGAAGTTGTTGGAACTAGTAGTTTACAATGAAATAGTTGAATTCATCTCTTTGAATAAAATACTACACAGCTACTAATCTGGGTTCCGTAATTCACATTCATGTGAAACAGCACTTCAGTTAGTTGCATCTGATATGAAAACTATCCTAGATAAACCATGGGTCGGTATCATTTCAGTTTATATAGACTTCAAAAAAACGTTCGAAACTATAGATCGTAAAATATTATTATTGAAATTGAAGAAATATGGATTCGATGGGGTTGTTTATTCTTGGATTCAGCATTACTTCACAGACAGGTATCAGGTAACCAAAGTTAATAACTCAATATCGGACCCAGAATTGAACAATATCGGTGTTCCTCAAGGTAGCGTACTTGGTCCACTTCTCTTTATACTGTATGTCAACGATTTGGAAGAAGTTTTACAGAAATGTAGAATACACTTTTTCGCAGATGACACACTCATTTACTATTACGGTGAAGATTTTGTTGAGGTCACTCAAACAATCAACTGTGAATTGCGGAAACTATCGAAGGTTTTTAAGATGAACGAATTAATAGTGAATGAGAGTAAATCTAAATATATGTTCATTGGTAACCCCGTCTCACGATCCAGATTTTTAAGCCTCAATTTATGTATCAAGATAAATGACGAGCCATTAGAAATTGTAAATGAAATTAAATATCTAGGTTTTATATTGGATCAGGAGCTAAAATTCAACAGCCATATAGACTATATATGTAAAAAGATTGGGAAAAAGATTGGGTTTCTGAGAAGAGTTTCGTTCTATCAATGTCTACGAATCAATCAATTCTATCAATGTCTACGAAACATACAGTTTTCAATACATTGATTCTACCACATTTCCATCACTGCTCATCTCTAATTTATACAGGTTGCTCCAAAGCTAGTTTTGAGTGATTACAAATCATTCAAAATAAAGCTATGAGAGTGATCTTGTGTTGTAATAGGTACACTAGTGTGGCTTTAATGACTGAGTGTTTGGGATGGTTAAAAATTGATGAGTTTCTTTATTTGCAAACCATGATATTCATTTATAAAATCATTAATAACCTCTTGCCGCAATATTTAAATTGTCAATTGATTCCCGTCTCACAAATACATGAAAGGTGTACAAGATCAGCAAGCTTTATGAATTTTTATGTCAAAACTAGCCATAAAACAAGTTCAATGAAAAATTTATTTCATAAGGGACTGGTACAATTCAATCTTATACCTCAGAATATTAAATCTAGTGAAAATATAATAATATTTAGAAAGCTGCTGATTGTACATTTGAAAAATAATCCTACTAAGATAGTGTAGTGGTTACATACATGATGTATTATTTGTTTTCAATCGATCCGACGAACTAATGTTGAAATTAAATACAAAGGTAAACTCACCCACCAATTCTGGGTTCGCTGCTTCAATGATCTTATTGGTATCTAAGGGAAGAAATAGGGGTTGGGGAGGGAATAGGAAGAAAGGGATGATCGGGAATACCTTAAACAGTACGTCTTATGCGTTGGCACTTATATCCGTTATTCCTGGGGTTGCTGCCCGCTTTATCACAATAATTATCGTGGACTGTATTTTTTTTACATTGACGGAAGTCTGCACGCTTAATTTTCAACGCGACCTGCGACGGGATTTTGTAGACTCATGGCTCTCACGCACGAAAATTCTCAAGAAGAGTTCTCTGCGCGGTTGCCAAGCTTTACAACCTTATTCTACGTTTAGACTTTGGCTCAAACATACCCCGCACCCTGAAACATAATTTTCAGTCTACATTGAAATGTTTCGCAAACCAAAGTCCGTTTAACCTTACATGAACATGACATGCTTTAATTCTACCCAAAATAGACAACCTAAAATTACAAAAAAACTAATTCCTACCCGAACTTACAATCTAGATCTTAACTAGCCATCCCAACTTATTGAGATGGTAAAGGGCATATCTTCACCACTGGTCTGGCGAAGATGCTGCCGG
This sequence comes from Orchestes rusci, assembly GCA_958502075.1. Classification (NCBI taxonomy): domain Eukaryota; kingdom Metazoa; phylum Arthropoda; class Insecta; order Coleoptera; family Curculionidae; genus Orchestes; species Orchestes rusci. Next base: position 5,969,886 of record OY293310.1, read on the forward strand.
TACTTGTCCTAACGGTGACATTTCGGATGACCCCATCCTTGCCTGGGTGAACTTTCACAATTCCTGCCAACGGCCAATGAAGTGGAGGTGAATTGTCATTTTTGAGTATGACCACCGTCCCTTCTTCCACATTTTGTGTATTTGTCGTCCACTTTTGGCGTGTCTGAAGATTGGTGAGGTATTCCAAGCGCCATCTTTTCCAGGAATCCTGGACCAACCGGTCAATTAGCTGGAACCTGTCCAGTCGATTCATGGGTACTTCCGAGAGATCCACTGTAGGGAAACCTTTCAGAGGCATCAATGTCAGAAAATGTGCGGGAGTCAAAGCCTCTGGAGCCGTTGCATCGGACGATAGTTGACACAATGGCCTCGAGTTTAGCAGCGCTTCGACTTGAGTCAAGAGAGTTGTAAATTCTTCATAGGTCAACAGCTGCTCTCCCACGATCCTGTGCAAATGATTCTTAACGGATTTTATATTGCTTTCCCAGAGACCACCTTGATGCGGACTATGGGGAGTATTGAACCGCCACTCAACCCCATCCATTAGCAACTCCGACTGCACTTTCTCTTGATATTCCTTTGAGGTTACCAATTCATTTATTTCCTTCAACAAAGTTTTCGCTCCAACGAAATTCGAACCTTGATCGGAGAACATCATCTGGCAGGGGCCCCTTCTTGCAAGAAACCGCTTAAAGGCCTGGATAAAATGGGCAGTTGATAAGGAGCTTACTAATTCCAAATGTATCGCCTTCACACTCATACATATAAACAAACAAACGTAACTTTTATGCACCTGCGCGCCTCTTTTTCTACCAAGTGTTATGTTTATAGGCCCAAAGTAATCTACCCCTGTTCTCAAAAACACTTTAGCTTGAGACACTCTATGCACCGGTAAGTCTGCCATTACTGGAGTTTGATTCAAAGGCTTTAACCTGAAGCACTTGTTACAGCGGTGAACTCTATTCCGAATTAAGTTTCTGCCGCCCAGGATCCAATATTTTTGGCGTAATATAGCTTCCAGAAGATATGCCCCTGTATGAAGGTTCAAAACGTGATTGAAATCTATCAATTTCTCTACCAACTCTCCTTAGATGGCAAAATTATTTGATGTTTTTGACCGAAAGTTAGACATGAGTTACCTAACCGACCTCCAACTCTCAATACCCCTTCATGTAAGAATGGTTTGAGTTTTCTCAGCTTCGGAGAACACTCTTTATTGTCCGACACCACCCGAATTTCCGCACTGAACCGTTTCAACTGGATCAATTTGATCAGAACCAACTCCGCCGCATGCAAATCGCCAACAGAAATAAATATCCGTCTTGGTACAAGTCTCAAAAACTGCAACACTCTTACTGTTATCCGCAAAATCTTCGGATACGAGGAACATCTTTCGACCATTTCCAACAAAGGATGAAGTTCCAACGCGTCCGCCGCCACCAAAATATTCATCCTTGGCCCTTCCGCAAGTTCCTGTGCTGTTCCCTGTTCTGTGATATTTTGAGGCCACTCGTCTTCCGGATACCTCGTCCATTCTGGGCCCGACGTCCACAAGGGATGATCAACCAATTGTTTGGGCGTGAGGCCTCTCGATAAGCAATCTGCTGGATTCTCCTTTCCTGATATATGCAACCATGATGCTCCTGGAATGTTTTCCTTGATCTGAGCTACCCGATTTGCCACAAAAATGTCCTTATTGTATGGGGTCTGCAACCAACACAAAACTGTCGAAGAATCTGAGAAAGCAAAGACTTTCGAGATTACTATCCTACTCTGGTACGTCTCCACAACATGTTTCACCAATCTTGACAAGAGCAGCGCGGCACATAATTCCAATCTTGGAATTGTTACCAACTTGAATGGTGACACTTTAGACTTTGCACAAGTCAAACTAGTATGGATCTCTCCGGACTGCTTCAAAACTCGCGTATAAACTACTGCTCCATAACCGTTTTGACTAGCATCTGCAAACGCTAATATCGAAATTGGTCTACCTTCTTCCGCTCCGATAAATCGCGGAAGCTGAAAATCCAGGACACTGCTCCATTCGGATCTGACATTTTCCCATATGCACCGTACATGTTCCGGAGGGTCTTCATCCCAACCCAACTGCAGATTCCATAACTCCTTGACCAGCAATTTTAAAAATAATATAAAGGGGGCAATCAGACCAATTGGATCATAGCACCGAGCCACCGCAGACAAAATTGATCGTTTTGTACATTTTTTTCCAGGTTTATCCAACTTGAAGGTGAAAGTATCCAGTTCTGGATTCCACTGCATTCCTAAAATTTTGGTATCCGATTTGAAAACCACGTCCTTTGATAGTCTTGAGTTGATTGGGATTTTCCCCAGAACCTCCACTGAATTTGTGGAGAATTTGGTTAGTTCGAAGCCACCAGCTGCAAAAAGTTCCACCGACTGCTGATAAAGTTGCCCAGCAGATTCCACCGAAGAAATACTTGCCACCAGGTCATCCATGTAGAGATCCCTTCCGATATGTTTGGCCGCTATTGGGAAACGTGACTTCTCCCTTTCCGTCAACTCTTGGACCACTTTTAGGGCTAGATAAGGAGAAGATTTTACTCCAAAGGCCACCACCGTGATTTCGTATGTTTCGATTTTGTCCCCAGGATCACTACGCCATAAGAGTCGCTGAAATGGCCAATGCTCCTTCACAATTCCAATTTGTCTGTACATCTGCCGAATATCTGCCGTCAACGCCACCTCAAACAATCTGAAATTCAACAACACAGTGCAAATGTCCGCCTGTAACTTTGGGCCGCTGTACAAGAGGTCGTTCAATGATACGTCCGAATCAGAAGCAGCGCTTGCATCCATAACCACTCGTAAAGGCGTAGACGAACTCTCCGTTTTGATGACCGCATGATGAGCTATGTAATACGCAAGATCATTAGAACAATCATTTTCCACAAGCTGCATATGGCCTTGATCGATAAAGTCTTTCATTGCCTTGTTATACTCAAGCCGTAAATATGGAAAGCGAGCTAATCTTTTTTCCAGCGAAAATAGACGAACTCGCGTACAAGAGCTGCCTGAAATAGTTCCTCGCACTCTGTATACTCCGGATCCGCGAGAGCACGGCTTGGCACTTGCTCCAGTTCCCAAAATTTCTTCAAACAGTCCTCCATATTGTTTTCTTCTTGTTGCGTGAAAAACGTCGAAGAGTGACTGGGAGAGTCCATTGGCACCCGACCCGTAATCACATAACCAAACGCGGTCTCTAGAGCCACCGGAGAACCTCCTTCACCCTGTATTGTTCGTTTACGCATTATACACGAGAAAAGTTCCGCTCCTATTATGCCATCAATGTCACTTGGCTCCGCAAAATTGAAATCCGCCAAAAAAATATCTTGAAAGTCCGCTGAGCACTCTTTGGATTGAACTGAACAACTTGGTAATTTATCGGTTACTTTATCAACAACCGTCGCTGAGATATCGAAAATTTGATCCGTTTCATATCTGGAACCAATCACCAAATTGGTCCTTCCTCTAACCGTTTGGGGATTTTGACCTAGTCCATGAACCGATGAAAATGTCCTGCTGATTTTCAAACCGAGTTTTCTACAACACCGCAATGTCAGTAAGTTCACTTGACTACCGCTATCCAAGATAAACCTTGCTGTCGCACATTGGAGTCCGCTATTTAAAATGTTCACCACTACCGTGGGTAATAAAACCGTGCTAAACCTATAAGTAGCCCTCACTGACGTAGTACAAAGAATTTGCGCTCCAGTATCTCCGTTCGCATCCGTTTGTTCCTCATTTCGACCCGCTCCTCTAAAGTCCGGTTTGCCTAGATGAAGCAGAATGTGATGTTTTTTCGAACACTCCGCGCACGTCCTTTCCGATAAACAATTTCGAACCCCGTGATTCGAAGCTAGACAATTGTAACACCAATGATTATTTTTGACTGCTTCATATCTCTTGGTAGGCGTAAGGGCCTTGAATTTTTCGCACCGTGCCAAATAATGACCTGTCTGTTTACAAAAAACACAACTTTGTTTCTCCCCGCGAACTTGACCCGCAAAAAATTTTTGTTTACTTCCTGAAGGTGGACCGGAACTTGAGAGCTTATTCACATTGAGTATCTTTGATTGTTCTTTCACAAATAATACAAGCTCGTCATACGTGGGGACGTCTTTACCTCGTTTGAACGTATCAAAAGCTTTCACCGTTGCATTGTCCAACTTGTTTCTTGCTTCATAAAACAAAACAAAATCCGCTAAGTCGGGCAACTTCAATTTTTTAAGTGCATTCACGGCCGAATCAAATCTCTCCAAAAATAGATTCAAATTCCTTGATGATTCCATCGTCAACGGTTTGAAATTCATAATCTGATCTAGATAACTATTCGCCAAATATCTCTTATCTTGGAATTTATCTACCAGGGCGCCCCAAAGAATGTCATAATTGTCCCCTGTAGGCGCAATTCCTGAACAAATACTCAGCGCAGCACCGCGAAGTCGTCCGATTAAATAGTGTACTTTATCCGTGTTATTCAATGTCGTATTTTCGTGAATCATACTTTTGAAAAGTTCATAAAATGTTTCCCATTCGCGAACTTCGCCGGAAAATTCAGGTAACTCTATTCTTGGGAGAGTAGGTAAGACTTTATTTGGTAAATTTTGATTTTGACCCCTCGAAACCTGACTCGCATCTTCTTCCGACCTCTTCAATGTAGCTGCCGATGAATGTATGTGACAACACATCTCATTTATCGTGCTTAGAAATTTATAATCCGGTGTAAATTCTTCGTCCACCTCAAAGCTTGCCTCATTTATTTCATCTACTACGCCAACCAAAGATTCCCGCGTTGAATCTACCGAGTGATACAACACTAAAAATTTATCTTTATCTGCTCTAGTCGTAAGCTTTTTAGATAAATCAATTAACTCCTGCAAAATCAAAAATAACGATTCCTTTTTTGCTGTTAGCATTTTGACTTTCCGTTCCGCTTTTGTCCCACCCATAATAATTATTGAGGTATGTTTGGCCAAAATTTAACAAATTTCCGGAAACCGCAAAACCACCACGTTAAAAAAACAACTTCCGAAAGTCCTCCCCAATTAAAAGCCGTTCGATGAATCTACCGAATCCCATACAAGTTCAAAAAAACCTCAAACCGAAAACGTACTATTTCTGAAATATATTCCAATGTTCAGGTATTTAACCAAGAAGCCGGCAACACCGCACCCAGAGAATAAATCCGTCGAGCGGTTGGACGCAAAAACTTTACTGATAAGCCGAGCAACTTTTTTCACCAAACCGATTCTCGCGAACAAAGATGCTATTTTCACCGCTAAACACCAAAATCAAATCCGTCTCGAATAGGACCAAAAAATGTATTATTTGTTTTCAATCGATCCGACGAACTAATGTTGAAATTAAATACAAAGGTAAACTCACCCACCAATTCTGGGTTCGCTGCTTCAATGATCTTATTGGTATCTAAGGGAAGAAATAGGGGTTGGGGAGGGAATAGGAAGAAAGGGATGATCGGGAATACCTTAAACAGTACGTCTTATGCGTTGGCACTTATATCCGTTATTCCTGGGGTTGCTGCCCGCTTTATCACAATAATTATCGTGGACTGTATTTTTTTTACATTGACGGAAGTCTGCACGCTTAATTTTCAACGCGACCTGCGACGGGATTTTGTAGACTCATGGCTCTCACGCACGAAAATTCTCAAGAAGAGTTCTCTGCGCGGTTGCCAAGCTTTACAACCTTATTCTACGTTTAGACTTTGGCTCAAACAGATAGCTACTTAATTATTTCTAGTTAGTGTATTTTATCTCAATCATTTTTTATTAGTACGGTTTCAAGTTAAATAAATGTAAGTACTCATCACCTTGCAATTTATCGGTTAGATATAATTTATTTTGCTGATATAGTTGTTTATATGTATATAATATAAAATTGATATATTTTGTAACTAGTGTAAGTGAGATTGTTAATATTATCTTTTTGATAAATAAAGCTCTATTATTATTATTACTAATACTACTATAACTGACATCATTGGAACATACTTTGGGTTTAAAAAACTTTCTAATATCCATAATCGGTGATCAGAATTATCTGGAAGAAAAGTACATAATATTTCCATTTATCCATGTATATTCACAAAGTCGGACTAATAAAAAAATTATATAACAGTGCATTTGAGCTCGTTGCAAATGAAAACTGTCTTAGCTTAAGTTGTACTAATATGCTTTTCCGGTAGATACACTATCCCGAACACTTCAGTAAAAAGGGAATTTTACGAAATTACCAAACCTCCAGGCAGGCAGTGCAATTATACAAGGTGTCCCATAACTTATCCGCCATAGAGCAGCAGGTGATAATATAAATGAAAATAAGATTTCACCAATAAATGTGGTGCAAATATTAGTCGTTGAAAAGATATAGGGTGACCAAGACTAGAAAATCGATTCGCACGTTTTAGAAAAATGTAGGTAAAACATTTTTTTTTAAATCTTCAATGCCCTCTGTAGGCTAAACGAAGCAATTTTGGATATAGGTAAGTTTGCCTAGATCACCTTATTTTTGGTCAAGGAATTTGTGGTTAAGCGTTGTACAGTCATTTCAGGGACACCCTGTATAAATAATAAAGTAATGACCAATGCCAAATTCCAATTCTCAGGTTCTCAAATTCAACTCACATAAAAATATACAGAAACATAAACATATGACTTAAAGTAAAATTTGAAATGTTTTTGCTGCTACCTTCTACTCAACTCACCGTAGCTATTGGGTACTTTTGTAAGGAAACTGCAAATTACCAACCACCACTTTTTAGCTAAACCGTGGAAATTTTGGTTTCGCACTATACTGTACTGAATGTAATTATTATTACTGAATAACCAATGTTTGCTTCATATTTTCGCTTAATAAAATACTTGAAATACACTCATGCACGCATGTGTCAATACAATAAACAAACCCTCTACCAATCTAAACGTTTTTCGTAAATCACATGGCAGAGCGCGCCAACCGCCAAACCAGTTTTGTCCACTGAACTATAAACACAACTGGAACGCTCGCCGCTGTGTTGAAAATCGATGCCTGATGTTGGAAAAAAGACTGCAAATCGTGGATCGTGGACATCCCTCTGTCAAGAATCAACCTATATTAAATCATTTATTGAATGTAGGAGTTGAATAATTGGTTTTTTTGAATAGCGTGAAAAATAATAATGCGATTTTTGAGAACCCCGTGAATCAAGGGGGGGTCACGCGACCCCCCCTGACCCCCCCTGTGGGTGCCCTTGACTCCCAGAATGGGTAGCATGGTACAAAAAATGAATGCAAAGATTGATATAATAGCGAATTCTATATGATTTTTACATTCAAACGAATCAATAAGTACATTCCAGTTTGTTGGTTCAAAATTTCCATCTACAAAATAAAGTCTTAACTTAAAAGCTAAATATGACAAATTTTCAATTGACTCATCAATTTTTCAGCCAATCAATCCATTAATAACAATTGATTTCTCTCAGTTTGATGGTCAAGAGTCATTATGATCGGTTGATAATGTTGATATGCAAATAGACGTTTCTTGTATATTTAAATCTACTTGTATAAACAAGGTATTGTTAAAAAAGGCGCTCAGAAACAATACTCCTGCTGGAAGTCCTGTTGTCATTGTTAATTTTTATACTAATGGATATATTGTGGCAATATTTATCTACTTCACCCAACAGGTATAATTTTTTAAATTCAGCTACTTTTCAATGTGATTCATCTTTATGTGATTGGATTAAACAAAACCTGTCTTGTTGAAAACCACAACGCAAACCGATCCTGAATTTATACCTGAAATTTTATGATCAGTGAATTAATACTGCCGGCTACACTTGTTCATTTTATTTTCATATAACAACAATTGCTTAGGAGATGTTTTTGTTAATGTTTTGTGTTGTTTTCTTTGTTTTCTTGTTTCGTTGTTTTTGGTGATGTTTGTTCTTGTTTTCTTGTTGTCTTGTTTTCTTGTTTTCTTGTTTTGTTGCTGCTGTAGTTACTGAGACTTGTTATTGATAAGAAAACCACATTCAACCTTAATTTAGAACTGTTGATTAGAGGAGTGTGACGTTGATAAGGCTGTGGTTGGTGTGATAAGAAACCCACATTCTGTTTACTGTTGATAAGAAAACCGCATTCAACCTTAATTTAGAACTGTTGTGGTTTTGTCCATCGTCTCGCACACAACTGATCCGCATGCCCCACTTTGGTGGTGCTCAAGATCTCTGGATGTATCATTGGATTTTTATCGCAGATAAATTTACACATTTTTGATTTTGTAGAGTGGCAGTAACGTTTTACAATCCATCGCAAATCACCATTGATACGAACTGCATTGATGGTTATTTCAATATGACTTTCAGATGGTATGTGTGAAACACATTTGCAGCAACAATAACTCTGACTCACATTCGGAGCAGGCTAAGCCATCAACTTGTAAACTTGGGGTGATAAGACATTTTTTCTCACAACAGAAATGTGACATCTTGAATGACGAACTATAGTCAACTCCTCCACCGCAACCTACTGAGGACCCCCACTTCCCACTCCCCGCTCCCCACTCAAGACTTGAATTGGATCTTATTTTTTCAAAGGTAATGGTTCAGTGACACCCTCACATTTATTTGTCACCGTCTACGACTAACATAATTTCCACAATCAAAATGTTCCTTTTAAATTCTACATATACTGGGGGACTCCCATTCCCATTCCCATCTGCACAGTCATCATCGTAGCGCCACACGTACACAATCACAAAAACAGTACGCATCATGTCGATCACCATCTTCGCAAATATTTCTTAAAGCTCCAATAGAGTACTGGTTAGCGTATAGGACTAATATCCAGAAGGCTCGGGTTCGTAACACAACGGAGGCTAAAAAAAGGTGAGTCAGTACGATATCTACACAATAACAGTACGCGTCATATCTATCACCATCCACGCAAATATTTATTAAAGCTCCAATAGAGTATTGGTTAGCGCATAGGACTTACATCCAGAAGGCTCGGGTTCGAAACCCAACGGAGGCTAAAAAAAGGTGAGTCATAGTACACACATTCACATTCACCCACCTGAGGGACTTCTGCAGATGGCGACTTTCAATCAGATGGGGACTTCCAATCAAATGGGGACCTCCAATCAGGTGGGGACTTCCAATCAGGTGGTCTACCTGGAGAACGTTGTGACGCAACCACCTATGCGATGACCTTCAACGGGCCTAAAAAGGGTAGGATGGACCTGCGATTTCCTTATGGAGATTTACATGTAAAAATGGTCGAAATTGCCGTTGAACCGGCCTTGCTTATCTACTGGTATTTATAAGATATTATGTTTAACAACTCTTATTTGAGACATTTCAGGTTACACTTTACTAATTGTAATGTGCAAGAATATAATTTTTCTCAAAATATGCAAAAATTTACGAATTTGCATGAAATATGAACTCAAATCCAATTCCTCATTATCGTTGATTGAGAAGAAGAAAGATACGCAAACCCTGTGTTGAAAATTCGTGACACCTTTCCGACGCGCGAATACATTGAAACAGCTTTAACGAACATATTTTTAACGTACTCCTTACCTAGCAGTCGGACATATTTCCGGTCACGTTTTTGCCAATCAACTTGCGTATCTTTCTTGTTCTCAATCAACGATATTATACAGGGTGTCCCGAAATTAGGTTGAAATATTTAAAGAGTATATACTACACTGGAAAAAAAAGTTTATACTATAAACATGTTTGCGAAAACGCTTTGCTCTCAAGATACAGGGTTTCAAAGTTTAATTTCTATTTTAACTTTATTCAAATAAATCTCATGAGAATTCTGATAATTCAACAAACATCTTTATCCAGGGTAGTTTTGATATAAGAAATTCAAATTTGATATTATATTGTATGTGGCGCCATCTACAGGTATTTTTACTGTTCAAAATAGTCTGAACTTTTTTGCCGAACCCTGTATCCTTGTTTTCAGTAAAAAAAATAATATAACATTATTTGCAGATAGAAATGATACATACTCTTGTTGGAAGTTGCTAGGAGCAATCGTTTTCGAGATATTTACACTTAAATTAATCTATGCAATGTGGTTTTCAGTGGTAAATTTCGGAAATAAACATAGGTGGCTCTAAAAACGGCATTATCATGGTAATTTTGACATTTATTCCAAATTCCAATGTTGAATCATTGTGGATAAAAAAAAGAAAAATAAATAATTGAAAAAAAAAGAAAAAAAAGTCTAGTATTATATGCATATTTTGTTTAGTAAGAAACATTGAAACAATTGTCAAAATAACCATGCTAACGACGTTTTCAACGCCTTTTCTGTTTGAAAATTTGTCATTGAAAACACATTGCATGGATTAATTTAAGTGCAAATATCTGGTTCCAACAAGAGTATCAGTTTCATGTAAAAGTAATGTTATAATCATTTTTTACTCAAATTAAAAATACAGGATTCGGCAAAAAGTTATGACTGTTTGAAACAGTAAAAATACTTGTAGATGGCACAACATACAAGATAGAGTCATGATGATATCAAATTTGTATTTCTCATGTCAAAAATACCCTGGATACCGATTTTTGTTGAATTATCAGAATTATTATGGGATTTATTCAAATAAAACAAAAATAGAGATTAAAATTTGACATCATTTATCTCGAAAACAAAGCGTTTTCGCAAAAATGTAGTTTATATAGCAAACCTATAATATTTTTTAGTGTAGAATATACTGTTCAAATATTCCAACATAATTACGGGAGACCCTGTACATCGCCCTGGTATTGATAACAAAGCTTTAATTCGCATAATTTCACTTCTTATAAAAAGTGCATGGTTTTGTGAAAAAAACAAGATAATCCATTTTCTTGGAATCTAGGCAGAAACTATGTTCTTACACTTGATTTTTAGTATTATCTATTTTAGATATTTACTACGCATTGGCTATATTTTGGGTATTTAGAATGATATAGAAAAAAATAAATGATTTATCTGTTGAATTTTAGTGGAATATCTGGGAGATAATTGAAACATATGCGATTCGATGATTTGTGCGCTAACGACTGACTTTATTCATGACAATATTGACAATGACATAATGTGGCGACATTGCCAACAAGAACAAAATACACTACTCACATAATGGAGTTACTTGATTAATATATGTTGAGTTACAGAATATCAACACTCCCACTTAACTTAACAATATTAATCATTTCCCAAACAAACCAAGCCCAATCGCTCCCTAAACTTAGCATGTTTCACAGAACATAATGCCTTTGTTAATACATCTGCTACCATTTCTTCTGAAGGTGAGTATTCTAGTTTCATATGACCATCTGCAATAACTTCCCTAACAAAATGATAGCGCACATCCATGTGTTTGGACCGCTTATGACATATGGGGTTCACTGCCAACTTCTGGGCGCTCTGATTATCATTATACACAATAATACATAAATCTTGATCAAAAATCTCAAACAATAATTTCCTAAAGAATAGTGCTTCTTTAGAAGCCTCCGTAATACCCATGTATTCAGCCTCGGTACTACTTAGCGCCACAGTTTTCTGTTTATTACATTCCCATGAGATAGCACCCCCTGACAACTTGAAAATGAAACCTGTATATGACCTTCTGTCTATCTCATTACTGGCAAAATCTGCATCAACGAAACCCACTAAAACATTGTTATCCTTCTCAAATTTTAAACAAAACTCCTTTGTCCCCTGTAAATATCTGAGAATTCTTTTTGCACATTTCCAATGTTGCTCAGTATAGCAATTATTGAACTGACTCAGGAAATTTACCGCAAAGGTAATGTCAGGCCGCGTTAGCACAGATATGTACATGAGACACCCCAACAGTTGCTGGTAAGGAAATTCCTTTTCACAACTACTAAAATTTGTAACCTCAAAACAAAAATTCTTTTCAATGGGTGTATTTACAGCCTTGCACTCCTTCATACTAAACCTTTCTAGAACCTGGTCAATATACTGCTCTTGGTCTATTAAAATTTCAGTTTTTGATTCATTCATTCTAACTCTCATGCCTAAACATTGTTTAATCTGGCCCAAATCTTTTATCTTAAACTTTTCTGATAAATGCCTTTTAACAAAGTCTATTTCTGGTACAGAGTTAGAAAATACAAAGAAATCATCCACGTATATGGCAATAATGCTCAAAAAACTGTTTGAGCGCTTTACAAACAAACATGGTTCATACTGACATTTTTTATAATCTAAACCTGTCAAAACAATTTCAACTTCTTTGTACCACACTCGAGCAGATTGTTTTAAACCATAGATGGCTCGGTTTAATTTAAGTACACTATTATTGGGTAGTTTGCTGCCAAAACATTCCGGCAGTTCCATGAACACCTCTTCCTCCAGCTTTCCATTCAGAAATCCCGTGACAACATCTAAATGAACAATATTCTGATCATATTGCACCGACATTGCTAAAAGTAATCTTAACGTTGAGTGCTTAACAACTGGAGAGAAAGTTTCATCGAAATCAATACCCTGCCTTTGGCTATACCCCTTAGCAACTAACCTGGCTCTATATGTAACACTGTTGTCACTATTCAACTTGGTTTTAAATACCCACTTACATTTCACTGGCACTTTACCGTCTGGAAGCTGAACAACATCCCATGCATTGTTTTCACTAAAACTGGCCATTTCACTGGACATAGCACGCTCCCACTCACTACGATGAGGCCCTGATAAAGCCTCGTGGACTGACATTGGATCTCCTGCTGTAACTGACCCGTCTGGCTTCTCCGTGAAATAAGTGATGAAATCATCCCATGATTTCACTTTTCTCACTCTCCGAGATCTACGAGCACTGTCTGGATCGCCAACATCTATCTCTGGATCAAAACTGACATCACTGTCACCCTCACCGCTTACTTCGTCAGCTGTCTCCCACTCAAACTGCGTAGTCTTGTCCAATGTAGAGCTTCTGTCATTCTCATTCTCTGTAGATTCTTGACACTCGCTTTGACCTGCCTCTGCACTCGATTTTGCACTTATCTGGATGTCAGTGCTGAGATTGATCTCCTTCTCCATGATATGAACGTCTCTACTGGTTGAAACTTGCCCTGTTTTAGGATCATACAACCTGTAACCCTTGGTTGTATCGGAAAAACCGACCAATACAAGTTTTTCGGATTTTTTATCCCATTTTCCCCTTTTTTCTTTCGGGACATGGGTCATGGCTACACTGCCAAATATTTTCAAATGACTTAAATCGGGCTTTTTACCATAAAACAATTCAAAAGGAGTTTTTTGTAAGTTACTTACTGCGGATCTGTTTCTGAGATAGCAGGCTGTGTTGATAGCCTCAGCCCAAAACTGCTTCTCCAAATCTGCCTCATAAAGCAAGCATCTTGCCCGTTCAATCAAGGTTCGGTTGAGTCTTTCAGATAGCCCGTTCTGCTGGGGTGTATATGGATTTGTAGTCTGGTGAACTATGCCCTGGCTTGTCAAATACTGCTGAAACCCTGCACCAATGTACTCGCCACCATTGTCTGTGCGCAACACTTTCACCTTTCTACCCAGCTGCTTCTCAACTAAACACTGAAACTCCTTGAATTTTTCGAAAGTTTTACTTTTTGACTTCAAGAAATAGACGAAAGACATACGGCTAAAATCATCCTGCATCGTCAGGAAATATCTCGAGCCTCCAATAGATTTTGTTTCCATTGTGGATGACGTCCAAAAGTCCTGTAGCCCTAGTCCCATGACGACCAAATGGAAGTCTCGACTGCTTTCCTTCGCAGCAGACTATACAGTTTGTTTTTTCAATCTTCACATCTCCAGGATAATGTACACCATTTACTAGTCCATCTCTCATCCTGTTCATGTAAGCAGAATTCAAGTGCCCCAGTCTCTTGTGCCATAACTCGCCACTCAAAACTTGACCAACAAAACCAGCCTTGGAACAAACTGTGTCAACTTTATACACGCCATTTGTCAAAAAAGCTTTTGCTACCAAAACTTGTTTATTATTGTAAATCTTACAACAATCTTGGCTAAATTCAACTGAATTGCCCTTTTCCAACAATTGGCTAACTGACAATAGGTTGGTGCTTAAACCAGGAACGTAGTGAACATTTTTTACCTCGATTTCAAAGGTTTGATTCCCCACTTGGCTGTTGATTAAAACATCACCACAACTGTGCACTGGAAGTTTTGTGTTATTTGCTACAATAATCTCACTCAAGCTTGGCTTTGTCTGATTGAGTAACCAATCCTGCTTGCAAGTTAGATGGACACTGGCGCCTGAATCCAAAAACCATGCATTGTTTTTGTATTGAGCACTCAAAAACACAACATTAAAGGCACTTTTAAACCGATTATTTTGGCTGTCCTTATTTGGTTTTTGGCCTGCCTGCGGGCATTTATTCATATAATGACCGGCTTTCTTACATTTGTAGCAAATCACTTCACTCATGTCCCTTTTTCTGCCTGCATTTCCTAATTCATTTTCCGGATTTCGCCCTTTGTTTTTGTTTATATTCTGTGACACCTGACGTTGACATTTGTGAAAGCTCCCCAAGCCTGCGCCTCCCATAAAAGCGCTGTTGCCAGCTGATGAATTCGAGAACTTGCTGCCATCTGGGTGCATGTCGAGCAGCTTCGTCTTTATCGAATCAGCTGAGATTTCAATGCCGCTGTGCTCCAGCGCCATTACCATCGGAGCGAAATGTTCAGGTAGCCCGGCCAACAGCAAACTACCAACAAGAGTCGTATCCAGTTTGAGCCCCGTCCGACCAAGTTTCTGGGCAGTCTCAATAACTTGGTTGACATATTCGTCCATTGACCCACAAGTCTCCAGTCTCAAAGAAATGAGAGTACGAAGAAGTCCTATTTTTCTCGTGAAGCCCTTGTTTTCGTAGAGATCCTTCAATTTATCCCATACCTCTTTTGCTGTGATCGCCTCCTTTATGTGGACATACAAAGCGGGATCGATTGACAGAACTAGTTTTGCTTTACACTTGTCAATCTGCACAGTATCAGCCTCTGTTCCTTCTACACATCCTTTTAGGCCCTCCAATATATGAAAATTCTCCATGCCAAAACTCCATTCCTCATAATTTCACGGCCACGCAATTTCGAAATCGAGGACAAGTAGCTAACGGCCATTTTGAACCCGGGAACAAAACACGACTACCGACCGGCGTCACCTGCGTTTTCCCGAACTACTTTACTGTCTTTTATCGATGAAATTCTACCGTTTTATTTACAAAAAAACATCGAACAACGTCGCAAAATCAATTTTTCAATCTCCCTAAGTCGATCTGGGCCCATAACCTGTTGACTTTTAGTGGAATATCTGGGAGATAATTGAAACATATGCGAATCGATGATTTGTGCGCTAACGACTGACTTTATTCATGACAATATTGACAATGACATAATGTGGCGACATTGCCAACAAGAACAAAATACACTACTCACATAATGGAGTTACTTGATTAATATATGTTGAGTTACAGAATATCAACATTATCTACTCATTCCATCAACAATGATTGTGGCCAACAAGAATACAACAAATTACCTATCATTTACGGAGCTTTGCAATTGGAATATATTCTCAACTTACCTCTTGGGATCCTTGGGAAATCTAAAAAAAGCTGATTTTCTTTTCCAGATCTCTTAGCGAAACAGTTTTTCATCGCACAGACATGTCCACCTTTCACAGGTTTCTCCATCTTGCTCCAATGTAACACCAAAGAACGCCGTAATGAATAACACAATATTAATAGTCTACCACGCTCACGCTACGACAATGGCTGAACTATAAGTGATCTATTTGATTTACGGCGCTACTGGTAAAATACCCCAAAATGGTGGCCACTCGAACGGATCGGCGTAAAGCACCCCCCACCTTCGAGTTAGCCAGCTGTTTGTTGGGTAAGCTGTGCTATGTGGGCAGCCATTTTCTAGGCATGTGTTGCCAATGTGCTCATATGTCAAAGGATTGAAAATTATTGTGAGCTTTGAAACATTCGATATGATCAAAATTGCATGGACCTTTGTGTTTTACAAATAACATGCATGATAACAACTATTCATTTGTCTTTGTAAATATGTTTATATGAAAGTGAATCTTATGAAAATTGTCAAGTCCGGCAACATTGTTTGACTTTGCTTGATTTGAATATGCTTGGCAATTGCGGTTATGTGTTATGTTGATGTTATGAAAATGTAGGTATGTAACGATTTTCCGGATCTTCTGAAAAATTATGCATTTTTACCGCCGTATTTTGTCATTTTGTGTGATAAATCGTGAATTAATATTATCAAAACATAATTGGCTGAATTGTGTTCATTTTTGGTGTTTGATAATGGGGTGTTCTTCCCTGAAACATTGTTCAAATACCTAACAGAAAGCTGACAAAGCTTCCTTTTCAAGATAAAACTGTTTTAAGGTGAAAGTCAACTAATTTCCATAAAGTATACACGTTTGCAGATCTCCCATGATTAGGCTCACTTGATAGGAAGGCGACTAAACTCGTGTGTTTCCGAAATTAAAACATTTTAAAGGAAAAGGTTTGTGATCTCATGAGGTAAAAAATCAGAATTTATATCCTTATGTTATGATAGGTGTTATGTATGTGATTGATATTTGAAGAAATTAATAGAGCTATTGATGCTTTTGACATAATGACTTTTCTATTTCTGACTGACTTGAAATGTTACAGGTTAAAGGTAATTGTAATTATCATAGAGTATGATACGAGGTATGATATGCAATATATAACAATTCTCCGCCGGAAATTTAAGTACACAGGAAACAAATAATTATAAATTTAAACGTTGAACCGGTTTTCTGACACTCGTTGATCGACGAAGAACTGGTTCTGACTCCACAGTTGACTCTGACATAGGAGAAGTTGAGGAATCAGGAGTTGGATTGACAAAGCATCGTTCAGGTTCAGAAACTGGTATCATATTTGAAGATGATGGTTTCGAACAGGAAACTAGAGGTTGTGCTTCCGAGTTGGATTCTGATCGATTCAAATCAGTATCGTTCACTGGTGTCTCAGTTGATTGTTTTCCTCCCAACTGATTGATTCTCCGTGGTTCTGGATATAACTGTACATCATCAGAAAATGTAACCTCTCTTGAGGATAGTTTGCTATCACTTCTTTGCGGAGTTGTCAATATACTGGTGGATGAGGTAGGTGAGATAGGTCTCTTTTCAACTTTACAAGGTCTAATCTGATTGAAATGTCGTTTTATAGTATATCCATCATCCAATTGACTACTACTTCACTACTAAGTAGTGAATTCTTCCAAGGCGTTTGAGAACTGTTCCAAATTCTCATAAAATAGAATTCTGGTAGTTCCTGGACTTGATTCTTGTTCCAACTGGGTAAGACTTATGAAATTCAGGTTGTCTAGTCATATTTCTGGTATCTGGTATAGTTTTAACTATGTCCAATTTTGTTCGTAAGTTTCTTCGAAAAAGAATTTCAGCAGGAGTTATTGAGTAAATTTGAATCGGTGTGAAATTTTGAGTTAATTCACGATGTTAAGTCAGTTTTTCCATATATGTACTCATTATTTTGTTAATTTACACATTAATTGGTATATAGTACTCAAAAATTATACTGAGACAAAAAAGCGCACAATATTTACAATTCTTTTTTCAGTAGTGTGTAAAGATGTGACTCTTGGTGGGAATGTTGACAATTTGCTGCGTTTCAGTAACAATACTTCAGTGTGATCACAATGATCGAATAGGACGGTCCGCTGGTTAGATAAAAGTTCTGGCAAATGGGATAAGTTAAGAGATACATGATTTTGTGGTTTGAAAGTGATAATATGTTGCCGTCATGGCTAAACCAACTTATTCAAACTGCTATTTGGACCAAAAGAAGGGTGATGCCGTTGTTCAAAAGAGCAATAATTATCATTTGGATTTCTTCACACAATGAGTAGGTAAGTGAAAACTAATTCTATTTTTTTTTCTGGTTGTAGTGTCTCATATGTTACTGATTGGCAAAGTAGGTACGTAGGTATTTGTATATAAGCGTAAATAACTAGATTGCATTAATATTTGAAAAACATTCATCGTGCGCTGCAAATATATTGTCACATTAGTACTGGAGGCAAATATACTTAGTGTAAATCCACCCAATTTGCCACTGGTAGAATCGCTGAGCGAGCAGTTTTGTTGCTATAAATAGACACGTTCAGCGAGACGGCAGGCAGTAGTTGGCCTACGCTAATTACTCGTTCCCTCCCCGTGAGTAGTGCAACCCCTCTCACTCCCTTCTATCCCTGTGAGTAGTGCAACCCCTCTCACTCCCTTCGATTCCTGTGAGTAGTGCAACCCCTCTCACTCCCTTCTATCCCCGTGAGTAGTGTAACCCCTCTCACTCTTCGTCGAACTTCAGCGTTATATAACTCCTCCTAGGAACAACGCCACGGAGAACATGCTCGTCTTAATCTTATGGTGGTAAGAGATTGTATTGATGTATGGTTGGCAACAATATATTGAGGCTACTATCACAAACTGAGTTTCCCTACTGATCAGCCCAGCTACGTTCCCTAGAGCACGACAGGTGTTGCGGGTCCAGTCGAAGACCCAGTCCAACACCTTACGTGACATTTGGTGGAGGCGCCTACGATCACTCCCGCTGCCAAGACGAGTACGGGGGAACCTGAAAAAAAATTCCATTTGATGTCACGGTACAACCTTAGGTCCAAAAGTGATACGGATGAGTTGGACGAATTTAGACCAGACCAAGGAAGTTCCACAGCAGCGAGCATCTTCACTCCAGTAAAGGACACACCCAGGTTTCCGGCACTCTCTCCCATTCCGCATGCACAGAAGGTAGTAAAGGTGCAGTTTGCTAGCCAAGAAGTCCCCATACCCCAGACCGTTGAAGTTCAAAAACAAAGTACCGAGCAAGAAGCAGCTAATAACCTCTCAGACAGTGTACCCTCCGTTGACCAAGAAGACCAGCTAACTATCATAAAGGGCACCATGGCAAACACGACTATCGCCGACGTACTCAGCACAACTAGACAAGCAACGCTACCACAATTCGTAAGCCCATCAATTTTCCATCCGGGAAAAACATCTCCAACAGAGTTCATAAAGGCTTACGACAGGTCGGCCGTGGCTAATGGATGGGACGACACACTGAAAATTGCCTATTTCGAGACCTTTTTGAGCGGTGCAGCACATATTTGGTTTCAGGAATACAAAAAAGAAAAAGTAAATAGCGCCTGGACTGATATACTGGAAGACTTCAAAATGGAGTTTGAGGAAAATGATTATTTAGAGGAAAGAAGAAGACGGGTTGAGAAAAGGAAACAACAACAGGGAGAAACCGTAATGAGTTTCCTGTACGAGTTACAAGTACTATACCATGATTACAAATCCGAATTTGATATCGGGGATTTTCTGAAATTCGTCAGCAGAGGCCTATCAGAGGAAAGTTATTACCACTACTACTGGTTAACCAGCCCGCCGAACAAGCAACCGAGCTCGCTGGATCAGCTAAAAAAGATAGCGGTAACCATAGACAGGGCACCGACGAAAAAAGAAATAGAGGAGGTTAGAGTACCGATAGAACATCCGGCACCAAACCAGGTTCAGCAATACCATCGACCTGGAAATGCCAATAGACGGGGAGATTATTATCCTCAGCCTAGACAGCAGTACAACTACAGAAGTAACTGGCATAACTCCCAAGAGAACAACCGGGTTATGGAAACCACAAACCACCAACCTCCAGCACAACCAAGATATAGAGGGTCCAGAAGTAGCAATAATAGTCCCAGATGTTACAACTGTGGCAGAGCAGGCCACTTCGCAGCATCATGCAGAACCCAGCACCCAAACGAAAGAGGATGGCAGAATTAGGGGTCCCAGCCATCCACTGTCAGAGGGACACATTCCGATCCAGCATTCCATACATCACGGTTAAAATAAACAACCAATTACTCCAGGCGCTGGTTGACACTGGGGCTCAAAATAATGTACTACAACGTGACTGGGCAAGAAACATCACACTTAAGAGGAGTTCCACGGTATTGGCCACAGCAGGGGGTCATAGGATATCAGTGCTAGGTGAAGCAAAAATACAATTGACAATAGAACAATTCAAGAGCGACATAGATGTGAAAATTATCGGGAGCTCACCTTTCCCCCTAATCCTAGGAATAGACTTTCTAAACAAACATAGTGCAGTAATAGACCTCTCCAAAAAACTGCTAATCTTGGATGGACACCACCAATTCAGGCTATTTCAAGGGAATGTTGAAACGCAACACCCAGTGTCATTCTCTGGGCTACTGTTTCGAAATAAAAACAGGATGGATACGGCTCTTCGTTTAGAGGCTTTCTGGGCGAGTCACTCACTGATAGACAAACAGAAAATAGAAACAGTGGTTCAGGGGAAATTCGAGAACATCCACAAGCTCCACAGATTGGTAATCCGGGGCTTTGCAGTAACCCGTGACTATCAAACAAGGAATAGCATTAAAGCGATCCACAGGGCATTCCCAGCGATATCTAGGAAACATAGCCGACCATTAGGAGCAGTGTCGATGTCAAGGCATGGAGGCAAAACAGCATTCTTTCTACACGTGAGGAATTCTAGCAAGGAGAAACCAGCGCTGGAGGACATTTTCAAGTGCCTTGCAACGATAAGACGTATAGCAAGAGAAGAAGGATACCAAGAAGTAGCTTTCGAAAGAAAGGGATGGCGCTTAAACTCCGAGGAATGGGACATCCTGGAAAAAATGATGTATACATTGTTCAAGACGGAGGAGACTCGCATCATAATCTGTAAGAAAAGACGACCAATGTCGATACGAAAGGAAGCACTGATGACGATAGAAACAGACACCGTACCTAGTAGGGTTAAATTAACTGCTGGGGACGACTTCAGAATTAGCCCTGGAGAAACTGTGACAATCGGTCTCTCACCCAGCTCTGATATGATGGAGGAAACAGCCTATGCATGCTCATATAACTTGGACCAGTTGGTGAAAATGAAGACGCATATACAGTCACACATCTTCTCCAACGAAGACAAACTATTCATAGAACTAAGATCAACTTCCTCAGACACAGTTAGAATATTCAAAGGCACAACGATGGCTACGTTGGAAACAACAGAGGTAGAACCAAATGGGTCATGGAACTGTCACTTACAGGAGAACCGTGATGAAGACCAAGTTACACTAGCGGATCATAACCTACAAAACATTGAGAACCCGAACACTAGAACAGACTTAGCTAGGTTATTGGAGGAATATCAGGACGTTTTTTCAAAATCTACAAGAACCATGGGGCGTACCAACCTCGCGGAACATGTCATAGATGTGGGAGAGGCCAAGCCGATTAAAAATAGGCCATATAGAGTGTCTCAGAAGGAGCGACAGGTCATCGATGAACAGATAAAAGAGATGTTGGAAGGAGAGGTGATCAGACCTTGTCACTCACCCTGGGCCAGCCCAGTCGTACTAGTAAAGAAAAAAGACGGGAAAACTAGATTCTGCGTGGATTACAGAAAACTTAACTCGGTGACCAGAAAGTCAAATTGGCCTTTACCACAGATAGATGATATTTTGACTTACTTGGGAGAAGCAAAATATTTCAGCACTTTGGACATGTTCTCCGGGTATTGGCAGGTTCCAATTCAGGAAGAATCCAAGCAGTACACAGCGTTCGTCGCACAAGGTCATGGTACCTACGAGTTCAATGTACTGAGCTTCGGATTATGCAACGCTCCCGCTACATTCCAGGAATTGGCAGACCAAGTGTTCTGGGACCTAAAATGGAAAGAAATCCTGATATACCTCGACGATATCATTATTTTCTCTAAAACCAAAGAAGAACATATGATGAAACTAAGGAAAGTCTTCGAACGGTTGCGACAGGCCAACTTGACACTGAAGCCATGCAAGTGCGAATACTTAAGGGAGGAGATACGAGTCCTGGGCTCCAAAGTAGGAAAAGAGGGTATTCTACCGGATGACGAAAAAATAGCCTGTGTGAAGGAATTTCCGACTCCAAGGAAAGTTAAAGATGTCCAAAGCTTCCTTGGATTATGTAATTTCTACAGAAAATTTATTCAGAACTTTGCCGTCATTGCTAGACCGCTGCACGAATTGACAAAGAAAACAAGGAAGTTCGAATGGGGGCAAAGGGAAGAACGTGCATTTGACGAGCTAAAACACAGACTGATATCAGCACCGGTACTACATCACTACAACCCGGAAAAAGAGACAATCCTTCACACAGACGCATCTACCGTCGGAATCGGGGCAATTTTGCTACAGGAAGGTGAAGACGGGAAAAACCATCCCATAGCATATGTCAGCCGGAGTTTGTCATCCTGCGAGCAAAACTACTCCATCAGCGAGCTGGAGCTACTTAGCATTGTTTGGGCCTTGGGCTATCTTAGACACCTAATCTACGGACGACCAGTCACCGTGATCTCTGACCACCATGCCCTGTGTTGGCTAGACTCCATAAAAGATAACAACCGACGACTGGCAAGGTGGGCATTGAAGATTGCGGAGTTCGATTACAAGGTTACGTATAAATTTGGTAAAACCCACATGGACGCAGATTGTCTGTCGCGGAACCCGGTACTACCTCCAATAGGAGAAGAGGAAATAGAAAACCAAAATGAGGTACCAACATTTGCTATGAAAAGCCAGGAAATTGCGAGCCTACAGGACAAGGAACCCGAACTTAAACTCCTGAAAGAAACCATCATTAATCCCGATGTCGCACCTATAGCCATCAGAAGACGAGCAAAAAATTTTAGACTAAATGGAGATTGCCTATACAAACTCAATACGGGACAAGGCGATGTGGAACACCTGCTGGTAGTACCAAAATCCATGAGAGAGGAGATAATGTGGGAATTACATGCTGCACCGACCTGTGGGCACTTAGGATTGAGTAAAACCTTGGATAAAATCAGGAATAGGTTCTACTGGACAGGGGTGGCAAAGGATGTGGAAAAATACGTGAAGGGCTGTATAGATTGCCAAGCTAGGAAAGGTCAACCATTTAGAAAGACTCCGGGATTCTTACAACCAATTCCCGTGGGATCAATCTTCGACAAAGTAGGCATTGATCTGTTGGGACCTTTCCGACGTAGCAACAAGGGCAAGACAATGATAGTAGTTACGACTGACTACGCATCCCGGTATGCAATAACAGCAGCTTTACCAAATGGGAAAGCCGAGGCAGTGGCCCAATTTATACTAGAAAAAGTGATCCTCATCCATGGGGCCCCAAGAACGATCTTGAGTGACAGAGGAAAAGTATTCCAGTCAGAATTGGTGAAGGAAGTGACACAATTGATGGGGGTGCGCAGGCAATTCACAACGGCCTACCACCCGTGTTGCAATGGTCTGACAGAAAGACTGAATAAAACCATGGCGGACATGCTGGCAATGTACTGTAACACGGAGCAAACTGACTGGTGTAGTTATGTCCCCTTTGTCACATTCGCATACAACACTGCCATCCAGGACACCACGAAATTCAGCCCCTTCATGCTCACTTTCGCAAGAGAGCCCACTTTACCACCAGAGGCAGGACTCTTGGACAACGAGCTGTCAACCGATACGCTGAAGATGCGGGAGAGAGCTCTGGCAATGAGGGCCGTAGCAGTAGAGAACATACAGAGAAAACAGGAAAAGGACAAGGTGCGCTTCGACGATAAACACAGGGATCTTTAGTTTCAGGCAGGAGATAAAGTGAAGATTTTTGTTCCTGTAAGGAAAGTAGGACGAAGCGAAAAATTGCTGTTAAGATGGTTTGGTCCATATGAGGTAACAAGGAGGCTGGGGGAGGTCAACTACGAAGTGAGGAGACATGGGTGTAGAAAGAAAGCTTTGGATACAGTCCACGTCTGTAGAATGCTACCATATAACGACCCTTGGACGGAGAATGCTCCATTAGAAGGAGCTCTGATTGATGAAGAAACAAGGGAAGGAAAGGAACAAAATGGGCAAGAGGAGGACTATTTCAGCTGTACGGATGGCGAGGAAGAATAGTAGCGCAAAGGGAACGTAGGAATTAGGGCGGTCGAGAGGGAGACTTAGGAAAGAAAGACAATAACAGAGTATATATTACAGGTTGCAAGGACAAGCAACAGTCGCCCAGAAAGTGGAAATTACTGCTGGAGCCTCATGGAAACCATTACCACATGTCATCACTTACGAAGGTTCAATACCAATCACGTACAGAACAGCCTGGTATGAAGAGGTACCCTTCAGGACCACAAGGTCTCGCTGTACAGACTCGAGGACGACGTATTGCGAAACGAAAAGACAGATCGAGATCACATCAGGGTCAGTGGACATTGAAATCGATGAATTGATGGATGGCTGGAACCTAACCCACATGAGACAAACAAACAGACGGAACAAACGAGCTCTGGCATTTATCGGAGAAGGTCTAAACTGGTGTTGTGGCGTGGCTACCCAGCAAAAATTGGACTCCTTGACGATGGACGCTGATCAATTGAGGAACCGTTTGAACTCTGTTACAAACAGTTTAGGAGGGGCAATAAAAACTCTGGGACAAGAATCAGGTTATCTACAGAAAATGCAGGAGAACACGGCAGAAGCATTCAGAGTGACGGAAGATAAAATAAAGAAACTGGAGACCTACTTAGAAAAGCTCAGTAACAGAGCCAGGGATGAAGAAAAAACGAACATCAACATTAACCTAGAATTGCTGAAGAACAACTTTGATCTATCAAATAAATTGGTTAGACTTACCAGAGCCTTACGGAAGCAGGACACCTTGCAGGCCTGCAAACATCACCATATGCCTATGGGCATCGTAAAACCATCCACGCTTAAGCTTGATTTGAAGAAACTGGCTTGGGAATTAGAGATCAGCAACCATACGCTGGCAATACAGGACACGGCCAAACTATACGAACTACCCATAGCAGAATGTAGTTTCTACGACAAGGAATTGGTAGTGCACGTTAAAGTCCCTATTAGGGAAAAATTACAGAAATGGGAAATTTTTGAACTTATTACTCACCCGTTCGCTTGGGGGCGAGAGACATGCACTATTGAGCACGACGTATTATATATGGCCATTTCAAGAAACGCTCAGGATCAGCCAGCACACTCTCGCCAAATAACAGGAACAGGCCTACATCTTTGCAAGCCCTACCACGACAAACTGTGCTACTTACCCAGATTTGCGGGGGGAATCCACCAGGGGCCATCTTGTGCTAGAAAACTTCTGCACGGAGCACCGGTGCAGGACCTATCCACTCACTGTCCACTGAGGTGCCACCAATCAACACTACTAATCATAACAGAGATCAGCGAGGACGAATTCCTGTTAACCCACCCACAGGAAGGAATGGTGCTGGACTGTGGAAGTACCACGGTGCCAATAAAATCGAACGTGTCAGCACCCGGATCCTTGAAAGTATTTTTGCCTTGTCAATGCCGCCTAGAACTAGATGGGAAAATATTGATCCCAAGACGTTTCCCTTGCCAAGAAGACGAGGGAGAACTAAAAATAATACATACCCTCCCAGCAGCATGGACGACTCTAAAAACATTCGTCCTGAATCCTCTCTCAGCTAGCCATCCGACAAGGTTTGATGAAATAGGGGAATGCTTGAACCAGAACTGGACGCTCCAAATCCCATACCTCAACCTCACTTCCAGCAACGACCTCATTGATAGTATCCGTCAATCGGTAGAAGCTCAACCCCCCATCGATGGTTATAATTGGCACACAGAAAACCAAACCCTGATGATAATTTGGAACACAACACTCTCAATAGCCCTCCTTTACCTGTTATTTCATCGGAACCAATGGACGCCTCTGGCCATCATGCAGCCAACATCAGCACAAAACGTCACAGACCCACGTCGCCACGACACGATTTTTTCGTTAACGTGTGTAACACTATCCCTTTTCCTGATGTATCTTCTATTCAAGATAGGCCAACACACTCTTAAGTACTTACAGAGAAATCAACAGCCCGCCCATCCAGAACCAGCCACCAACCCCCGAGACAATGAACAAAGCCAGGAAATCCCACCGTCCTATTTACTAAGGATAACCGAACAGGAAAGCGAGGGCCAATATAGATGCCAACTCATTCCACTTGCGACAGAGACGAGCCGCTCGAGAAGCAGGTCGGAAACAGCGCAATTGGATACCTCACATAACTAGCAGTGTACAGGGTGAACAGAGTCAGTGAGACCAATTGTGTATATACATATACATTGTTATTTTTACAGCTTATTTAAAAAATTTAATTATTAAACTACTTGTATATATAGACCAAGGGACGGCGAGGGCGAACCTCTGCAGTAAGGATCACGATATCCCCCTGGAACGGTCCGTGGTACAGAACCTGCTCCTCCTCCGGTACCTCGGGAGGCCAACACTCGCACGGCACATCTACCAACACGATTGGCAGCCGCTATATAGGAGGGAAGGAAAGGCATACGTTCTAGAGAAAAAAAAAAAAAAAAAAAAAAAAAGAAAAGCAGACTTACCCGGGGAATGACAGGGTGACCCCTCCTCAACAGCCTCCTCACGAAGATCTCCGTCTCCGAGTAATACTTTCGCCTGCTGCCGTCCCTCATGATGAGTTGATATAGATAAGGATTTAGTGGGTATATGTTTATGATTTTAATATGGGATGTTATTGTTTATTTTGAGATGTTATTAATATTATGTTTTGACCTGTATAGGATGATGTACTTATATAGACTTTTGTTTTTCATATAACAGCTACCGGTCCCCACAACCATCCAACTGGTAAATACGAAACCGGCCAGAAATCCACAACCTCCAGCCATATTACAGGGATCCGGCCCTCTGAACTGAGTAAGGGGACCATATACACACCCTGTAATAAGCAACTATCACCGAGGTCAAGGAAGATCGGCTGGCCAACAATTTTTTGCAAACGCAAGCATCAGCACTATTAGCAGTGAACAAGCGTTGAACGCACGGCGGTGCAGTACCACAGGCCAGGGCTTGGAAAACTAAACGGATGGATGGCAGGACCGGAGCGAGAGATTTTGGCCACAAAATTTGTTAATATTTTTTCAAGTTTTTTTGTAAGGGATGGAGCATGTTCTCTTCTGGCATTGGGGTCCAATGCTCACGGGGTGAGGGCATATGTCACATTAGTACTGGAGGCAAATATACTTAGTGTAAATCCACCCAATTTGCCACTGGTAGAATCGCTGAGCGAGCAGTTTTGTTGCTATAAATAGACACGTTCAGCGAGACGGCAGGCAGTAGTTGGCCTACGCTAATTACTCGTTCCCTCCCCGTGAGTAGTGCAACCCCTCTCACTCCCTTCTATCCCTGTGAGTAGTGCAACCCCTCTCACTCCCTTCGATTCCTGTGAGTAGTGCAACCCCTCTCACTCCCTTCTATCCCCGTGAGTAGTGTAACCCCTCTCACTCTTCGTCGAACTTCAGCGTTATATAACTCCTCCTAGGAACAACGCCACGGAGAACATGCTCGTCTTAATCTTATGGTGGTAAGAGATTGTATTGATGTATGGTTGGCAACAATATATTGAGGCTACTATCACAAACTGAGTTTCCCTACTGATCAGCCCAGCTACGTTCCCTAGAGCACGACAGGTGTTGCGGGTCCAGTCGAAGACCCAGTCCAACACCTTACGTGACAATATTTCCAAGAAATGATACTCTAACAGCTTCCAAGGTGCCAAATGAGGGAGGATATTTTTGGGTTGCCCAAAATATTGGAATGTATAATATGATTACTATAGGAGGAAGCACATGTTACGAAAAATAATCGCGTAATAATGGAGTAATGGCGACGTCACGTCGCCCTGATTCACTCATACTTGAGTGAGGCTTACACAAAAAAGTGGCTTATTACTCATTTATTACTCACTAATTTACATTATTTCGTAAATGTCAATCAACGAACTTGCCATAAAGACTTTTTTCCACATAGCTTAGTGATATTTCACGATAAAACCCCACTACGGAGTGGAAGTACATACTGATTCCACTGGCTGCGGCTTTCAAGTACAATAATGATGTTAAACGGAAAGGTTGGTACTGAACCGCAATAAATGTCTAGAGTTACATCCATGTGAGTAGTGCCCTCCTTATACCGGTTTCGTCCCGGTATAAGGAGAGTATAAGGCAACATATTCCGCTTCGGCTGTTGAGAGTGCTACACAACTTTGCTTCTTTGAGAACCAAGCAACAGGGTTCTTACCGTGTAGTATAATGCATCCACTTACACTTTTTCTATCTTCTTTGTCTGAAGCCCAGTCGGAATCAGAATAAGTGGTTAACGATATGGTGTCTTTGTCATTTTTGGTATAAACCAAGCCTTTATCTTTGGTTCCCAGCAAATATCTCAAACTATCTTGCTGGCGTTCCAAATTTCTTCAGTTGGCTTGTCAAGAAATCTGCTTAAATATGATACTGAGAAAGTTATATCCGGTCTAGTAGTTGTTGATAGATACATCAATCCTCCTATAAGCTGACGATAAGGAATATTTATTACAATATCACTGACTTTATTATATTGGAATCCCTTCTCCATCGGTGTAGGTTTGGGGTTACATTGTGTCATGTTGAATTTTCGTAGGAGTGTCTCTATAAACTTAGTTTGATTAGTTTTCAGCTCCTTCCCATTGTTCGTGATTTCCATTCCTATAAACTTATGTACGTTTCCCAAATCGTTAGCTTGAAAATAGTCTTTCAGTAGTTTGATCATGTTTTCCAATTGATCCTCTTCTGCTGTGATCAGGATATCGTCCACATAGACTAGCAAATATGAATGATTAGAATAGTGCAAACAACAATCATGTCTGGATCTTGTAAAATTATTTTTCTCTACGAAGTCATCGAATGTCTTATTCCATGCTTTTGGAGATTCCTTCAATCCATATAATGCGTGATTTAGTTTCAATACAGTTGACAGTTTTTGTAAACCTTCAGGTGGATAAATAAAAATATCTTTCTCTAATTTGCCATTAAGAAACGCTGTAGGAATATCCAATTGTCTTATTTTCCAATCTTGTTGTACAGCTATCGATAGTAACAGTCTTATAGTAAAAAGAGGAGAATAATGGAGTATTCGGATAGGTATTTATTATACGTAGCAAAGCGCTTTCGGCTATAAGGCCATCATCAGTGCTACCTGGATAAGTGTTTGAGTAAATGATGTTGTTGATATATCTAATGATTTAACTTACATGTCAATCTTCAGAAGATGTAAGGATATAATTATTGTTAAAAGTGGTCGAATCATCGCACAACGGAGCACGTCACAGTGGCTATAGAATTGGAATATACAAACTTGACTTGAAACTTACACTAAAATTTTCATAAAACTATCTCTACAATACAAAACACAAATTTAGTCCTTTAACTATTAAATTTCAAAAAAGAACTGTTAAGAAAGAAAGTAAATAGAGGACCATAACCTTATTGATTAAATGAAGTGTTATGGGAGTGAAGATAGTAGCAGGTTTTCGTTGGTGGTTTGGCAACAGTGGTAGAGGCTTGGTTGTTGATCGTCCAAGCTAATTAGATTACATGGAGTTTGTCCTTAGTCTTCTGTGTAACGGTACAAATGGTCTGTTTAGATTGACTTGGGTGTTCAAGCATCGGTTGCCGTTCCTGGCACACTCAAACAAGAAGAAATACATCACCCTCCCATTTATAGACAACTCTACCAACAATGAAATCACCAAAATTTTTAAGGAAAAGATACCAGATGTTTTCATATCACACAAGATTGACAAAAACCTCGGATCATCATTAATAAACACTAAGGATAAAATCGATAAATTACAAAAAAGCGGAGTCTACAAATTAACCTGCTCCGATTGCGAGACAACTTACGTAGGAAGGACATGCCGACCCCTGGAAACACGAATAAAAGAACACCTGAAGAACCCAAATAAGTCACCCTTTGGACATCACATCAAGTTTTCCCAGCACAACTTCAGCCCATCCAACAACTCACAACTCTTAGTATCTGTCAGGAACAAGAACTTCTTGAGACTGGACTTCTTGGAAGACATGGAGATTAACAGGGAGTTGGAGACCAACAACCGATGCTTGAACACCCAAGTCAATCTAAACAGACCATTTGTACCGTTACACAGAAGACTAAGGACAAACTCCATGTAATCTAATTAGCTTGGACGATTAACAACCAAGCCTCTACCACTGTTGCCAAACCACCAACGAAAACCTGCTACTATCTTCACTCCCATAACACTTCATTTAATCAATAAGGTTATGGTCCTCTATTTACTTTCTTTCTTAACAGTTCTTTTTTGAAATTTAATAGTTAAAGGACTAAATTTGTGTTTTGTATTGTAGAGATAGTTTTATGAAAATTTTAGTGTAAGTTTTAAGTCAAGTTTGTATATTCCAATTCTATAGCCACTGTGACGTGCTCCGTTGTGCGATGATTCGACCACTTTTAACAATAATTCTATCCATACATCTTCTGAAGATTGACATGTAAGTTAAATCATTAGATATATCAACAACATCATTTACTCAAACACTTATCCAGGTAGCACTGATGATGGCCTAATAGCCGAAAGCGCTTTGCTACGTATAATAAATACCTACCCGAATACTCCATTGTTCTCCTCTTTTCACTTACTAAGGGTACACAGCCTCCCCCACCTGATTAGTCTTATAGTAGATAAACGTGCTACTGGAGCATATACAAATGGATTCTCCTCCTGCATTTGGAATCCTTTGGCCACTAATCTAGCTTTTTTAGTGCCTTCTTCTTTGGTTCTGAAAACCCATTTCGTCTCTATGGCCTTGGCTCCTTCGGGTAACTTTGCTTCTGTCCACGTATTCATTTTCTTGTGTGCTTGTAATACTTTTTGTATTGATTCTTCCCATTCTTCATTTTTCATAGCTTCTTTATAAGAGATTGGATCGTTCTCAGCTGTTAATAAACAGTATGCAGAATAGACTTCATATTCATTCAAGTAATCTGGCTTATTTATTCTTCTTCCACTGCTTGTTGTTTTGGATCTTACTATATTTTCTTCGTCGTCATCTTCAGTAGCTGAATGTTTTGATTCTGTTTCATTTCGGTAGTGGTTGATTTTCTCATTAATTTCTCCATATTCATTGTCCCCTTCCTCTTTTGCATTGTTTTCTTCTACATCTAGATATTTTTCATTTGATTCTTCTGATATTTTTCTATAGTCTGTTTGGCTTTCGTCAAAAGTCACATCTCTTGAGCAAAATACTTCCTTTTTCTCCATATTCCATAATCGATATCCAGTTCCACTATAGCCTACCATTATGCAAGGGGTTGCTCGTTTTTCTAACTTATTTGTCCTTGGTAGTGTCACTGACCAAAAATTTTTAATTTTGACAAATCATTCTTGTCGTACCATATTTCTGAGGGTGGTACTCCATTATTAGCTGCAGTTGGACATCTGTTTAATTCGTACGCTGAACTTAATATTGCCTCACCCCATAATTCCTTGAGTAAATTTGTCTCTGCAAACTTAGTTCTTACTCTATCCAAAAGTGTCCGGTTCATTCGCTCCGATTTTCCATTTTGTTGTGGACTGTATGGCAATGTATATTCAATTGAAATTCCTTTATTCTTGGAAAAATCTTTAAAATAATTAGATGAAAATTCGCCTCCATTATCGCATCTTATTCTTTTAGTCTTCATACTTTTCTGAGATTTAATCAATTTTATAAAATCAATTACATTTTGTGCTGCTTCATTTTTTGACTTCAGAAGTTTTATTACCAAAAAATGAGAAAAATCATCGAGCAATACTTGAAAGTACTTGTAACCTTCAGGAGTAGGAGTTATTACAGGTCCAGCAATGTCAGTATGAATAAGCTCACCTATTTGAATGGTTTTCTTTGGACATTTTTCAAATACTTTCCTAATACTTTTACCTTCAACGCAACTACTACATATTTTATCATCAAAAGGTGAATTTAAAGCTTTCAACCCATTTCTATTCAAATGACCTAACCTTCTATGCCAAATATTTTGTATTTTTAACTCCTTATTTTCGGAAATAGCACAATATTTATTTTCTCCAAAATTTATTTTCAAAAAGAACAAATTTTGATTTGATTCACAATTAAATTCGAAATTGTCCTTTATAATTTTTGCTTTTCTGTGACCAGATTTGTCAGATTCAAATACAATTTTGAAATGTTTCTTTAACATTTGAGGAACAGAAATAAGATTATGGGAAATGCCTTCAACAATTAGAGCTACAAATTCCTTGCAGTGTACCTCTTTTTGTTGCAATCAAGGACTGGTTCGACTTAGCAGTCCCTATTTTCACTGGTTCTTGTAGAACTTTGACTTCACTCATGACATTTTCCAAATCACTGGTCACTAGATGTTCAGTTGCACCTGAATCTATGATGAAGTAACTCTTGTCTCGTCTCAACGTTGAACAGCTCATAGCAATGAATGCGATGGAGTCATCTGCACTGTGTACCTGCTGATGGGGTTGCTGGGAACTTTGAGTAAAACGATCTTGACCTCCTCTTCCTCTGAACCTCGAATACCCTCTGCTTCCTCTGAATTGTCCTCGATATTGTTCTTTTAATTGGGGGCATTCCGCAATTCTGTGGCCTTGTTTGCCACATTTGTAGCATTGGAACTGTTTTGTGTGAAAAACTACTTCGGTGGATAAATTACTATTGAATTTACTCGTTTTTGACTTCATTTTCAGCTCCTCGTCTAGCAATCGGGATTTTACAAAATCCATGCTTATTTCAGTATTCAATGTTTCAATTGCAGTGATGACAGCATCATATTCTGAGTATAATTTCAGCAATAAATGACATACCTTGTCTGACTCGTCAAATTTGGATCCAATATTCTTCAGTTCTCTAACCAATGCATCAAAATTTTGAAAATGATCCTCCAATTTCTCAGTCTGCGAACGACACGTAAAAATATTTTATTTCATACTGTACCGTAAAGTATCATTTACCGGACTGGTTTTGGGTCCAGTAAATGATACTTTACGGTACAGTACATCATCAGAGACTGTAAAAAAAATTACTTGACTACTCCAAAAATGACATTTTGCAACATCAAAGACTGTGAAATTGCATTGGTAACATGGTAACACGGTTTGGCTCGCACCAAACACGATATTTTCGCTCACTGTCTTATCTACACGGAAGATTTTGCGCCATTCGAAGAAAGCCTCAAACTCCTTTTGATACCTTTCCGCCGATTTGCGCTTCGCAGCTTTTATGCAAAATTTGGTCCATTTTGCAACTTGTTCACTTAACATAAACGGTTGGTGAGGTATATCAGATAGGACAAACATAAGTTGTTACATGGTCTGGCTGGCGCCATCTCATGGTACGAATGTGAGGTGGACTGCCACCCTAAGTGTGTGGTTTGAGAAGAAAGCACTTTAAGCCGATTAAAAATAGTTATCACAGTATGAAACAAAACAATGTACGATACACAGCCGTTAGATGCCATTAAACTACTCGTCTAGATATTCTAGACTCGGCTCCTTCGTCGCCTCGTCCATAAACATCTTGACTCATAATTTAAAAATTCATTTACCGCCTTAGTAACGTAAATAACTATTATGTTAACAAAAATGTGACAAACGCACTTTTTGACCACTCAAAGACAACTGGCCTGCTTCCGATTAACGCAATAGATTATTTGAACCGGTGGCATCAAGAGGACGCAAAAAAGGCGCGTAATTCAAAATGTATGTACATTAAATAGCGACTATGCCAACTCAGCAGGAATGCCATCTCAGGCACAATTCCCCTACTAATGGAGTTCCCCATTCTGAGTGATTCATCTTTTCGATAATGCCTTCTTGGTCCAGAGAATCCAATTCTCGATCTACTTCATCTGTAAGTGCGTATGGAATTCTTCTATGCTTCAGAAAGATAGGTTTGCTATTGGGTTTCAGGAGTAACGAACATTGAAATTCTGGAATTTTCCCGACTTCTGGTTGAATGACATCTTTGAATTGACTCATTATTTCTTCAAGTTCTGGATTGGAAGAAATAGAATCAATATCGTAAATATTGATATTCAACGCTCGAACCCATCTTCGTCCAATAATTGCACTACCATAATTAGGAACCACGTACAAGTCTCCAATAAATGTATTGTTCTTGAAACTAATAGGTACTTGAACATAACCTAAAGGTTTGAAAATATGTTTGGTATATGACCTGAATCGAACATTTGTTTTCTTCAAAGGTAAATTTAACCTCAATTTTTCGAAATCAATCTGTGAAATTATTGAAACTGGACTTCCCGTATCACATTCAAAATGGAATTCTTTGTTTTTGATTTTCAACTAGATCATCATTTTTGGTTCAAAGACAGCAACAGAGTTTTCAGAAAATACGTCGATCATTTGATTGATAGATATGTCATCACTTTCAGTTTCTTCTTTATAAATAACAATATTTGAAGTCGAATAATTGTTAGATTTTTGAAGTAAACTAGAGATGCATACCTTAGCAATGTGACTTTTTTTTTCTTGCATTGATCACAATTCAGTTTAGAAATGCTTGTACATTTTCCAGTTTGATGATTGTTTCGACCACAATGTTAACATAGACCAGATAATCCAATCTTCTGTAGATCAACATGCTTCTTTCTTCTGGATTGAAAATTGACGTTGAACTTCTGTTTCTTCGTCTTGAGCCTTCATTTGTATTTACTTGATTGATATGTGATTGTGATGTAGCAGTGTTCTGGTAGATTTCTCGGTTCTGTATTTTCGATGTTTCAATAGCCAATGCAGTCTGTAATGCTTTTTCAAACGAAATATCTGATTCTTGTAATAACTCTTCACGTATATCGTTATCTGATAATCCTCGAATAAACTGTGCTCGCAAAAGAGGATTGATGCTGGATTTTGAGCAATTCGGGTTCTGGCATTCAGTTTTAAAATCGCAGGATTTGATAATTTCCTTCAAAGCTCAAAACTGGTATCTGGATTCTAGTGAAAAATTTATGTTGTTCAGCTAGAACATTCCGTTTAGGAGCTAGATGATTTTTCAATAAGAATATCAGTCCTTGATAGGATTTTGTGGCAGGTAAATCTCGTGAAGTTAAACTAGACAAAAGTTTGTAGTGTGTACTACCTAGACAATTAATTAAAATCATAACTTTAGCTTCATCTGTATCCACATCGTTTTCTTTTACGAGCCCTTTCAATTTGAAGAAATTTTCTAAACGTTGATGATAGCTGTCAAAATTTTCTGACATCTCGTCAAAAGATTCAAAATTTATGCTTTGATTCTTCAGAACATCCTTAATCTCTATAGAATTACTCACTTGTTGTTGAGATTATTGACTAATCCAGTGAGCTTCTATCAGTTCTATCAGAAAAATTTCCTTGATTTTATGACATTTCGAACACTTGTAATCACTGTCTTCTGCGTTTTTTTTTTCTGTGGGCTTTCCTGTCTATTCGTTTTCAAAATCCTCGTCGCCAAATTTGTTATGTATGTGATTGATATTTGAAGAAATTAATAGAGCTTTTGATGCTTTTGATATAATGACTTTTCTATTTCTGACTTGAAATGTTACAGGTTAAAGGTAATTCTAATTATCATAAAGTATGATACGAGGTATGATATGAAATATATAACAATAGGTATCAAGTATTCATCTTTTCCTAAATCGTTGGGCTTATAACAACAAAAACTAGGTAGGTATCAAGAATTGGCAAGTACTCAATAATCTGGAAAATCCCATTGGAAAATATTCGATGCTTTCTTGCTTTCTACGAATTTTGATGAACTTTTGTGTGATTTTTGAAAAGTCCCAGTTATCATTTTGGTTAGTACCTAAATGATACGTAATTTTTTATTCAAATAATGATTTCTTACCAGTTTTTTTTTTATTTCTTAATCAAGATACGCCTTCTAGAGAAATGAAGAGACTTTCCCGTTGTCCCTTCAGTTTTCTTATATTTTCAAATTATAAAATAAAAAGAAAGTTTGGAGTGGATTATTGTCCTAATAATGGTCAAATGGAAGTAGATTCTTGGCTGGAGGATAAATGTGTGTATATGGGACTATGAAAAAGTGACACCCCAGGTGGGATTTGAACCCACGACCTTCATATCTCTCTCTCTCTTTAAATGCATTTATTATTTCATATTATCTACAGAGGACATGGTACAATATAAGTGGCTTAATAGTATTGTGTAATTAATGTAAATTAAACTATTTACAAAAATATCACACAACACCACGACAAGGAAAGTACAGCACATGGGGAAGAATCGGTACTTGTTACCTACCATCTTGCCTTTATCAATCCTACTGTTATTCTTTAAGTTATGGTAACATGTGAATGTAAAATTGGGTTGGTAATAAATGTATTATTATTATTATTATATTATTAAAGACCCCCGTCGTTAGCCGCAAACCAGCGTGAACTGGGGGTTGGTGTTCACCTCTTGCCCTATACACCTTTCCTGTATCAAAATGCGAGGCACCCCTCCTATGCAGTGGCATTTATGAGTGCATTGACAATAGGGTATGGTCGCCGAAGTGACTTGAATAAATAAATCAACAAACCCGATCAGAAATTTTCCACTTTATTAGCCTGCAAAGAAAAGCTACAGAAAAACCTTGCTCCGTCAAAACTGACTAGTGATTGGAACTGTAAGTGTTCCAAATGCCACAATTAAAATGCAATGATAATCATCATTATCATCTGTCTATCATCGTCCCTCCGCCATAACAGCGCTTAACCCGGCAATGTGAGAGACTCACTGTTATGTCAAAGAGACGACAGGTGGCGTTATGCTGAAGCAGATTTCATCCCAAATTACCATCGCTGTGTCAGACTGCAATACCGACTCACTCAATAACGGTCTGTGCAGGTTTCCGACAGGTGGCATAGCTGTGTAGCAGCTGACCACCGAACTATGCACCCCCACACAACAACCGCAACTCCCAATACATTGAGTCATCACCATGTCAACCGTAACCCAATCTTCATATCTCTAGTCTGACGCTCTCCCAACTGAGCTACCGAGGCATGGAATTCAAACCACCAGTAGTGCCACTGATTCATATCCCCGTATGGTGAAGGTGAGTAGTGACAAGTAGAAAGCAATGTATCGACGTCACTGGTAGTCTTTTACCTTTCAACTTCGCATCGCCGCACGGTTTGTCGGCTTCAGCAGTATCAGGCGGTGACCGACCCTGAACTATCGAGATTTTTAAGCCATATGTAAGCCTGGAGTGGATTATTGTCCTAATAATGGTCAAATGGAAGTAGATTCTTGGCTGGAGGACAAAAAATGTGTGTATATGGGAATATGAAAAAGTGACACCCCAGGTTGGACACTTTCAAAATCATTATTAATTACACATTTTCACATTTGAGGGTTACAGGGTTCTTCTCCAAACAAACTAGGAGGGTAATTGTTTAATAAAAATATGTGAATAATGTTTTCCTAATCTATTGTAATGTATGGTACGGCGCCTCCACCACAAGGTGAAAGACCCCGACCGAGAAAGGACAGGCGACAAGAGCCTGCGGGCAGTTGATAGCCCCAAAAATTCCAAAAAACCTATAACAATCCTTAAAACAAAGCGAGTCGCATCTCTCCTACATAAACGATGTTTTCAGATGCAAAACGGCGGGGTATGGTCGCTCGGGAGTGACTTAAGAAAATTAGTTTTGGCAAAACGCGATCCGAAGTGCATAGCTGCGTGAACGTGAACGTCCGGGGAAAAATGAACAAAAACCTCGTTGAAAATTTCCATTGACTAGAATATGAACTTATCATGAACCGAAACGTTGTTCATAGATGCTTGGTTAAGCCGCGATCTCAGTGAACTTCATCACTCCGAAATTTCGCCGCTCCTCCATCATAAAAGCCTGAGCAGCGACTAGCGCGTTTCCTGCTGTGATGTCAGAGAAGCAGCAGTTTATTCTCGCAGCCATGAGCCCTTCCACCGCAGTGTGTCGGACTCGTCTTTCCCGATCACTACCGGCCGCGCTAAACACCCAGCAGGGGGCGCTCTTTTGTAGAGCGCTTCCACGAAGTCGGCTTTTCAACCAACCAAGATCATCAAAATATACATCTCCGTCAACAGCTGTTCCCATTAATACCTCCGATCATAATCTCATCGATTGACATTGACTTTTCCGAATCAACGTCAATTAACTTGATTAATTTCGGTAGAAAAGACCTTTCGGCCGATTTCAAGTGTCCGGGTCGCAGAAGTTGTTAGTAGATGAACATTATGGTTCTCTGCGTCGATCTCTGATCCGACTTCTCCTACTTTCTGGTGCCGCGCACGGATCAGACCAGCGATGCAGAATTGTGCCAGATGAGACTACGAAACAAAGTGGGGAATTCAATGAAATTGCAGTTTAATAAATATCATCGACATTTTCCCTATCTTCGTTGTAAATTGGTAATTAAGCGTAAATAGGGATATGTGTGATATTGTTTGACTGGTGGTGTCAGTTATATGTGTAGTTGAGGGTGGGTTCCCTGTTCTGAAGCGGTAAAAACGTTCAGACATTTGCTCAACGTACTCTTGCAATTATTGAGGTATAGACGCGAGTTGGTGCAACTCTGCTATAGGAGTTCTTCGTGGCAAGTTGAGAGAAGCGCGTAAGTACAAATTTTGTGACCTTTGAATGCGAGCAAATTGGAAGTTTGACATGCTGCACCATATAGGACATGCTGCACCATATAGGACATGCATAGGTTATAGTGGGTCTGATGACTGTCCTATACAGAGTGAGCTTTAAATCTTGCGCCAATTTGAACGCGTACACAAAATAGGATATAAGCGCTGCCCGGCCATGAAAGACTTTTGCAATATAAAAGAGGTATTTTGAACAAATGAGAGTTGTGAGTCAATAACAACCCCTAAGTACTTAAGTTTCTTAACTAGAGCAATAGGTTCGTTATTGATTTTCATCTGTTCAATTATCCGGTTATTTGTGGTTTTCCTGATGAGCACCAAAGATTCACACTTTTTACTGTTGATTTTGAGTTTCCATTTATTGTACCATGGAACCAGTATGTTCGAACAGTATTGATTGATGCGCTGTTTGGCTGCTTGTGCGTAGAATAATCGTAAATAGACTATTACGTCATCTGCGTACATTACCATTTGGATTGGATCGACAGTGGGAATGTCAGCAGTGAACAAGTTAAACAGTACTGGCGATAGTACTGTTCCCTGGGGGACTCCTGCACAGAGATTTCTAGAGCCAGATAGGGACCCCTCAACGCGGACCTTGATGGAACGATTTTTAAGGTAGATTGGATGAGTTTAGTAAGGAATGGTGTGAATTTGTGGATGTGATGCAGCTTCCACAGTAAACCGTCATGCCAGACCGTGTCGAACGCCTGAGCGATGTCCAGGGTTAGCATGACGGTGTTCTGTTTTTTGTTGAATCCATCCATGGATTCTTGCACGACTTTGGCTACTGCAAGAGACGTGTCATGTCCCTTTTGGTAGCCAAATTGGAAGGGTGGGATTTTGTCGAGCAAACGGAGTTTGTGGAACGACTGGAGTATTACACGTTCAGCAACTTTGGATAAGCTGCTCAACAGTGCAATTGGAGGCCACGTTTGAAGGGTCTTCACCCGGTTTCTAAATTGGCACGATTACAGCATTTTTCCATGCGCATGGAAAATACTGTAATCGTAACATACCGTTAGTTAAGTACATGAGTTGTACAAGAGCCTTCCGAGGAAGATTCTTCAGCAGCATGTTAGCTATGCAGTCTTCTCCGGGGGCCTTATTGCTCGGGAGTGCTTTAATTATTCTGGCTACCTCTGAAGGAGTTGCCAGAATTTTACCAAGAGTACGATCAGGAATAACACAGTCGACAGATGTGAGTTGCCTCATCGACTCTATTACCTCCAATTGGAATTGTGTGACGTTTGGGTTGGCTCCAGAGGCTCTCGCTAGATGATCAGCCAACGTCTCAGAAATTTCTTCAGACGTTTGAGGAACGTCTCCCAGTGATAGGATTTTGTTCAATTTGTTTCTGAGCCGTTTGCTGATTTTCCAGAGGGAGTTGTCCTGAGTGGCCAATCCAGCTAGTGTCTTGCTTCAGGCCTCGCGACGAAATTCGGAGATCGCCCTCCGAATTCTGCGTGTCAAATTTAGAAACTCGTCGCGCTTTTCCCGCAACCCAGAGCGCTGCCACTCCCGTCTCTTTCGATTTTTAAGCTTAATGCGCTCCAGAACTTCTTCAGGTAACCTGTCCTCAGCGTGCTTGAGGTTAACCTTTTGGCTAACCTTATCGCGTGCGTATTGTATTGCTTCAGAAAAACGTGCGAGTCCTCGTTCCAGATCGTTTGGTGACGGAAAGTCATTGACGATCTGGATTCGCTCATTCACTTTTTCTCTGAAACGTCCCCAATTCACATTTTTGTATATGTAGGTGGGCGGTCCCTCCTCATCTCCCTTGATCTCAACTTTCCAGTCAATTAAGATTGGCAAGTGATCAGAGAAGAGCTCGTTGAGGACACGTAAATCTGGTAAATTGAGGATATCTTTCGCAATTGCCAGATCGAGGTACGTTGGAGTCGTACCGTTTGTAGGGTAATGCGTTGGAACTGTAGGTTCCAACAGCTGAATGTTATTTTCTGCAATATAATCATGCAGAAAATTGCCATTTCTGTTACACCTATGGTTATTCCACATTGTATGTCTGGCATTGAAGTCACCTGAAACTAACGTTTCCCTGCTCAACCGAAAAAACGAGTCCAGATCGTTAGGCACCATCTGTAGGTCTGGCTTCGCGTAGGCGCCTACAATAACGCTGCTGTTGCTTAATTTGACTGCTATGCATTCTATAGCTGAATCTACGTCAATTTGAGTATGTGGAATACTCCGATTGACGAGCATTGCAATACCTCCTCCACGCAGTGTCCTATCGACCCGATGAACAACGTAATTCCTAATATTCAACTTTTTAACTGGAATTAATTTCGTTTCGGCTATGATCATCACATCTACCCTATGTGAATTAAAAAAGTGGATTAGTTCACCCACTTTCTTGGTACCTCTTTTAGCGTTTCACTTAACTACTCTGACGTACGACTTGCCCCCTGGTATGGTTCGAAGTTGTACGACTTAGTGGCGTTACTCATGAAGGTGAGCGTGGCCATTCCTCTCTGACTCGATGAAGTTTTCAGTAATTTCGTCCGTAGATCATTCAGACAGCGATACACTTCGGACATGTTGACCATTTTGTTAATGTCCGCTATGCACTCAAAAACATCATTTATTGGATCAAGCGACTCACCTTGTGCTGGCTCTTGTCTCGTATACTTGGTTGTTGTGGTTGTTGGTTGACCTGGGAGGCAACAGGAGATGCCTCTGAGGGAGGGCCGGAAAATCTTCCCTTTGCGTTCCACGTCTATTCTGGGCAGTTTCCCAGGCGTTGTTCGCTGGTAGCGGTGCTGAAACATATTTAGTGGGGGTTTTCGAGCTTCCTGCAACTTGGCTGTTTTGTAAATGTACACAGGACAGTCTGTGGAGGTAGCTCGATGACCCCCCTGACAATTAGATCTTTCATGAACAATTTTGGAGGTGGCGTGACCCCACATCACGCACCTACGGCACTGGATCATGTCCGTGCTTTTTTGCTTTTTTCCCAATTAACACGGGCATGATCCAGGTACCGTATTTGTTGGTTCAGCTGTTGTAATTTATAAATAGGTTCATCCACTACCATGTAAAGGGGCCTTGACTGCGTTGTCATTGCATAAACTTCTTTGACATTGATTTTATGAGTGTTTACAAGTTCATATTTAACATCAGCCGGACTAG
Organism: Orchestes rusci; assembly: GCA_958502075.1. Classification (NCBI taxonomy): domain Eukaryota; kingdom Metazoa; phylum Arthropoda; class Insecta; order Coleoptera; family Curculionidae; genus Orchestes; species Orchestes rusci. Next base: position 6,011,801 of record OY293310.1, read on the forward strand.
GTTGGTGGTCTAGGCCCCTCACCACAAATGCATGTGTTTTTTTCGTTCTATTGGTATATGTATGCCATTCCATTTTTATATCGTTTTTTAAATTTTCAACCACTACGTTGTATTCATCTAATTTTTCTACGAGTATAATTGTGTTGTTTTTTGTGTATTTTACGTTGAAACCAGATGGTGCGCTCACCTTTAATTGTCTAATTAGATCGGCATGGTCCTCCTTTGTCACCGCCACTCCGCTGACGACGATCGGTGGGGGGCCTCTCTCTTTCTTCTGCGTTGCCTGTTTTCCTCTTTTGTTGGTTTGTGACGTTGCCGTCGCTCCTTGCTCGGCTGTGTTCGGGTCCGTTGTTGGGTCTTCTCTCACTTTTGGCTGCGTTTCTCTCGTCGGTGTGTTCACTTTGGAAAATGTTCGTCTCGTCTTTTTCATTACAAGACACGAAACACACATGGGAATATGAAAAAGTGACACCCCTATTCCCATATACAAACATTTGTCCTCCAGCCAAGAATCTACTTCCATTTGACCATTATCAGGACAATAATCCACTCCACGCTTACATATGTCTTAAAAATCTCGATAGTTCTGGGTCGGTCACCGCCTGATACTGCTGAAGCCGACAAACCATGCGGCGATGCGAAGTTGAAAGGTAAAGGACTACCAGTGACGTCGATACATTGCTTTCTACTTGACACTACTCACCTTCACCATACGGGGAAATGAATCAGTGGCACTACTGGTGGTTGGAATTCCATGCCTCGGTAGCTCAGTTGGGAGAGCGCCAGACTAGAGATATGAAGGTCGTGGGTTCAAATCCCATCTGTGCCCCTATTCTCGAATTTCAGGGTGTAGAGATTTTGAGAGAGATTTGACGTTTCTCCATCAACTCCAAGTCTAAGTCTAGTGAGAATTTTCTCTATTCACTTTCAAGAATAGGGGCACTGGGGTGTCACTTTTTCATATTCCCATATACAGACATTTGTCCTCCAGCCAAGAATCTACTTCTATTTGAAAAAAAAAGTTGTTTTTTCGAATATTTCCAGAAGTAAGTGGCGTGTTCGAATTCTAAAGTGGACATATTCTCTCCAATTTGACCGACCATCTATCTCCAAAATCACATCTCTGTGTACTTTTTACATACGCTTGTAGACAAAATAGAATGTATTGACCGGCCCTCGTATAGGTGACTAGAAAATGGCGGCTTTCAATTGTCTACGTTTTTCCGAGTTCGCGCAGATGTCAACCTCGTTCTTCTACCTCTGGTTCTCTGCCTCTCCCTCACCACGACCCCGGAACATGTCTTTTTCCGGAGTCGACAATTTGAATCATGATCACTCGTCCGCTCCCAGACGATCGTACTCGATCTTTTCGACAGGATGCAGCCATCTCCGCTAGTAGAGGAAGAGGAACCGATACTCTCCGTCGAGGCCCGAGCGCTCCGCAGAAATGCAGGCTGTGGACGCGACTAGAAGCAGAGAAGCGATCGCATCGGTTCCGTTTTTGTATGCGCATGACCCAAATGTGTGGTAGAATGTGTATCCGTGTCCGTGTCCGTGAGCTTATTCAGTTTTTATTCGGCTAATTGACTGAGGCGTATTTGATTGACATGATTGGATCGATTGAGCTTATCACAAGATATGATCTGTATTTGATTGGAAATGGTTCAGTACCTGCACCACCTCTGAACTGTCCAATTATTTATAAGATTAAACATTTTTTATTCGTTGAAATAAACCAATAGAGATCTTATTGTTTAAAAATTGGGCGATAAGATGAATAGAAAATTGAAAATGTGATATCGTTTATAATTTTCTTTATTCATACACCACATTTGGTTCTTATTTTCGTATTATTAAGTTTTCTGTATTAATAAATGTCATTCCGTATTCCAAGCTTGTATTTTTATACAGGGTGTCCAGAAAGTCAGCGATAATACTGAAAGGGGTGATAGACCAACGCATAAGCTTCCAGAAAAACATAATATGACCTTAGTAAAAAAATTATGGTTTTCGAGATATTGCCACTTTAATAAAATTCGGTAAAATCGTCCCCTTGGATCAGATTTTCGCGTGTCATTCCTAAAAAAATATATAATTCTAAGATTCTGATTTAGGTTTTGCAACTGTGAATAGCCATTTCATTAAACAAAAACCAACATTGAACTAAAAGTTCAAAATATTCAATAAGAAATCTTATTTTACAGTGAAATAATTAATTTTTTTTTCCATCACTCAAGTTTAACACCTCATACTGTACAAGAAAAGATCTACACTAGCTGGCTAGTGATTTGAAAAGTTTTCTCATTTAATGTACTTCTAAGAACTACCCATTGTTCTAATAAACAGTTTACTGTTATTGACTTACAGAGAAGGATATACCTAATTTACCTTATGAGAAGATTCTAAAAATTATACAAAATTAAATCATGTTAATAAAAAATGTATTTAACTCAAGAAAAATAAAAAAAACAAACAATATGTTCAAAGTGACCACTACCAACGCGAATGCAGCCGCGTCATCTTTTTGAATATACCCTCATTATCCTTCTTGCATTTCTTGCCAATTTTACCTCTTGGGCGGCGTCAGAAATTCGCTGACGTAATTCATCAATAGTACCTATTGGCTTTGCATAAACCTTTTCTTTTAGGCAACCTCAGTAGAAAAAATCTAGAGGGTTTGGGTCTGGAAACCTGAGGGGCCATAATATTGGACCAAGTCGGCCGATTCATCTGTGGGGGAAGGTTTGATTTAAATACTCACGAACCTGATGTGCATAATAATGTGTCGGGCAACCATTAATTTGAAACCACATTATTCGGCGGGCGGTCAAAGGAACATCTTCCAAATGCAGCGGTAGTTCGTTTTCACAAAAATGTAAATAAGCTTGCCAATTTAGATTTTCTGGTAATTCGAATAGACCAATTACATGTCCGTTTGGAATACCAGTCCACAGGTTTACTTTAAAACGGTACTGAGACTTTTCTTCTCGAATGGAGTCGGGATTTTGCAACGCATAAGAATGCAAATTGTGCATGTTCATAAAGCCATCCGTTTTAAATGTACTCTCATCCGACCACAGTATAATTGTAAATAGAATCCCTTCTGTCCCTAACCGTAATTTGTTGTTCTCTTCTTCCAGGAAACAACACCCATTAGCTCTCAACCTTTCTCTGGTGGCCGCGCATGTCTCAGGGAAGCTTTTAAGTTGAAAGAAATTCCGGAATTCGCAATAGATACCACGATTAATTAAATCACAGCGAATACCCTTAAAAACCATTGCATATGGTAGTTTAAATACTCATAGATCTGCCTTATCGGTAATTTTACCACATAATATTGGAGAAAATGCATTCCTAAAACGCTTTATGAGAGGTATATTTAAAAAACGACCTACAAAACCCAGGTATAATGTGACCTGGGACCCAGAGATCGTATTTTCATTTTCAAGTAATGTGAAGGAAAATAACTTAAAAAATATTTCCATTACATAGACTACAGAGAATATCTCGTATACAAATTTCCAATATTATAAAATCCAAATCTGGCATTCAAATACTCATTCCAGATTTGATAAAAACATCAAATATTCATAATAAACAATCTTGTTTGTCAATCTCCTTTTTAAGTGAAAACTCTAAACTATGTGTAGCCTCGCTTTTGTTGCGATAAATTAAAGAAACAAAAGACATTAGGAAAAATGATACAGATTTATTGTTTTGAACCACCCACTAAAAACCCTCATTAACGCGCCTCCAAAGATACTATTAGCCCATGGATCAAGGAGACTGCAAAAATCCGGTGTTGACACATCTGTGTTTAAACCGCACTCCACTAGTTCAGCTGCGTTTAGACAGGGATTATCAATAGAAGATATTAGACAGGCCGCAAGTTGGAGCGAAATCTCCCCTAGATTCTATAAATTTTATAATCGGCCATTAAGTTCTTCGTCACAATATGCCCGAAAAATATCAGGGTAGGTCATAAGAGTGATGATGATTAAATTTGTTCCTCTTTGTGCAAATGGTATATGTATTCATATTTTGTAGAAATATGAATTGCAGAATTATATGTTTGTTAACGATTAGAATAATAATTTGTTTGTATTCATTTATGAAAACTTTGAATTTAATATATGTGTTTCCCTTCAAAACATGTATCAATTTGAATAAGTAGAAAACCAATGTCTTTAGGCCTCAAATTTTATATCAATGGTTACACGTGTTTCGCCAATCAATGGCATCATCAGACCTAAGATAATAATATGCTAATTACACAGAAGAATATATACGTAGAAACACAATGAAATACCTTGGATATGTCAGATGTACAATAAAACACACCTTCACATTTCACTTTCGGTCAAACACTAGATTACATACTGAGTAAATGGACGAAAAAACAAGCAAAAACGTAAAGATAACATCACTTGAGCATAAAAAACAATTTGGGAAAAGTAAAAATCATTTCATCATCCTGGCATCGAACCATGGTATCCATTCAGTAGCCTAGTTTATACCGACAACTTGGTCCGCGGATTTTCAACTATGTATCAATTTGTTCTTTTTGTTGAATGTAAAGAACATGATTACGTCATTAAAAAGATTCACACTTTACAGAATAGGTGCTGTTTTATTCAAAAATCTAGGGTTTTTGATGTTTCTGGGGCTAAACGTATATTTCAATAAAACAATGTTTTTTATTTAGATTCTTTCATACGACTTAAATCAAACAAAATCCTACTTTTGTCAATATTCATGATTTGTGCTAATGTAGTGTAGGCATAATCATAGAGTAGGAAAATAGCTTAGGATGGATTATATTGGGAAACCCTGTATATCAATTATATTGTAAGGTTTGTCAAGACTTGGTACTTGTTAGTAGAGTAAGCAGAATATGCATTTATGTAACAACATATTATGATAACATGTTCAATAAACATTAGGGGTCATCGATTCATTGTAACTTAACTAGATCAAGAATATAGATCGAGCTTTACGAACGAGTATAGTTATTTATTCCCGTTCCCAAATAATTAATCAAATGATGGACTGGGTTACACTATATGGCGATCCTGCAATAAAGAACAAGCTGGAAAGAAGAGAAACATGGTTGCAAACAAAAATATTGGCAATCAATGGATGTATTACATGGATCTGATTATGGAAATTGAAATGGCTATGGTAAAGGAGATAACATGGTTGCAAACAATTATTGGCAATTAATGGATGTACATGGATATGGTTATGGAAATTGAAATGGCTAGAAGTGGAGACAAATACAATGAATTCTAATGGTATGGTGATGGAAATGGAAATGTGAATGTTATGTCAGAGGCGGTGGAACCATTCAAAGACTTATTGGAAGAACTGGGAGTATTCTATAAAAACCTAAACAAGGAGAACACGGAAAGAAGAGGTAACTTGAGTGCAGTTAAAAGTAGGATAGATAAATTGAATAGATTTGTATTAGACGCTGAGCAAGTAAAAAAAGATTTTAATAGTAGGGTTAGAGGCGGAGATGTATAAGGTAATACTAAGACTGTTCAAGGGTATGCTGATAATATTAAGAAATATTTGAGCCAGATAGATAAAATTCTTAAGGATAGGTTAAAAAGTATAGAACAGTTAAACAGTGAACAAGTTTTGGGCGATTCATTAACAATGGGTGATAAATTCGATTTAAAAACTGCTTCTTCGCTATTACCGGTTATGGATGGTACTGAAGACACCACAAAACAATCAATTGATTCAATAGAATTCTGAGATTCATTACTTGACGATGCTGGAAAACAATTGCTGACTAAATATATTTTGAAAACTAGGTTGTCTCAGAGTGCCAAAGTTCGATTAAATTTGGGTTATGCATCAAATGCTGCGTTGGTAACAGACTTGAAAACACATTTTCTCACTAAAAAATCAGCTGCTGCGCAATCGGTAAGGTTAAGCTCTCTTAAGCAAGGTTCTAGATCTGTGGATGATTTTGGTAAAGAAATCGAACAGTTAATGGTCGATTTAACGATTTCACAGGCAGAGGGTGATCAAGCCGCCATGACAGTGTTAGCGCCTTGTAACGAAAAAATTGCTATCAATACTTTTGCTAACTGACTACAAAACTTAGATTTGAGAACAATTGTAAAGGCCAGGAACTATACTAAACAAAATGAGGCAATTCGAGGAGCAAAGGATGAGGTAGTAGAGGGGACAAACGCTCGCAATTGTTTTTACTTCAATAAAAATAGGTTTAACAACAATAATAGAGGTAGAAGTTCTTACCGCGGGTATTTCCCTGGACAACATCGACAACATTTCTCATCTAGGCCCAATCAAAAAAGTTCGAACCCACCATTTCAATCAGGCGATCGTTATAGAAATTATCGTCATAGAGGCGTAGCACAACCTCGTGGGACATATTCATCAAACTATCGTTATAACAGTTTCACAGGCAATTCACGCACTTCTTATTTTATGCATAGCGAGGATAACCCTGCGCAAACTATTTTGTTGAACTCGTCACAATCGAATAATTCTTCTTCTGATATGTTTTTTCGAGCCCCCCAGGATAAGTGACAATAATTCTAATGATAATTTTTCTTCGGTAGTTTTTAGGTTGAGTGGCTTGAACTTTATTATAATCAATATTTAACCTTATTAATAGATACAGGGGCATCGGTAAGCGTTATTTTCAAGGATACTGTTACGGTGTACGAAAATATAGATTTTCAAAGAGAGGTAAAAATCGATGGGATTTCGGGCTCTACTTATTCAGAAGGTCAAGTTAACTTACCTTTGAAAATAAACAATGTTATGGAAGGTCATAAGTTCTTGTTAATTAATAGTTTTGAACCCAGTATAAACGGTGTAATTGGAGCCGACTTCCTAGAGAAATATCATGCAGTTTTGAATTACGAAACATATACGATTTCGTTGAACATAAATAATGAGCGTATTTTATTGCCGATGATGGGAAAGCAAAACGAGTACACTGTAGTACCGGCTAAGTGTGAGATTATTAAATATTTTAAAGTAGATAGTAATGAAGATTGTGTAATTTTACCTGAAGAATTATGTGACGGTGTATTTTTAGGAAGCGGTATAGTGCGACCGACTTCTAATATGGTCCCTGTCAAAATTTTGAATCTCAGAGACCAGGACGTTACAATTAAAAATTTTACGCCAAATACAATAGCCGCAGAGGAATTTGATATTTGCAGTTCAGGAAAAACTAAATTTTCTAAAGAAAGGGTAGAAAAAGTTTTGCAGTTACTTAATTTTGAACATTTGGATAAACACCAAAAATATTCGCTACAACGAATATGTGCCAAATATTCGGACATATTTCACTTAGACAATGACCCGCTAACAACCACTCACATTTATAAGCAACAAATCTATCTTAAACCTAATATAGCTCCAGTCTATGTGAAACCTTATCGTTTGCCGCATGCACAAAAACAGGAAATTGCTAAGCAAATTGATAAGATGTTACAAGACGGGATTATAGAAAAGGCAAGATCTGAGTGGTAATCATCACTTTTGATCGTACCAAAAAAGGCTAATAATAACGGAGAAAAAAAATGGAGAGTTGTAATAGATTATAGGCGGTTAAATGACTATATTAAAGATGACAAGTTTCCTCTCCCATGTATTTTGGAGATTTTAGACTCACTATCTGGTTCAGTCTTTTATTCCCATCTTGATCTATCTCAATCAAATTATCAAATAGGCTTAGACAAACAAAGTAGGCACTGCATTTTCCACAGATAGGTCACAATATCAGTTAACTAGACTACCAATGAGGTTAAAGATAAGTCCTAGTTCATTCTCAAGAGCAATCTCCATGGCAATGTCTGGTTTAAATTATGAAAGATGCTTTATTTACTTGGACGATCTGATAGTTTTTGGTAATAATCTAGAAAATCACAATAAAAACTTGATAAAAGTATTTCAACGTCTACGAGAGGTTAATTTAAAACTGAATCACAATAAGTGTCAATTTTTAAAAACAGAGTTACTATATTTAGGGCATACAATATCGAAAGACGGAGTGTTACCAGACCCGTCCAAAATTGACGCAATCTTAAATTATACTGTGCCAAAGGACTCCAGTGAATGTAAGAGATTCGTGGCATTCGCTAACTATTATTATAGGAAACATGTTAAAAATTTTGCACAGATAGTCGCACCGTTAAATAAGTTGTCAAGGAAGGGTGTAGTTTTTAAATGGACACCCGAATGTCAAGATTTATTCGAGACTTTAAAAAAGGCACTATCTAACCCACCAATTTTAGAATATCCTGATTTTTCTGCAACTAACGAATTTATAGTAAGAAGTGATGCGTCAGCGTATGCAATTGGAGCCGTGTTGTCTAATGGAAATGACAAACCAGTTGCTTATGCTAGTAGGGCTCTTAATAAATTCGAACTTAATTACAGCGTTATAGAAAACGAGTTACTTGCTATAACTTTCGCGATTAAGCAATTTAGGATTTATTTATATGGCAGAAAATTTGTTTTATATACAGATCATAAACCTTTAGTATACTTATTCGGAATGACAAATCCTTCAAGTAGACTGACCAAGTTTCGATTGCTACTAGAGGAATATGATTTTGTTGTAAAATACATTAAAGGGAAAAATAATGTGACCGCTGATGCTTTGTCCCGGATTATCATCACATCCGATAGTTTTAAAGAGTTGAGTAATAAAGTGTGTAATACCATGGGTGTTATCACAAGACAACAAAGTAGAGACATGGCATTAGAACATACGAATAGTTTAGAGATAGATTCATGCAGTAGGACTGATCACCCTGGCTTCGTGGAACTATTAAAACGACCTAAAAATATTTTTGAACTGTGTCTAACTGACAATAATGACTTTGAAGATTTAGCTAAATCAATCGATATAAAAAATAAAATAAAAAATAATGACGTCATGATAAAAGAATATATAATAATTGATAAAGTTGAAAATATTATTTACATAGGGCAATGTTTTCGATCAACAATACCTTTAGACGGATTGTTGAGAAATTTGTCCACATTATGTAAGAAATTTGAAATTCCGGAATTGTTAATAATAAAAAATAATGAAAATGCGAATTTGTTGAAAGAAATATTGAAAAATAGGAATATTTTTCAAGAATTAGGAATAAACATATCTGTATTAAAAAATAAACAAAAAATTACAGATGCAGAAAGCCAACAAATAATTTTAAATGACTTTCATATTTTGCCAACAGGTGGACATGCAGGAATTTCACGCATGTATAATAACCTAAAGAAATACTACTTTTGGCCTAATTTACATAAAGATGTTGTAAGTTACGTGAAACACTGTGATGACTGTCAACGCTTTAAGTATTCTAAACCAAACAAAGAGCCAATGAATATAACGACAACAGCTTCGTCTGCTTTAGAGAAAATTTATTTAGATCTCGTGGGTCCTTTTGAGGAGGATAATGAGAGCAACAAATATATTTTATCGATTCAATGCGAATTGTCAAAGTTTGTGGAATGTTATCGTTTGGAAAACAATGGAGCTTCAACTGTTGCAAAAAGTTTTGTTTCAAATTTCATACTAAGATATGGTATTACAAAAAATATTGTGACAGACCAGGGTACCGAATTTTTAAATTCGACTCTCAAAGAGACTTGCAAAATTTTAGGCGTAAAACATCTTTGTTCTACGTCTTATCATCACGAAACCCTTGGGTCCTTAGAAAATTCTCACAAATGTTTGGGTGCTTATCTTAGAATGCAAATTAATACATACAAACAATCTTGGAGCACTTGGTCACAGTTTTGGTGTTTTTCTTATAATAACACTGTACATTCTGAAACAAAGTATACACCACATGAATTGGTATTCGGAAAACTATGCAACTTACCCTCAAATATCCTAAACAAAACAGACCCATTATACAATTTTGACAACTATCCGTTGGAACTCAAGTATAGGTTGCAGACAGCACACTCTGATGCTAAGTCAAATTTAATCAACTCAAAGGTAAAAAGAAAAGTAATTTATGACCAAAAATCTAAACCTGTTATTTATGAAATTGGAGACAAGATTTTGCTGAAAAATAACTCAGGTTCGAAATATGACCCATTGTATTCAGGTCCTTACTTAGTTGTTGATGATAGGGCACCTAATATTGTGATTAAAGTAGGAAACAAACCTATAGAGGTTCATAAAAATAGGGTAAAATTTTATCATGAAAAATAGCTATGTAAAATAATTTTTTTTTTTCTTTTTTTTTTGTTATTTTCGGGGAAGGTGTAGTATAGGCATAATCATAGAGTAGGCAAATAACTTAGGATGAATTATATTGGGAAACCCTGTATATCAATTATATTGTAAGGTTTGTCAAGACTTGGTACTTGTTAGTAGAATAAGCAGAATATGCATTTATGTAACAACATATTATGATAACATGTTCAATAAACATTAGGGGTCATCAATTCATTGTAACTTAACTAGATCAAGAATATAGATCGAGCTTTATGAACGAGTATAGTTATTTATTCCCGTTCCCAAATAATTAATCAAATGATGTACTGAGTTGCACTATACTAAACAATAACTTTCCTAGGGTTATCTTCATAAAAACTCGAAACTGCATCTTCAATGGGAACATGTGTTACACAATCTTTTATCAATTCATGTTAATTATTTGAAATCATATTATAATTCTTGGGAAAATCCAATCGCTACAATTCCCGAAGTCTCATGTTTACAAAATGCTTATTAACAATACAAAGGTCACGTGTGTTGTTCTTAGTTAAAAATATTATTTGATCATTTTTTGAAATTGAGACTATTTTCATTCCATCATCCATGTGTACACTGTTGGCCATCAAGTTGTTGTATGAAAATAACGAATGAATGTGTTCAAGATGCCACCCATCTAGTAGCCAATAGTCCATTACAGGGCTAAGATAAGTACAAAAATATAAAATATAGATATGTTCTTCAATAAAATACAAGTATAAAACAAATATAATAATATGATAAGTTAAAAACAAATTAAAATGTAGACAACACATGTTCCCTAAGCATTACTTTAAATTCGACCAAATGTTCACAATTTTTGATAATACGAGGTAGACCATTGTATTCTTGCAACCCCTTATTTAAAATGGAATTATGCATTTGTGTAGTGTTACATTTGTTTGTTAAAATAAAGTCTTTGCGATTTCTCGTATCGTAGTTGTGCACATCACAAAAATATTTCACTTTATCACATATGTATTCAGGTACCAGTTTTATATGAATCTTAAATATAAACAGACATACATTGAAAATTATTTTTTGTTTAACAGACATCAAGTTCAAAGTATCCAACATCAATTTGATTGGTGTATATTTATCACATTTAAGTATCACGCGCATACCTCTATTTTGAATTCTTTGCAATTTTTCAATCATGTATTTTGGTAACATATATAACAGTGTTGAACAGAACTGCAGATGGGGTGCTACTATGGCATTATACACTTTCATTTTGGTGAAAACAGACAGTTGTTTTCCAACTCTGGCCAAGAAATGAATTTTTTGAGACAGTTTGCGCATAACATAATCAGCATGTGGAAGAAATGTCAAACTACTATCAAACATTATTCCCAAGTACTTGATAGTATCTACCCGTTGCAACTTTTCATTCTTTATTCTAATATCTAAATTACGAATATCTAAGCTATTTAATTTTGACTTTTTTGCAAAAACACAGCATTTAGACTTGTTAGTGTTTAAACTTAAACTATTATGACACAGCCAGGTACTTAGTTCATCAAGTTCACTGTTTATACAATTTTCCATATGTTTGATGTTCTTACCAATCAAATATATCATTGTGTCATCTGCGAACAAAACAATTTCACATTTTGATATAACTTTGACAATATCATTAATATAGAGTAAAAACAAAATTGGACCTAAAACAGTTCCCTGAGGAACACCAAACTTCACATCAACAGTATCTGACAAACCATTTTTGAATTTAGTACGTTGTTTTCTATTAGACAAATACGATATAAACCACTTCAAAGCAGTATCCCTTATACCCATGTTATGCTCTAATTTTTCCAACAAAATATCACAATCAACAGTCTCAAAAGCACGTTTAAAATCCAGGAATACAGCCAATACAAAGTTATCATCATCAATAGCCTTAAGGAATAGATCACATATATTTACAGAAACACTTTCACAAGAATGATTTTTTAGGAACCCCGACTGGTTAGGAACTATTAGGCGGTTTTTATCACAGTAGCTAAGTAGCTGATCTTTCACAAAAATTTCAAGAACTTTCTCGTACACTGGTACCGTGTTTATTGGTCTTAAATCTTCGTGATGTTTTGAGTTGGATACTTTTGGTGTTGGTATAACAGTAGATAATTTCCAACTTTCTGGAAAAATACCTCTCGATAATGAAGTGTTGATCACATCCAAAAGTCTATCACACACAACATCACAGACATCAGATAATATTTTTGTTGATATACCCGATTCTCCTCCCCCTACACTTCTTAAGCTTTTTAAGGTTTCTTTTAATTGGGACATGGTTATAATTTCGAAGCTGGAGAATTCGCAAATGGTTGCACCAAAATTTACATGAAGCGATGATGCGGATATGGTCTTATCAATATTTCCAATAATGTTTTCAATGCTGTTGATAAAGTATTTATTTAGTCTATCAGCTATTTCTACATTATCTGTTAGGGTCTCCATTCCAAAAATAATTTCATCAGGCGCAGATTTGTTTTTCTCGGGCAGAAGAGTCTTCAAATGCTTCCAAAGTTCCTTTGAGTTGCTTTTATTGTTGTCCAATATATTATGATAAAATTTTTCTTTTTCAGATCTTATTCTCGCTACTACTTCATTCCTTTTCCTTTTGTACTCATTCCATGATTCCACATTCTTGAGAAGTATCGCTCTATTATACAAAATATCTCTTTGATACATTGATTGCCTAATTTCATGGGTAATATACTTTTTTTGCTGATATTCAGGCTTCACACAAATTTTGGATACTGGACACATATCATTCAAAATACCCGAAATATTGGCAACAAACAAGTCGGCTAGAATATTGACATCAGATATATCTCGGTTCCATGGAGAATATAAGAGTTGTTCTTGAAACTCATTCACTTCATACAGGTGCATCGATCTATGATACCTTATGATGGGCTGCTCTTTTATATTATTATTTAATTTTATAGACAGTATAGAGTGATCACTAATTTTCGGTGTATTATGCACTTTATGTAAAATATGTTTATTATTAGTTATGATGTAATCAATGAGAGTTTGACTAGAAGACGCTATTCTTGTGGGGGAACACACAATTTGACTCATCCCATTCAAATATACACAGTTGAGTATTTTAGAGCCATAAAAAGAGTTTTTGAGCAGATCGAAATTAAAATCACCTACAATGATATTCACACCATCAAATTCACTCACAATGTCTAAATAGTCTGAAAAATAATTCACAAATGCTGCGTTCTCAGTTTGAGGGGGATGATACAATACTGTACAAAGATAGTTCACAGAAGACAAAGAAAACTCAATAGACAGCAACCAGATGTAGTTCCCCACACATTCTGCAGTCCTAAGTTTATATTTAATACCTGATCTTATCAAGGATATCACTCCACCAGTACGTCTGTTTGTGGTAGTACACTGCTCCAATCTGTATCCCTCAATTTGAAGTTCACGCATGCCAACATCAATAGACACATGAGTCTCGGATAACATTATCACTTCCGGCCTCCAATCTTTGATCAAAACATCAAGTTGGTCTTTGTTATTTAAATAACCTTGACAATTCAAATAAACTACCATAGAATTAGAAACAATATCGAAATCTAATTGCTACTTGACAAATTTATTTCTTTGCATCTGCTCAATTCGTTTATAAGATGAACACTTATTTATGTCCCACACCACATGATCGATTGGGAGACTTAAACCATATTTTTTGTTGGATGAGACACAATTTGAACACCTGATGAAATCACTGGTGCATTCACCAACATCATGATTTAGACCACACTTTGAGCACACTTTAGCCTCTTTGCAATCCTTTATCAAATGTCCATAACGACTGCAGTTGAAACAGCGGATTATTCCATACTCATTATAGACGGGACAACGAGACCAGCCAATATTCATCCTTCCACTCTGTATGAAATGTTCATATGAACCAGCATCCAAATCCATCACAATATTGAATCTATTATTATGTAACTTGGTTTTTCTCACAATTCGCAATTTAGCATCTGTACTCAAGTTATTCTGTTTCATGATTTTAGATAACATTTCATCATCACCAACGTTCTGTTCCGACTCATCTAATCCAACTACTTTGATTTTATTTTGCAAACTTTTTGGTTTGTCCACAGAATAATCATCACCAAGTCTTTTTTGAATTTCTGTTTGAATACTGGTGATTTCTTTTTCATTACTACACTTGAGAATCAGACCCCCATTTTTTGTTGGTGGACCCATTGATATTCCAGCTCCCAGATCTGTAGGATTAACTTTTTGCTTCAATACAGTTTTAAGATGATTTGCATTATTCTGGGTGTTTGTTGTTTTGGGTTTTATAACAAGAACTTTGTCATTACTAAATTTCGCAGTGATATTTGCATATGTTGATTGTGATCCAGTGGCAGTGTTACTTGTGTTGCTCATCACTGTAGGTGGATTATTCATCATTGAAAGGTTTGAGATTACATCTTTGAGGTTATTATTGTCACGCATTAAAATATCGACTTTATTATTGAGCTCATCGATTTTTTTAACAAGATATAGAAGAGTTGTATTGATATCTTGATCTTCATTTTCCTCAGTTCGAAGTCTTTTCCTCGCCTTTTCCGGTTTGTTTACTTTTGAAGCAGAACTGTCACTTTTTTTCTCACACTCGTTACACTTCCAAGTAGTGGCTTTTTTCAGGTGAAAACCCCTCATTTCGACATTCGCACACTTTGAATGAAAGCCCTTTGAATAACCATTGCATACAACAATAGATTTCGGATCTTCAAACAATATTTTACAACTAAAACACAGACTTTCATCATCGACGTCGCCATTACTTCCGCTCGCGGCCATGTTCGACGTTTTTTGAAAATATTGACATTCCGATAGTCTTTTGTAATTTTTATAGGATTTTTGAAAACTTCAGATGAATATCTGAAACTTTCATTTTCACAAAATTTTCATTTCTTCACTGATAACGCCGCTAGCATATGGGTCAAGATATACATGGATATAACACCAGAAATATTAATAATTTTTACGTACAAACTAACCGATTGACAAGAACTCAAGTTAGTTTGGGTTAGAAGTTGAACAACGACGAATATTAAAACAGTTTAAGAGTTACCAATTCCTTTATGAGGAACTTTTTCTCTTGTAGAGTGCGTTGGCAATTGGCAAAGAATTAAGACATTTATTATTTTCACCCAACGTCACCACAATATTTATAATTATGTTAAAACAATTACGCAGTTAGCAGAAAGGAAAGAAGTTGAAGTACTCTGAGCAAGTTTATTTAGTAATAACTGGCAAAGCGCTTTCGGCTAATACGCCATCTTCAGTGCCCCAATAGTCAGTGTAATGTGTAGGTGACCTTATTCAACATAAAAAATTATGATTGGCATCTGAGCCCCTTTTTCAAAGGTGTTTGTAGGTCAGACATAATGGTCCGTTGTGGTACAAAAATTAATTTAATTGATATGGTCAATTGATCAAAGCGGGTACAATTTGATGACTAAATCAAAATCATCATCATAGTGTTTTGGCGAAGGCCAAATCGTCAGATAGTGGTCTGTTATAAAAAGTTGCAAAAACATTTGACCTGTCACTCCACCCTGCGGTGCGTCTGATTGTTTCTATGTTTAAGCCATATACTTATTAAATATGAAGGAATGGCTGTGTTGCTCATCTCAGAATAGCAGGAAGGAAAGAAGTTGAAGTACTCTGAGCAAGTTTATTTAGAAATAACTGGCAAAGCGCTTTCGGCTAATACGCGTATTAGCCGAAAGCGCTTTGCCAGTTATTTCTAAATAAACTTGCTCAGAGTACTTCAACTTCTTTCCTTTCTGCTATATACTTATTATTTAAAATATACCTACCGTAGTCCCTCAAAGGTGAAGCCAAATCGGGATTTATCGGGAAGGACAGAAATATTGATTTCCCATAAGTCGGATTCATGTGTACTGGCATATTAATGCGCATGCCTCAACATAAAATTTCATTATTGGTCGGTGGGTGGTCGATGGGCGGGTACGGTTTTAAACGAAATTATCAGCTGTTGATTATCGAATATTTTGACACTTCATTTCGCTTGCTTGCTTAACCTCAAATTTCATTCATGTTTTCAAAACAAACCATCCTTAAATTACGAATTAGTTGATGATTATGAGATAGTAGACTTTTTTTGATTTGATTTTATTGGAAAAATTGAGGAGCTAAAATTAAAGTGCTGTGTATTTTAACGCAAACCGCTACTCTAAAGTACGTACTTAATGGATAAAGTGCAATGTGATAAACAAACACAGGAGATGAATACAAGTTGAGGGATGGGATATTCAATCCTTAGATTTTACTGATCATTCAACAAAACAAATTCCGAATTTTCAATGTGTAGAATGTCTGTGTTCGTTTTGATAAGAAGCTATCCAGAAGTGAAGGAGGGGCCATGTCCAGAATGTTTTCAAACGGCAATAAGAATAAGGTACATACATGACATGGGGTACCAACTTATCCTTGGCGGAAGCGGTACCATACTGCCACTCATACTAATTATAGTGTGCTCATAATATGCTGCTATGTTTATAACCATCCTGTTCTTGAATGGAAAGTGGAAGAATCTCTGTGATATTTCAATAAATCTAAAAATCTGAGTTTATAATGTGATATTTAAATTCCTTTTCTGTAGAAGGTATTTGAGTGAGGATCATTGATAGCAATAATTGGTGATTTTATTATAATTTGATTAATACGGGGTGTGTTTGTAGTTATCATATACGTATTAAGTAGGTATATGGTGGTCATGTCTGTTGCTTTCACGAGATGTCTTTTGAATTTCCCCATTAAAAATTCATTTATGCCTTGGAGAGCACTGAGAAAAGCAATCGGAGGACATTATTTTACCTTCACCTAAAGAAAAATTACAGTTTTCACCTTTTTCCAAACCTACAGTGTAAAGTGCATACTTTTATATATTTTTGAAAAGGTAAAGAAAAGACAAATCTCATGGACTATAAATATACAGGGTGTTCCATTTAAAAAAATAAAGTTGGGTCCGATAACTTTTTGACCTGACCCTGTATACTAATTCCGAAGGCAGAATCGAGTTCTACGGAAAAAGTTATATAAGAAACAGTTTTCACATTTTCCATAACTTATCTGATAGTTTAGATACGAGGGGTACTTAAAAATGCAACATTTTCAGTTTAGCCCTGTATCTTGAAAAAGAAAAGGGCTATGAAAATTTTGTTAACGGCATCTTCAGTATCACGAAAAAGTAGCACACTGTCGCGAAAACCGCAACATTCTATCTATAAGAATAACGGAGATACCCCGCAAAAGTACCCAAAATGGGACACCCTGTACATTTGTTCAAAGAGATATCGAAAAAAGTTATGGAAGAAAGTTTCTTAGAATAAAAAGTAATGGTCGAATACCAATTTCGACACTAATTTGGCCTATTTTGATATTTTTGGACACTGAAAAATCAAGTCCTCAAAAAAAACAAAAAAGGCCAATTTGTGTAATAATCGAGATGCGGCCATAACTGTTTATCCTAGACAACTTTCTTCAATAACTTCTTTTGATATTTCTTGAAACAAAGGTACCTACTTTACTAACAATTTTTATAAAATCGATAACATTTTTTCAAGTCCCCAAAAAAAATCAAAGTAGGCCAATTTTTATCAAAATTGATATTCGGTCACAACTTTTTATTTTAAATATCTTTCTTTCAAAACTTTTTTCGATATCTCTTCAAACAAAGGTACTTTACTCTTAGTCATTCTTTATAAATCAGCCCAGAACCACCCTGTATAATAATTGATTTGACTAATTCTTTTCACAACTTAGTCTCGCTGCTTATTGCCGATCTCTATTTTGTAAAAAAAAGCTTTGGTAATTTTGTAACAGAACGAGAACAAGGACAAATAAGTTCAGTTTTTCAAATAACGCCTTATAGTTTTTTATGTATTTTTGACTTCTGCGTGAAATTATGTACAGTTTTTGTGTAAAGGCCATGTGTTCAATATTTTTCAAGATATTCGCATCTTGAAAATAAAAAATTGAGAAGGGAAAAGTTTCTTGATACTTGCAATATAGGTAGTTATCAAAAAAGTAATATTAAATTGAAAAACTTCAATCCATTTGTCAGTTGAGGTGTTTTCGCGATTTTTTATTTTTTTTTTTCAGTGCATGCACTTTTGTCATGTTTAGAAAAAGGGTTAAAAATAGATGACTTTTCTGTGTAATTTTTGATGAAAAGGGACACTTAGCACTATTCGAAAGAGGGGCAAAAATTATGTATTTCCTAAATAAAAGTCATAATAATTGATCAAAGGATCTAACAAACGTTGAACTTGGCAAAAACTACTCATTTTTGAAAAAATCATGAAAATAATTTAAAAAAAAACGTCAAGACAGATAAACCATAATATGAATCTATTGTTTATAAGTTGATATAATACATTTCACGTCAACTGACAAATTAATTGAATGTTTCAGATGCAACATTATTTTTTTGATGATAAATAGATTGAGAATACAAGTTTAGCCAAATTATAGGCGGCTTGTATAGTTTTGTTAGTGTACCTACATTTTAGTACGATTTGGAATTCTCCGTAAAAATAGATGTTTTGTTCTCTAACTTATTGTTTCATTTACTTACCCTGTATATGCCAACAGATAAATGACACAAAAATATACATTATTTGGACAGCTATCTATTTATTTATAAAATTTACAAACATACAATACAAAATAAAACATCAATTGTGTATCAGTTTTATATACAAGAGGCAGTCATTTAATTGAATAACCAATGGACATAATAGGTCTTTTATGTTCAGTTATATAGAAGGTATTCAGAAAGTCAACGATTATAAAGGACTGGTAGAACAACTCATAAGCATCGAGAAAAACATAAAGTGACCTTAGTTGAAATTTTTTTTACACTATTGAGGTGTCATAATCATAATCGTTGATGTTCTGTACACCGTAGGTGTTTCACAGTCTCGATCACAGTTCAAGTCGAGGTTAGCATAAGATACATTGCTTAGTTTTCAAGTATGATCACATTCATAGAAACTGGGCTACTAATTTATCACAGACCATGTTTTTTAACAGTGGAAACTATAATAATAACATGTTATATTTTGTTTTCATTGATTTTTGAACAAAATCAATTTGGTGTATTTTTGTCTGATGTTTTCTGTTTTTTCTGAGCTCGTTTTTCCTTCGTGAAAAAGTCTTATTTTTAAAAATAAACCAATCATCAATTTTGTAAGCTGTGTACGATGATTGTCCAGCATGTCCTGAGACAAAATATGAGTGCTCATTTCTTCACAATCGAATGGATTATCAATTGCCCTAAATACTCGTACAATTAAGACTCCTTTAATGTTTTTGATAACAAACAAGTTTGTCAAATTCTGTCTGAAGATTCTTTCAGCGATGAGACATATTCGTATCGCCTCTTTTGAGGGATAAAGATATGTTCCTCTATTTTTTATCCGGATCATCAGAGGTACATCTACACCTGTTCTGTCCACTAATAGATTAGCGCAAGTTTGGCACATACTTTTTTTTTGACAATTTTCTTTATTACAAAACCTGCAATATACTCCAATACATTCTCCACAAAGGGTGTTAGTGTCCAGAATGTTTCCACATAATCATGGCCGAATGTCGAAATTGTGAAGTCATGTTCAATTATTGGATTGACCAAGTTTTTTTTTTTTGCAGAAACATGTAAAATCTCCAAACCGTCCGCCAAACAGTTACTATAGTTGCTGGCACTTATTTCCTGTTTGATAAGTAGCCTTTTATAGGCAGATTGGAATTGGAAAGCATTCGGGTTGTTGTTGAAGCCCCCTTTCCGTCTCACTGCACTAAAGAATGTTTCTATGAAATCTTGGCTGAGTTTAAAAGTCAACAAATATTTAAAGTTCACTCCTTTTAGTTCGTTGTATAGTTCAAATATATTCCTCATGCATACGATCAATCCCAGAAAGCCAGTTTTTCTTCTGGACTTTAACACCAACTCCCCGGATGACGTTCTAAGTCCAGCTATATATTTCTCCATTTTTGCAGCATGTTTCTGCAAATAAACTGAAGAGGTATCCGTCACGGGAATATTGTATTTTGCATGTTTGGCGAATTTGTTCCGACAGTTCAACAGGTCAAAAACATTGTTGAAAATATAGGCAAATTGGGCTGTTGCCTGGCTTTCTTCAAACTGATGAACCTTCAACTGTTCCATAAATTGTAACGCATTATATACCCTCTCACTCAATGTTTGAGCGGCTAGTTTTACGTTCATACGGTTATCATTGTAATGTATATGTTTTTTTGTCAACTCTGTACCTGCATGCAGACCCTCATTTTCTTGTACTTCCAATAAATGTTCGATAAAGGACCATCTTATAGCATTTTGTTCATGATCGAATAACACTTTCAGGTCACCCAAAGTGTTCCTGATCAATTTAATCATATGGCAAGCGTCCAGAAATATGAAAACTTTTTTTTCAGTGGTTAGGTTGAAAAACCACGGTTTGAAGTTTTAAGAAAAATAATCAAAATTTGCACCTAAATGGGTACACATGCTCAAATTTACTGAAGCCCCATCAAAAGTTATTGAATGGCACTGGGCTCCGGTGTCATTAATTAATTCGAGTGCATTTTTTAAAAGATTTGCCCTCTCTGTACCGTTGAGGCCATCAATTAAAAAATACCCTATAGGGATTTTCCAGAGAGCATTGACACCCACTGCCATCATAACAAGCGCACTGGAAGCTTGTTTAGTGGTTTCATCATCGCTCACTGTAAAGCCTCTACCTAAATCTATACCACCGTGAAATGATCCATTTTTAAAAACCATTTCTTTTTTAATCGACATTTCATCCAAAACCAGATTTAAAATTACCATTTGTTCGGTATTTTTCAATTTGATGGCTTCGAATGATTCCTTTGTGAAGCCTGGTCCACCATCCACCACTCTACACCACTCACTGGTAGTGCTGGGATGTGGCAATAGATTCTTCCAAACTTTTCTTACATAATTGTAGGCGGCGGTTGAATAGAACTGCAGGGTTAGGGCAAATTTTCTTAGAGCTGGAGAATACTTCTGAATTTTTTGCTTCCGCCTATTGACCAGTTCTTGTAGAACTTCTGGAAGTCCTTCCTACCGACCAAAAAAAAAATAAAATGACTCAGATACAGGGTGATTGTTTATTTCACTCAAAGTTTAAATAAACAAATAAACCGAAATAAGTTTTTAGGAGATCAAAAACTCGATACTAAAGATAATAAAAACGCATCTAGAAGCAAAAAATTTCATATAACATGGCATGGTTAACGCAGTTACTTTGTTGAGGTTATTATTTATGATTTTTTCATATAAATCTAAGACGACAGTATCGATTACGAAGATAAAATACAGGGGGTTCCGTCATACATTATACAGGTTGATTTTTGAGTTGATACATTTCTTTTAACACTGTATAGATTAGATAATAATAATAATAATGATTTTAAGTAAAAGCAGTGGCATACAATTTTTTCCTTAAAAAAACAATACAAATCCTGTTCAAACGCCACTGGTAGAATTTTTTTTAAACTTTTTTATCAAAAAATGCAATTTAATGGTCAAAAGAAGTGTACCAGATTTTGTGGAAATATCTGCAGTGGTTGGAAAATTATGATGGAAAAGGCAATTTTCTCTTGAAACTTTTTCGGACATAATTTTATTTGAAAAATGTTCTTATTATCTTGCGCTCTATACTGTGTCAAAAGGAATGTATCAACTTAAAAATAGCCCAAACTAACCCTGTATTTATTTTTTAATAATTATGTGGAAAAAAAACACTTACCACCCAATTTTCTCGGCAGTCTTCAGAGATTAGATTTTTAGCCTTAAGATGACTGACTACATATCGTAAAGTGCGGCATCGCTTTTCCAGGCGCCTATTTTTTTGCTGCAGTTTTCTAATCTTTAATTTTTGCTTATCAATCTTGCTAGTTGCCACAAACAAGCACATTTTTGCTCTACGGGGTGTGGAAAGATCTGGAGATGTTTTAGATGATTTCGATGTTCTGGGTGTTTTTAATGTCCTGGGTGTTTTTGGGTCCACTGTCAGAAGTACATCATGTTCCGATGATTTCTGAGGGTCAATCTGCTCAGTTACTTCACCAGAACCTGCAATACAAAGAGTTGTTAATACTATCATATAAACACAAACATAAAATATGCTTACCAACAATCTCAATTTGTGAATATGTAATCTTTTTGGCAGGTGGTCGACTACTTTCAAAATCCAACATGTGTCTCTTTTGTCTTTTTGGTTTTAATATTGAGGGGACACTTTTAGGTCTCAGTTTGAGCACACTTCCACGTTCCTTAGCCAGTGGATCTACATAGTTGTCAGGCACAAAATGAAATGTACATAAGTACAACTTGGACAAATCATCAGTTGCTTCATTCAAACGACAAAATCTAATCCATGCTGATCGCGTAGAAGGATCTTGTGGAAACCTAAAAATAAGTGATTTTTTGTTTCTTCATTTTATATTGTACGACTTCAGTAGTATAAAAGATAACTAATAATAGTACCGTTGCGACAATAATAATTATTTGAATCAATTGATTTGAATTAACAAAGAAATCACAGTAAAACCTAGACAATTCGAACTAATTATTGCAAAGGGCCGTTCGGAGTATCAAAATTCTAAATAATCCACAAATGTTTATGAAAAAGCTTAATTTTCTGGACAAAACAACTTTTTAAATCTATTAAAAAACTAGGTAAATTACGCAAAAAATAAACGATTTTTTTAAAACATTATTCAGTGCACTTTTGTCACGTTTAAAAAAATGGTTAAAAATTAATCTTTTTTTCTGTGCAAATATTGATGAAAATGCACCATTCGAGAGAGAACCATAATTTATGTACTTCCTGAAATTTTCTCAACAATAATGATTGAACAAGGGATAGTGTAAGCTGTGGTGTAACTATGAAATTTCAAAGTTGGCAAAAATTACCCATTTTTCATTATTTCTCCACAAATTTGCAAATATGGGTTATTTTTGTCAAGTTTTAAATTTTATAGTCACACTATCTTTTATTATATTCATTTTTCATGGATTCTTCAAAAATGGGCCATTTTTGCTAAGTTCAAAATTTTATTGAAAAACTATCCTTTGTTCAATTATTGTGGAATTTTCAGCTACTTACATAATGTTTGCCCCCCTATCGAATGGTGCTAGCCATTTTTTATCAAAAACTACACAGAAGTTTTTTTTATGTCCTTTTTTTGAACGTGAAAAAAAAGCACTAAACAATTTTTTTGAAAAAATCGCCAGGACACGCAAACTGACAAATAGATTGAAATTCTTAAATCCACCATTACTTTGATAACTGATATGTAGTACATCCGTTTTATCAAATTTTAAATTCTTGCCTCTTTCGGATATGCTAGCCATTTTTATCGAAAATTAGGTACGCATCAAAGTTTCTATTTTGAACGTGAAAAAAAAACTCAACGTTAACAGTTTTTTGCTTAGGTGATATTTTTTCCATTGAAATTTGAATACAGGTAAAAAGACCTCGAAAAAGACCCTTTCTACCTGAGTAGAAAGGATCGCGTTCTGAAAGCCACTAAATGGCTACCCAAATCCTGGTACCTAAGTACTTGGGTTTAGTTTGAAAATTTGAATTGAAATTTCCACAAGAATATTTGATAATAATTATTATGATACATTCATTTACCAATATTTTTCGAAAAATGGTGCATTTTTAATAGAAATAGGTACATAGAAGCATTGATATGCACATTTTGTATGAATATTTTTCCTTGAGATGAAAATAATATGTACTTAAATGATAACAGGTAACAGGTAGGGATTTTATATGAAAATTAAAAGAAAAATGAGTCAAGCGTAGCCTACAACTACAATACATATGATATTAACAAATACGTTAAATTTGGAATTGAAAACAGGTAGCCATCATAATTATAATTTCAAAAGAACGTTTCCGGGTACAGCGACATTTAATTTCACTGTATTATAAATTTGGCTGTTCAATATCTTACAAGGAATACTCGCAATTACCACAAAAATACGTATTTAATCGTAGATCTACCGTAAAAACGGCGGATCTGGCACCATAGCTTGGCAGCATGAGATCCACTCAGAATCAGGAATAACCAATAAGAAATGGCATGTAGCGCAATCGCAGTCTCTACCAAGTAGACATGAAACACTCTTATGAGGCATTAGAATCGGCTTGGTTATTCCTTTCTTTCTCATCGGCTGAAAATTGGCTTCACTTGCCGCACGTTGATCAAATGGGGAACCCGAGGTATATTTTAATAATAGGTATATGGTTTAAGCCTCCTCTTAGTGCCGCAGACGTGGAGGCGTGTCTAGTGCTGTGCGCCCTTAATGTGTCAGTATTAGCCCCACCCAGCGCTTACCCTTTTTTAATCCATTTGGATATTGTTTGGGACGTGGCTGGGTGATGAGGTTTTTTGATGGTTATAAGGAGTTACCCATATTAGCCCGAATTAATTTTTTTTTTGCAACGACTGTTTTTTCTTGAAATATATGATTATAGGCTTGTAAAATAATGATATTTTTAATTCTTTCACAAAAATATCTTTCAGGTTTGTGGAAATATGGTGTTACCATATGGTAACGCTAGGCATTAAATAAGGTCACGCAGGAATTTCAAAAAATAAGGTTTATCATTCACCAAATAGTTATAAAAGTGAACAATGTTCTCTGCTCATTACAAAAATAACTTATATACTACATACTACAGTTTTATCAACGTGAATTCCACTACGGAGTGTGAAAAATCAAATTGCAATCAACGCAAGGACCAACGTCACACTCTCCTGCACAGCGTCGTCTTTTGTTATTCGGAATTCGTATGAGGAGATGTCCTTTTCCATCATACCTGAGATCATCGCCCAACCTATTCAACGTTAGGCTGGTTTTGGATAGTGCTGGACGACCTGGACCTTTGGAAGGTGTTCCGTATCGCTGAATATATGATGTTACAATTTCGCACCTAAACTCAAGTTGACGTAAATGTCCTCCAGATTTCTTATGAATTATCCAGGCATTCTCAATTGATACGTCAATAAGCCAGCTAAATACACACCACCACCACTTCTTGCTCCTCATCGAAATCCTATATCGAGAAATATTTTGATCCATAAGATCTGTGCCTCCCATGCCATTGTTATACTTACGAATAAGGTTGGGCCTATTGACTTGTGTGTATTTTTTTTCTACTCTGGAGTATCTCTTCACTTGGCTAATGGGAGCTACTCCACTGGAGGTTGATGCCATGGTAACAACATTATTATCCAGCCAACTTACAAATATGATGCCGCTATTTTTGTCAATTATTGAGGCAAAATCTCCTTTGTTAGCATTTTTTGAGAAGGTTTTTCTATTAGGTAATGGGATATTTTTTGGAATCCTGTTGGCTCTTACTGTACCGGTTGCCCCATATCCTTGTTTTTTCAAATAAACTAGAAGATTTACGCTGGTAAATAAATTGTCCATATAAAGTTGATATGGCAAATTCTTCTTATTATCTGGAAACTCCCTAAGCATCCGCAGTAACGGCGAGGTAGCCTTTCCAAAAGTGATGTCATCCTCCTCGTTTGATTTTGGACTTTTGCCTTGATACAAGTCAAAGTTGACCAGATATCCGGAAGTTGTATTCAGCGACCACATTTTGAATCCAAATCAGATGGGCTTCCCTCGAATAAACTGTTTACATCCATGATGGCCATAGTAGCGTATCATGGACTCGTCGTAATCCAGACTCTGCTCTGGAATGAAGTGGATCAGGAACTTT
Organism: Orchestes rusci; assembly: GCA_958502075.1. Lineage (NCBI taxonomy): Eukaryota > Metazoa > Arthropoda > Insecta > Coleoptera > Curculionidae > Orchestes > Orchestes rusci. The sequence continues at coordinate 6,037,937 of OY293310.1, forward strand.
TCTTGTAATTTGTCCATAAGGGGACGTAGTTTCCACATTTTGTCATTGTTACTGGGGTTGGCATTGTCTGCAAAATGCAAACATTGCATGATTTGGAAAAAGCGGTTTCTTCTTATAGCCTCTGCCACCATATTGTTACGCATATCGTGTTTAGAATTCCAATAAAACCTCCTTCCTGGTAATTTATTGTAACCGCTCAGAATAAGAATTGCCAATGTACATTTCAATTCTTCCTCCGAGACTTTAGGATCAGGAAAATTCCGAAAAGCTGCATATTTGGTTGATTCGTTGATAATAAGAGAGCATAAGTCACCGTCAAAAAATAGTTCGAACAACTCCGCTGGCGTCCTATATACATAATCAGAGTAATCTGGGCTAGGGAAATCTCGACAGCAGTTATTTTCGATATCCCCTTCAATCCATGAGAAAGATCTTATTTTCCTTGCTTTTTTATTCCCGGATGCTCTCTTATTCTTCTCTTTTTTCTCTGCACCAGCAGTATTCTGGGTTCCAGTCATCTCTTCATCAATACCACTCAGTTGACTTAGGCGATCAATCCTCTCATTGTTAGGTAAAACCAGTTCTGCTTGTGCTGCTAGTTGACGCGGCGGTAGATGATCTATGTCACCTTCGTCATCTTCATCACCAGATTCTTCATCGGTAAGTATGTTACAAGCGGGTGGTTCAATGTACACAGATTCGGCATTGAGATCCTCTTCATAAATCATCTTCAGAGCATCCTCTAATGTAAAACCACGTCTGTAATGAAAAAATAACAATATAAGTAACTCACGATATCAAAAATAAAAATACTACATTGATTGACCATCGTTTGAGAAGTTTCCAGAACAAAAGTAATTTTTGTAATTGTTATTCAAGAGCCATTATAAATATATAGTGTAAAGGCCTAGCGTTACCGTATGGTAACACACAAAAATACTCTTATATAACTTTGATATCTAAATGATAACTATTTTCAATACTTCATAGCTATATAAGTTCATATATTAGGAATATAATATAACAACTTCAGTAACACACAATAACAATAATAACATGATTTAGTACTTACACGAATCTAGGCTCCATGTTTTTACATAATTCTCAAGCGACCACTTTTTAAAGCACCAAAACTCTGACATACACTAGAATAGATGAGCGAGACAACACAGGTTGTTGTTTTAGATATCTGTCAAAGGAAAACTGGTGCCATCTATCGATTTTAACGCTACACACGAACTATAGAAACCTTTACATACATGCATGAAAGCAATACCATATGGTAACGCAAGGCTAATATGGGTTAATGTGTCAGTATTAGCCCCACCCAGCGCTTACCCTTTTTTAATCCATTTGGATATTGCTTGGGACGTGGCTGGGTGATGAGGTTTTTTGATGGTTATAAGGAGTTGGTTATTAGTTTTTCTTAATGTTGTGGTATAATCTATGTAATATTTTACGGTGGATGCGACGCAAATGTTTGGCCTTTCACTAAAATAAGGGATTACTATTTTTGGTTGGCATTTTTTAGGAGCTGATGTTTTTATGATGTCTGATATGTAAATTTCTATTTTTTCTTTAAACTCTTTAATGTTACTTAATTCAATTTTTGTTAAAGTTTGTACCCGTTGACTTGTGGTGAGGGCCAGTAGTATGACTAATTTGTAAGTTAATTTCTCCAAGGATAATGTATTTAGGGGCCCCAAGGACTCAAATATTCTAGAACGGGGTTAGGGTCCCACGTTTCATTGTGCCTTGGAAAAACCGGCCTTAGCCGAAATACCCCTTTCATGAAACTTGTTACTGAGGGATGGTCTGTGGATTGTATAGCAATGTGTTTAAAGCCGATCGGTGCTGATTTAGAGCGCTGTAATTTGATCCTTTTTCAAACTCCGTACTTAAAAATGTGATTATTTTGTTGGGCTCGGCTTCAAATACATTGATACCTCCACAAAACCCCCACCACTTATTATAAGTGGTGTTTTATTGTTTCAAAGTATTTTCTGCTAAGGAAGAAATTAGTATTGTGATGGCGGTTTCCGGAACTCTCGAGCTATGTGCTAACCAGAGAGTACGCATGCACCCAGGGTAAGACTGTAGGGTGAAAATAATAATGTTTTATTTTCTGAGAAAATAATAGGCTTTCTTATTTGTAGATTCTCCAAAACTGTGAACCAAGGTTGCGTTTTCCATAACGGGTAAACAACAATTCCTTTTGCTTTATCCGCTTTAATCTTTTTCAAAACCCTTGGTAAAAGTGAGAAAGGCGGGAATGCATAGAAGAAGAAATTTTTCCAATCCAGAGTAAACGCGTCTATAAAGGAAGATTGAGGGTCTGGGTGCCAGGATACAAAAACCTGGCATTTTTTGTTTTGGTAGGAGGCAAATAAGTCGTTGTGGGGGGTACCGAATATATTTGTTATTTGTTGACAGGCAGTTTTGTTAAGACTGTATTCAGATTCTGCGGGTGTTTTTCTGTCTGCCACCCTGTTTTCACGTGTGTTAATGTAAGATGCAAAAATTGTTATTTTTTTTGTTTCACACCACTTCCAAATTTGTTAAGCTATATTGTTTAGGTGAGGAAATCTGATACCCCCCATTCGGTTTATATGTGATATGGCGGTCATATTATCGACTCTGTGTAGGATATTACAATTACTGTGATTTTTTGCAAATGATTTCAGTCCGTTAAAAGCGCCCAGTAGCTCAAGGTAATTAATGTGGTTTTCCTTTTCAGCTGAGCTCCAAAATCCCCACGTCGACTTATCGTTACATGATATTGTCAATACATATGGAGTTTCTGCTAAGCAGAGTTCACTTCCAGAGAGGTTTTTCATCCACCAAGAAAAATCGTCTTGCAAGTCTTTACTCATTTTAAGTAACAACCATATGGAATGGCTGGGCATACTGAAACCAAGATGCCAATGAATCTGGCGAAGTCTCTTATTTTCATGGATTTTTGATTTTTTATCGTTTTTATCAGTTTAAGTATTTTTCCGGATTTTTCTGGTGGTATGGATATAGTCATCTTTGTGCTATTAAATATGGAACCCAAAAACTTTATTTGTTGAGCAGGTTCAAACAAACTTTTTTCATTATTAATTAGGAACCCTAACGATGTAAGCAACTGTGTCGTATAAGTTACATTATTTTGACAATCTTGATTGATTTTGCCAAATAATAAAATGTCGTCTAAGTATAGCACAGAAAGAAATCCTAGCGATCTTAAGTGACTCATGATGGGCTTAAAAATCTTTGTGAAAACAAAAGGGGCAATGGACAACCCGAAAGGCATACAAGTGAATTCGTATAGTTGGTTATTGTGTTTAAACTTTAAAAATTTTCTGTATTTTTTATGTATTGGTAACAGAAAATAGGCGTCTTTTAAATCGATATTGGCCATGTAATAATCTTTGGATATAATGTTCTTTACGGAACGAAAATCTTCTAATTTGAAGTGTGGATATTCAATGAAGGTGTTTAGGCCCTTAAGGTTCAGAATAAATCTTTGTTTCCCATTTGGTTTTTTTCCGTAAAAAATATGATGTATTGATGTTTTCCATTTTTACTTTTTTTGATGACCCCTATTTTTTCAAGTTTGTTGATGGGTTTTATAAACTTTCGATTAGGATCTTGTTTGGGGATTTTTTTCTGTGTCGGGAACTTCACAAAAGGTATTTTGCAACCAGTAACCCATTCTAAGATGTTTTTATCTTGGGTTATTTTTTCCCAATTGGTTAAGGAATGTTTTATTCTACCTGCGTGTCCTAGCTCTATTGAAATCTGCGCCGGTTGGTGTTTTTGCTGTAGTAAGTTCTGCTGTATTCCCTCGGATGGTTTTTTGATGGTCGTGTTACAGTTCATTTTTATCTGTAACAAGTATTTTTTATCATTTCATTTTTCTCGTTAATTTATATTCTTCAAGTTGAAACTACTCACATTTTGTTGGATTGTTTATTGGGTGATTTTCCTTAATCTTGAAATAAATTCATGTAGTCTTTTTTGTCCTTATCATGACTATCATTTCTCAACATCAGCATACTCATTTCAGTTCTGCTTCTCACAAGAACAATGCCGGTTTGTTGATTCGGAGGTCATTATTTGTGCCTAACAAATAAAGTACCTAACATCTTATTCGGAGTGTATTTGGAATACCTTTCATTCAGACACTTTTGTTGAAACTTTATGATGAGGCCTGCAATGGAAAGGTTTGTTTTGGGGTTTCATCGACACTTTGTCTGATATGTATCAAGAGTTATTTTACACACCTTCAGGTTTTTCTTGCACCTTTCGCGAATTTTCGCAGACATTGGCTTTGTTTTGATTTGTGGTGAGTGTGGTTATGGTTGAAATTCAATTCATGAAGCTAGTGGTTCCTGCAGTCAGCTGATTCTGTCAGTGGCGTTGCCGTTTTCTTTTTTCACCATCACTGTTTATGAATTTACGTATTGTTGACTGATCTTCGAATAATCCGGTTATGATTATAGATAGATAGATTATGAACATTAATGTTTGCCAAAACTTGTGGTATTGGGAATCTCACTTTTGATTCATTGTTTTAACGAATACCTACTTCTGGCGTATTGCTGGTTGCCATTGTCATTGCCATTATTCTGCAATTTCTAGGAGCACGCTCTTGTGCCGGGAGTCATGCGCATTTCTGCCTCTTTGTTCGTTTTTTTAATATCGATTTTTGAGTATTGATTGCCATCGATCAGGTTCTCTTTCATCCAACCTCCATCTTGGAACGACACGTTTTCCTGCTGAAGACTTTCCACATGTGTTAAGGCTATTTTGGAGCCGACCTTAATTGGAATTTTATGTGGAAAAGTCAGTGTGGAGTATTGAGTGTGGGCTGATTGCCGGAAAAGCTGGTGCTGAAGGCACGTGTACAGCTGAAGTTTCATAACTCCAACCGCGCTGCGGATTTGGTCAGCTTTGAAATCGAGTCGTTGGAAGACGTTCCTACAATACCCTTTCAAACGAAAGGGTTCTCTCCCTTACCCCTTTGTTACATTGTTGTGACCGTCATATTGGTTTTGTGGGGTACTTTCTACTGGAGTGTTGCGAACTGCAACTACACTACAAACTGGCAAGACAGCAAATGGTGGATGTTTTCTTTCTGGCATGGGTGCTGACGAAATGGTGACCGCTATACAGATTAAGAGACCAACATTCATAGACTGAGTAGGTACCGAGGTCAGGACAGTATGGTGACTGTTTACACAGGCAAGCATATGTTAGCTGAACACCTTGTATATTTTTTTTTATATATTGAGCTAGTCGAAATAATAACTTAGTTACCAAAGTGGATTTAATTACGGAAATGGTCTGTTAAGGATAATTGGGGTTACCGGTAACAAATTAATTCATGCGCAAAGTTTGACCAAAGATAGCTAGTTTGATTTGGTAGCTTTATTGGTTTACTTAGTATTTGTAAAACAACTTCACTGATTTGAATATATATCATTAATTTAGTAAACAGAGTTTTATTAACTTATCCACTAGGTCCTTATGTCGTAGCATAATTTGGCGCCCAACGTGTTCATTAAGTTGTTAGGGCTTAAACCTACACAACCTTGTTAACGACTAGTGGATTGGTTGATAATTTTCGATAATTGCCGTAACAGTTTGCCGTATTGTTGATGACCGTTATTTGAAAGTATTTCTGTATTTTGGTTGCCATTGTCGTTACAAGATTTTCATATACCTGTTGGTTTTGTTTCCGTTTTGCTGCAGTCCAGTTTAGTACCCCTGCATACTTTTGCGTCTCTATTTTGCGGTTTTCGGTCTTCTCTAACAACATGCCGTTCAAGCTTTCTGTCAATAGACTTTTAAAGGATGAACTCATCTGGGAACTCAGGGCAAGAGGGATCAGTTTTTTAGACACGGATGTTGTTGACGACTTACGGAAGGTTCTTCGTAGCGCTCTGCTCGTGGAGCACGATTCTTCGTTTGTGAAATCTTTGGTTTCCATCGAATTTAAGGATGAGGAACTAACCATCTGTGAGTCCAAACTTGGCGATATCAAGTCGATGATCAGTACTACGTTTACTCAATCTGTAAAGTTTGAGAGTAAGGTCTGCCATTTGTACAACAGATTGGAGTGTATACCTACTTCTGATCAAGAGGTTTCTAACAAGCGCGGTGATATGCTCAAAGCGCTGATGGAACTTATTGACGAGTATTCCTCCAAAGTAAAGAGTTCGGATAATCCAGAAAAGTCTTCTGATGTACCTGTTGATCCAAGGTTTGATTCTCTTGATGACGATGATGACGATCCAGAGTTCTCAAATCAGTCTTTACCACCTCAACAATCCGTCTCTTCGCCTATTTTAACTACTAGTCATCAAGTAGGTACTCCCAATTTCTATAAGACTGTTCCGGTGTATAAGTGGAATTTGAAATTATCAGGCTTAGCTTCGGAAAGCTTCAATGCTTTCCTTGAAGATGTGCAGGAGCACTGTCAAAGCCGTAATGTGGACAAGAGTCAGTTGTTCTCGGCTGCTCGTGAACTGTTTGCTGGTGATGCGTTGCGGTTGTACAATTATGTGAAGAAGTTTGCACATGATTGGGATCATTTGGTTCGGCTGATGAAGGAGGAATTTGTGCCTTCGGCGGATAAGTTATGGCAACAAATTCTTGCTCGGACCCAGGGAGAGAACGAGTCCATAGCACTTTATGTGGCAGTGTTGACAAGTCTTTTCGATAGGATGCCCACACCTGTTCCTGATGCTTTGAGAATTCAGGTTCTTAAATCGAATATCCTCCCTTTCTACCAAGAAAGATTAGCGCTGACGGACATCAAATCTCCTTCTGAACTCATAGAGTTATGTAGGAGGATTGAGAAAACTCGTGAGTCTATTGAGAAGTACAAACCACCGAATTCGTCAAATTTATCATTGGAACCAGATTTAGCTTATACTCCACCCCCTACGATGACTCGTTCTTGGAATGTGAACATTTCTGAGGTGCAGACCACTCAATCTATTTGCTGGCGTTGTCGTGAGGCAGGTCACCTTGTTAAGGATTGTCCCAGGAAGAAGAATGATTTTCATTGCTTTGGTTGTGGAAAACAGGGATTCACGAAATCTTCTTGTCCTTCTTGTAATCGTAACGGAAATTCTTCTAATAGATACACCCACAATCGGACCATTCCACCTGGTAACTCGGGAAACGGTCAACCCAGGCGACAGTAGACCGATTGGTTGCGTCTGGTGATTCTTCTGCATCGGTCATAGATTTCAAAAATAAACTGGTACTTGATTACATTTTGTCTCAGGTTAATGACGGCGAATGTCCTTATGTCAAGGTGCAAGGTCTTGGGATTCCCTTTTATGGTTTGTTGGACAGCGGCGCAAATAAAGTCTTCATGAATGCGGATGGTTGGAGTCAGATGCAAGATTTAGGTGTTATTCTTCGTGATGAGAAAATTTCTTGTAGAGTGGCAAATGATTCTGAATGTCAATGCATTGGTGTTGCTGCTGTTCCGATTTGTTTGCGTGACGTCATTAAGGTTATATATATCTACATCTTACCCAAACTGCGGCATAAACTGGTTCTTGGTACGGATTTTTGGATCCGGATGGGAATTGTTCCCGATTTAAGAAAGGGAGAGTGAGATTGTGGATGGCTATTTCAGTGGTCTTGATTCTGAGCAGGTTGGATTGACTGGTTTGGTTCAGCATAGGATCGTTGTTGCTCAGAAAAGTCCTATTAAGCAGAGGTATTATCCCGTATCTCCCTTTAAACAAGAGATAATCAATGACGAGTTGGATAAGATGATCAAGTTGGGAGTGGTTGAGAGATCGACTAGTGCCTGGTCCTCACCTGTCTTGGTGGTCCCCAAAAAGGATGGTTCATGGCGGTTTTGTGTTGATTTTCGCAAGTTAAATAGGGTGAGTGAAAAGGATGCGTATCCGATTCCATACATATCGGACATCTTACGTAAGCTTGGTGGTGCGAGGTATCTCTCCACTTTAGACATTCAGAGTGCCTACTGGCAGGTTGAGGTTGAACAAGCGTCGCGCCCCTATACCGCTTTCACCGTACCTTCTAAGGGGCTCTTCCAGTTTGTTCGGATGCCTTTCGGTCTTCACAATGCCCCGGCAACATTTCAGAGATTGGTTGACAGTATTTTCGGTCCTGAGTTGGAGCCTTTTGTTTTCAAATATCTAGATGACATTATTATTGTAACCCCTACTTTGGAGAAGCACTTTGAAGTGCTGAAAATGGTTTTTCGACGTCTCAAGGAGGCAAATTTGTCATTGAATCGAGAGAAGTGTTACTTTTGTCGTTCAGAACTAAAGTTCCTAGGGTACGTGGTAAATAGGTCTGGCATTGCGGTCGATCCCACTGAAGTGGAGTCCATTGTAGATAAACCTCGTCCCAAGAGTGTTAAAGAGGTTCGCAGAGTGATTGGAATGATTTCATGGTACCGTCGTTTTGTCGATAAGTTTGCTGATGTCGTCGCGCCGTTAACGAATCTTCTTCAAAAGAATGTTAGGTTCGTCTGGAGCGATGATTGCGAGGTCTCCTTTCTGAAGATTAAAGACGCTTTAGTTTCTGCTCCTATTTTGGCATGTCCAAGTTTCGAACACCCATTTTACGTACAAACAGATGCTTCGGCTTACGGGTTGGGAGCTGTCCTGACGCAAAAGTACAATGACAGGGAATACGTCATATCCTACCTCTCTAGGTCTTTGAGTCGTGCGGAACGGAATTGCCTAGCAGTTCTGTGGGCAGTTGAAAAGCTTCGTTGCTACCTTGAATTTTCAAAGTTTTACGTCGTAACTGATTGTCATTCCTTGTTGTGGTTGGAAAATCTAAAAGATCCGCAAGGTAGACTGGGTCGTTGGACTCTTCGCCTGCAGCAGTTCGACTATGAGGTTGTCCACAGACGGGGTAAAGATCATATCGTACCAGACGCGTTATCTAGAGTGGTTCCTTGTGAAGTAGAGTTGAGTTTCATTGAGGTCGAGCTAGTCAAAGATCCATGGTATCTCAGGATGTTGGACCTTGTTGAAAGGAATCCACTCAAGTACTCTGGTTGGCGGATTGAGGCTGGCAAATTGTACAAGTATGTTGAGCCGGACTTTCGTTATTTGAGGGATATTGACGATTATTGGAAGGTAGTTGTTCCCAAGGAAAACCGTTTATTACTGCTTCAAAAGTTCCATGATGATAAGACTGCTGGTCATCTTGGTATTTTCAAGACCTACCATCGTGTTGCTAGACTTTTCTATTGGCCCAAAATGAAGCCTGATATTTCTAAGTACGTGAAAAAGTGTAAAACCTGTCTTAGAACAAAACCTGAGCAGAGAAAGCCTGCTGGACTTATGGGGAAGCAATTGGAAAGTTCTAAATGCTGACAGATTAGCAGCACTGATCTTGTTGGTCCACTTCCAAAGTCATCTCATGGAAACCAGTACATTTTGGTTATAACTGACAATTTCAGTAAGTTCAGTTTGTTTTACCCCTTCAGAAGAGTTACTGCCACAGCGGTTGCAAGGGTTATAAAGGAGAACATTTTCATAGTTTTTGGCGTGCCTTTGCATTTGAAATGTGACAACGGCGTACAGTTTCGTAGTAAGGAGTTCACTGGTCTTTGCAAGAATTTTGGAGTCAACATTATTTTTAATCCCAACTATTCCCCTCAATGTAATCCCACAGAGCGAGTAAATCGCGTGCTGAAAAGCATGTTGTCAGCTTATGTTGAGGATAATCATCGCAAATGGGATGAATGTCTCTCGGAGATTGGTTGTGCGTACCGCAGTGCTCGCCATGAGGTCACAGGATGTTCCCCTTATTTTCTTAATTTCGGACAAGACATGGTGATTCATGGAGGTGAATATTCTCCGAAATGTACCCCGGACGTCGTTTCTCGGGAAAATGGTGATAAAGTTTCAAATTTGTCTAAATTGAGGGAGTTTGTAAGAAAACGGTTAGATGTTGCTTATAAGAAGAGTCGTGACCAGTATAACCTTCGTAGAAGAGACGTCAACTATGATGTTGGTGATTCAGTATGGAGAAGGCAGTTTGTTCTATCAGACCGTGCAAATTATTTTGCCTCCAAGTTGGCTGGTAAATTTTGTGGGCCATTCAAAGTTCGTCGTAAGGTGGGTTATTGTATTTATGAATTGGAAAATGACCAGGGAGTTTCGATTGGTAGATTTCACGTCAAAGATCTGAAGCCAGACCCTCAAGAGTAGTTTTTAGTTGGCAAAAGAAATTTCATTTCTTTTATTGGGAGAAGAGGTGGAGTTGTTACAGTTCATTTTTATCTGTAACAAGTATTTTTTATCATTTCATTTTTCTCGTTAATCTATATTCTTCAAGTTGAAACTACTCACATTTTGTTGGATTGTTTATTGGGTGATTTTCCTTGATCTTGAAATAAATTCATGTAGTCTTTTTTGTCCTTATCATGACTATCATTTCCCAACATCAGCATACTCATTTCAGTTCTGCTTCTCACAAGAACAATGCCGGTTTGTTGATTCGGAGGTCATTATTTGTGCCTAACAAATAAAGTACCTAACATCTTATTCGGAGTGTATTTGGAATACCTTTCATTCAGACACTTTTGTTGAAACTTTATGATGAGGCCTGCAATGGAAAGGTTTGTTTTGGGGTTTCATCGACACTTTGTCTGATATGTATCAAGAGTTATTTTACACACCTTCAGGTTTTTCTTGCACCTTTCGCGAATTTTCGCAGACATTGGCTTTGTTTTGATTTGTGGTAAGTGTGGTTATGGTTGAAATTCAATTCATGAAGCTAGTGGTTCCTGCAGTCAGCTGATTCTGTCAGTGGCGTTGCCGTTTTCTTTTTTCACCATCACTGTTTATGAATTTACGTATTGTTGACTGATCTTCGAATAATCCGGTTATGATTATAGATAGATAGATTATGAACATTAATGTTTGTCAAAACTTGTGGTATTGGGAATCTCACTTTTGATTCATTGTTTTAACGAATACCTACTTCTGGCGTATTGCTGGTTGCCATTGTCATTGCCATTATTCTGCAATTTCTAGGAGCACGCTCTTGTGCCGGGAGTCATGCGCATTTCTGCCTCTTTGTTCGTTTTTTTAATATCGATTTTTGAGTATTGATTGCCATCGATCAGGTTCTCTTTCATCCAACCTCCATCTTGGAACGACACGTTTTCCTGCTGAAGACTTTCCACATGTGTTAAGGCTATTTTGGAGCCGACCTTAATTGGAATTTTATGTGGAAAAGTCAGTGTGGAGTATTGAGTGTGCGCTGATTGCCGGAAAAGCTGGTGCTGAAGGCACGTGTACAGCTGAAGTTTCATAACTCCAACCGCGCTGCGGATTTGGTCAGCTTTGGAATCGAGTCGTTGGAAGACGTTCCTACAATACCCTTTCAAACGAAAGGGTTCTCTCCTTTACCCCTTTGTTACATTGTTGTGACCGTCATATTGGTTTTGTGGGGTACTTTCTACTGGAGTGTTGCGAACTGCAACTACACTACAAACTGGCAAGACAGCAAATGGTGGATGTTTTCTTTCTGGCATGGGTGCTGACGAAATGGTGACCGCTATACCGATTAAGAGACCAACATTCATAGACTGAGTAGGTACCGAGGTCAGGACAGTATGGTGACTGTTTACACAGGCAAGCATATGTTAGCTGAACACCTTGTATATTTTTTTTTATATATTGAGCTAGTCGAAATAATAACTTAGTTACCAAAGTGGATTTAATTACGGAAATGGTCTGTTAAGGATAATTGGGGTTACCGGTAACAAATTAATTCATGCGCAAAGTTTGACCAAAGATAGCTAGTTTGATTTGGTAGCTTTATTGGTTTACTTAGTATTTGTAAAACAACTTCACTGATTTGAATATATATCATTAATTAAGTAAACAGAGTTTTATTAACTTATCCACTAGGTCATTATGTCGTAGCAGTCGGCATGACGTGGATGGTTCCCCCCTCCTTTTCTCGGTTGGTGTCATTTTCTTCTTGTATGTTGGGAGCTGGAAGTTTAAATACTTGTTGGCACTTGAGGTGGATGGGGCGGGTTTTCCCGGATGAGATTTAAACAGCTCCCTTGCGACCGTTTCGACATCTTTAGCCGATTTGCATTTTTCTGCAAAGTCGGATCCAAAAAGGTGTGTATCAACATTTTGGGAAATGGATTTTTTTTGTGATTTGTCGTTAAGAGACTTGTGAAGTTGGAATTTTTTATGGACTGATATGGAGTGGAATGTGTCCGTTAGGAGTTTTCCGGAATCCACTAACGCCTGCGTGACAGTTGCGTCGACTTCGTAATTCCCTTCCAGAATCTCTGATAAGGCCGCGCCTTGAGCTGAAAGTCCTTTTCCCAACAAATTCTGGATGTTGAGAAGAAGTTTATCTTTCTTAGTTTCTGCCGGTGAAAGCAGAAACGCGACTTCCGGGTTCAACACGGGACCCTTTAGAAGCTGCAATTTTTTGTACAGTTCCATTCATCGATCAATTTTTTCCTAGATTCTTTGTCTAATCCCGCAGAAAGATAAGATCGCCAACGGACCGCTATAGGTCAGCAGATATTTCGGGGCCCCTCTTTATCCTCAGATTTGGAAAGAGATCCCAAAAGCGTGTCCGTAAGGTCGGCCGGGACTTCCATGGTAGTGGGTTGGCCTTCGGATAATGCCACAGTTTTATTCTGTGGATCTACATCTGTTTGGGGCTCTGACTCGGAAGTTTTTGAAACGCTGTTGGAGCTTTCAGAGTTGCTGTCGCCTGAAAGGAATAAAATCCAAAATTATAAACCCGTACCCCACTGTCTAACAGGCCATAATATTTATATAAAGGCTGGGTCCGAAAAACACCACAATATCAAACGTTTCGGCAGTTTGTTTATTTTACCGCTGATAAGCCGGTCACAGTAGGTATATTCTACGACTTCGAAATTCTTTTACGGGAGACGTGTCGCTTTATGAGACCCTCAATAATATAATTAGCCAAAACAAATCCCCATCAGATCTAATTGCAGTTTTTATAATGCAATGAATGTCTTTTTTGAATCAGATTTTACTCATAATTGAGAAACTTCTTTTTTGCCTGCTTCGATGGAAATAGAAAACAGATTTTACTCCTATTTTCTTAATATCCTAAGTTCCTTTTTTGATACTTTCTCAAACCGGTTTTACCCATGTTTAAAAAGATTATGGCGGTTTCAACGTAAATGATTTGTGTTTTCTTCTGAACTAAACAGAAAAAATAAAAAATTAATTTATAGGTACTTACTCGGACGGAAATCGTTCATCATTCGTTGTATTTTTTCCATCTTCTTTCTAATGGAATTTTTGAACACTTCAACCTTCTGTTTTCTTGAATTTGGCATTTTCACGAGATTAAACAATGTAAACACTTCGTACACTTTCCTGACAACTCAACCGCATGCACGAGAGTAAGAAACATAATGACTAGCTCATGTGACGCAGGGGCGGGGGGCGGGGGCATCACATTTTCCAGTAAACAATACGCAAAACGAGAATTGAAGCATATACTACAGGGTGATCTCAAGGACGGTGCTCTCGAAGTATAATTACGACTATCCTGTTCATAAAATGCTGAAAAATTATTATCTCTCTCGAATGAAAAATCAACCGGATGTATCAACAAATTGACCGATTTTATAATAACAGGACAACGTATATCCACTGATTTCCAACTACCAGGCACATAACCCCTTCAATACCGTAAATAAACCTTTTATAGCTAATTCCACCTCAGCTAATTGTCGCTTCCTCAAAAAAAGATCATTACAATTATTGAGCAATAATCTCTTAGAAGTACAATCAACATTACGGACATATTCATCAAAAAATTTGAAAAATTGTTTGTTCCAAATGACACCGCCATTCATATCTATCAATAAAAATAAGTTGACAATTATTTTCAAAAACGTCTGGATTCCTTATTACTTCAAGAAAAAACTTACCCAAATCCAAACGATCAATCCGCTCTTCACTACTATCATGACGAATATTGAAAACAGCTTCTAATCTTATTGTAGATTCATCTCTTAATTTCCTAGCATAATCTGTATAACTATCCAGTTTTTGAGCAAATAAATCAGTAAAAGAAGGGAAATAGTGTTTTCAATTAGAATTCCATCGATGCACATTGGAGTTTTTTTAATATTTAACTTTAATTTATGATAGTGAGGAAAATATGTTTCAAAATAACTTACAAAATATTTACAATTGTTTGCCCTCATAAAAATTCGCAATTTTTCATGAAATCGTTTGAAATAGAAGTAACCGCAATCGGGAATATTGTATGTATGCTTATAAACGCACCAATTGGTTGGATCAAAATCAGATTGTTTAGACAATGATACAAGTGGCATTCCACCAGTTTTATGACTAATATGTCTACCTAAATGGACTTCAAGCAACTCAAAATGATCAACGATGTCTATAACTTCGGTTCTGGCGCGAAAAGTACAATTCAACATTGATTTCATGACATATCTAAGAATTTTATCATCATTATCATCTGGCATAAGTAGACCATGCTCTGCTATATAAAACCGAATATTCTAATTGGGATAAAATCCCTGAGAAGCAATTAATTTATCAACATTCTCCGCTATTTAATTCCATTCATGTTGAAATATTATTGTTTTGTAATTCAAAATCCATTTTGAAATTATCAAATTTGTGATAGAGTTTCGTAGATGAACCTTTCTCTAATTGCTCAATAGCTGGATAACAAAAATTTTCGAAAAAAATTGAACAAATACTGTCAAGAGAGTCCACAGACGAAAAATCCCTACGCTTTCCACTTATAAAACAATACAATAATTTGAAAGTTGACGAATTCTGAATACAAAAAATGAATTTTTGGTCAAATTGGTTTTTTTCCAAAGCATAAATCATTTTTTTATTTGGTTCCGGAACAACGAGATATATTTCTTTGAAATATTTATCAAAGATTTATTACTAGTGTTACCTGTTAAACGAAGAGATCGCAAATATTTCGAAACCATAATCACCATCTGTTTTATGTTCATACTCACTAAACCAAGGTTGTTTTGTGTGCTTAGAATCACGAAATTTATTTGAACCAAAACAAGAAGAAAACACAAAATAGATTAATAACAATTATAATAGAGATTTATTAAGTAGATACCTAGATAGATAGATGAATATATAGGTAGATATAATAAATAGCAACCAATTAGAAGTCCCTATGTGTTTCTGACTCCATCTTTAGAAATTGACATGTATGATCAAAGATCCTTGAAAATGGGCTTGTATGCCTGAAACGCGTAGGATTCAATATATTGATTTTTAATTGGAGATTTGGACTTATTTCCCATTTTAAACATTCAAATGGAACTCCATCCCGAAGAAAAATTCAGACACTTTCAGAAGGCTGTAAAATATTTACTTTTGAGCTAAAAGGTCGAACAAAAAAAGGAATAATTTTAGAATTTTTCGTCAAGTTTTGTGCTCTAGACTCATTTATTTTCTAAACTGTTCAGTGTCAAAATTATTAGAGATGAGACAAAATACTAGGAACAGGAATTTTGTAACAGGTATGAGCTAGTAACAGTCCGTAACAGGTATCAATTTTGTGAATATTAGGTTATAAAATACTAGGGTTTGCTAGAACGGCTAAGTCGCGAATCATGTACTGAACAACGCCGTTTGACTTTTAAAAAAGATTTATTTGTCGAAAACCTCAACTCTAGTGAACAATTACGAGGAACACCAAATTAGCTTTTACACGTCATAAAAAGTTGGACAAATTAATGAGGTTTCGTATTTATATGCGAATAATAGTACAATCAGCATTTCTTATGACTAAACAATAAATATACAGAGTTTGGTTATATTATTCCTCTCCCCTTAGCTCATCAACGCCCTCGTTGATGAATTTTTCTAAAGTACTTACAGGAATAGACTTAACTCTATTATGTTTATGCCACAAAAATATCACTAAGCCTAAAATGATGACAAATAAAATACATATGATTTTAAATATACAATGAGTTTCCTGGATAGGCACGAGATCCTGAAAACTAATTTCATTTGACAAATCATTTTGGATTTTCGTTGGATCTTTTGAATGTTCAACCTGTAAGTTAATTTTCATGTTTGTGTCCTGTAATTTCACAAATTCGGGAGTTGATACAGAAATGTTATTGATGGCTAAGGAATACTTGTACTGGCCTACTATTATCACATGAACTTTCTATTATATTACAATCTTGGACATTGCTTTTTACAAATGTAAAGCAATTTTCGAAAATTGACTCCTTTGACTTGGTGCAGATGAGCACGGAGGTCTTCTGAGTTAACGTGTATATAATATAATTATTTTGAACAATTGCATACTGACAAAGTTTTGGTATAAGACAACTATTTGCTATTGGTCCATTACAAATCCAATTAGAATTTATTTCTTTGCAATAATTATACCAAATATTATCACAATAGAACTTGCTTGGACTAATCAGTATTTTCGATTCATTGTTTGGTATGGGATATACAAATACCAAATTGCACATTTGTTGTTCAAAGATGGGGATCTTAATTGCTAGGATTGCCATTTCTTCTATCAATAAAAGCCTGGTTTTACAAATTTGTGAAAGTTCTACCATTTGATTTAGGGACCATAAGGAATTTTTTGGATAGTGACTACCTAAGTAGGCTCAAATTTCTTTAATATTTTTGTAACTGAGTAGTTCTAAATCTAAAGTTTCCAAGTGTCAGAAGGAAAAAATACGCAATATCTTATATTGATTCATATTGTTCAGTTGCATAAACTCATTTCGCATTATGACTGACAGTTCTAATTATTTATTTAGTTCGACAAATGCAGACAATACGTGCTGAGAATTCTCATCTATTATTTCTAAATTTTCTTTGAATTGTGAAACTATATTTCCTGCGAATGAGGTCAGTTCATTGATCTCATGTACTGAATTAATTTGATTATTTTCAAAGTTTGCGAGTTTTGCGAAATTGTTTCCAAATCGTCGTTGTCTAGGTTTCCTGTTAGGAATTTGATACTAGATCCAATGAAGTTCATTAAACCTCGTCTACGTCGATTCGGATTACTTACTGGTCATATGTTTCATCAAATAATTTCGAAATGTGCTGGAACTGCATTTTGTTGAGGTTATTGTTCTGTTCGTCTACTTTATGACCTATGATTCTAAGATCATTAAAAATATCGAGTAAAGTGAATTTAATTTTAGATATATTAAATGGAATAAATGTAGTATTGTGGAATAAAATTCACTTCCAACAATTGTCAGGATTTATTTGTAACAATAACAAATAAATAATTGACTGGTTCACCGAGCTCAGCTTCACTATTGGCCAAAACAAACGCACCTGGAATAAAAATTAGGCTGTCACCTTCCTTATTGAAGTTAACATACATTGAGGAATTTGACAAGCTTAAGTTCTTGAAGCGTTCAAATTGAAAACGGGTATTAAGAGAAACTGTGTAATTGTTAGATCGATTCTAACGGGTACGAAAGCTCGTACCTTAAAACACGTGTGAATATGATAACCAACCTCGAATACAATGCAAGTGTATAGTGATACAATATTGGATCAATGGTTGACCACCACAGAACAGTAGCTTTCTACACTTTAAACAAAATAACAAAGATTGGGCGTCCCCTAGGCGTCCCCCACGTAGGCTGGTCATATAATCCCGATACAAATAGCTTTTCTCTTTCATCAATTTTAATATAATCACCGCCAAATGTATCAAGCCACATGCCTAAAACCCACCGTTATAGTCATTCTATAACTTTCAGCCGTGGCAAGTCGATATAGCCTTAAAAATGATATTTAACTACTCATAACTCGAGATCACTTCATTCACAAGAACCAAACTCCCATACCACAAGTATGATTACACTTCATACCTCAACGCTATAGGAAAGAAGGAGCGCTGGCAGACCATTTGACAAGCGTCAAACTCTTTAGACCAAAACCATAATCGCTGGAAAAAGGAGCCGTGGCAAGATTTCAACCTAATTCTTGATAGCTCAGGAATGAAACTCTTAATCCACCGGTATGGATTCTCACACCTTAATTGCTGGAAGTTCCGCAAAATAGAAATTACAATTACATTTCTCTTAAATAACTTGAAACGCGCAATATTGAATTAGGTAAGGTAACTCTGTGAGACCACTCTCCATATCAGTGAAATAGTTATTTGGGTCATCATTACAAAACACATTGGAAGCATAGGAGTCCATCTTCTGCACTCAAAATACCATCAAAATGAATTTAGCTTTCAAATATCACTTTGACCACTGTCAAAAGTTATTATCAAGGTAGGAAAGAATGATCAGAGAGCACACAAAATTGTCACCAGAAAAATGGGTTGCTACAGTATGGTAATGACTTACAACTAGGGATTTCGAGAAGTTTTCACTCTAATATCCATTATTTGGGATTTTATGTGCCTGAAGTGCCAGGCACGGACTCATTGACGTCCCGATGACTAGGATCAGGATTTTAAAAAAAGGATTTTTCATCTTCCGGATGTGACGTAATTTTTTTTTCCTGGATATTCCCGTTACTTTATTGTTACTTATGACAGTAACTTTCGTGGGAATATACTGAGGGTTCATTTTGTTTCGAAGTGTACTTTTCCTAAAGATTGTTTGATTTGACTCTATATCTGGGGGTTGTTCTGTGTTTTTATTCAATTTTTGAGTTGTTTGAGGACACTGATTTGGAATCTCACAAAATCCATTTTTCACGGTAATTCGACTGTCTGGGATAAGATGATTTTTCACAGTGAATGATGGGAGAATAGCTATTCCATTTTCAAGATTAACGGGTTTTGATAATGGTTTATTGTAAATGATACTGATTTGTAACGTTAAAATTTTGTTTTCATAGTCGATAACCGCATTTAATCTTTTCAAATCGCGACTACCTACTTAAACATCAAAATTTATGCCAATTTAAGACACGCATTTTGAAATTTTCTTGTTTACCTAGTTCCTGTAGTAAAGGAAAACTCAAATTATTATTTTCCTTGTGAGTTTTCTTACAAGCGATGACTTCGAAAGGCTCAAAAAACATATTTTCAGGGTAGAGCTCTGCAATTTTTGGAGAAATGAGAGAATCAGATGCTCCTGAGTCTATAAGGATGGTAAGATTCTTTTCTGGTAAGAGAAAATATGGGAGTTCAGTTTATGAGCGAGGTTATTTAGGTTGATGGGGTGATTCGAGGCGGTTGTGAAAAAAAATGTTTGATGTCTTCAAGCTCCGGTTTCTTGTTCGGAAGACTTTCGTTTTCGTGAAAGGGTTCTTGATGCTATGAATCATCTAGACAATGAGATTCTTCCGAACAATTTTCTTCGGTTTCGTTGTATGAATCATTGGAATATGTCTCTACATTGGAGAGGTGTGGTTGGAATGAGTTTGGAGGGCGGTAATTGTTTTGAAATCTTCTTGAAGGGCCGATAGTTGACGTGGACATTGGAGTAGGGGCATCGAATCTTGGTCTGTTATGCGGAACAAATACGTTTCTTGAACGAGAAGATTGGGGATTTTGTGGAGTACTTGAGGACATTTGGGGTCTGTTACTGAAGTTCCTCTGGTTATTGTTGAATTGATTGAATCTGGGAGGTGGGCGTGGTAATCGCATTGGTGCAATCGGCGGAGAATTGAAGAGGGCTGCGTTTTGGTGTTGTTGGTTTGGTAATCTGAAATGATTAGGTGATTTTGGTTGATTAAATTGGTTGTAATTTTGGGTAAAGTTAACTTAAGATTTTATCAAGTTGTAGTTTAATACGTGAGCAAAGGCGTCATTAATGGTATTCGGATTCACTAACATTAACATAGTTTTGAGTGTTGGCGGTGAATTAGCAGTTAAAATTAGGACAGCAGTTTTCTGAACTTGGCTCATTAGGATAATCTTTGAATTTTGATATATATACTATACAAGGTGTAAAACTCATCAATTGCTATCAAAAAACTTTCCAAGTGAGTTTGTGTTCCTGAGAAAGTTGGCAAAAGGGTTGTATAGAATCGAATGTTTTCCATGTCTATTTCTGAATAATTATTAACGATTGTAATTTCAGGAGTAGAACTACTGAGATCTAAGCTTAAGTTATCAAATAAATCAGATACGTTTGCGATATCTAATTCGTTGGGATTTCCAGTTACAGTAGAATCTCAATAATCCGGCCTTGTAAATTGCAAGGGATGGCCGGATTACGGAAAACGCCGGATTATTGGAAAAGCTTATTAATTTTTTGATATTATACTTTCCTCATTTTTTTACCACTGTATTTATTGTTTTAGAGTATGTATGTATTTTATTTTGTGAATTTCTTTAAGTAGATGCAGTAAATAAACACGTGAAATCTTCAAATATATTTTATTATGAAAGTATGCGTTCTATAAACATTATGTAGGTACCTACATACATATTTCTCGAGAGCACCTAGTCTACATTCTTAAAATAAGAAGTTATTAGATCTTGTTTTCTAGCTGTGAAGTTTTTCTTGAAAACAGTTTCGCGAAGTTTTCTTAGTGTCATTATATCTTCCGCAGAAATATTGTTTTCTTCAGCCCACTGAACACATGTATTGAAACTGGCTAAAGCTTTATCATGCTTTACTGATGGCGTGAAAACGGAGGGTGCATCATCTTCATCTCCATTCTCATTATGTACATTATCGACGATATCTTGGTCATCCATAAATACATTTTCACCGTCTCCTTGTAACCACTCGTTTACATAATCATCATCCAGGATCATGTCACTCCCTGTTAACATTTGTTTAATTTTCACCAATGGTATATCATCTTCAGGATCCCATGTGTCTGATTGACCTTGATCGTTTTCACGTGTGCGTGATGGCCACAACTTATTCCAAGACGTCATTATTAAATGTCCGGGCGTAGTGTCCCAAGCTTCCGCCAGCATAAAAGCAACGTCCTTGAGATTTAGCCCCTTTAGTGTGTTTGCGATTTCCTTATCTTGGGAAATTGCTTGTAAAAGAAGTTTTTTTTTGTACCGTGTTTTTACCGCCTGAATCACATTCTGATCCATCTGTTGCAGAAGCGGTGTAACGTTTGGGGGAAGAAACAAATCCCGTATTTTACCATCTTTTGACATCAGCTGATCTTCACTAGGGTGTCCAGGTGCATTGTCTAACACCAACAGTGCTTTTTGAGGTAAATTGTGTGTCTTCATAATTTTTTTTACTGCAGGCACAAAATTATCATGGAACCATTCACTGAACACGTCCCTTGTTACCCAAGACTTATTTTGATTTTTATAGATCACAGGCAATTGTATGTTTTTAAATGCTCTTGGATTTTTTGATTTTCCAACAATTAGCAATTTTAATTTATGAGTGCCACTGGCATTAGCACATGGCATAAATGTAATGCGATTCTTACATACCTTGCGTCCAGGCGCATTTTTTTCCTTACTATGGACATACGTTTTATGAGGCAGCAGCTTCCAAAATAAACCGCTTTCATCGGCGTTGTATACTTGATCCGCTGTCAACTCCAATGCATTCACTTGATCTTCAAATTTCTTGATAAATGGCTCCACAGCATTTATGTCACTAGATAACTTCTCACCGATGATACTAAGCAAGCGGATCCCGTAGCGCTTCTTAAACTTATCAAGCCATCCATCACTTGCTTTAAAATCGTTTTTCATCGTAATTTTTTGATAACAAAATTTAGCTTTTTCTCTCAGTATCTCACCAGAAATCGGAGTATGCCGTTCACGCTCTTGAAGAAACCAGGTATGGAGAGCCTTCTCTACTTTTGGAAATTCACCAGATCTTAATATCTGTCGTTTTCCTGGACCGGTATCAGCTAACCTCACAAAACTCTCAATTTTAAGTCTGTTTTTTCGGATATCATGTATTGTTGCGCGCCCAATGTTATAACACTTTGCAATATTTCAGCTTTTATAGCTAAAGTTAGGGTTTTATGTTTCCGTTTTGGTTGACTCGACATTGCGCGACCGTAATAATAGATGCTCTGCATTAGACTGAAACAATATTTGATCATACTTTGCAATATTACATCAGATAATAAACGTGTTCAGACAAAACGCCGGATTATCGGATACTAAGAATACTAATTCGTGAAAACCGCCGGATTATAGATAGCCAAATTACCACCGGATTATTGGCAGTGTCGGACTATCATACGGCCGGATTAGCGAAATTCTACTACTTCAGTTTCAGTAATTTCAGAACTTTCACTTATGATACCAAGTGTTGAACGATTTTGTTTCAAACATTTTCTGTAACTCATGAATAGGAGATTCTTTCGCCATGAAGAAATAGAAATGGCAATTCAGCAATTACTTACAGTTCAATCAAGGATGAATCCATAAAGCTTGCACTGCAGAGGTTCACAACAAAGGGGATCCTATAAAGGTGTGTCTGGCCAATTTCTTTCTTCTGAACGGGCTGTTCGATTGGAACTCGAGAGAGTCAGGAAGCAGGAACTGGAACGGCAGCGTCTCGTACAACACGGCAGACGACACTACTGAACTTTGTTGCACTCACTTTCTGCACGTTGCACTCGAAGTCTAGGATGAAACAGTCTTCAGCTGGTACTCTTTTTGTTTAAGAGTAACTTGGTACTAACACTGTCGATGTTCACCACTTGCTTGAAAGGTTCCAGTACTTTGGGAATAGTGTGTTAAGACTTGGAAGCCAATTCTGCACAACGAAAAACCGATAAATGGCAGAACCACACTATCCTGTTCGCAGCGCCAATTATGTACTGAACAACGCCGTTTGACTTTTAACCCAGGAGGACCCTCGCTTGTTCTTATCACGCAATGACTATCGCGTATAGAAACCTCCTAACGCGAGCTCGCGTGTATAGGTTCCTTCTAACGCGGACTCTCGTGTATAGGTTTCTTCTAACACACGCTTGCGAGTATATTATTCTTCAATATTGTTCTCATATAGGATTTTTGAATGAAACAAAATTCAAAGACCAAAAATGATATAATATGAACTGAAACCACAAAATTTAGAAGTCAATGGAATATGAAACCTGACAAAATAGATGTGTAACTTAAACTAACACACAAAAAAAAATGAATGAGTCATTCCTGTTCCATTTCATTGGAATCTTCTCCACACCTATAACAAATAGAAACTGTACTGTGTGTATGTCCTTTACATATAATAGCTTCGCATGAATTGCACTTCTGTCTGGTGAATCTGTTCTTGCGTACTGGGCAGTAGCTACATCTTGACTTTCCAGAGTTGTCTGTTGCAGATGCTGTTGCTGCACTTTTCAGATCGATCCCTGTGATTGCACGTATCCTTTGTCGTGAATCGAAAGACAGATACTTCAAGCATGATCGACGCAAAAGATGAGGGCGTGTCAGTTGTTTTGATAATGTCGAAATAAATGATCTTCGAGTCATAAAAACATCTGTATTGTTTTTATAGATTATCTGACTGTTGAGAGTTCCTATGTTCAGCATAGAACTGAAAACGATGAATGGCCAACGATTCGACTTACAGAATACTCCGACTTCATTCTGTCCACGACATCAACACCTCCTCTTGTTCTGTTGTAGAATGTTATCACTTCTGGTTTGTTGCAGGGTGAATCGCCGTCTATAATATCAGTATCATGAAACGTAGATATCATCAACACGTTTTTGTTCTTCTTTGGAACAAATGAAACTAACATGGATTTATTTCGATTGACACCAAAAACAAACATAGAACTATTCACTTTGCGATCTTGTACCAGAAGAAGCCTTGGTGGGATTTGTGGCTTATTCTTCCGCAATGTTCCTACAAGCGTTAGCTTGTGGTTTTCTAACAGGTCATTAGCAAGTTGGACGGATGTGAAATAATTATCAGCTGTGATGTTACGCCCACTTTTGTCTATGGGTTTTATCAAACGCTTCACTACTACACTCTTGGCATCATTGACTAATTTGAATGGTCCATCAGGCTGTTTCCCACAATATATCTCTAAATTACATGTGTAAAATGTCCTGGCGCCTGCGAGAGCGTATATTTTTATTCCATATTTTGCTGGTTTATTTGCTATGAATTGACGGAAGCGACAGCGACCCCGGAATCCATCCAACATCTCATCGATTGTGATATATTCCTCAACAACGTAGTTGTTTTGACAGCTTTCGACAAATCTTTCAAACAAAGATCTTATTGACGCCAAGTTATCAACACGTGATCTTTCAGCCCTTGTTTCCAATTCATCAAACCTTATTGCCTGCAATAGTGAGTGGAACCGTCTTCTGGACATTGTTGCTTGGAAGTAGTCAGGTGCTGTTCCATCAGTCGCCCATAATTCCTTTGTGTTGAGGTGATTACCCTTCTTGATACCAGCCATGTAAAGTAGTCCAATGAAAGCTGTCAGCTCTTCAAAGTCGGTAGGAAGGCAATCTTTTGATTGTTTGTAACGCGGTCGAAGGTACTCCAATTTCTTATTTGTATATCTCACTATGTCTGCTATAAAATCGTCCGGAAAGAAAAGTTTCCAGCAATCAATCATTTCCTTTGCAGATTTTGCAATAGCTTTTACCCCAGGCAGCTTTAAGATTATATTGTGTTTGCGTATTTTGCTTGGAGGGACATGCGGTTTATGTGGGAGCAATTTTGCTCCGTCCTTTCCTGTCCACTGTGAAGAACTGAAGGAATAATCTTGCACTGTTGCATTTGTCATATCCGTATCATCATCGCCGGATTGCTCAGTGTCAGAGGGATGGTTGCTATGTTCAGAAGGAGCAACATCGATATCAGAATCGTTTTCTGTTATCAAAACTTCATCATCCGTTTCCTCTTCGAACCATCTTAGGAGCTGCTGCTCAGTTTTAGGATCCATACTTGATCTACAAATCAAATGTCATCAAACACTAAACATGCCACATGAAAACTCAACAACTCACCTTCTTATATCATTATCAAAAAATTATTCAAGCTTGATATCCGATAAAAATAGCTTACGCGGTTACTCGCGTCGTTAGATTCTTCCTAACAGTTCGCATCAACCTCAATGCCGCGAGCGTTAGGCTAGGAACAACATTGCACGATTTTTCCCTTCGAATTTATCTTTCACCGCCTACTATATGCATAGAATACGTAGAAGATCGTTCTTATAGCATTTTCAGAAGTTGGGATAATTCAGTTGATGAATAAAAACATTTTCTACAGTGAAACTGAAAATGTTAGGTTCAACCTAACAGCGAGAGTCCACCCGGGTTAAAAAAGATTTATTTGCCGAAAATCTCAACTCCAGTGAGCAATTATGACGAACAGCAAATTAGCTTTTACACATCATAAAAAGTTGGACAAATTAATGAGTGTTTGTATTTATATGCGAATAATAGTACTATCAGCATCTCTTATGACTAAACAATAAATATACAGGGTTTGGGTATATTATTCGCGTACGCTCGAGTAGGATAGAAGGTTATTTGAAGTATGAAGTATGAAGTATTCAGATACAAATAATAGACAATAAAATACTCGTTGGATCGTCGGAACCGTCGCACAATGTAACCAAATTGTTAAAAGCTGCCAGAAGTCCCAAAATCCAAATTTCTTTTACGGTTTGCAAATATGTAGCTAAATACGGTGAAGAAGAAGGCGGAGTGAAAAAGCGCGCAAGAGCGCGTGTATCCATCTTCAAGGTCAACATTTAAATCAAAACAGTCGTTACATCTACTAGAGTGAAAAAGTCGTTTAGTAAAGATTGTGAATATTTTCAACTGTAAAAGCTCGATTGGTACGATTTGCAATGGAGGACAGTTCTCGAGGTATGTACATCATATTAATAAATACATATCGATACTAAATACCTTTTTGTTGCTCAAAAATGCAACGTCAATATTCAAGATATTTGATATCGAGATAATTAGAATCCCGATTATTAAAGGTACTTACAAAAAACCTCCACTAGACTCCCATTTAATTGGAAACAAAATGTTCCTGGGTGTTTTGTTATGAATATATGTTAAAATTAGCTTCCGAAGACCGAGATCTCTCAAGATATCCTCATCTGACAAATATATGACTGGGCTGACCGTTGATTATAAACTTTTTCTCACAATGATATATGACAAAGTTGTTAATACTTTATGTGGTTTCTCATCAGCTCAACGTTGCTATTTATGTGAACTTACACAAACTAAGTTTAATGACTTGAACCTAGTTATCCAAACCAAAATTGAAACGCCTCTTCTAGCTTATGGACTATCTACTTTGCACGGGTTGATAAATTGTTTTCTTTGTTTTCTACACATAGCTTACAGAAAAAAAAACAAGTTTGGATATCACTAGGAGCAGATGCGAAACAAGAAGTTGCTCGAGCAAAAGCAGTAATCCAAGATGCCCTCAGAGAACATTTGAGGCCTAATTGTTGATCGCCCAAAGGAAGGAGCTGGCAATACTAACGACGGAAATACGGCAAGGACTTTTTTCCGAAATTACGAAATTTCTGCAGATATTTTGAGTTTAGATCCTGAATTAATTCGCAGAGTCTACATCATTCTACAAGCATAATCAAGTGGATTTTCGCTTAATGAAGAGAAATACAGAGAATATTGTTAACTTACAGCCCAAAAGTATATCGCTCTGTATAACTGGTATCCGATGCCTCCGACACTCCATAAAATACTAATGCATGGTCACCAAATAATCTCTCACACAGACTTTTCAATCGAGCACTTGTCCAAGGATGCCCAAGAAGCTCGAAATCAAGATTTAAGACAATATCGCAGTAGATTTGGCTGGAAGACTTCAAGAAAAGACAATTTGTGTGACGTTTTAAACAGGCTCTTGGTATCTTCGAATCCACTGATTTCCAGCCTACAAAAATCGTCACCCATAAAAAGCTCTAACTTATTTTCCGAGGCTGTACGGCTTCTTCATTCAAAAATAAGAGCTGCTCCAATTTTTTGGCACTCATCCGCGTTCGTTTTTCATTAAACAAGAGTCCTGCTTTTGAAAAAAGTCTCTCACATGGCACCGTAGCACAACAACTTCGGATAAAGAGTCTTGACAAATTTGGGAACATATATCCATTTTTACGCCACCATTCCAAGGGATCGTTCTGCCGATATATTCCAACTTCTTCCATGAATCACTGAAGCTCCATTTTGGCCCTCGATATAGTATTTTTCAATGTTTTTTCTTTCGCATCAAGTTTTTGGTCCAAAGATGTCCAAACTGAAAGATTTTTTTCCGAAGACGAGGAGTTTGAGGATGGATTTGGTTGTTCTTGTGATGTTGTTTACACGCGCTTTGATCCTGAATCAGCGATGACAACGAAGTCAAAATATTTTTTCTCACCCTTTCAACTGCATCCTGATTTTTTAACGGGTATGTTTTGAATCGTGGGTCAAGGAAGGTACTCGTTGCAAGAGTGTTGCTGTACTCGACTTAAGTGCGCTTCAGAATGGCAGAGAGAGCGGACGTGTTTACGAGCGACTCGCGATGTTATACCTGTAAAAAGGAATCCGACGAGCCAAAATCGGTCATTCAGTGTGTAAAATGCAAATATTACTATCACGGAAAGTGTGAGAATATTAATGATCTCAGAGGATTCCACAGAAAATCAAATTGGAAGTGTAGATTGTGTGAGTCTGAATTTGAAGCCAGTACCTCAAAGGAGCGGGAGAGAAAAAGAAGCCGCCATGAAGACCTTTTAATTGATGAAAACATCGTGGTTTTCATACAAACATCGCTAAAAAAGCTTAATGAAACCACTGATGATCTGCGAGAAAAAATTAATCAACTAATAACTGAGAACCAGGAATTGAAAAAAGAAATAGCTAGTTTAAAAGGCAACACAGCATCTATATCGGTTCAAATTCCACAGTCCGTTTTTATCAATGAAGAACCAATAAAACCACAAAAAACGTATGCAACTGTGACAAATTCTAATATTTTGGTTGTTAAAGCTAAAAATGCGGAATGTAATGCTGATACGATCAAAAATGAGCTGAAAACTAAGGTGAATCCATCTGCAATAGGCATCGGGGTGGAGATTGGTCGCTCATTGAATAAAGGAGGGTTGATCTTAAAATGTGGAAAAGAAAAGGAAATTGCATTTGTCCAGTCAGAAGTACAGAAACAATTAGGAGATAATTTTGAGGTCAACACACCAAAAGTTAATGAGGGAAGACTAAAAGTAGTTGGAATTTGCGAATTGGAGAATGAAGAAACTGATGATAATATAATTGCCAAAATCAAAAATCAAAATCTCTTAAGGAGAACTAGAATTATTAAGAATAAATTCAACTTAATTCTAGAACTCGACAGTGTAAATCATCAGAAAATTTTAGAGTATCAGAAAATCAATATTGGATGGAGCCGTTGCAATGTATATCCTGAATATGGTGTTGTTCGCTGCTATAAATGCTGTAAATATGGTCATGTGCAAAAACATTGTGTCGAAAAAGTGATAATATGTCCTATTTGTGCCGGAAACCATGGGAGAGATGAA
Organism: Orchestes rusci; assembly: GCA_958502075.1. Lineage (NCBI taxonomy): Eukaryota > Metazoa > Arthropoda > Insecta > Coleoptera > Curculionidae > Orchestes > Orchestes rusci. The sequence goes on from OY293310.1 coordinate 6,066,436, forward strand.
TGTAGTTCTACTATTAACAAGTGTCATAACTGCGTTGCTGCGAATTTAAATCTGGGGATGAATTTCAAGAGTGATCATGGAGTATGGGATCCCAACTGTCCAGTTTTCAAAAGGTATGCAGATATTCAAAAAAGAAAATATATAATCTAGCAATTAGAGAATCAGTTGGATTATGAACCTAGTAAAGGACAGATTTTATATACAAACTGTCAAGGTTTGTTAAATAACTTTGAGGAAGTTAAGCTTTTAATTCAAAGACTTCAGCCACAATCTTGTGTTTGTCTGAGACACATATCACTTCCGAAATATTGAAAGATGAAACTGATGTTGTTGGATATAAACACATACATTGTGTGAGTAATAATAAAAGAACTGGAGGTGTTACATTTTATTTGAAGAACAATCTGAAGTATATTCTCAAAATGAATAGAGGTGTTGATAATGTTTTATGGATCTTGAGCATAGCTTGTAAAGTTAATAATAAGGATATTGTCTTAACTGGTATCTACAGATCTCCGTCTGGGTCTGATAGAGTTTTTATCCAGGAATTTGATCAGCTAATTGAAGAACTAACTAATCTAGATGGTGTCCAGTTGATATTGGGAGACTTTAATTACGATTACAATAAAGAGAGCTATTATTCGAATATGTGTAAAAGGTTGATTGAAATTAATGGTCTTCGGCAAATTGTAACCAATTACACTAGAACAACTAACACAAGTAATACACTAATAGATTACGCAATTACCAACGACCCATCTTTGAAATGTGATGTTCTTCTGAGCCCCCGTGTAGGTGATCATAATATGTTACGGATCAAATTAAATATATCTATATCGGAACCAAGAACAATTGGATATCGACGTCTAAGGTAGAATAAAATGGATATGGAGGAGCAATTGAGAAACGAAGACTGGAACAACTCCATTACCGATGTTGACATTTTGGCGAATTCATTTGTTGATTCTATCACTCGAAGTTTGGAAGGAATGACTACATACCAAGAAAGAAAAAGCAACCCCAAGTATGATGGCAACAATTGGATCACTCCGCATATTTTGGACAAAATGAAAACTAGAGATACTTTCTATCGTAGAGCTGTGTTGAGTGGAGATGAGAATAGTTGGAATTCTTATAAAACTCTGAGGAATGAAGTGATAGCATTGATAAGAACTTCGAAGAATGATTATGTTTACTCGGTTTTGGACACTAACAGAAGTAATTCCAAACAGTTGTGGAAGAATTTGAAGATGCTGCTTCCCAATAAGCGATGTACTGTCGACCAAATAATATCGAATGGAATTGTGATAAAGAAGAATTGTGATATTGCTAATAGTTTCAATCAGTATTTTTTGGACAGCATTTTAGAGGTTGTGTCGTCCATTGTAGGGACACATGACTTGAACTATGTGATAAGTTTTATAGATACCAAAGAAGTTTTATGTGATTTTAAGACTATTGATATGTGCCATTTTAATAAAATTATGAAACGTCTGAAGAAATCTGGTGGATGTGGCAATCAAATATCTGCACAGATATTGAAGGATGTATGTGAAATTGCTGGGAATAGGTTAATGGACATCATCAACACATCACTAACATATGGTATTTTCCCTGAGAAGTGGAAACTATCCTTAATTACTCCTGTGCAAAAAATTGTGGGTAGTGAAAAAATTGAAGACTTCCGTCCAATAAACACGGTCCCTCCATACGAGAAACTTATAGAACTAGTGGTGAAGGATCAAATTAGTGAATTCTGTGATAGAAACACTGTCATCCACACTTCTCAATCTGGATTTAGAAACGACCACTCATGTGAAACTCTTATTCTACAGATCACGAATGAATGGTTGAAACGTGTTGATGGAGGAATGACTGTTATATCTGTGTTTTTAGACTTTAAAAGAGCGTTTGAAACAATCAACAGACAATTGTTATTGAAAAAACTGTTTAAAATGGCTCTGAGAGGGAGGGTCTATGATTGGTTGAAATCATACTTGATGGACAGGAAGCAACAGGTTAAATTCAATGACAGCATTTCTGAAGAAGCAAATGTTGATTTTGGAGTACCACAAGGTACAATATTAGGACCACTCCTGTTCATCATGTATGTAAATGACATTTTTAAAACTGTTAAACACTGTCAAATGAAGTTATTTGCTGATGACACCATGTTGTATATTTGTGGTGCAGATATTCATAATATGATTGACAAACTGAATAATGATTTGTCCAATTTATGTACTTGGTTAAGTGACAATTCCATGGCAGTCAATGTGAACAAATGTAAATATGTTGTTTTTGGTACACCAGGTTTAATTCGTAAATTTGATGAATTTAATGTCAATATTCTGCTGCATGGACAGAAATTGAATAGGGTAAGAGTTTTTAAATATTTAGGAGTGTTATTAGATGAAAATCTTAATTTTAATCAGCATTGCGATTACATTTCATCAAAAATGTCCAGAAAAGTGTATTTTCTGCAAAGAATAGGTAAACATTTGTCACCCTACATTAGAACTCTTTTATATAAATCTTTGATAGCCCCTCATATACAATATTGTTCTACAATATTATATAATCTAAACCAAGAAAAATTAAAGCAACTTCAGAAAATACAGAATCGTGCCCTTAGAACTATTTTACGATGTAACAGATATACTCCAGTTAGATTAATGTTGGAAACAGTAGGGATCATGAGTGTTCAACAAACTATCTTGTATAGAACCTATGTTATGATATACAAAATAAGAAATCACATAGTACCGGATTATTTGTCAAGAGAGTTGTTATTTGTGAGTGATGTACATAGCTATAACACCAGAAATACTTCAAATTTTTATGTGCAAACAACTCGTTTGACAAAAACCCAATGCAGTCTGTTTTTCAAAGGACTGACACAGTTTGATGCTCTTCCATTACACATCAGAAATATTGAAGAGATTGGAACTTTCCAAAATTCACTAAGGGATTTTATTTTTAATATGTAATTGTTCTTTTTAATGATGTTTTTCATTTTTATATTAGTATGTTATATTTTATTGTCCTATGTTTTTTATACACTAATGTATTCCCATGTACCTAAGTATTGTATTTTTTTGTAAAGCTATGCTTAATAAAGGTTCATTTTTTTATTTATTATTTACTTTTCCAACTCGTTCGTTTAATCCAGTCTCCAGTTTTTTAACGACTGCTTTTGATAATCCTGTTAATTCATATTCATGATCGTTCAATAGAATCGAGCAGATGTCCAACAAACCATTAGTTAGTACTATCACCAAAGAAGCTGACATATATTGTTCACCACTCACTGCACGTGTAGCACTTTCAAAAGGTCTGAGTATACTGCAGAGCTTCTTCAGTAGTTGCCATTCTTCACCTGTCAAAATAGGAAGATCTACATCTAACAGGGCTATGGTGGAACGAATAGAGGTTGCAAGTTCAACAAACCTCTCAACCAGTGATGGGCAGATCGACACATTCAGAGCAATGCACTTTATTGTTTCGACACACTCGTTTAACTCGTAACGCTGACATTTTGAAAAACTACATTTCATATTATGTAAATGTCTAGTTTTTTTTCAAATAAAACAAACTGCTTATTTTTTCCAAATATTTATTTGAACAATTTTATGGAACTGACAAAACTTAAAAATGTATTGATTTTCTTTTTTTGGCAAAATATCAAACTAGAAAAAAATGCGGGATTTCTGAAGAAATTAAATATTTTCTGTGAAAATAAAAGTCGAATGATATTAGCCGGCCACAGACTGACGTATTTGAAAAGGCGAACTCTAAAATCGAAATAAAATTTACTGGACGTAGGGTAGGTATACCGCCTACCAGTATACCAAAAATAAGAAAGACTCATGCATTATAGATATCAAATAATATTAAAACGAAACAGTTATTGCAACTTGCTGTGTAAAAATGTTAATTTGCTTATTTTCTCAGAACTCAGGCGGCTTCTTCGTTCTGTAGCAATCTGTCCCGTCTTGGAGAATCTTCGCTCACAAGGGACTGACGTTGCAGGTATACATAGTCTTCTTCTCATGAGTTCGAATAGACTAGGGAACAGCTGTTTATTTTCTTTCCACCATAAAAGGGGGTCACTATTTCGTGAAAGCAGTGGCATACGGCAATACTTGTCAACTTCAATGATGCTGGCTGATCTAGTATTTTCACGCCTCTCGACTAATTTTTCCACTGTAGAATCAAAAGCAGTCCAGATACTACTTGAAGATGCCGTTGATGTTGATGTACTTGATGTGGATGCTACTGCAAGTGCTACAGGCTCAGGGCGCTCAGGGTGATTATCATTTTTTTCTTTGTTGTTGTCTAGAATTTTGATACACTCATGAATAATATTCTCTCTTGTTCGCTTCAGAATATCTTCATCGTGGAATCCATACTGCCTAAACCTTGGATCTAAAAATGTCGCTTCCCACATGATATCTAAAGTCCTATATCTTCTTTTGAATCTAGTCATCGTTTCGTCATAAAGTTTTTCAACCAATTTGGTTACAACAGGACATTCAAATGTGTTTGTTTTCAGACGGTTACAGTAACCAATTAGATTTTTTGTCAAGACAGCTACTTTGGACAGAGTCACATTTTTCTCTGCGCTAATTTCAGTTGTTATTTCGTGAAATACTGCAAGAATATCACAGCATTTTTCGATGACATACCAATCTTCAGGCGTGAGAATCGGCAAGCTTGGATTGTTCAATACTCCTATAGTACTTTGGAGAGACTCTTTTGTTTTGTACACCCTGTTAAGCATATCATATGTTGAATTCCATCGAGTTGGACAGTCCTGTTTCAATTTAAGTACTTCGGACCCCATTCTCTTCTGGACATTTTGTAGTTTTTCTGTAGCCGATGAACTTCTTTTGAAAAACTCGACAATAGACTTCACCTTTACTACGGTAGTACTGATTTCGGACAAACTAGCTTGCACGACCAGATTGAGAGAATGGGCGAAACAGGGAACATGCCACCGGTTTGCCAGTTGTACAGCTTTCACCATGTTTGCTGCGTTATCAGTGACGCATGCTACCAGTTTACTCTCTACTTGCCACTCTGACAGTGCTGATTTCAATTGTTGAATTATATTTTCGGACGTATGTTGCCCTGAAAACTTGAATGTTGACAACAATCGAGATTTGATGACACAATTTTCATCTATGAAATGCCCTGTTATTGCATAAAAACTCTCATTGTTGAGCGAAGTCCAACCGTCGGTAGTAATGGCAATATACGCGGCTTTGTCAATTTCAATTTTGATTTGTGTTAGACACTTCTCATAGGCAGCAGATGAAAAACTATTTGAAAGTGTCTTTCTACTTGGTAGCTGATAACTTGGATTTAGTAGGCAAACTAACTTTTGGAAATTTTTACTGTCTACAATGTTGAAAGGTTGGTAATCGCACACTATAAAATTCAACAATTGTTTATCAATGGCCTGTTGCTTTGAAATTCCGATAGGTTTTCTACAAAATGAGGTAATACTGGTCTGATTTTGTTTCATATTATTCGACATTTTGACAGCATCATTATCTTTGGACAAAGATTTACCTTTTTTATTGTGTGACTCTTCATCTTCATCCTCATCACTTTCTTCTTGAAGAATACGTTTGCGACTTTCTGCAAGGTTTATTGTGGGATGTTTTAATTTGAGATGTCTTGACAAACTTGAAGTTGATGATTGTTTATTAACTATTAGAATCGATGAGCACACGTTACACTTAGCTTTACTGCAATCTTTGGTGTCTTTTATAAAATAGTCCCAAACAATACTTCTTTTTAATGACATTACTGCTTCAAATTAAATAATAAATCTATCGCATCTTTATGAAACCATATTTATGTTGAGCCAAAAATATTTTCCAAAAATATTTCACAATATTTTTGTAAAATATTTACACCCCTACACTTCATACAGTAATACAGTCGGTTATTCAGTACACCCTGTTCAAACTGTAATTATGCAATTTTTTTCATTGATAAAATTAGAATTGAAAAATTAGTGGTTTTAGTGAATACTAGATATATCTTGATGTATGTACATACGAATTGAAAAACTTGTTTTTTATACTTAGATCTACATAATATGATTCGTTCAAAAAGATGCGATTCAGTTCACTTTATATTCGCTGATACACTAATAGTCACTTCAATCGACAACAAACGACACCCTCTTCACAAGTAGTCTTCAACAATAATAACTCAATAACTGATTTTACTGATTGAACAACGCCGATCCCACATAATAAACCTTTCTGCCTGTATTGAAACGAAACTGATTTTTGAGCATAGACAAAACAATCACAAATAACCAGTCTTCAGCCAACAGCCAAATGAGTTTGAACCGGTTCGGGCAATGCTCAAACATCTGATCAAACAAAACAAAAACAAAAATCGAAAAATCCGTTTTCCTTTTTCTTTTGAACATGAATAACCTAGTACCATATATTTGCCGTTCTTGTCAATCCCTGAAATCAGTGAATTTCAGTGCAATCATGATTTATATATCTATGATGCATTCTCATGTGCGTATGTTAATCTTCGTTTTCGCGTTCTGCGATCTGGTTGGTTCTTGATATGAGTGCCGTCATGATTCGAAATTATAAGCGTTTTCATGGTGTATGGTATCATGAGACCATTCCAGTTTGGTCTGTCATTAACGTCACTTACAGCTCGCCGATTGGCTGAAAGTGACGTTAATGACGGACCAAACTGACGGACCAAACTGGAATGGTCAGAATGGTCTCATGACTCATGATACCGTACTTCATGAAAACGCTTTATGTGTGCGTGCTATATTTCAAATTAAGTCGCTGAAGTTCGACTAAAGGCAGGACTGCATACTGTACTGTAACGCTCAAACTACTCAGTGAGTACTCCGACTCGCGGAAATCGATAGGGATTGCGAATGTGTCAGTGTGTCGAAGCATCGATAGGACAAGTATCGATACAGTGAAACAGTGTCAAAGTGTCGAAGCTCTGATCCGAAACATCGACACAGTAGCCAACACTACTCTCAACCATATAAAACGTTGAGTTCCACCTAGTAACTACATCCTGTAGCACCTTCTTCGGATTATTTATACCGGAATTTTTCTGATTTTCGAAAAGCTTGGTATTCGCAATGGTACTCCTTTTGAAATATCCCACAATTATTTTCACTTTGTCCAATGTTATTTTCAACTCCTGAATACCCAAGCTATCGGAAACAATTAGATTTATTGTATGGGCATAACAACCCAGAAATTTCCATCCAGTTTTTTGGATTGCACTTTTGACATTGGCTGCTTTGTCAGAGACGGCTAGTATTATCCGTTCGTTACTAATGTCCCATTCTTTGGTGATATTCAAAAGTTCTCTTGCCAGATTTTTGGAAGTGTGTCTTTCCTACAAGACTGAACACTTCAAATGGCTGGTATGTAACTTAAAATTGCCATCCAGGAAATGGGCAGTTACAGATATAAAACTCTCGTTATTTTGTGAAGTCCAACAATCGGTCGTGATGCAAACATATGGTCGTGTCTTTGCAAATATGTTTTTCAAATTCAACATGCACTTTTCATAAAGGAATATATGTTTTGGAAATTGTATGTCGACTGGGTAGTTCATATGAGTGATGAGTGGTTTAACTCCTTCACAAATGAAATAAATCCCTTATCTTCCACTATCCGGAAAGGTGGAAAATCCCAATAAATCAATTTCAGCAGCTGTTTATCTATTTTTTTCTTTGCAAGGCCAGTTATCTTTCTGGGTATGTAATTGTCCAGTCTATTTACTCCAACTATCGCTTGATTCCGTATTCGCACGTTCAAGTTGATCTGAGCATGAGTGGTGGCAGAAACGGAATCGGATGCCTATAGAAACAGAAAAAAAAAGATGTTATTTATTCTATCCAAAACCAGACTACAGGACATATCATTCAGCTTGGAAAAAATGAAAATTAGCTGATTCATCAAATCTTCTGCGTAAATAATAATACTTTCATGAAACAATCTTCGTGCGTGTTTCTTTTTATTATATTGTTTGTGGGCATACATAAAATAAAAAGTTCCATGAAAATTTTGAAAGAGGCCAAGTTTATAGTAAAAACATTTCTTCATTTTACCCCTTTCCGAGAATCAAAAACTCAAAAAACGCAATCCATAGAAACATATTTGTGTGAACCCCCGAAGTTATTGGAACACAATCACAGATGCACACATCATTTTTTTTGTGGCTGACTCTTTTTTTGACGTTTCACGACAATTTTTCAAGTTAATGCAATAAAAATTCTGGAATTTCTTCACCATCCCACAGAACGATCGAATAGTTTGAAGTTCAATATAGGTAAACTATACTCACATTACTTACAACAGTAACAGAAGGTTCTGTTGAATTTTCTGAATCTGGATTTACACTGGTCGATGTTCCAGGAATAGGAACTCTGTCTGGAGCCCTCAACTGAACAGTGGGCTATTTTCTTTGTAGATGTTTTTTCAAGTTCGATACGGACGATTAATATGATAATTTGGTTTGACATAAATCGCTAATTCTTTCTCATTGTCAATAGTATTGAAATAGTTCCAAAGATAACTGGACTTATTTTTACTCATTTTGATTCGAAATAGAAAAAAAAACGCAAGCTGAGGAAATTAGGAAATGTAGTTTTGATAATTTTTTAACATTGTTACCAGATGTAACATAATTATAGAATTGTTACATAATTTTTGATAAAATTTTTGTCAAAAAATATCTGTAGTCTGTACCATAATCGATAATTGTAACTTAATTTTATAATTTGTTAAAATTTCAAATTTAATTCATGTTATAGCGATCATGCGAAATATTTTCATGATAATAAATGATAAGTTAATTGAAGTAATCCTCCTAATAATATGATGCCACTGTTTAGAATCTTGGCAACATGGCAACGCAGCAAAGGGTGCGACGATCGTAGGGTGCGGTTCTTTCATGCTAAAACTGCAATGTCAAAAGTGTCAAATGAACTGACAGAATTAATCGTTATGTCAAACATCATCGTTTTCTCACGTGACTCCATGGAAACTATTTTGTATAAAGTCACAAGACTCACAAATACGTGTGTAACATAGGGTTCCCAACTTGAGCCTATAAAAGATATATGTTTTATAAACACTTTATTTCATTTTTAAACAGCAGTTCCATTTGATTCTTGGTAACATAGAAAAAAACACATAACACATAACATAAATTCAAAATAAACTATGATTACTAGGAAGTAAGTATACAGGTAAATAGTAAGGAAGTACTTACATTGTTAATTCCTTGAATCTATATTTTTGTTGAGATCGAGCAGCCTGAAGCAGTTTGTCTGATTGTATTAGAACCAAAACTTCCTCACATTTCAAATTAAAATTTGGTCTCACTTATATTTCGGACTTTGTTTGAGATATGCTCAGTCGATTTCTTTCCTTAGTCCACAATGCTTCCATGATGCTGAAAACACGTTCGCAAAAAGCATTGCCGACAGGAATCGATATTGTATAAGACACTAATTTAAACATTTGATTCAAGTTACTAGTATCAACACTAAAAATCTGAACCCACTTCTCCATTACATTTTTCTCAGAAAAGCAGTCGAGATTATTAATAATATTATTAACTAATATATAGTCGCTATATAACTCGTCTTCGTCTATATCAATTTCAATTACTTCAAGAAATAATTGTGATTTCTGCCAATCTAGTTTATCATTTTTCAAATCTAAACAAGCAAAACTTTCAAGTAAATCGTCGTTAAAATTATACCAGTTCGTCAAATAGTTCAAAGACCTTTCCAAAAAGCATACTGCCTGTCTTTCAAATTGCAACCTTCTACTACCTGTCATTTTTCTGATCATTCGATTGGCAGAGTCGCCATAAAATTTATCAGATAGTCTTTGCTCCAAATTAATTTTTAAATTATTCATTACTGAATGCAACTCTATTACAGTGGTTTGATTATGTTCTTACTTCAGTATGTTGTTTACCAATACATTTTGAACGACGTAAAGTAGCGCAAGAGCGACCGATTCATCGTCATCTTCATTAAATACTTCCCAAATTATTTTTTAGCAATTTTCTTCTCCTTCTGACAAAAAATATGATTTGATAGCCGGCCAGTTTAACAAAAGCCTATCTAGTAGATATGCTCTGTAGTTTTGTGGCGCATCCATCATTTACAAGATTTTTTTGGGTATTTCGCCACACCCTATCAAATAACAATCAAACTAGTGTTTATAAACCAGATCTTCTATATTACCTGAAAAAAATTCTATTAGTAAATAATAAAACCTGACAATATCAAACGTTTCGGAAACGAATCTGCTTCCGTAGTCAGTGAAACCTAAAAGAAGAATAATTAATTCAAATTCAAGTTTGTTTTTGTGTGATTTTTCAGTAAAATTGTTTTTTTTTTGTGTTTATGACAAAATGTCATTTTTACTGACAAAAAGCCTATCTATTGCGGGCAATAAAGATAGCCATCTAGTTGTTACATGCCTCAACAAATCCTTATATTCTAATTCTACAAATTCAAAAAAACTTTTTAAAGTCTGTACACGCTTGGCAGAACTTGAAAATTCGTTATATAACTTAATAACAAAACTTTCAATATCAAAATTTAATCCTTTACTAGCAAACTTTATTGTATTGTGTAAATGTGACATTTACAGTTACCAGCAATTAGTTCACTAATAATTACCTTCAATTTTTGAAATACTGAACAGCGAACAACGAAATTGATAAGAGCATTATTACCACAATAACTAGTAACATTTTCAAAATCGAGATTATTATTATGTAATATTTTAACAATTTGGTTGGCAATAGCTTCGCTAGACTCATCTAAGTCCTCATAGAAATCTAAAACTCCACGAACAATACCTTCACTTCTAGAAAAAAATTGTACACACAGGGGAAATAGTTTTCTATTTCCCCTATTTGACGCATCCGACGCCACGAAATAATAAATGGATTTTTTCAAATTATCTGATAGGCATTCTTGAGATCTTGGCGCTTAAACACCTTACACGACACTCGCAGCTTTTGTTCTTCCACAAGACATCTTGGGCAGAATTTTGGAATCAGTGACCAACTTGGTTAGCAACTTGTTCTGACAATCCCGAGCATTGTAGCTTATTTGATGTTTAACTGAATGGTATGTGTTGACAATCTCAATAAGGGTAACTTCATCCTCTTCTTTAGAGAACTTTTGTGCAAAGAATGTACTCATCGACTTACTTGAATTCAAGTTGCTTATGTTGCTCTTATGTTTTTGACTGTTACAGTGGTTTTCAAGAGCTCTTTTTCCCTCAAACTTGACTGTAAAACGGACATAACATAGTTTGCACATCCCATTTTCAGCGTCTATCTTTTTGATATGTTCGAACAGACCTTCCCATTCAGGAATGAATGAACAATAGCGCTTTATTTTCTTTTTTTGTGGTTGAAGGGAACGGGAAAGTTCATTTTCTTCCATTTCAATACAACAACCAAAACAACCTAATGAACAGAAATAATATTAAAACAAAATTGACAATGTCACAAGTAACTTTGATTTACCTACTGCCGAGGTTGCCGAGAAGAAAAATAAGATCAAGCAGTGTATTATACTGTATTGACAAATATTTTTAATGGCACAGCACTAAACACGAAAAACGTAAACCCCTCGAAGACGCGAAACGCAAAACTTTTGCGGCAAAACACGCAAAATCATCGGACATTGCACGGTGATGGCGCATGGCGCTGGTGTATGACAAATGACGCGGCTGTCGGGCTGTTCACTGTTAGCGTCGGTTCACAACATTGGCGTACACAACAAAATTGCTGAATATTGTAGAAATATTGTTAGAAGTTACAGATTTCCGGGACTTTTCAAGTCCCGACCAAGGCAAAACTTTCGCCGGAACAAACTTTCCAATTCCTGGTTGATCCCGTCCAAACACTGTAACATAATGCCTTGTTTACAATGAATTTCATTTCGAAGGGCAGCTGTCAAATTTCCGCTTGGCAAAAGATAATCATATCCTACGTTCACATTGTATTTGGCGACAGCGTGACTTTAAACACAAATACAATGTAGATGGTACCATATGATTCCCATTTGGCTAGTGGAAATTTGACAGTTCCACTTTGGAATGAAATTCAATGTGGACTATACATAATTTTGTAATAAATTCCATATTTTTGCCTTAATAATAGAAATATTAATGCCTAGTTCACATTGAATCTCACTTCAAATTGGAACTGTCAAATTTCCGCTTGGCAAACGGGAATCATATGCTACGTTCACATTAAATTTGGCGACTGCTTGACTTTGAACACAAATTCAATGTAGATGGTACCATATGATTCCCATCTGGCAAGTGAAAATTTGACAGTTCCACTTTGAAATTGAATTCAATGTAGACTATACAATACTCATATACTATCAAGTAAGTAAAGAGTAAAGTACTATTCTTCAAATGGTATGTACATATCTGGATCTGGTTATTCAAGTAATTCTGGTATATGTAAGTTACGTTATATCCATTGATTCATTTTCATCTTTCATAAGTCAGCCTTCATACCTATTATATATCTTAAGTCACAGACATAATATCTATCTCAGTTGAGTAGTCCTATTACGTTTATCAGTTTCCACACACTAATCAATCGAATCTTCGACCTGAACTCAAGTAAAATAATATTGTTTTTGAACAAATTGTTCAAAGTATCATGAACAGAATTATGTTTTCCTACTTCAGGAATTAAAGAAAATAACAACAATTCTCTAACTTGACTGGTCGGATTTGAAATCTCTTCTACAACATAATCTACAATGACAAGATAATTTTTCGTCAATCTATAAGACGATGAATCTTTATTAGAACCGCCGGCAACACGTTAAACACGTCTCATCGTCGATTCGATATTGAAAATAGTGAATAACTTATTGAAATGATGTGAAATCTTAGAAAAAAAAATTGAATTGAAACATATAAGTGATGAATCTTTTTGCATAGGCCGCCAAAGTCTGAAAACAACATTTAACATTATAAGAAAAATTTAAGTGTCCATTATTATTAGTAACACGACAAAAAGCACATTTAGAAGCATCACCGACGTCGTCGACACCAGTAGTTAATGGTAAAGAATTAAGTCATTTATTATTTTTGCCCAACATCTAACTAGAATATCAAAGAAGTAGTGGTTATTGATTGGGAATATCTACGGACTGTGATAAGATTCATCTAGTGGAATATTTATGACATCAAAACAATTATTAGGTACGCGGTTGTTGACTTATTTGATCATTTTTTGAAAAATAATCAAATTTACGGGAAAGAAAAAGAAAATTAATCTTATTACTACCATCGTATTTATGAAATGGTGGAAAATAATTATCTCTCTTGAATGAAAAAACAACAGGATGTATCAACAAATTGACTGATTATGTAATAACAGGAAAACGTATATACACAAATTTCCAAATACTCCCTTCAATACCGTAAAAAAAACCTAATTCCACCTCGGCTAATTGACGCACCCTAAAAAAAGATTATTACAATCATTTGGCAATAGTCTCTTAGAAGTACGAACATTACGAACATTACGTTCATCGAAAAATTTTGAATGTTCAAAAATTGTTTGTTCTAAATGATTTCGCCATTCATATTTTGTATCAATAAGAATAAGTTGACAATTTTTTTCAAAAACGTCCTGATTCCTTATTTCTTCATGAAAAAACGTACCCACAAATTTTTCCGTTAATCTTTAAGACGATGAATCTTTATTAGAACCGCCGGCAACAGGTTCCTTCGTGGATTTGATATTGAAAATAGTTCATAGCGTATTTAAATGTTGTGGAATTTCATCATAACTAAATTGAAACACAGTAACAGATCTTTTGTGTACAGGCCGCCAAAGTTTCAAAAAAACATTAAACATAATAAGAAAAATTTATATGTTCATTATTATCAGTGACACGACAAAAACACATTTAGAAGCATCACCGCCGGCGCCCGTAATTAATGGCAAGAATAAGACATTTATTATTTTTACTCAACGTTAGTAGAATATTTATAATGATATTAAAACAATTACGCAGTTTTTGACTTATTTGATCATTTTGTAACGAAGTTACAAAATTTCCGGATTTTTTCTACCGTAATTTCCAAGTTTTATAATCAATTTCCCGTCTCTGTTCATTCAATTCATATTTTCATATAACTCAGTCAGTTATCTATCAATGGATCCCGTATTTTTTTCAAAATAATATTGACCGTGAGCTAATTATTAATCTATTAATTAAAATCTGTCCGTAAATTTCCTTCTTAGTTCTTCACGCGTCAAAACAATTAATTATTTAACCACAAGCCAACCGACAACGACATATTTCGCGCATAAATTCAACCAAGCAGCCCCCACCTTTTGGGTCTGAATTCAGAACGTGAAAAGCGCCGAAATGAGTGTCAGTACTGGTACGAAAGGTATCAAGAGCAGTAGAACCACGTGGGAGCCCGCTTCAAGTACCCGACCCGGCCCGATACGAAGTACAACGAATTTTACGAATTATTGGCTATTTTTGAATTTCTTCTGTTCCGATTACCACGAGGTGAGACTTTCTGTGATGTGAATTCAGGGGAATGTTTTGTTGGGTGGGATTTCAGGGGAATTTTCTGGGAATAGGCCTTAGCTTCATTCGACCTGTTGGCTTGTGAAGCGGGTCTGTTTCCGAAGAAAATTCCTATTCTTGTATGCTTAAATAATGGGGTTTCAGGGCAGTGAAATATTGCCGGGTGGGATTTCAGGGGAGTTTTATTGGGATGGGGCCTTAGCTTCATTCGACCTGTTGGCTTGTGAAGCGGGTCTTATTTCTGATAAGAACTCAAGGTTTTTTTTGTATTTCTGTGTTTCTTTTAAATTTCTAAAATAATTGCGTTCAGGGGATGTAATTTTGCTAAAGGGAATATCACAGTAAAACTACGGAGAGACTCCTGGAGTTGTCGCGCGAACGTGTTCAGCACTTTGTTCTTCGTGTTTAGACCCGTTTTCATTCTCGTGAAAATCACCCGTTCGCGTCGAGTTTCCCGCTCGTTTGTTTTTTTCTCTACGTCGTTGGAAAAGTCTAAATTCTTCAAAACCACTGCTAGTTTCTGTTTATTATTTCGCCGTGAAAACCAGATCCGTCGTTTTAAATTATCTGCGTTACCCACCTCTCCTCACGATTTTATTTTGCCGTTTTTAGACTGCAAATTCAGGTTTCATTTAGATGTAATTTTGATTCTTCGCCGGAAGAGATTAGACTGATATGCTCTGTAAATTATTTCTTATGTGATATTTTTGATTTTCCTTTGCTGATCAAAGATCAGATTATTGTTGATTTGATTTTGTTTTTCTTTTATTTTTGACTGGTTGGGAACCAGTCCAATTGTAACAATAAGTGGGACAAATAGACTGATTGATTTATTTTCATTAACAGCGTGTTTTTTTTTTATGAAGAAAGTTCAGTTATCCATTTCAGAGCGGAAATTTGCGGAGTTTTGGAAATAACGAACGCCTGGACTTTCTTCACTGTCTAAAAGCTACCCGATAGGCACTGTGGGCCCTCTACCACATAAATCCAGGGGGTGGCGCTCGAGCATTTATTTAACATCAACGAATCCCCTCATCCCCGTCGGGATTAAAACCCGGAAAATCTCGGGGCACGTCACAAATTGGCGCCCGAGCAGGGACCCTTGTTTTCCATTTTTCTTCATTTTCCGGGACGGGAAAATTTTCTTTTCCGTATGCCTAAAAACCTATTAATCCCAAAAACCCGTTCTTCATCGCGAAACGACTTTCCACACGTAGAGACCCGTTTAATTTTTTTTGGTATTTTCCTTTGGACCAGAAGGAAAAGTTTTTCTATTTTTTTTCGTCGCGTTCAAAAGTACTGCGTTTTCTGACTTTTGCGAAACGTGCCTTTCTCACAACCGCGGATCCCCGTTAGTTTTTTTTCCTAGAGCAAGGTGCGAATGGACCGTCGGTAGGCCCTTGCACAGCCAAATTTATATCAACTAGATAATTATCCGAGAATTACTAGTTGTCCGAAGTAATCGTCCGGGAGTGGACGAAATCACCGGAGATTACAGTAATCTGCCGGGAGTGGAAGAAATCACCGGAGGTTGCGTTTTCTGTTTTTTTGATCCTTAGTAAATTGTCCAGGATGTAAAGATTCATCGCTGGAAATTACTACACTCTGCCTACCTCCCGGAAAATCGCACCCGTAACGCTCGAAGAGAGAAAATTTCGGACCGTCGGGAGATATTTTTCGTTTTTTCAAATTCCCTACAAAACCGGCTAGACGTCGGAGGGCCGTTTTCTTAAAATTCACAGATTTTAAGCTAAACGACGGGAAAAATGCCGCTTCGTCGCCAGAAACAAAAAACGCAGCAACATTCCATACGCTTGAACTTTTTAGTCCAACTGAAAAAAAAAACCGTCAGCATGTTGTTTTTACAATAACATTTGCTTGACCTTCACATTTCTGGTCCATAGCAACGTGCTAGATTGGTACATATTTGGAACCTTAAATTTGCTACCAAAACCCGTCTCAATTTTTGGCGTATCGACGCATTGTGTCGTCACAGCTCTCCCACTCCATACCTAAGGTCCAACCTCCTGCCTTGGAGAAGCCAAGCGGAGATATAGGGCTAGGGTTTGGGGAGACGTGCATCAGCCTTCGTCACGTAGAGACGTACCCAAAGAGAAGTGAGCCAAACCAACCGCCGGTACCTTTAACCGAAAAGTTATTACCCGCCGTGAAAGTTAACGTGTTTTGAAACGTGTAAGATATATTGAGTTCTTATTTTGTGTCCAAAGGCCCTAACCTGGACTAGTTTGTATTTTCAACTCAATTACTTCCAAGATCCGAACTTGGAATATTTTCTTTGTGTTTTTTTTTTATCTTGATACATGATCGGTCCGTACTTGCGTTTTTTATTTTTTTTTAGATTTCCATTAGTTTTCTGAGCCACTTCTGTCCCCGTTACAACCCCGTACATTTTTTTTTGTTTGTGTCAATTTTTACGTATGTACACAGACGTGAATCAACCTTCGCCGAGAGTAGACATCCCCCGAATAAAAGTGCGCTAAACCACCCGCCGGTACACATAACCCGAAAGTCATCCACCCGCCGCTAAAGAAAACATGTTTGAAACACGTAAGTTGTATTGAGTTTTATTTGCGTCCAAAGGCCCTAACCTGGACTATTTTGTTCTACCGATTCGATTATTTCCAAGATCCGAACTTGGAATATTTTGTTGTTTTCTAAGCTGTTAACCTGAAACAAGTTGTTTCTATTTCCTGCCGTCTGCAGATTTTTTTTTTTAATATTTGAGTTAATTTGTTCACTTGGATGCTTCATCGGCCCGTACTGGCGATCGTAACTTTCCCGAGCCACTTTTCAGTTGTGACTACATGTCACCCCATTACACCGTACCCCGGATCTTTGCTTAACCGTCTGGTGCCGACACCAGCACATTTGTTTTGTTTTTTTTTTAAGTTTCATGCTAGAATCCACAAGGAACATGGAAGGCGAGTCGACTTCAAGACCTGGATCAGCAAACCCACCTACAGGGACAATCAGTCGCAGCCAGAGGAGTGGCCGATGACCGAAGCCGAACTGTGAAGAGAAAATACCCACTCGAGGTGCGAGGTGTGATGTGTCCATGGGGGTCCATATATCCAGGTAGGCTTGCCAGATTGAGTACATCCTTTTCCGGGAAAAACATATCTTTTTCCGGGATTTTGAGATTAATTCCGGGATATCAAAAATCAAAATTCAAATTATGCTTTGAAGTTTTATTGGGTCTTTATAAGAACAAAAATACAAAAGTTTGGCATTTTTATTGCTAACCTATTATTGCCAATTATACTTGGCATTGGATTTTGCAGCAGAAAGCAATTTCGATGCTTCAGTCTTATCTAGATATGTAGCAAATTCGCTACAGCTCAAATCAAAATTGAGATGAATTTGCAATTCTGCTTTGATAAGATCCATGGACATTTTATTTCTCTCTTTACTAAGTAAGTGGAATAACAAACTAAATACCCTCTCACAATAAGCATTGCTTACCGGTATTGACAAAACAAATGCAATGCATTTTTTCAAATTTACCAAATCATTTTCTTTGTCATGTTTGAAAACGGAAGCCCATATCTGATCGTCCGGAATATTTTTTGGTAAAGTTGAAAACATTTCTCTGAGACAAGCATAATCCGAGTATAACTTATCGTCATCTATTTCATCTGAAATATTTAAAAGCGTTGGTAAATCAGAAACATCATCCCATGATAATTCAAACGTTTCTGATTTAAGGCTTAACTTGGAGAGTTTTGAGTACAACGAATAATCGGTGAAATCATAACGATCAGATAAATATTTGATAGCTCGTTCAAGAAATAAATTAGCTTGTGAAGTAAATATAGACCGCTCAGTTTCATTTAACCTTTTTGCAATGGTACGAACCTTGCTTCCATAAAATCCATCATTCGCTCGGTTTTTCAACGCAGTCATTAGTCTCTTCATCACTTTGTCAATATTTAGGATCGAACAAGAGTTACTTTCCAGCTCAAGAATTGCTGTCTGAAATTCGTGCATTACATTATGTATAAAATACACAAAACATTCCGGAAAACTCTCAGCTTTGCATTCAGATTCAAGATCATAGTTAATGTCACTATCATTTTTGCCACAAGAAAGGAAATCCCAAATGATCTTTGGGCAATTATTGGATCCCTTTAAAAAAATATATCTTTTAACAGCCGGCCATGAGTAGACTAATCTATCTATTGCCGGTAACAGTGACAGCCATCTAGTGGGCACGATGAACTAAACTCGTTGTATATTTTTATAACAATACATTCAATATCAAAATGAAAAGCTTTAACTGCGTCTCTCACGCAGTTGTTGATGACATGACAATTACAGTTTGCCTTTACAATATGTTTATTTAAATCCTGAATTTTTTGGAAAACAGAGTTGTGTTTTCCATAATTAACGGACGCATTATCCGCACTATATGCAGATATTTGTGATATTTGTAAGCCATTTGATTCCGTGATATTCTTGATACAATGAAAAATGTCTATTGATTTTTCTTTTGAATCCTCATAGAAATCAAGCAATTTCCGACATATTCCAGAACGAGGATGAAAATATTGAATTGCAAATGGATAAGTTTTAATGTTTCCAATATTTGACGCATCCGAACTAACTGAAAAATAACCAACATCTTTTAGGTCCTGAAGTACAAGATCTTGTGAAAATGGACCCAAAACATTTCGTGCGATTGCGGCTGCCTTAGTCCGCCCACACGATATTTTTGAAGCAATCTTACTATCTACAAATATTTTTGACACAACTTTTGTATGACAATCAAAACTATTATAGCTTAATCCATGAGTGACATTGTGAAACACCTCTACTATTTCTGCTTTTGTAATCAGACTTTCCTCATTCGATGTCTTCTTAATGAAAAAATTTTGCACAGTACCTGATATCTTCTTGGCCATTTCCATTTTTTTATGTTTCCCAGATGGTTGGTGCACCCTTAAAGACCTGCTACCTTCATATTTTACACATATATCAATGTGGCTAATTTTGCAATACGCTATGAAGTCATTCTTCTTCTGCAGCCATGTGGAGAATTCTGGAAGTTTCTTCCACTTTTCAGAATAACAAGTATATTTTTTCTTTGACGGTCCCGGACCACCGTCAGTTTCTGAACTCATGATAATTAGGTACTACAAAAATTAATACAATATATTTAGTGAAAAATAACGAAATGCCTCACCTTCTTACCTACCTATAGAAAATGTAAATACTTTCGTCAATAATAATTGAAGCAGGAACCGGAATCTGCAACGTCCGGATGTCAATTGAAACTTTGAAACTAACTTCGATCGACAGGCTACGATTCAATTGCGAACTATGATACACCGACAATGTGTTCGTCTCTCTCAGGCTATATGAAGCACCCAGGCAGTATGAGAGAGACGACACATCGTCGGTGTATAGCTCTTAGTTGAATCATAGCATTGTTTTATACGCGTTCGCGCTCGCGCTGGTGCTCGATAATGAGGAGCTACCCATATCGACTTATAACTTTTGTCGATAATGTATTTGGACGATCAAAACGATTAAGAATCAATTTCATTTATAGCGAAATAAATTATAAATTTTGAAAACGTATACTTCCAACTGATTCCGGGACTAACAAAGATTATTCCGGGATCCGGGAAAACTTTTGCATTCCGGGAAAATCCCGGTCATTCCCGGCCATCTGGCAACCCTATATCCAGGATGTAGCCGTCGTCTCCATCGAACCAATAGCCAATCCAGCCACAGTGAAGTTTGTTTTAATTTTATATTAATCATTTTTTTTTCAGTCATAACTGTTTTTTTTTATCTCATCTAAGTTGTCCAGGTTAAGCATAGCTTAGGAAAAATGATCGTAGACTCACATTTTTTTCTGTAAGTGGAGAGAGTGTGTAACGAAGTTACAAAATTTCCGGATTTTTTCTACCGTAATTTCCAAGTTTTCTAATCAATTTTCCGTCTCTGTTCATTCAATTCATATTTTCATATAACTAAGTCAGTTATCTATCAATGGATCCCGTATTTTTTTCAAAATTATCTTGACCGTGAGCTAATTATTAATCTATTAATTAAAATCTGTCCGTAAATTTCCTTCTTAGTTCTTCACGCGTCAAAACAATTAGTTATTTAACCACAAGCCAACCGACAACGACATATTTCGCGCATAAATTCAACCAAGCAGCCCCCACCTTTTGGGTCTGAATTCAGAACGTGAAAAGCGCCGAAATGAGTGTCAGTACCGGTACGAAAGGTATCAAGAGCAGTAGAACCACGTGGGAGCCCGCTTCAAGTACCCGACCCGGCCCGATACGAAATACGACAAATTATTGGCTATTTTTGAATTTCTTCTGTTCCGATTACCACGAGGTGAGACTTTCTGTGATGTGAATTCAGGAGAATGTTTTGTTGGGTGGGATTTCAGGGGAATTTTCTGGGAATAGGCCTTAGCTTCATTCGACCTGTTGGCTTGTGAAGCGGGTCTGTTTCCGAAGAAAATTCATATTCTTGTTCGCTTAAATAATGGGGTTTCAGGGGAGTGAATTTTGCCGGGTGGGATTTCAGGGGAGTTTTATTGGGATGGGGCCTTAGCTTCATTCGACCTGTTGGCTTGTGAAGCGGGTCTTATTTCTGATAAGAACTCATGTTTTTTTTTGTATTTCTGTGTTTCTTTTAAATTTCTAAAATAATTGCGTTCAGGGGATGTAATTTTGCTAAAGGGAATATCACAGTAAAACTACGGAGAGACTCCTGGAGTTGTCGCGCGAACGTGTTCAGCATTTTGTTCTTCGTGTTTAGACCCGTTTTCGTTCTCGTGAAAATCACCCGTTCGCGTCGAGTTTCCCGCTCTTTTGTTTTATTTTGTTTTTTTACTCTACGTCGTCGGAGAAACCGTATTCTTCAAAACCGTTTTTCTGCTTATTATTTCGCCGTGAAAACCTGACCCGTCGTTTTTAATTATTGCGTTACACACCTCTCATCATGTTTTATTTTGCCGATTTGAGGCTGCCATTAAGTTGCAAATTATTTGGCTGTAATTTTGATTCTTCGCCGGGAGAGATGAGTTTTCTATAATTATTCATCTCTTATGTGATATTTTTGATTTTTCTTTTGCTGATCGAAGATCAGACAATTGTTGATTCAATTTAATAGTATTTATTTTTTTTATTACCGACTGGTTGGAAACCAGTCACAATTGTGATTTTGATTTGGGACAAATAGACTGATTGATTTATTTTCATTAACAGCGTGTTTTTTTTTATTAAGAAAGTTCAGTTATCCATTTCAGAGCGGAAATTTGCGGAGTTTTGGAAATAACGAACGCCTGGACTTTCTTCACTGTCTAAAAGCTACCCGATAGGCACTGTGGGCCCTCTACCACATAACTCCAGGGGGTGGCGCTCGAGCATTTATTTAACATCAACAAATCCCCTCATCCCCGTCGGGATTCAAACCCGGAAAATCTCGGGGCACGTCACAATTTTTTTAAAAATACTCAAATTTACGAGCAACCCATAGAAAATTGAATATTACTACGACAATCGTGTTCATAAAATGCTGAAAAATTAGTATGTTTCTTGAATGAAAAATCAACAGGATGTATCAACAAATTGACCGACTATCCAATAACAGGACAACGTATATCCACAGATCTCCAACTATCAGGCGCATAACCCTCTTCAATACCGTCAATAAATATTTTCAAAGCTAATTCCACCTTAGCTAATTGTCGCGCTCTCAAAAAAGATCATTACAATTATTTGGCAATAATTTCTTAGAAGTACAAACAACATTACGGACATGTGGTAAATCAAAAAATTTTAAATGTTCAAAATCTGTTTGTTCCAAAGGACACCGCCGTTCATATCTATCAATAAGAATAAGTTGACAGTTATTTTTTAAATGGGCTGGCTTTGTTATCACTTCAAGAAAAAACTTACTCAAATTCAAACGATCAATCCGCTTTGTACTACTATCATGACAAATATTGAAAACAGCTTCTGATCTTATTACAGGTTTTTCTCTCAATTTCCTAGCATAATCTGTATAATTATCCAGTTTTTGAGCAAATTAATCAGTGACAGAAGGAGAAATAGTGTTATCAAGTAGAATTCCATCGATGCACATTGGATTTTTATCAATATCCAACTTAAATTTATGATAGTGAGGAAAATACTGGAGAAGTGGTATGAATGGGACACTTTTTTTATATGAGCCATATTTTTGTTGTTCTTATAGGAAATGCTCTATGTTTCCGTCAGTGAGTTTCGGAAGGTGAACGTCTCATTCATAACCCACGCTTTGAATGGGACATGCCCATGTTGTGAATGGGACAATAAAATAAATTATACATGAACTTGTTTAACTCCACATTTATTGGCACAATGTCCTACCTACATATCATACACAAATAAATTAACAAACTCTGATAACTTGTATAGGTAGATACATACAAAAAAATAAGCTTGGCTTTACAATTTTTTGGAAATTACAAAATGTTTCCAAATTCTTTTTCATAATGGTTGAATGAACCTCAAGGTGGATTGAGTTCGAGCTATAGCCGCATTTCTTTCGGGTTAAGAGAGCATTCTCAAAATCTGATCCCGTGTCACTTCACAAATGTCTTCTTCAAGAGGATATAGAAACTTTTCAGAATTTTCATGGCGCCTCAAAAATTTAATTCGGAATTCAAAATTTTGAAGCTTTTCTTCAACAACTCCAATATGGTAAATTTTGTTTTCCTTTATGGAAAAATCAACCAACACGTAATCTTTTTCGTCTACAATAAAATCACCTACTTCCTCAAAAATGTCAAATTCCTTGTCGCTCTTTTTTTCCAGGTCCTGTAGAAATTCATCGGTGTCATCCAAATCTTGAGCTTCAAATTCTTCCGACTCGTCACTTGATTTACTTTCTTCTACAATTCATAGAACAACTTTTCTCTTTTTCGCTGTCTTTTGTCGGTTTCTCTCCATTTTTTCTGCTTCTTCTTCCATCAAATCTTCAAGTTCAGGAGTGTCGGTGAGTATTTTTGCCCTACCACGTTTTCTTCCGCCTTGTTTTATTTTTCTCTTGGGAGCTTTTGGGAAGAGGCGTATTGCTTCTGGAGTGGTGGAAAAAGTAGCAGGAACGGTAGGTCCACTGGTTGAAGGAGCCTCGACAGGATCCACATTTGGTGCTTCATTGTTCCTGATAGGATTCTCACGGTCTGTTACAAAAGAACATAAAAAATCTTTTTCTCCAAATATGTTACGATTGAGTGGATATATTCCAGTGGACGAAAATCCAGAAATAATATTTTTAGGGGTGAACGAATTCAAAAAAGCCTTATTAACAATTTCAGCAGTTTCATAAACTGTTAGTCTGGCCAGGATTTGCGAGCATCCACTCGTTTTGTGCCCCCTTCACATAAGTCTTGAAGGACCATACACAGATCTATCCAATGGCTGCAGCCTATGGCTGCAGTGCGGAGGGAGGTGAGCAGCTACATTGTTTTCTTTTGTCAATCTGACGACTCCCACACTAATATGGGATTCGTGGTTGTCTAATTTGAGAAGAATTGGTGATTTCGTATGTTTGATGAAGTGTTCAAGGCAGCTTTGAAAATTTGCTTCATTCATCCATCCTGACTTATTCGTCAAACCAAGACTTCCCACATGAGCGCCTTTTAACATAAAAGGTTTGAAGTTCACTCTTGGAAATATTAAGACAGGTGGGACAAAATTTCCAGAAGCACAAATGAAATCGAGAACTGTTACAAATTTTCCCCTTTCAGCTGAAGTCGCCTGACCAACTTGTTTGAGACCCTTTTTCGCAAAAACTTTTGGTGGATTGGTTACAGTTGTTACACCCGTCTCATCACAATCATATATTCGGCCTGACGGACAGTTGAATTTACTCAAGACGCTTTCCAGATTATTGAAGAATCTGTTGACATTGACCACATAAAACGATGTAGCTCTTGAATGACTAGTTTTCTCTGGCTTACGTAGGCTCAAAATTTTCCTATGATGGCGTTGAAATCCTACGAAAGCGTATAAGGGCCACCTTATAAATATTTTTTTTGTATCTGAATTTTCGAGATGTAAGTCGGAATAACGTTATTCCGATATATAAGTGAGAATTATTCCGACTGATAAGTCTGAAAACAAAATATGCAGCCGTCATCTTTCGATTCACTTTCGTACTTTCGTCTTTCGTCAATCGTTCATTGACAAATGCCATATTATTGCTCTTCTTTCACAGCGCGGAGTAGTTCGGAACAGTTCGAGAACAACCAGAACACTTGCGTTGCGTGAACTGATACGGACGATTAATGAGATAATTTGGTTTGAAATAAATCGCTAATTTTTTCTCATTGTCAATAGTATTGAAATAGTTCCAAAGAAAACTGGACTTATTTTTACTTATTTTGATTCGAAATAGAAAAAAAACGCAAGCTGAGGAAATTAAGAAATGTAGTTTTGATAATTTAGCAGTGTTACCAGATGTAACATGATTATGGAATTGTAACATAATTTTGGATAAAATTTTTGTCAAAAAATATCCGTAGTCTGTACCATAATCGATAATTGTAACATAATTTTATAATTTGTTAAAATTTCATACTTAATTCATGTTTCAGTGATCATGCAAAATATTTTCATGATAATGAATAATGAGTTAATTGAAGTAAATCGGGCCGCTTCTAATAATATGATGCCACTGTTTAGAATCTTGGCAACATGGCAACGCAGCACAGGGTGCGACGATCGTTGGGTGCTGCGGTTCTTAAGTTCTTTCATGCTAAGACTGCAATGTAAAAAATGTCAAATGAACTGACAGAATTAATCGTTATGTCAAACATCATCGTTCTCTCACGTGACTCCATGGAAACTAGTTTGTATAAAGTCACAAGACTCACAAATACGTGTGTAACATAGGGTTCCCAACTTGAGCCTAAAAAATATATATGTTTTATACACGATTTATTCATTTTTAAACAAAGAATAGACTACTATAGCAGTTCCATTTGATTCTTGGTAACATAGAAAAAAACACATAACACATAACATAAATTCAAAATAAACAATGATTACTGGGAAGTAAGTATACAGGTAAATAGTAAGGAAGTATACTTACATTGTTAATTACTTGAATCTATAGTTTTGTTGAGATCGAGCAGCCTGAAGCAGTTTTTTGTCTGATTTCATTAGAGCCAAAAATTCCTCACATTTTAAATTAAAATTTAGTCTCACTTGTATTTTGGACTTTGTTTGAGATATGCTCAGTCGATTTCTTTCCTTAGTCCACAATGCTTCCATAATGCTAAAAACACGATCGCAAAAAGCATTGCCGACAGAAATCGATATTGTTTAAGACACTAATTTGAACATTTGATTCAAGTTACTAGTATCAACACTAAAATTCTGAACCCACTTCTCCATTACATTTTCTCAGAAAAGCAGTCGAGATTATTTATAATATTATTAACTAATATATAGTCGCTATATAACTCGTCTTCGTCTATATCAATTTTAATTACTTCAAGAAATAATTGTAATTTCTGCCAATCTAGTTTATCATTTTTTAAATCTAAACCTGTCTTTCAAATTGCAACCTTCTACTACCTGTCATTTTTCTGATCATTCGATTGGCAGAGTTCCCATAAAATTTATCAGATAGTCTTTGCTCCAAATTAATTTTTAAATTATTCATTACTGAATACAGCTCTATTACAGTGGTTTGATAATGTTCTAACTTTAGCATGTTGTTTTGAAAAACTACCAATACTCTTTGAACGAAGTAGAGTAGCGCAAGAGCGACCGATTCATCGTCATCTTCATTATAACTTCCCAAATTATTTTTGAGCAATTTTCTTCTCCTTCTGACAAAAAATATGATTTGATAGCCGGCCAGTTTAACAAAAGCCTATCTAGTAGATATGCTCTGTAGTTTTGTGGCGCATCCATGATTTACAAGATTTTTTGTTTCGTCACAACCTTTCTAATAACAATCAAACTAGTGTTTATAAACCAGATCTTCTATATTACCTGAAAAAAATTCTATTAGTAAATAATAAAACCTATCAATATCAAACGTTTTGGAAACAAATCTGCTTTCGTCGTCAGTGAAACCTAAAGGAAGAATAATTAATTCAAATTCAAGTTCGTTTTTGTGTGATTTTTCGGTAAAATTGTTTTTTTTTTGTGTTTATGACAAAATGTCACTTTTACTGACAAAAAGCCTCTCTATTGCTGGCAATAAAGATATCCATCTAGTTGTAACATGCCTCAACAAATCCTTATATTCTAATTCGACAAATTCAAAAAAACTAGTATTGGCAGAACTTGGCAGAACTTAAAAATTCGTTATATAACTTAATAACAAAACTTTCAATTTCAAAATGTAATCCTTTACTAGCAAACTTTATTGTATTGTGTAAAATGTGACATTTACAATTACCAGCAATTAGTTTACTAATAATTACCTTCAATTTTTGAAATACTGAACAGCGAACACCGAAATTGACAAAAGCATCATCACCACAATAACTAGTAACATTTTCAAAATCGAGATCATTATTGTGTAATATTTTAACAATTTGGTTGGCAATAGCTTCGCTAGACTCATCTGAGTCCTCATAGAAATCTAAAACTACACGAACAATACCTTCACTTCTAGAAAAAAATTGTACACACAGGGGAAATAGTCCCCTATTTGACGCATCGGACGCCACGGAATAATAAATTGATTTTTTCAAATTATCTAATAGGCATTCTTGAGATTTTGGAGCTAAAACACCTTCCACGATACTCGCAGCTTTTGTTTTTCCACAAGACATCTTGGGCAAAATTTTGGAATCAGTGACTAACTTGGGTAGCAACTTGCTCTGACAATCCTGAGCATTGTAGCTTGTTTGATGTTTAACTGAATGGTATGTGTTGACAATCTCAAAAAGGGTAACCTCATCCTCTTCTTTAGAGAACTTTTGTACAAAGAATGTACTCATCGACTTACTTGGTTTCAAGTTGCTTATGTTGCTCTTATGTTTTTGACTGTCACAGTGGTTTTCAAGAGCTCTTTTTCCCTCAAACTTGACTGTAAAACGAACATTACATAGTTTGCACATCCCATGTTCAGCGTCTATCTTTTTGATATGTTCGAACAGACCTTCCCATTCAGGAATAAACGAACAATAGCGCTTAATTTTTTTTTGTGGTTGAAGCGAACGGGGAGGTTCATTTTCTTCCATTTCAATACAACAACCAATAAACCTAATGAACAGAAATAATATTAAAACAAAATGGACAATGTCACAAGTAATTTTGATTTACCTACTGCCGAGATTGCCGAGAAGAAAAATAAGATCAAGTTGTGTATTATACTGAATTGACAAAGATTTTTGATGGCACACCACTAAACACGAAAAACGTAAACCTCTCGAAGACGCGGAACGCAAAACTTTTGCGGCAAAACACGCAAAATCATCGGACATTGCACGGTGATGGCGAATGGCGCTGGTGTATGACAAATGACGCGGCTGTCGAGCTATTCACTGTGTTAGCGTCGGTTCGCAGCATTTGCGTACACAAAAAAATTTCTGAATATTGTCGAAATATTGTTAAAAGTTCCAGATTTCCGGGATTTTTCAAGTCCCGACCAAGGCAAAACTTTCGCCGGGACAAACTTTCCAAGTCCTGGTTAATCCCGGCCAAACCGGAACGGTAAACAAGGCATTATGTTACACTGTAACATAATGCCTTGTTTACATTGAATTTCATTTCGAAGGGCAGCTGTCAAATTTCCGCTTGGCAAAAGGAAATCATATGCTACGTTCACATTGAATTTGGCGACAGCGTGACTTTGAACACAAATTCAATGTAGATGGTACCATATGATTCCCATCTGGCAAGTGAAAATTTGACAGTTCCACTTTGAAATGAAATTCAATGTAGACTATACAATACTCATATACTATCAAGTATCAAGTAAGTAAAGAGTAAAGTACTATTCTTTAAATGGTATGTACATATCTGGATCTGGTAATTCAAGTAATTCTGGTATATGTAAGTTACGTTATATCCATTGATTCATTTTCATCTTTCATAAGTCAGCCTTCATACCTATTATATATCTAAAGTCACAGACATAATATCTATCTCAGTTGAGTAGTCCTATTACGTTTATCAGTTTCCACACACTAATCAATCGAATCTTAGACCTGAACTCAAGTAAAATAATATTGTTTTTCAACAAATTGTTCAAAGTAACATAAACAGAATTATGTTTTCCTACTTCAGGAATTAAAGAAATTAACAACAATTTTCTAACTTGACTGGTCGGATTTGAAATCTCTTTTACAACATAATCTACAATGACAAGATAATTTTTCGTTAATCTATAAGACGATGAATCTTTATTAGAACCGCCGGCAACACGTTAAACACGTCTCATCGTCGATTCGATATTGAAAATAGTAAATAACTTATTGAAATGATGTGAAATCTTAGAAAAAAAAATTGAATTAAAACATATAAGTGATGAATCTTTTTGCATAGGCCGCCAAAGTTTGAAAACAACATTTAACATTATAAGAAAAATTTAAGTGTTCATTATTATTAGTAACACGACATGAAGCACATTTAGAAGCATCACCGGCATCGTCGACACCAGTAGTTAATGGTAAAGAATGAAGACATTTATTATTTTTGCCCAACATCTAACTAGAATATCAAAAAAGTAGTGGTTATTGATTCGGAATATCTACGGACTGTAATAAGATTCATCTATTCGAATATTTATAATGACATCAAAACAATTATTAGGTACGCAATTGTTGACTTATTTGATCATTTTTTGAAAAATTATCAAATTTACGGTAAAGAAAAAGAAAATTGATCTTATTACTACTATCGTATTTATGAAATGGTGGAAAATTATTATTTTTGGTTTATTGGATAAATAAAACAACCGGGATCCGTCTATGAATCTATTTTCTTTAAGCTTTTCAAGAAATAGGCACTTCGGAAGGTGTCTCTCGGCTAACTATCTAAACCCTAAACTTACAATATACAGGGTGTTTCCTAAAGATTGGTAAAAAATTCGTTGTGAGATTCCTGGGGTATTTTCATGAAAAAAAGTTCCTATAAACATTTGCCGAAAAATGCTTCCTAAGGGAGCTACGCCCCTTTAAATAGGGCACCCCGAAGACGGTTTTTCCTCAATATTTCCGAAACCTTACATACAAAAATCATGAAATTTGGTACATCATACAAACTTTTAATGCTGAATGAGAATTTGAGCTCAGAATTTCAAAATTTTAATCAGGGGCGTACCATACTGGCGGGGTTAAAGGTTAAACCTTTTAAACCTTTTAACCTTTAACCCCGCCAGTATGGTACGCCCCTGATTAAAATTTTGAAATTCTGAGCTCAAATTCTCATTCAGCATTAAAAGTTTGTATGATGTACCAAATTTCATGATTTTTGCATGTAAGGTTTCGGAAATATTGAGGAAAAACCGTCTTCGGGGTGCCCTATTTGAAGGGGCGTAGCTCCCTTAGGAAGCATTTTTCGGCAAATGTTTATAGGAACTTTTTTTCATGAAAATACCCCAGGAATCACACAACGAATTTTTTACCAATCTTTAGAAAACACCCTGTATATACATAATAGCATTCTACGCATCTATATTTTGGCCTGAGAAAAATAAATATCTTTTAGGGTTTTATGATACCTTTGTCTGACCAGTCTGAGTGGCGTCATATATAATTTCTTGGTTCATTTTTGGTTTTAAACTCCAACACGCCCCCTCAAAAATGCATCCAAAATGTTTTAAACTTAACTTAAACTCTGTTACATGGCACAACAACTCTGAGTAAAGATATTCTCAAATATACTTGAATATACAAACACCTTCCTTGTGCACCCTGGGAAATATATACAATAATGGTCCATCATTTGTTGCTTGGATTAGGAAAACCCAGAAAAACCTAATCAGACCATACCTTATTCTAATCTAGACCTATTTTAACTCTGAACTCCAGGAATTTCGGTTATGCTAAAGGTTTAGTCAACATATCAGCCACTTGGCCACCTGTGGGCAGATAATATACATTAATTACATTTTTCCAACTTGTTCCCTAGAAAAATGGTATTTAATGTCAATGTGTTTCGACCTTTTGTGACTGGTTGGATTTTTAGCAATACTTATACAACCATTCTGCCGTCATAACTCAAAGAGCAGTAAGTGACCCACATAGAGTATTGAGAAAATTGATTTTAAAGTTTGATAGCTTTTTTTCGTTCCTTCTGTAAAACAAATCAATCGATTCCCAACTTTGGTAATATGTTTGGAAAGCTGAAGAGGTGCTCTTCACGATGAGCTAACGAAAATAAATGCAATGTTTAGCAAAAATGATTTTCATGTATTTAGGGTATTTAGTGTTTGCATAAATTCTTAACAGCTGATTTTTTCAACGGTTTTGTCAACAGAAATGCTATAAAACATAGCAGTAAGTGACTGGCATACTGCATTTTTCACTCATGATGTCACATCTGCGTTTGAATTTGACTGCCACTTGCGTGGTACCTTACTGCTTTTATCTTGATCTATCTATAGGATCACTCGAACTTACTGCCATGCCATACTGAAGTGAATTTAGTCAAGTCACTAACTACATACAATAAAGAGATTACTTGGTGATTTTATCAACTTTATTAATACTACCAATATACCCTGTCATAGTTTAGTGAAAAACAGCACAATATATATTCTCTGTAAGAAAACATTTGTATTGAAAATAACAAATAAATAAATGAATATTACCTACAAAAAGAATTAAAAATAATGGATATCTTAATGTCCATCAAATATAGAATAAATGACTCAACTCAACAGAAATAGTATGTAAGTACGAAGACAAAAGAAACAAATCAGTTACATTCTTAAAAGAAAAAAATACAGTTTTTAAAAGTGGGTGGAAATGAAAACAGTATCATTATCAATTTGTGAATATCCAAACTATTCCGTGTGCTCTCTTTCCTTGTCAGCTATAACCAAATTTTCGGATGCATCGTTGACAGATAAAGACTCCCAAAAAACTCTTCTGTTTGGCGGCATTATTGGACATAATTTTGAAATAATTGCTTTTCTGCGATCTTCGACTATACCCCTGGGATTTTTTTTCTTTTGAGGCTGAGGGATCTCTCTAGCTTTTAGGAGTTTGACTTGTAGAAAGTTGAGGTCCTTGAAATCTTCATCGGTGTGGCTTGTTTTATAATATATGTCAAACGATCCTCTCTTAACTTTCACAGCCACTATATCTTTCAGTAGAACTCGGGGTTGAGAGCTTTTAAGTTTGTATTGAGATGATTTGTCCTCGAAAAGAAAGAAGTCATCAACATCCATAATTTTTGTATGAACATTTTTTGAACAGTTTTGAACACAGTCGACAAAGTCACCGAAATCGTAGACTTTCTTCATTTTCTTGAGTGACATCTCTACCAAATGGTGAAAACTGTCTGCAGACATGAATGTATGTCCCGGTTCCAGATACTTTATGATTAAAGATTCGGCTGCAATTTTACTACTGTTGATGATCTGAACTAAGAAGGTCATTACGGCCCAGTTTTTATTTTGGGCCGAACAATTATCTGCCCATAAAATGATATTTTTGTCATCACGTTTAAATTTTAGGAAGGCTCGAAAAGTTGAGATGATATCTTCTTGTTTTCTCCCAGATGTAGCTTCATGCCACAGTGCTGCAAATGTTTGAAGGCTTGTTCGACCAAGAGGTACAAAACTTTCATTAAAAGCTATTACTCGGGGGCAAAATATAGCAGCTTTATACATTTCCATTCTGGGAAGCATGATCACTTTCTGCAGATCTACGGAATAATAACTGCACTCAGAATGTACGCCTTTTTCCTGTTCTTCCACATTTTTTTGGTAATCTTGTCTACTTTCCGTATACTTTGTCTTGTGTTTTTGATATGTGTGACATGTAGAACAGTCTTCTTCTCCTAGGTGTTGATCGTTTTCTTCATGCAAGGTAAAAGCAGATTATATTTCACATTCTTCATTTGAAAGACTAGCAAACGAAATATTCTTGTCGGACTTGATGAACTTACGCATGAAATCATAAGAAATGTTTAGTTCTGGGAGATTTTCTCTGAACTCTTTCAGAATTCCATTGAGGGTTACATCGCTTGGTAAATACCGTCTTCTAGGGGCATGTGCTCGCCTGTAATGGGAAATTGCTGGATTGTATTTCAAAGTGTGCTCTGCAACTATCGATCTGTCAATTTTCTTCCTATTAGTATGTGTTCCTCTTCGGTCTTTTTGATCCCCAACATTTTTTTTCAGTATTTGTAATAATCTCTTATCATTTTTCCTATTATAACCCAAAGTGGTTAAGGAAAACGTTTTACAAACTTCTATTTTGCCTTTGTCAGTGTGCGTTGGGAAAAAGTACTTATATGAGTTGTTTCTTTTATAAATTCCTCCGTCATTTATTTTTCTTCTCATCTTAACATCTTGTGCGGTCACAAGACTTTTTATCATTACGCCTTGTGCTTCCCAGTCCAGTTTACCATAGTTCTCATGTATTTGTGATCTTAATTCTGGACTAAAGTGTTCCGTACATTTTTAGGACATATTTTTTCGCAAGGGCTTTTGATGATTCTGCTTTTTTCGAATTTGATGATCTTCAACTTTTTCCTTTCTTCAAGGCTTTGATCCATTCTTCGACGTTTTCGCACCGTCCCCTTTTTTGATAATAATTGTAGTTCTGGTAAGCGACTCTCTTGTTCATTATTATTGTTGACACTTGTTTTCGGTACTTCCGTTCTCACGTCATCAAATTCCGTTTTCTTGTTATCACGTGGTGACACAATGCTGGAATTTGAAGAACTGCACGAAGATGGTTCGTAGTCTCTGTCCTTTACCGAATCATCTGAATCTTCAAACCACTCTGCAGCTGCTGGAACTTCCAGTAGTGAATGTACGTCACTATTCCGGAGTATTCCGTCTGTAGTTTCCATTTCACATTTTTAAGGTTCTCCAGTTTCATTAATTGTTTTATCTTCTTTGGTTTCTGTTGGCTCACAAATATCCGAAAATGATTCACAGGTAATTTCGTCAATTGAGTTTTCTACATTCTTTGACATTACAAAAGCAATCTGGTTAGTTTGGGATTCAAGGATACTGGATATTTGTTTGGCCTCTTCACTCACAAATAAGTTTGGTGTTCTTCTTTCCAGGGTACTTGAGAATATTCGCTATAGTTGAAAGGCAGAGGCCAAAAATTGTTTTCGGTCACAACCGACTTTTTCTGTTTACTGTCAGCTTTCACATTCACGTTTGACTGATTTTGAATTGACAGAGCGATGATCCTGTCGATCCGTTTCATGACTGTAGGTGGATTTTCCTGGAATAAAGTAACGTTTCCGGAATTTTTTTAATATAAATAAAAACTATCATGATTACATTTTTTACTATAACTCCATTTGTACACTTTCTAACGTGTAACCAATACAATATAACAAAACAAATTTAATACTTGTGCCTAGAATAGGCATGATAATAATTTTATTATTACCTACCTTTTAAAACAGCTAATCGTCCATCTACCCAAATCGGAATGAATTTTGAGCCTACCGTGCGTCGTGTACCGACAAGACTGAACGACTGACATACGGCTCTGCTTAGCCAAGGGACGCCCGGACGCGAAACATCCCCACCACCAAATTTTCCAAATTAAATCACAAGACGGCAGTAATTCATTGACATGTACCCTTGATGTCAAAATATCGATAACGATTTTTTAAATAAAACTATACAAAAAGGCAGAGCACTAGCTTGATTCTATTTCAAATATATTTTCAGTAAAGGTAACAGAGAAGTTCAGAAGAATAAGGGCAGTAAGTCTACAATACTTCTGTTTTATCTAGTATATTGTTAATGGAATAACTCAGTTCGTGAATAAAAGTGCAGTGAGTAGAACTTACTGCAATTTTCTCTAGTGAATGCCGCGAATATACAACTAATCTTTTATCGTATATCACAGTAATTCAACTTGCTGCCGAATTCCTTATCAAGACTATTTGACATATCTTTGTTCAACTACATAAGACTGGAGTAAATTATAGACTTGCTGCTGTATTTCTTAGGTAGATGGTGATACTAGAGAAAAAGACAGTATATTCATAACTTACTGCTATCTTTGATAGTTCAAATTCATAAGGTGCACTACATACTGCACTTCTTAATTTTCAATCTTGGGCTTCTAGTCGTCATACTGCCATGAAACTTGGACAGAAAAAAAGAGAAATTTTTACTGATTAGGGCAGCATGTTAAGCTCATTTTTGAATTTTTTCGACTTACTGCCCTTTTGATTATGACGGCAGCATTGTTATCTTCATAGATAATAATCGGCTTTGAAATATCGATATTTATACTTGAAGCTAAAGATTTCAGCCACAGTGCTACTTTAACGGCTTCAAAGAGAGCCATATACTCAGCTTCGGTTAAAGAGACTGCCACTGAAATCTGCCTTTTAGTATTCCAACTTATGGTACAATTTTCATATAACTGGAACAGGTATCCTGTTGTACTTTTCCTGTCAGTACCATCGACACCCCCCCCAATCAGAGTCGACAAAGCCTATTAAAGTCTCATTAAAATTCTGCCTTGAGTAATTTAACTTAACATTTGATGAACCCTTCAAATACCTCAATACTCTTTTGATACATTTCCAGACTTCTTTATTATTTTTATTCATAAATCTACTTAATATATTGATAGCCACACTTAAATCGGGTCTAGTGCATAACATTAAATACATAAGACATCCGATTGCATTTCTACATGGAGCATCACACTTTTCTTCAGAATTCAACTCCAGGTAGTCTAATTTACTTTCGAGAGGACTATTAACAGGTTTACAATCATGCATATTGAACTTTTTCAAAACGTTTTCTATGTATACATTTTGATCTAGAGAAATTGTATCATTTTTCTGAGTAACTCTGATACCAAGGAATAGTTTGATTTCTTTTAAATCTCCCATTTGAAACTTATGCATCAAATACTTCTTGAAACTATTCATTGTTTCAATATTTGCCGTAACAACAACAAGGTCATCAACATACAGTATCACATAAATATTTTTAGAAATATCACGCCTATCTAAAATATAAATACATCGATCTACTTGAGAGTTCTTGAAGCCTTTTCAAACTCCTCAAACCAACATCTTGCTGCCTGTTTCAAACGATACAAGGCTTTATTCAATATACAATGAATAATGATCATTGTCATTTTTAATTCCTTCACGAACCTTCATATATATTTCCTCTTTTAATATACCATTTAAAAATGCAGTTTTTACGTCCATATGATGGATTAATAGACAATTTTTATTGGCAAAAGCGATTATAAATCTGAAACTTGATATTCTAGCTACAGGAGCAAATGTTTCATTATAGTCAACTAGATATTTTTGACTGAACCCTTTTGCCACAAGCCGAGCTTTATATTTTATTGGGTTTCCGTACTCGTCATTTTTTAAACAAAAAACCCACTTACAATCCACTATATTTTTATTTTCAGGTTTATTCACTAAAATCCAAGTATTATTACTTAAAAAAGAATCTATTTCCGCTTTTATGGCACGCTCCCATTCTATCCTATCATACCTACCTTTGATTTCTTGATAGGAGTTTGGAATATCACTTATAATTGTTTGAGCACACAGAAGATAGTCAGGTATACTATCTTCATTATAACTAATAGGAGGTTTATTACTCAATCTACTACTTTTTCTGATATCAGAGGCAACCTTTTCACCATTCATGCTGGAGACTCATAAGTATCCCCTACTGATTTTGCCGTTTTGTCAGAAACATCAGTTTGGGCACCGGATTTACATACATCTGGTTTCAAGTTCACGCAGTCAGAGCTTGGAGACTTAGTCACTGATTTTGACATACAGTCAGAAATATCAGTTTCAATAGGCGTGTTAACTAGCTCCTTCTTCTAGAGCTTTGGGTCTAGATTGCAAATAACTAGTCTCATCGACAATAACATCTCTGACTACAACAAACTTTTGCGATTCCACATCCCATACTTTGTATCCATTTGGTTCATACCCCATCATTATACCTTTCCAAGTTTTTTCTTGGAATTTTGTTTTAACCACTTTATTATGGACATAAATAGTAGAACCAAAAATTTTGAGATATTCTATTTGTGGCTTTTTAGAATGCCACAATTCATATGGTGTTTTGAATGATTTGAGAGCCCTAGTTGGTGAGATATTTATTAAATAAGTAGCAGTTGATACTGCTTCACCCCAGAAAACTTTATCTAAGTTAACCCCACTCACCATTGCTCTAGCTTTTTCAGTTATTGTTCTTATCATTCTTTCTGACACACCATTTAACTGTGGAGTTCGCGGAACTGTCAAATGATAACGTATGCCTTCCTGCATGCAAAATGTCTTCATCTCAGTAGACAAGTATTCACCTCCATTATCGCAATATAAATGAACAATTTTTGAACAAAAATGGGCCTCACTTTTTGAAACATAATCTTTGAACATCGAGAATAAATCTGATTTATTTTTAATTAAATAAGTTACACAATAGTGAGTAAATTGATCAATAAATATAGCAAAATAATTTTTATCATTGATTGTCGAAGGAGTGATAGATCCGAGTGTACTATAAATAACGGCCTTTTGACATAACTTTTGTCTTTTTGTTTATTAAAGGGTGATCGGGTTTATTTACCTTTTATACATGCTTCACACAAACTATCTGTTGTGGATCGCTCCACCAGGTGATAGATAATTAATCAATGTCAATTTAGATGTTGAGCTAAGCAGTTTTTGAAAAATAGAAAAGTAGCTTCCGAAAAATTGTATCAATCGTGTCACAAAGACGAGTAGTCTTTGCTGGATACGACATAATTTTGTGGCGACCGTGACAGGACGGAGTTTTGGTGCGTGAAGTCTAATCTGGGGGACAGGAATACTTGTCAATAGACGTCAGTGCAAAATGGATATCAAAAGGAAGCATCGAACGGCTATGCGTGCCAGTTTTTCGAAAATTGCCAATGAACTTGAGCAAACAGTGGGACTGTTGGAGCCAAACATTCCAGAGGTACGAATTAGTTGGGATTTAGTTCAGCAGAAGTTCGAGCGACTTCGCTTGGCAGATGAGAGCCTGTATGAAGTTCTCCTTACCGAAGACGTAAGCGAACAAGATCTGGAGAGCGAACTGGACTCCTGTGATGCCTACCGTCGCAAGTTCACCCTGTTGAAGTTCAAAGTAGAAGAGCTGCTGCAGGTACTTTTGGAGAAGGGTAAGTCAGTGAGGCCAGGAAGTGCTAGGGGCTCAGTTGTCGTCGTCGATACTTCAGGTAAGAGGAAATTCAAATCACCTAAGATAAAGTTTAAAAAGTATGATGGTAATGTCCGAGACTGGATGCCGTTTTGGAGTCAATTTAAAAAAATCCATGAAGATCCAGACACCGACGACAGTGATAAAATTCAGTACCTCATTCAATCGACGGTAGAAGGTAGTCGAGCGCAGCAAGTTGTAGAGAGTTTTTTGGCGATAAGTGACAATTACGTACACATCATTGAGGCACTAAACTCGCGTTTTGGACGAGAAGACTTTCAAATAGAAGTACGAGTTCGAGAGTTGCTCGGTCTCGTTATAAGTAATGCCATCGACAAAAGTAAATTTGATTTGTCTGTTTTATATGATAAAATGGCTACGCAAATGCGCTCGTTGCACACATTGGGTGTCACTTCTGATAAATTCTCGGCAATGTTATTTCCTCTGATAGAGTCCTGTTCACCTCAGGAGGTGTTAAGGGTCTGGCAAAGGTCGCGAAAAGCTGAAGAAAGTGGTTCTTCATTGGAAAACCATCTAAATGGGTTGATGGAATTTTTGCACAGTGAGGTTGAGAACGAAGAGAAAATTTCCCTAGCAGCCAATAATTTTGGGATTCGTTCGACAAACGCTAAGAGTCAGAACAGGAGCAGAAAGGGGAGATCGCCCGACAGAAAGGTGCCGACAGCCATGGGTTTGGTGAATTGTGATGCGGCAAATAAATGTCTATTTTGTGGAGGCAGTCATTCTTCAGATAATTGTTTCAAAGCCCGAGAGATGCCTTTGGATCTGAAACGTGCAGCTTTGGTAGAGAAAAAGGCGTGTTTCAAATGTTTCAAGATCGGACATCAATCTCAAAAATGCAGAAAGCGCGTTCAATGTGTTGTATGTGGAAGATCGCATGGAACATTGATTTGCCCGGAGTTAGGACCCAAACGATCTGAGAAGACAGCCGAAAAACACAAAGACGTAGAGAAAAATAGCCAGAAAGAGAGTTTGATTGCACAGTCTTTCGCCAATTTTTACGAACCCCATGTTTTCCTTCAAACCTTGCGAGTGAAAATGAGATCAGATCAAGGAATCAAGTGGGTTAGAGCTTTGATAGATACGGGGTCAGAGCGCTCGTATGTACTGAAGTCTACTGCTGTGTCTAGGCTACATACCTAAGAAATGAAAGACCATAATTCATGGCCTATTTGGAGGTGAAAAAATGGAACAGCGTCACCACGTTTATGATGTAAGACTACAAAGTGATACATATTCATGCAAATTTGAGGCGTTGGACCAACACACTATATGCGCTAATGTCTCGCCGGTGTTTTGTGGAGCATGGATGCAGAAGTTTAAAGATCTGGATATAAACGTGAGTGACACGGTGGATGCATCTCCTATTGAGTTATTGATTGGCGCGGATGTAGCTGGCAGACTCTATACAGGTCGGCGACAAATTTTGAAATGTGGATTGGCGGCTATTGAATCTGCTGATGGGCAAAATACCCAGAGAGAGAAAAAATGAAGAAAGCTGCGGTATTTCAACCTTATCGCTATTGACGATGGATGCTTCTATCAGTAGTTTATGGAAGTTAGATGTGTTGGGCATCACTGATCCTACTGAAATAAAATCGCGAGCTGAGAAGGAAGCAGAGGTCAAGGATTTTTTCTCACAAACTTTTCGTGTTGACGACGAGGGAAGATACGAAGTCAGATTACCTTGGGTTGATAGACATCCACCTTTGATAGATAATTAATAATAATGTTTCTTCGAGAGCCGGTAGAAGATGGTGTTCTCGACATTGATGCAGTGGATGCATCCTCAGCTAGAAAGAGGGTGGCTTACAGATATAAACTTCTAGAAAACCTGAGAAAAAGATTTCGCAATGAGTATTTGGGTCAATTGAAATTGAGTGATTCCTGGGGTCCATGGACAGATACGATTGGCTCGTCTTGACACTTCCAGGGGACGGTTGCTCCGCCCACTTCAAAGATTGTATCCGTTGGAGTCTGTACAAAGTAATGCGGGAGTATCTGAGGTCAAGAATGACCTCGAAAGGAGAGTACCCGAAATTCCCGTGACAATAACGAGAAGTGGTCGAGTTTCGCGTCCGACTCAAAGACTTCAATAATAATAATAATAATTCCTTTATTGTCATAAGTTTCATTGAAACATAACAATCGTCAAGTATTACAAATTGTGAAAAAATAAAAGAAAAATTTAGAACAATGAAATTTCAGTAAAACAATACAGTACAGTAGCTTAAACAATCAGTTATACAAAATGAAAAGTAACAAAGTTTGAAACAAAAGAAAAGAGTCAAAAAGAAAATAAATAAAAGGTTATTACATAGAAAAAGTGAAATCATAAAATTCTTCCAGATTGTAAAACGCCTGGCTAATTAAAATTGACTTAAGTGTTAAGTTTTCCATTTCCTTCAATTTCATTGGCAGTTTGTTGTATACTTTGATACAGTTGTAAGTTGGTCCTTTTTCCAATAATCTTGTTCTGTGTGAAGGAATACAGAGCTCCCCATGGCCTCTAGTCTTCATCAGAGAATAATCATCCGAATTTTTCGTGAATTTGTTCATGTTCTTCTTCACATAAACAGCTATGTTGAGGATATACAGGGATGGCATCGTCAAGATTCCTAACTTTACGAAATGTTTTCTGCATGAATCTTGAGGTGGAAGCTTCGACATGCATCTAATAAATCGCTTTTGAGCAATGAAAACTCGTCCGGATTCAGCGGCATGATATCAAAACATAACACTGTACTGCAAAAACGACTGAAGGTATGCGAAGTAATATGATCTTATAGAGTCAATAAACAGCTCACTTCTCAACCTGCGTACGACATAACAAGCCGTGTGAATCTTTGACACCAAACCATCAATTTGATTTGGCCATGAGAGAGACTCATCTAAGTGAACTCTCAAGAACTTGTTCGACTTCGTCTGAGGAATACTCTTCTCATTCAGTGGGACGTATGTATAGCAAAGCAGAAGATGCCTTGTTGTTGTGGTATGAAACTACTGCTGTTTTTGTTACATTAAGCTGGAGCTGATTTTGTTGACACCATACATGCATCTTTGAAACTGCTTCACTGGATGCGCGAGACAAAATCTCCACTGAAGGAGCAGACAGTACAATCGATGTATCATCCGCAAACTGGACCACTCTCATGGAACCCATAGCATTATTAAGGTCATTCACATAAACTAAAAAAAGTGATGGATCCCTGTGGAACACCCATTGTAGAATAAAAGAATTCCGAATGACTGGTCCAATCAATTCTGTTCCTAACAGTCACTGACTGACTTCTGTTTTCGAGATATGATCTTATTAGGTTATTTGCAGTTCCTCTTACTCCACACTGGTGCAGTTTGTGCAGCAAAATATCGAAACTGATCGTATCAAATGCCTTGGAAAGGTCAAAATATATTCCATTTACCTTTTGACCCTTGTCTAGTTTCATGATTACATGATTATCTCGCTCAACGAACTGCAAATGACGTCAACAGTTGACCTCTTTGGCAGATAACTATATTGACTATCCGAAAAAAAGCATTCATCATGTAAAAAATCAAACAATCTTCTAAAGATAGCTCGTTCCACTCTCTTGGAAAATCCTGAAGGTAAGGCTATCGGTCGAAAGTTGTCGGCATTCGTCAAGTCACCTTTCTTGGGTATCGGTATCACTTTAGAGATCTTCAGGTCATCAGGATAAACTCCACTCTCAAACATAGAATTTATAATATCCGTGAGAGGAGAACTAATGATTTCGGCACATCTCTTCAACACGATAGTAGGTATATCATCAAGTCCTGTCGAAAATTTGGAAGACAGATTCCTTATGATTTTAACCACATCCACTTCAGTAAAAGGAAAAAGAAACATTGTTTTACTTTTGAGATCTGACATTGATTCAACAGCACAAACAATATTCACGTTTGAAGCAACCCCACGAGGAACACATTGAAACTTGTTTCTGAAAATCTCTACCAACTGATCCGGATCCTGAATCAAAACACCGTCCTGCTTCAAAACTATATTTCCACACTTTGAGTTGTTCTTCTTGTTTAGTATGCTCCACATGGTCTTGGCCTTGTTCTTGGAATTCAGTATCATGTTGTCATTTCTGGCTTTCTTGACATTACTGACATACTTGTTAAATTGTCTTTTCTCAGTTTTATATCTCTGCATGATGAATTTGTCTGCTTCGCCAGGCAATACCAATCCCTGATGGATTCAGACCATACCCTAATCTCAGGACTGATCCACGTA
Organism: Orchestes rusci; assembly: GCA_958502075.1. Lineage (NCBI taxonomy): Eukaryota > Metazoa > Arthropoda > Insecta > Coleoptera > Curculionidae > Orchestes > Orchestes rusci. The sequence continues at coordinate 6,108,747 of OY293310.1, forward strand.
ATTTTAGGTTTCGGTTTTTTAACAACTTTTTTACTTGGAAAACTCAAATCAAAGTAATACTTGAAAGTCTTGAACAATTGTTTGAATTTATTGTTGACCTCTTCCTCGCAAGACACTTCTACCCAGCTGTCACCACTGAGATAATGAATAAAATTGGTTATATTCTCCTCGCCGAAATTTCTTTGGTAGGTGATCACCGCATCAGTGTGGGCTTTGATGCCACTTACCCTTACGAATATGGCACAATGGTCTGACATATTAACATCTACTACTCTGCATACAATATTACTAGGGTCAAAGTTTGTACACATCTGATCAATCTGGGTTTCTGAGTATTTGCTTATTCTAGTAGGCTTATATACATGACTCCATATGAAGCTAGAATATCTTTGACAGGAGTACTACGTGGCGACTTCCAATCTATATTTCAGTCCCCACAAATTATGAAATGCAGAAACTTTCCGGAAAGTTCAAATAATGTCCCATTTAGTTTATCATAGAACCTTTGTAGATTTGAGTTTGGTGCCCGATAAACATTCACTACGCATATCAAGCGACCATGACATTTGACTGCTGCACAAGTAATTTCAAACGACGATTCCTCCGGTTGAACAGTTACTGTCAACTTAGAAGCTTCAAAATTTGTCTTCACAAATAAAGCTGTTCCACCACCCTTCAGAGTTTCTCTACAAAAGTAACTGACCATATTATAATTATCCAGGCAATAAATTTCAGCTTCATGTTGGCTTATCCAGGTTTCACATAAACATACAATATCCGGGTCCCATTTGTCCAATAAAATATCTAAGTCATCAACTTTGTTTTTTATACTGCGAATATTTAAGCTAATACATGTAATTTTATTTGGATGAGCGGATTCTGGAGCGAAAAAACCTATTCCTGGTAGTATTAATAGGATTCGTATTGATAGGATTATCATTATTGATGTCCAAACCAGCATCTTTAGATATAAGTGGCAAATAGTCAGAAGATATACTCATAATACTATGATGGCTCACCTGCCTGAACATCAATCACCTGATTTTCATCAGCGGGCCTGGCCACACATTCTATGAACGTTAAATTCTTGACAATTGTTTTTCCATTAAGTACTACATTTAGCAAAAATTTATGATTTTGAATATTATTGTCTTCCCTTGAGTTGTAGTTGGATTCACTGTAGTATGCATTTCCAGGAATATAACGATCTATTCTTTCGATACATTCTTTAAGCCTGTTATTGAATTTATTTATGCGATTATTCACCGATCTATTATGACCTATGGAAGGAATTGACCTAAAGATGAAATTTGAATTTGAACAACCATTTATCAGTCTCAGAATGTTCTTGAATTTTGGATAAACATTGTGTCGTATGTCGTTGTATCCCGCCATGATCAGAATGTAATCCATTTTAGAAAAGCCAGTCATATCATATCTAGACCCTTTACCACCTCTTCAAATTGGGCATATGGTTTTATAAAGGATTAAATTTGAAATTGATTAAAATTTTCATCACATTGGACCAACTTGTTAAACCTCCTACCCGTTTCGTCACAGAATATGAAGATTTTTCCTTCCTTCTCACAAATAGTGCGAAAGGTATCGGATGAAGACATAATGTGAAAGTTTCCCGGCTGCGAGTAATGCTTATATTTGGAACTCCTTAATTGTTCCTCAAGAGAGATCACATTTTCCTCCAACTTCTTGTTCAAAATTTTCAGTTCCTTGAGTGATTGTTGATTTTCCTCCAGTTTTAGCTTGAAATTTTCAATCTTTTTTTTTGAGAGAGTCACATTCCCCACAAGTAGATCTACTTTCAGCAGACATCTTATGCGTCTCTAGTTCAAACTTGAGAATACGAATCAATTCTCGATGTTCTGTGATTTCTTTGTTGTAGTTGACTTCTACATTCTCAGCGTCCATCTCGAAAATTCTCAATCTCTTCTTAAGCTTCTCGAAGTGTCTGTCCTTAAGTTCCAGCATATGCTGTAACTCAGACATATTTTTCAAGTGAGATGATAATTTACGGAGTTCACTGTCATGCTTGTTTGCACAGTTTTCAGAGCAGTAGATTTTATGCCTTTCTATGAGTGTCATTTCTTTGCTTCTTTCAATACAACTTTTGTGAAAAATATTGAAGCACACAATGCAGAAAAAGTTTTTTTGTCTCTTCACATTTATCACAACACTTGAATAATGTCTCCATAGTAGTGAAACCAGGTCAAATATAATTCACAAAATTCAGTTCACCCTGTACTAATTCTGGTAGGATAATCTCGATGTAAAGAACAACCACTATCTCTACCATGCGAGGCGATAAGAACCGTTATCAGTTAAATTCCACCGCGCGGCGGCTGAAATTATGATTTTTTCGCAAACTTATGCGGGTTATAGAGGAATTAATAGTCACTATCACTAACTGTACAGTCATTTAAATAACTACGCGACTGAACATCAAGATGATCTACACCAAAAAATACTTTCACTACGTCTTATAGGTACTGTTCAGAGCAAAAAATGAGCAGAAAATTGAGCACACGTCTGTTCAGTTCGGCACACGGTAAAAGTCTGTTTTTAGATGATATGTACTTATATTGACATTTTCGTTACATATTATTAATTATTTTGAGATGTATTAGTTATATGTTTCATGATGAACTTTTTCTAATGATTAATAGTTCCTCAGGTGGAAGGATGTTGTGGATCGCTCCACCAGGCGATAGATAATTAATCAATGTCAAGTTAATGTTGTGCTAAGCAGTTTTTGGAAAATAGAAAAGTAGCTTCCGAAAAATTGTATTAATCGTGTCACAAAGACGGGTAGTCTTTGCTGGATACGACACTATCTGTAGGCGTCAATTCTATAAATCTATTTTTACTTATGTGCCCTAATCTCTGATGCCATAATTCGTAGTTTGAGTTCGTTGTTCTGAAGAGATGAGATGAATTATTTATTGAACAAACATTAGCTTTGAATTCTATGTAAACTGGATTGTTTGTTGGCTTACCACTCATGATCACCTTGCCGCCCTTGCTGATTTCAACGCCATTTTCGTTGAAAATGATGATCATGCCATCTGCTTGCATCTTTGATACTGACAACAGGTTGTAGGGTACATCTGGGCTGTAGAGGACATTGTCTAGAGTTCCGTTGATTCCTAGATTGCTCGTCACCATCAGTTATCCCATCCTCGTTGCTGCTATGAACTGACCATTCTTCGCCACGGAGATTTTTATTGGTTTTGGTAGACTTGAAAAATGACTGCTGAGATCACTTCTATTTATAATATGATCTGAGGCACCAGAGTCCAATATAAATGATATTCTGTTCCTTGATTCACAGCTGTATTTTTGAACTCCTAGCATAAATGCAAAACTTTGGTTTTCGGTCTCCTGCGAATCCAACTGTACGGTTTGTACGGTTCGTTTTCTTTGTGAATTCTTATATTCAAAGGATTTCATGTAATGGATACAGTCTTTCTTGAAATGACCTTTTCTTCCACAGTGATGACACTTCAAGTGGTTTAATTAGGTGTTTTTCTAAATTTGGTTTTGTAATTGTTTTTTGGAAATTGTCTTGATGTACTTGAGATTCTAGATTGATTTGTTTGTGTATGTGTTTTCTTTTCGAAATATAGTATCTTTTTGCTAGTGTCACGACTGTCTTGCGTTAGCTTAACTTCTTGATCAAGCAATCGTGTTTTAACGAATGCCAGACTCAGATTATCTTCTGATAATGTCTCGATTGCTGTAATCACACCATCATATGTATTGGGAAGGGTGTGTAGAAGATGTTAAACATTGTCAGTTTCTTCAAGCTTAGCTCCTGCCGCCAATAATTCACTGATCAAATCATCAAATATTGTGAAATGTTGTACTAATGGTGTATCACTTTGTAATTTTAAACTAAGTAGTCTTTTTCTGAGGGCCAATTGGGAAGCAAGGCTTTTACGCTCATAAATTGCATCCAAACTTTTCAAAATGTCTTTTGCTGAACTGTCTGCCTTCGCAAACCCAAGAAAGGAGTCTGATAAATATTCTACTATCATACCTTTAGCAATTCGTTCGGATGTTTTCCATTCTTCTGTTAAGGGAAAAGGAGCTTCACAATCAACAACACTCAGCACATTGAATTCTGTTAAAGCTGCTCTTATCCTGAATTTCCAGACACTATATTTTTCACCATAAAATGGCTTAATGTTCCGCTTTGCACTTCGATTTTCCATTCTAACAAACTCGAGTCTCACTGTAACAGTATATTAGTCTTCAACACTACCTGAGAAGTCACTCAACAAAAGTTTTAATTGAAAACTGCACAATTCACTTCTCACGCTGCGATTAAACTGGGTCCATAACCTTTTGGTTTATTTGATTAATAAAACAACCGGGATCCATCTATGAATCTATTTCCTTTAAGCTTTTCAAGGAAATAGGCACTTCGGAAGGTGTCCCTCGACTAACTATCTAAACTCTAAACTTACAATATACGGGGTGTTTCCTAAAGATTGGTAAACAATTCGTTGTGTGATTCCTGGGGTATTTTCATGAAAAAAAGTTCCTATAAACATTTGCCGAAAAATGCTTCCTAAGGGAGCTACGCCCCTTCAAATAAGGCACCCCGAAGACGGTTTTTCCTCAATATTTCCGAAACCTTACATACAAAAATCATGAAATTTGGTACATCATACAAACTTTTAATGCTGAATGAGAATTTGAGCTCAGAATTTCAAAATTTTAATCAGGGGCGTACCATACTGGCGGGGTTAAAGGTTAAAAGAATTTAACCTTTAACCCCGCCAGTATGGTACGCCCCTGATTAAAATTTTGAAATTCTGAGCTCAAATTCTCATTCAGCATTAAAAGTTTGTATGATGTACCAAATTTCATGATTTTTGTATGTAAGGTTTCGGAAATATTGAGGAAAAACCGTCTTCGGGGTGCCCTATTTAAAGGGGCGTAGCTCCCTTAGGAAGCATTTTTCGGCAAATGTTTATAGGAACTTTTTTTCATGAAAATACCCCAGGAATCACACAACGAATTTTTTACCAATCTTTAGGAAACACCCTGTATATACATAATAGCATTCTACGCATCTATATTTTGACCTGAGAAAAATAAATAAATATTAGGGTTTTATGATACCTTTGTCTGACCAGTCTGAGTGGCGTCATATATAATTTCTTGGTTCATTTTTGCTTTTAAACTCCAACAATTATCTCTCTTGAATGAAAAAACAACAGGATGTATCAACAAATTGACTGATTATCTAATAACAGGAAAACGTATATACACAAATTTCCAATTACTCCCTTCAATACCGTCAAAAAAAACCTAATTCCACCTCAGCTAATTGTCGCACCCTGAAAAAAGATTATTACAATTATTTGGCAATAGTCTCTTAGAAGTACGAACATTACGAACATGTGGTTCATCGAAAAATTTTGAATGTTCAAAAATTGTTTGTTCTAAATGATTCCGCCATTCATGTTTTGTATCAATAAGAATAAGTTGACAATTTTGTTCAAAAACGTCCTGATTCCTTATTTCTTCATGAAAAAACGTACCCACAAATTTTTTCGTTAATCTTTAAGACGATGAATCCTTATTAGAACCGCCGGCAACAGGTTCCTTCGTCGATTTGATATTGAAAATAGTTAATAGCGTAATAAAAAGTGGTGGTTATTGGGAATGAGGACAGTTCAAATGAGAATCACTTATTCGAAAATTATTCCCGACGTTTCGGCCTATAATTCAGGCCTTTTTCAAGGGCTGAAACAAATGAATACAAGTGTTATTCTTTCCTAATTATACAGTTGGTAAAAACTCACTCAATTTCAGTAAGTGGCAGTACATCAAAAAAGTAACATATAGCATCACGGACACTAACACTGATTATACATAATTTAGGACGAAACCGGTAGAACAGACTATAAAAGCCGACAACGAAAAACGAAAATCACACATGGAGCTCAAATTAGTCAATAAACGATAATTACAATCAATAAAATCATTATCATAACGTCATAACATGTCAAATTGTCAACGTCAACGGTCAAGCAAAAGATATCGAAAGCTGCGTTCCACAATATCAAGATTTACATATAAACAACAACTATCGACCGTTTGTGGGTTTGAACTTATTTAACACCCCCTTATAAATACCGCTGAGACCCGCGGTATCGGTCCTCAAGTTAACCGTATCACCCGTCAGTTCGATCCAAATCATTTCACTGACCGCTCTTTTTGAATAATTAGTTTCATCATCTAGAATTGTCACTCCTGAAAAGTCAAAGTTATGACTCTTCATAAAGTGATGATTTGCTGGAGCTGTTCCCTCGGTCCTAAATTATGTATAATCAGTGTTAGTGTCCGTGATGCTATATGTTACTTTTTTGATGTACTGCCACTCACTGAAATTGAGTGAGTTTTTACCAACTGTATAATTAGGAAAGAATAACACTTGTATTCATTTGTTTCAGCCCCTGAAAAAGGCTTGAATTATAGGCCGAAACGTCGGGAATAATTTTCGAATAAGTGATCTCATTTTAACTGTCCTCATTCCCAATAACCACCACTTTTTATTAATCTACAAAGGACGCTAAGTTTTTAATCACGTTAATAGCGTATTTAAATGTTGTGGAATTTCATCATAACTAACTTGAAACACAGTTACAAATCTTTTGTGTACAGGCCGCCAAAGTTTCAAAAAAACATTTAACATAATAAGAAAAATTTAAATGTTCATTATTATCAGTGACACGACAAAAGCACATTTAGAAGCATCACCGCCGGCGCCCGTAATCAATGGCAAGAAATTAAGACATTTATTATTTTTACTCAACGTAAGTAGAATATTTATAATGATATCAAAACAATTACGCAGTTTTCGACTTATTTGATAATTTTTTTCAAAATACTCAATTTTACGAGCAACCCATAGAAAATTGAATATTACTATGACAATCGTGTTCATAAAATGCTGAAAAATTAGTATGTTTCTTGAATGAAAAATCAACAGGATGTATCAACAAATTGACCGACTATCCAATAACAGGACAACGTATATCCACAGATCTCCAACTATCAGGCGCATAACCCTCTTCAATATCGTCAATGAATATTTTCAAAGCTAATTCCACCTTAGCTAATTGTCGCGCTCTCAAAAAAGATCATTACAATTATTTGGCAATAATTTCTTAGAAGTACAAACAATATCACGGACATGTGGTTAATCAAAAAATTTCAAATGTTCAAAAATTGTTTGTTCCAAAGGACACCGCCGTTCATATCTATCAATAAGAATAAGTTGACAATTATTTTCAAAATGGGCTGGCTTTCTTATTACTTCAAGAAAAAACTTACTCAAATCCAAACGATCAATCCGCTTTGTACTACTATCATGACGAATATTGAAAACAGCTTCTGATCTTATTACAGGTTTTTCTCTCAATTTCCTAGCATAATCTGTATAATTATCCAGTTTTTGAGCAAATTAATCAGTGACAGAAGGAGAAATAGTGTTATCAATTAGAATTCCATCGATGCACATTGGATTTTTATTAATATTTAACTTAAATTTATGATAGTGAGGAAAATAGGGGAGAAGTGGTATGAATGGGACACTTTTTTTATATGAGCTATATTTTTGTTGTTCTTATAGGAAATGCTCTATGTTTCCGTCAGTGAGTTTCGGAAGGTGAACGATAACTAAAGCTTACGCAAAATATCAATAATTTTAAAACACACCAAATAACCCATTTTTTGTAATACAAAAAAAATGTCCCATTCATAACCCACTGCTTTGAATGGACATGCCCATGTTGTGAATGGGACAATAAAATATATTACACATGAACTTGTTCAACTCAACTTTTAATGGCACAATGTCCTACCTACATATCATATACAAATGAATTGACAAACTCTGATAACTTGTATAGGTAGATACATACAAAAAAATAAGCTTGGCTTTACAATTTTTTGGAAATTACAAAATGTTTCCAATATTATTTTCATAATGGTTGAAAGAACCTCAAGGTGGATTGAGTTCGAGCTATAGCCGCATTTCTTTCGGGTTAAGGAAGCTTTCTCAAAATCCGATCCCGTGTCACTTCACAAATGTCTTCTTCAAGAGTATAGAGAAACTTTTCAGAATTTCCATGGCGCCTCAAAAATTTAATTCGGAATTCAAAATTTTGAAGCTTTTCTTCAACAACTCCAATATGGGAAATTTTGTTTTCCTTTGTGGAAAAATCAACCAACACGTAATCTTTTTCGTCTACAATAAAATCACCTACTTCCTCAAAAATGTCAAATTCCTTGTCGCTGTTTCTTTCCAGGTCCCGAAGAAATTCATCGGTGCCATCCGAATCTTGAGCTTCAAATTCTTCCGACTCGTCACTTGATCCACTTTCTTCTACAATTCTTTGAACAACTTTTCTCTTTTTCGCTGCCTTTTGTCGGTTTCTCTCCAGTTTTTCTGCTTCTTCTTCCATCAAATTTTCAAGTTCAGGAGTGTCGGTGAGTATATTTGCCCTACCACGTTTTCTTCCGCCTTGTTTTATTTTTCTCTCGGGAGCTTTTGGGGAAGGGCGTATTGCTTCTGGAGTGGTAGAAAAAGTAGCAGGAACGGTAGGTCCACTGGTTGAAGGAGCCTCGACAGGATCCACATTTGGTGCTTCATTGTTCCTGATGTTAGGATTCTCAAGGTCTGTTACAAAATAACTTAAAAAATCTTCTTCGTCAAATATGTTACGATTAAGTGGATATATTCCAGTGGACGAAAATCCAGAAATAATATTTTTAGCGGTGAACGAATTTAAAAAAGCCTTATTAACAATTTTAGCAGTTTCATAAACTGTTAGTCTGGCCAGGATTTGCGAGCATCCACTCGTTTTGTTCCCCCTTCACATAAGTCTTGAAGGACTGTAGCATTTTGGAAATAATGCTACTGTTTTGTTTTGTCTTTTGCCACTTTTTGCTCTGCTTACCTTAGTTCAATCCAGTGAAATTAAATACAGCTCATTTATCATAAAACCTTCTTTAATCATATTAACTTTAAAGACAATTGCCATGTAGTCACTGGTCACTAATCACTTTTCATATTGATCATAGGCATCTTAATTAACTTCTTTCTTCCTGTTTTCCGGCACTGGCTGCAAAGAAACCATACATTTGATCTTTTTGCTAAGTCGAAACTGAATCACATCACATAAATAATTATCCAATCTAGAATACCTACCTCATAGTTACGGCCGAGCATGGAACGAATGTCTCTTGATGTCTTCTGTGAATTTGAAGGTCTAATTGACTAATTAACAGAACTTTTGTGCTCGTTCATTGCTATGTTGTTTTGGTTTCTAAAGTGAGGTAAGTGATTCAACTTGGCTGATCTCTACGTCTACATGTTGCCATATTTCCCTGGAGTTGTTCGGAGTAACAAGGTTGCAGAGCGAAAGGCATATTCTTCTGTTTGTTCAGCATAAATATTTCCTGTTCTTAAGTTGGTACTTGGTCTCTTGGTTGACATTTGATTCCCATTTCTAAGAGGGGATATTAGTACGATCTGGTACGATCCTTCCGATTCTTTCTTTTCCGAATCCGACCTCTGACTGGTAACCAGCTGGGGACTATTTGCACCTGTTGTCGATCAGGCCGTTATCATGGCGGCGATGCATTATCAAATTTATTGTTTCATTTATTATGATTAGGCCTTAAGGGCTATGGAGACCTTGTTGGGGGAGTCTTGGTGAGTTGGATTTCTTTGTAACCTTGGGACTTGTGCTGAACCGTTGTTCTCCATTTCAGATACCTTTTTTTGTGTGGTTTTTTTACTTAAAGTCACGTTGTTGGATTAAAATAAGACCGACGCTATGTGGTCTCTATTTTCAACTATCTAATTTTAAGGAACTCTCTATGACTCATAGAGGTAAGGTATTTAAAAATTAATTTGATTGAGTCTGAAAGTGCCATTTCACTTAACAGAGTTTTTCCGGGAGATATTATTCTCACGTTTCGTTGGATCTGTCACCATCATTCATCTGTGGCACCCTTGGAAATAAGCTTCATCAAGCACAGCTGGAATTTTGCCCACTTGATAGCTGAGTATGACTGACACCCCTACCTGTTGTTTCATTGCTTGATGAGTACCAGTACAAGAGGTGTAACGATGCAGTGAGTTTATCCAACTTTAATTTTCATACATATTTGATTGATTTAATATTCTCAAAATTAATTATATTCTCGATTTATTTTAAACTACTGATTTATCGTTATGTACAACTGTAGGGCAAAGGCCTAACGATTAATTCTCGTTTACCCAACTTGGGTGTTTGCGGCTGAAGGTTCATGAATTTTCCCCGGCGCTTTTAATTATTATTAATATTTCGAGGTATGCGTTTATTGCCTTACACTACAGTTTTTTTGTAACGTTTTAAATTGAGTATTTTGTATTCCTAAAGGTACTGTTTCAGCTCGATAATTCTTTCGTCAACTCATTAAGCTAATTTCTTCTTTCATACCTTTCAACTTTTCTAATTTTTATTTTGAAATGTAACTAAATACCTAATTCTCGACTTAATTAGATCAATATCTGGTCTATAAATATTATTAGTTCATAAGATAATCCAACGACACACTCAATTTTTTTTTTGTAAACATTCAAGCCCTCCTACAAAACTTGGTTTCCCAAATAAACGTTTTTGTTTAACATAAGTATTTTTATTGGTTGATTTCCCCAAGCACAGTTTGAGAGTCTCCATAACATTTTGTATTTTCTTCATTGAGTCACAGTTAATGAAGTGGCGCCCTGATTTGTTTGGAATGCACGAAAGAACCCATGAACCCAGTTCTCCATTAATTGACTGCCGTAAGTATTAGTGGCCTTTGACAAAAAGGTGGCTATACAAATTTGGCGCCCAACGTGGGGCCTGAGAAATCTTCTGTGCATCTAAATAAATTGCTTCTAAATAAATTAAATTGCTTGAGTGGATCAATCAATGATACTAGGTTTTCAAAGGAAAAATTATCACTCAGTCTAAATCTTTTAAATTTTAAAAACTTGCAATTTTATCAATCTTTTTCACTTTTTATATTTTCTACTTTTAAATAATTAAAAATGGCAGAAACTTTCAGACCAAATCACCTTTTGGATTATGAATTAGAATATGAGTTGAAAATCAGGTCCTATGTCACTACTAGGTCCGTTGCGGATAAGAGAAAAATGCTCAGCACTTTATTGTCTAAAGAGTCCAGCTCCCAAGTCTCTCATATTAGTAGGTCGATAGTTGATCAATTGAGTTTTGATTCGGAAAAGGTTGAAATTGATAAAACTGTCAAATCTATTTCTGACATTATTTCGGAATTTGAGGGTACTCCTCAAGACTCAACATTTATGAGAATGAAATCCCGACTATGTCACGTTTCCAATAGAATTCGTAGGTAGTCAGGACTTGAGGACGAAGCACTGTTATATCAACAGGAAGCTATGGCTAGTTGTTTAGCGTTAGAGGGTGATTTATTTGAAAAAGCCTCATCTAAAGAAGCTGATGCAGCTAATATGTCATGTTCCACTTCATTCCAGCAACCTATTATTCATGTCGCAGCACCAGTTGTGAATTGTTCTGGGAATATTCCCGCTATAGGTGATTGGCAGGTGAAATTTAATGGGGATGGTAGAAACTTATATAACTTTCTAGAAAGAATCTCTGAACTGGCACAATCCAGAAAAGTAAAAGAGGAGGATTTATTTTTGTCTGCAGCTGAACTTTTTGTAGGGGACGCATTCATTTGGTACAAAAGTGTTAAGGGGTCTTTAGAAGACTGGCAATCTCTTGTTTCTCATTTAAAGAAAGATTTTCTCCACTCAGATATAGAGGATGATTTGTGGGAGCAAATTAAGCACCGTAAGCAAAAGCGCTCGGAATCTGTAGCTGTCTTCATTGCTCACATGCAAAATCTTTTTTCACGTTTATCTAGTAGGCCTGCAGAATTCACCAAAGTCAAGAATATTAAGAGAAATCTTCTTCCTGAGTATATTACCCAGCTTGCTTTAGCCGATATCAACTCTGTAGAGGAGTTATCAAAACTTTGTCGAAAGCTTGAGGAGGCGTCATATTTACGTAATAAAGGTAATGTTACCAACATCACTGAACTTTGTGACTTAGAGATACGATCTGCAGAAAATACAAACTCCCGTGAGCCATTCAATAATAATCCCTCTACCAGTCAAAATTCACAATCCCGTCCAAACTTTCAGGTAAAGAGAAATTCCAGGTATTCCAATCCGAGTAGGTTTCCTAATAATGGTTCTTCTTTTAATCCTCATTCCTCTCAAAGAAGTGGTAATTCCAGACCTACCCCTAAAGAAATCAAGTGTTGGAATTGCGATATGCCAAATCATTCTTTTCATGATTGCCGGCTAAAGAGAACTTTATTTTGTTTCAAGTGTGGTCACAAAGGAGTCAAGTCCACTTCCTGTCCCAAGTGTCGAAAAAACTGAACTCTGTGCAATTTCGAGGCAATTGCACCAAGTCTCTACAAAAGCCCTCAGCAATATATTTCAGTCCCTCTGAGTGGAAGCAATGGTTGCAAGTTGTGTCCAATTTTTATAAAAAGTCTTTCACTGATGAACTATCTCCTCTTTTGATCCAAAAACCCTGTGACAATCGTCCTTATATTTCCGTAAAATTATTTGATACTGACATTTCAGTTTTGTTGGATTCTGGGGCGACAGCTTCTGTAGTAGGTCAAAAGGGTCTTGATATTCTGCAGCGTTTTAATTTTAAAATCTACCCTGCTTCTCTGAAAAGTATAAGTACAGCGGATGGTACCCCTAAATCAGTGGATGGATTGGTAGATCTCCCAATCATTATTGACAATACTTGTCAGGTTGTTACCGCGTTAGTAGTGCCTTCATTACCTCACCATTTTATATTTGGGTGTGACTTTGCTCGTCAGTTTAAACTATCAGTGAATTTTTTGAATAATTCTTGGCAAGTTTCCAGTGGACCAATGAATTCTTCTATAGAGGTACTCAATGGTTTTTCCTTTTCTAATTTTTCAAGTTTATGCTCTTTAGATGACCTTCCAGAATTTCGTAAAAGTCAGGCTAAAAAACTCATTTCTTCTTTTGATCAGATTGATAGTAAAGACCGTATTGGCAGGACTGATAAATTAACCCTTACAATAGATACCGGTGATGCTAGGCCTTTCCATAAGCGTTCTTTTCCAATGTCACCCTACATGTTACAAATTCTCAATAAAGAGATCGATGAGATGTTGAGCTTAGGAGTCATAGAACCGTGTCAAAGCCCATGGTCTTCACCAGTACTTCTTGTCAAAAAATCAAATGGAGAGTTTAGATTGTGTTTTGATGGTCGAGCCCTAAATGAGGTGACCAAGTATGAATCTTATTGCCTTCCTAATATTGACAGAATTTTAACTTCCTTAAGAAATGCTAAATTTATATCTTCCATTGATTTACGAAAGGCTTTTTGGCAAATTCCCTTGGATGAATCTTCGAAAGATAAAACTTCCTTTAATATACCAGGTCGAGGTTCTTTCAGATTTCACGTCGTTCCATTTGGACTATGTAATGCTGCTCAGACCCAGCAAAGGCTAGTCGATGCTATCTTTGGTCCCAAATATGAACCTTTTGTGTTCACATATCTTGACGATATTTTGATTTGCAGCCCTGATTTTGATCATCATGTAAAACTTCTTGATGAAGTAAGGAATAAATTGAAGGAGGCTAACTTGACAATCAATTTAAAAAAGTGTGAATTCTTCAAAACCACTTTAAAATTTTTAGGCTATATTGTTGGTTCAAACAGCCTCCGTACAGACCCTGATAAGGTTGCTGCAATGATCAATTATCCTCGTCCTAAAACCGCTACCGAAGTGAAAAGATTCATTGGTCTATGCTCCTGGTACAGACGTTTTATAAAAGACTTTTCCACTCTAGTGTCACCAATAAATGATTTACTGAAAGGCCGTAAGAAATCTCAATCTATAACTTGGACAGAGTCTGCCGAATCTTCTTTTCTTGAAATTAAAAAGTTATTAGTTAGTGCCCCTATTTTATCGCAGCCTGATTTTTCTAAACCTTTTGTTATACAGTCTGATGCTAGTAACACTGGTCTTGGTGGTTGCCTCACTCAGGAATTTGATGGTGAGGAAAAGGTCATCGCTTATGCAAGCAGATCACTTTCAAAAACGGAAAGAAACTACTCTGTCATAGAACGGGAATGCCTGGCGGTTTTATTTTGTTTAGAAAGATTCAGAATGTGGATTGAGGGAGCTCCGAAATTCAAAGTTATTACTGATTGTTACTCACTTCTTTGGCTCGATAATTTGAAAAATCCTACTGGAAAGTTAGCTCGTTGGGTTGTTCGTTTAAGACAACACCATTTTGATTTTGAGCACCGTAAGGGTGTCGATAATGTTATTCCTGATGCCTTATCTCGAATTCACGGTGACGAAAGTACCCCTGGAAATTCTGGTCTACCTAATATCTCTCTTCTTAATCCTTTTAATATTGATATCGATCGCATTGATAAGTGGTATGGTGATTTAAGAGAAAAAATTGTTGCCTCCCCAGACAGTTATCCTCAGTGGAAAGTAGAGTCAGAATTTATCTATAAATTTGTTCCACACACTCTTCCCCCAAATCAGAATCTCCCAGAATGGAAATAAGTAGTTCCTTCCCCACAATATGATGAAGTTATCAATCATTGTCACACTCCACCCACATCCGGACATTTTGGCTTTTACAAGACACTCAGCCGGATACAAGAATATTACTATTGGCCCAAAATGAGAAAATACGTTCTTAAATTCATCAAAGCCTGTTTAGTGTGTGGTGCTCAAAAGTCTCGCAATACTGCAAGAATGGGTCTTATGGGTAAAGAAAAAATCATAGATTCCCCAATACATTGATTGCCATCGATTTTGTAGGTCCATTTCCCCGTTCAAAGCGAGGTTATAAGTGGCTTTTTGTCATAGAGGATTGGTTTTCGAAATATACCCTTTTGTATCCACTAAGAGATTCTAAGACACCTCAGGTTGAGAAGATATTGGAGAATAATGTTTTTCTGTGTTTTGGCTGCCCACAAATTCTGATCTGCGACAATGGCCCTCAGTTTATTTCAAAAAGTTTTAACAATCTCTGTAAGAAATATCATATTAAAGTCTGGCATAATGCGGTTTATTCTGCTCAATGTAACTTTGTGGAACGAAATAATCGAACTATAGGTACTGCTATCAGGAGTTATACTACTGATCATTCTGATTGGGACAAAGAGTTATCATCAATTCAATTTGCGATTAATTCATCTAAGAATGAAGTCACTCATTTTACCCCTTCCTATCTTGTTTATGGTAGGCATGTTCCCCTTTCTGGTAGTTTCTATTCAGATCCTGATTTGAGGGATAATAAAGATTTGGAAATTACCCCAGGTGATAGGGATTCGTATGCTTCACATTTGAGTCATCTCAAAGATATTTTCGTAGGTGTAAGGAAGAGACTTCATGCCGCTTATGAAAGAAACTCTAAGTCTTACAATCTTCGGAAGAGAGAATTTTCGTTCAAGGTGGGTGACTATGTTTGGAGAAGAAACTACGTTTTGTCAAATGCTGCCAATCAATTTTCTGCGAAATTAGCCCCTAAGTATACGCTGTCAGTTGTTCATAGGAAATTGTCGAATCTAGTTTATGATTTAAAAAATGTTAATGGTTCAAAAGCTGGAAAATGGCATATAAAGGACCTTAAGGCTTATTCTGGTGTCGATGAGGATGCTTCCTGTGATGTGGAAGATTCTGAGTGATTTTGGTTCTTTTTTTTTGAACTATTCTATTTCTAGTTTATAGTTGGTACAATAAGGAATTTTGGTAATCTTATTGATAGATTAGTCCCTTTATAATATGATCTAAATTTCCCTGTAACCCTGCTTCAATTTCATACCGGTCCCTGAATTGAATAAAATTTCTAATTTTCCCTGAATTGAATAAAATTTCTAATTTTCCCTGAATTGAATAAAATTTCTAAATTTCCCTGAATTATGTAAATGATTTCCCTGTAGGATACAGGCTTCATGATTCCTTTTTTTTGTGATTTGGCGGATTTCTAATTTTCTTGGTCAAGACCCACACTTTTAAGTAACTTACCCAATTGTGACTGATACCCGATTTTGACTTCCCTAATTTGTCCCTTTCAAAAGGCGTATGATACACGTAGATATCAAATCCAAGTATTTTGAATTGGAATTCTTATCGTCAAATCATTACAAACTTCATGAATAGTTTAATAGTTGGTCTTATAGAATTTTTTTGTTTCTTTGAAAAATATACTATCGAGATAGTCTATTTTTTTATCTGGACGGGGGTAGTGTAGCATTTTGGAAATAATGCTACTGTTTTGTTTTGTCTTTTGCCACTTTTTGCTCTGCTTACCTTAGTTCAATCCAGTGAAATTAAATACAGCTCATTTATCATAAAACCTTCTTTAATCATATTAACTTTAAAGACAATTGCCATGTAGTCACTGGTCACTAATCACTTTTCATATTGATCATAGGCATCCTAATTAACTTCTTTCTTTCTGTTTTCCGGCACTGGCTGCAAAGAAACCATACATTTGATCTTTTTGCTAAGTCGAAACTGAATCACATCACATAAATAATTATCCAATCTAGAATACCTACCTCATAGTTACGGCCGAGCATGGAACGAATGTCTCTTGATGTCTTCTGTGAATTTGAAGGTCTAATTGACTAATTAACAGAACTTTTGTGCTCGTTCATTGCTATGTTGTTTTGGTTTCTAAAGTGAGGTTAGTTGATTCAACTTGGCTGATCTCTACGTCTACATGTTGCCATATTTCCCTGGAGTTGTTCGGAGTAACAAGGTTGCAGAGCGAAAGGCATATTCTTCTGTTTGTTCAGCATAAATATTTCCTGTTCTTAAGTTGGTACTTGGTCTCTTGGTTGACATTTGATTCCCATTTCTAAGAGGGGATATTAGTACGATCTGGTACGATCCTTCCGATTCTTTCTTTTCCGAATCCGACCTCTGACTGGTAACCAGCTGGGGACTATTTGCACCTGTTGTCGATCAGGCCGTTATTATGGCGGCGATGCATTATCAAATTTATTGTTTCATTTATTATGATTAGGCCTTAAGGGCTATGGAGACCTTGTTGGGGGAGTCTTGGTGAGTTGGATTTCTTTGTAACCTTGGGACTTGTGCTGAACCATTGTTCTCCATTTCAGATACCTTTTTTTGTGTGGTTTTTTTACTTAAAGTCACGTTGTTGGATTAAAATAAGACCGACGCTATGTGGTCTCTATTTTCAACTATCTAATTTTAAGGAACTCTCTATGACTCATAGAGGTAAGGTATTTAAAAATTAATTTGATTGAGTCTGAAAGTGCCATTTCACTTAACAGAGTTTTTCCGGGAGATATTATTCTCACGTTTCGTTGGATCTGTCACCATCATTCATCTGTGGCACCCTTGGAAATAAGCTTCATCAAGCACAGCTGGAATTTTGCCCACTTGATAGCTGAGTATGACTGACACCCCTACCTGTTGTTTCATTGCTTGATGAGTACCAGTACAAGAGGTGTAACGATGCAGTGAGTTTATCCAACTTTAATTTTCATACATATTTGATTGATTTAATATTCTCAAAATTAATTATATTCTCGATTTATTTTAAACTACTGATTTATCGTTATGTACAACTGTAGGGCGAAGGCCTAACGATTAATTCTCGTTTACCCAACTTGGGTGTTTGCGGCTGAAGATTCATGAATTTTCCCCGGCGCTTTTAATTATTATTAATATTTCGAGGTATGCGTTTATTGCCTTACACTACAATTTTTTTGTAACGTTTTAAATTGAGTATTTTGTATTCCTAAAGGTACTGTTTCAGCTCGATAATTCTTTCGTCAACTCATTAAGCTAATTTCTTCTTTCATACCTTTCAACTTTTCTAATTTTTATTTTGAAATGTAACTAAATACCTAATTCTCGACTTAATTAGATCAATATCTGGTCTATAAATATTATTAGTTCATAAGATAATCCAACGACACACTCAATTTTTTTTTTGTAAACATTCAAGCCCCCCTCCAAAACTTGGTTTCCCAAATAAACGTTTTTGTTTAACATAAGTATTTTTATTGGTTGATTTCCCCAAGCACAGTTTGAGAGTCTCCATAACATTTTGTATTTTCTTCATTGAGTCACAGTTAATGAAGTGGCGCCCTGATTTGTTTGGAATGCACGAAAGAACCCATGAACCCAGTTCTCCATTAATTGACTGCCGTAAGTATTAGTGGCCTTTGACAAAATGGTGGCTATACAGGACCATACACAGATCTATCCAATGGCTGCAGCCTATGGCTGCAGTGCGGAGGGAGGTGAGCAGCTACATTGTTTTCTTTTGTCAATCTGACAACTCCCACACTAATATGGGATTCGTGGTTGTCTAATATGAGAAGAATTGGTGATTCCTTCGATGGTTTCGTATGTTTGATGAAGTGTTCAAGGCAGCTTTGAAAATTTGCTTTATCATCCATCCTGACTTATTCGCCAAATCAAGACTTCCCACATGAGCGCCTTTTAACATAGAAGGTTTGAAGTTCACTCTTGGAAATATTAAGACAGGTGGGACAAAATTTCCAGAAGCACAAATGAAATCGAGAATTGTTACAAGCTGTCCCCTTTCAGCTGAAGTCGTCTGACCAACTTTTTTCGCAAAAACTTTTGGTGGATTGGTTACAGTTGTTACACCCGTCTCATCACAATTATTTATTCGGCCTGGCGGACAGTTGAATATACTCAAGACGCTTTCCAGATTAATGAAGAATCTGTTGACATTGACCACATAAAACGATGTAGCTCTTGACAGACTAGTTTTCTCTGGCTTACGTAGGCTCAAAATTTGCTTATGATGGCGTTGAAATCCTACGAAAGCGTAGAAGGGCCACCTTATAAATATTTTTTTTTTATGTGAATTCCGAGATGTAAGTCGGAATTCCGTCTTATAAGTGAGAATTCCGACTTACATCTCGGAATTCTGACATATAAGTCGGAATAACGTTATTCCGAGATATAATTTTTGTCAAAAAATATCTGTAGTCTGTACCATAATCGATAATTGTAACATGATTTTATAATTTGTTAAAATGTCATACTTAATTCATGTTTTAGCGATCATGCAAAATATTTTCATGATAATAAATAATAAGTTAGTTGGAGTGAATCGGGCCGCTTCTAATAATATGATGCCACTGTTTAGAATCTTGGCAACATGGCAACGCAGCAAAGGGTGCGACGATCGTAGGGTGCTGCGGTTCTTTCATGCTTAAACTGCAATGTCAAAAATGTCGAATGAACTGACAGAATTAATCGTTATGTCAAACATCATCATTTTTTCACGTGACTCCATGGAAACTATTTTGTATAAAGTCACAAGACTCACAAATACGTGTGTAACATAGGGTTCCCAACTTGAGCCTGTAAAATATATATGTTTTATAAACGCTTTATTTCATTTTTGAACATAAAATAGACTCTACTATAGCAGTTCCATTTGATTCTTGGTAACATAGAAAAAAACACATAACACATAACATAAATTCAAAATAAACTATGATTACTAGGAAGTAAGTATACAGGTAAGTAGTAAGGAAGTATACTTACATTGTTAATTACTTGAATCTATATTTTTGTTGAGATCGAGCAGCCTGAAGCAGTTTTTTGTCTGATTTGATTAGAGCCAAAACTTCCTCACATTTTAAATTAAAATTTAGTCTTACTTGTATTTCGGACTTTGTTTGAGATATGCTCAGTCGATTTCTTTCCTTGGTCCACAATGCTTCCATAATGCTAAAAACACGTTCGCAAAAAGCATTGCCGACAGAAATCGATATTGTATAAGACACCGATTTAAACATTTGATTCAAGTTACTAGTATCAACACTAAAAATCTGAACCCACTTCTCCATTACATTTTTCTTAGAAAAGCAGTCGAGATTATTAATAATATTACTAAATAATATATAGTCGCTATATAATCGTCTATATCAATTTCAATTACTTCAAGAAATAATTGTAATTTCTGCCAATCTAGTTTATCATTTTTCAAATCTTAACAAGCCAAGCTCTCAAGAAAATCGTCGTTAAAACTATACCAGTTCGTCAAATAGTTCAAACACCTTTCCAAAAAGCATACTGCCTGTCTTTCAAATTGCAACCTTCTACTACCTGTCATTTTTCTGATCACTCGATTGGCAGAGTCGCCATAAAATTTATCAGATAGTCTTTGCTCCAAATTAATTTTTGAATTATTCACTACTGAATGCAGCTCTATTAAAGTGGTTTGATTATGTTCTAACTTTAGTATGTTGTTTACCAATACATTTTGAACGAAGTAAAGTAGCGCAAGAGCGACCGATTCGTCGTCATCTTCATTAAATACTTCCCAAATTATTTTTGAGCAATTTTCTTCTCCTTCTGACAAAAAATAAGATTTGATAGCCGGCCAGTTTAACAAAAGCCTCTCCAGTAGATATGCTGTGTAGTTTTGTGGCGCATCCATGATTTCCAAGATTTTTTTGGGTATTTCGCCACACCCTTTCAAATAACAATCAAACTAGTGTGTATAAACCAGATCTTCTATATTACCTGAACAAAATTCTGTTAGTAAATAATAAAACCTATCAATATCAAACGTTTTGGGAACGAATCTGCTTTCGTCGTCAGTGAAACCTAAAAGAAGAATAATTAATTCAAATTCAAGTTCGTTTTTGTGTGATTTTTCGGTAAAATTTTTTTTTTGTGTTTATGACAAAATGTCACTTTTACTAACAAAAAGCCCATCTATTGCTGGCATTAAAGATAGCCATCTAGTTGTATCATGCCTCAACAAATCTTTATATTCTAATTCTACAAATTCAAAACACTTTTAAAAGTATGCAAACGCTTGGCAGAACTTGAAAATTCGTTATATATCTCAATAACAAAACTTTCAATTTAAAAATGTGATCCTTCACTGGCAAAATTTATTGTATTGTGTAAAATGTGACATTCACAATTACCAGCAATTAGTTTACTAATAATTACCTTCAATTTTTGAAATACTGAACAGCGAACACCGAAATTGACAAAAGCATCATCTCCACAATAACTAGTAACTTCAAAACCAAGATTATTATTGTGTAATATTTTAACAATTTGGTTGGCAATAGCTTCGCTAGACTCATCTGAGTCCTCATAGAAATCTAAAACTCCACGAACAATACCTTCACTTCTAGAAAAAAATTGTACACACAGGGGAAATAGTTTTCTATTTCCCCTATTTGACGCATCGGACGCCACGGAATAATAAATTGATTTTTCAAATTATCTAATAGGCATTCTTGAGATTTTGGAGCTAAAACACCTTCCACGATACTATTTGACGCATCGGACGCCACGGAATAATTAATTGATTTTTCAAATTATCTTATAGGCATTCTCGAGATTTTGGAGCTAAAACACCTTCCACGATACTATTTGACGCATCGGACGCCACGGAATAATTAATTGATTTTTCAAATTATCTAATAGGCATTCTTGAGATTTTGGAGCTAAAACACCTTCCACGATACTCGCAGCTTTTGTCCTTCCACAATACATCTTGGGCAAAATTTTGGAATCAGTGACTAACTTGGGTAGCAACTTGTTCCGACAATCCTGAGCATTGTAGCTTATTTAATGTTTAACTGAATGGTATGTGTTGACAATCTCAACAAGGGTAACTTCATCCTCTTCTCTAGAGAACTTTTGTACAAAGAATGTACTCATCGACTCACTTGATTTCAAGTTGCTCATGTTGCTCTTATGTTTTTGACTTTTACAGTGGTTTTCAAGAGCTCTTTTTCCCTCAAACTTGACTGTAGAACGGACATTACAAAGTTTGCACATCCCATGTTCAGCGTCTATCTTTTTGATATGTTCGAACAGACCTTTCCATTCAGGAATAAACGAACAGTAGCGCTTTATTTTCTTTTTTTGTGGTTGAAGGGAACGGGGAGGTTCATTTTCTTCCATTTCAGTACAATAACCAATACAACCAAATGAACAGGAATAATATTAAAACAAAATGAACAATGTCACAAATAACTTTGATTTACCTACTGCCGAGATTGCCGAGAAAAAAAATAAGATCAAATAGTGTGTTATACTGTATTGACAAAGACTTTTAATGGTACAACACTGAACAAGAAAAACGTAAACCTCTCGAAGACTCGAAGACGCGGAACGCAAAACTTTTGCGGCAAAACATGCAAAATCATCGGACATTGCACATTAATGGCGCATGGCGCTGGTGTATGACAAATGACGCGGCTGTCGGACAGTTCACTGATAGCGTCGGTTCGCAGCATTGGCGTACACAACAAAATTTCTGAATATTCTCGAAATATTGTTAAAAGTTACAGATTTCCGGGATTTTTCAAGTCCCGACCAAGGCAAAACTGGATGATGATAATTGAAAAGGAATCAAGCGCCAAATAGGCAAGTTGCAAAATCGAGGGTTATGTATAAGATCACTTTGTTTCCAAATTATCGTATTTTTAAAAGATCCTTCAGATCCAAATGTTGTGGGTTGAAAAACAAATGATAAAAACTTATGAAATATAGTTTTTCCACGTATCAAAATATAATTTGAACAATGTTCTGGTGGATGGATCCTTTTCGATAATCAAAGAATAGTGCTTTATAACTTAAGAAAGATTCAAGCACCGTGGTTCCTTTTGAAGAAAGAGGAAATGATAAAATGGATCTTTTTAGAAAAAAAAATATAATAATACAAACATGAATAAATAATGACATATTCAGTTATAACAAAATCACATAATTCTTAAAAACAGTCTTCAATGCATGACAATAATCATAAAACAAACAACGAACTCATTCAAGAAAATCAAAATCTAACTTTCAAAATCGAAATCCATTTTGGAGCCAAAACCTTCAATATCATCTTCAAAGTTCTCAATATTTTTGATTCTGTAAAAGTCCACTGCATCTTTCGGCAAAAACTTGAGTAAACTCTTGATATCATCCCATTTTTTCTTTGAAATCGCTTTTCCTTCTGGAAAGAGTACTTTTAATTTTATGGGATCAATAGGAATTTTTTTCCCACGTGTTGATTTTGAGATATCCAATTCTTTGAACTGACTTTCTTCCGGTGAGTGTGACTCACAAAAAAATATTGAATTTGGTTTAGACCTCTCAAGTTTTATCATTTTGGTTTTTAACCAGTTAACTTTCTCTTTGTCAATAGTCATTTTTCTATTGGAAATTTGTTTTTCAATATCCTCAGTAGAGTAGAAATCATCAGTTTCCATGAGGTTTATCACAAACTTATTATGTTTCTTGCAACTCCCAATTACAGACATGAAGTCTTTCATTGTGTAGACTCGAACCTGATTCTTAAGCGCCCTTTCTATTTGCCCAAAATCGGTGTCGTTTGGCAAAAAACTGTGCCCGGACTCAAGATTTTTGAAATAAATATTTTTTAAAGTAGGGTGCTGCATCAAAACTGTTTTCAACATCAACACAATTTTGATGTTGCGGTTTTGTCCACCACAGCTATCTGACCACAATATTAACTCTTCTACTCCTTTTTTAAGATGCACGTCAATGAATTTCTTCAAACATGAGCCCACTTCTTGTGCTCCTCGACCGGCTACTCCTTCTTTCCACAAAAAACAATATGGAGTATCTGTGGAGCCTGCATGAACTCCCTCGTTGAAAATACTCAATTGTCTTTTATAGTAAACGATGTTCGTTGGTAATTTGGGTAATCCAAGGACCTTTTCCATATCATAGCAAAGTGTCTCTATAGATGGGTTGATATGCGCTTCCTTCAAATCTTTATTCAATTGATCTCGAGCAAGCTTTGCCCTTTCAAGATGTTAATCGTGTTCGTCTTTAAAAACTAGTTGTTGGGTCTCATCATCTGTATTTTTCAGCTGTGTAGAATACATGTCACATTTGTTACATGTATCTTTGATAGGTGCTTTGCGTCTCAAGTTGAAGTGTTTGTAAAATATATTTTTATAAAAACTAACTCCTGGATTCTTATCTTCAATGTACAGTTCATACATCTTACGTTCGGTGAGCTCGAAAGGTAAAAAATTTGCTTCAGTGTCTGCACGCGAGTAATGGGACACATACCTGGGAAATATGTCAATATGTTCAATAATTTTGTTTATGGTCTCTTCATCAACTTTTTTTTTTCCGCCAGATTTTCCTCGCTGATCCTGTATTTGAGTACTACGTTTTTTTTGGAGCGCAGTGTTAACTCGCTTTGTTGAAATCTGGTAGGTGTCTATGTATGTATCACGGCACACTTCAACATCTCCAAGCATATACATTCTAGTATATGACTTACCCGGTCCATATTTAGCTCGCTTTCTTTTAATAGGCATTTCCTTAACTGTTGAAGCGATGTAACTCGTTTGCAAATCATATGATGCTAAGTCATAAAATTTTTGGAAAAATGTTTGCTTTTCATCTTTGGTTAATTTTTCTCCACATTTCTTCAGACACCCGCATTTGTAGTCGGACATTTCCTTAGCCTTTTTCAATTTCCCTTTCACGGTGTAGTGAGTTTTATTAGAATCTTTTAATTTTTTTCTCGTTGCGAAAGTTTGTCCTGGATATTTGTTGTGTCGTCCTTTTTTAGAACGAAGCTTCTTTTTCTTGACTCAATTTTTGCTTCCTGTCAATTTCTTTCTCACTCAAGAATGACAAGTAGTCATCTTCATATTTCGAACTGCTACAGCTGCTCCTTTCCTCTTCGGAAATAAAATCTTGGTCTCTGAGACTGTCATCTGAATCTTCGTATTCTATTTCCTGTTCAATCTCATTTTCTAAGTTACTACTTATATTCTCAAGATTTGCGATTTCTGGTGAATCATTGGAAATCGACTCTTCTCTAAATATGTTTTCGTTGATCTCGTATTGAAACTGTGGGCGTTCTATTTCAGTATTCTCCGTGCTCATAGAATCTACCCCTGAAACAATGAAAATAGGCATTTGTAAATTTTATTATTTCAAAAAATATGATGTATCAATATTGAAAGTAGGTATTTCATCCATTTTCACCTGCGAAACTTGAATCAGAAACCATAATTTCTTCATATGCTGCGTTGAAAATGGGAACTTGTTCAACAATTACTTTCGATAGATTTGTTTCGGGCGAAGTTAATAAATCTCCAGCAAACGTATTCATTTGAGTTTGTCCCATTTGGAATGTTTTTTTACTCTGCAGGTTTTCCTTGGTAGGTTCCTCTGAAGTACCTAATAATGTCAATAATATTCATCATATTTTCAGTTATTTTGAGTCCACAATAAACACAATAATTCAATAATTATTGAAATTGTATTTTTACCTGGTGGGCTTTGCGTAAGTGCCTGAATTTTTTCAAGTGGGCTTTTCAATATCAGAATTTCTTCAACCATCACATTTGAAGTCGATTTGGAAACCGTAAAGTTTTCATTATTTTGAACATGAATGTTTGCATCATCTACTTTTCCATCATCAAGGTTCGAAATTTTCATCACTAAAAATGTAAAGAAATTGGGCAGATTCCATTGAAGTGTTCAAGATTTTATGTACTACCTGGTAAAGCTTTGATGGTAAAGAGCGAACTGCAAGAGGGTGCTTGTTGCTCTGGTTGCTCAGACACAAAATGCTGCATAAAAATTCATAAAATGAATTATCTCTTCATAATTCAAATATTATCTAAAGGGAACCAACCGCCCTTTGTAACTCTTGGTTCGTAACGAGAGCGCTTGGTTCCATTCAGATATTATTTCCGTGATAATATTAATATTGAATATTATTACTAAACAGCCAATAAAATCAAAAGTTTTCCTGCTATAGAAATAACACAACTAATTTTAAAAAGAAACATTATTTTTTGAGAACCTAACCTATGAATATACTTACCGCGTCACATTTGTCGAATTTCACCCGTTTTGGTTTTGTTTCGTTCGATGGCTCATCCTGGTTGAGTCGCAAGGCATTGGTGAGGATTCGTTTGGATCTTTCGCTCATTTTTAGTTTGAATGATGTCCAAAAATACGACAATGACACTCACTCTGTTATCACAAACAAAATTGTTCGGAAATTTAAACAGAACCATGTGCCACTAGTTTCATTTATAAACAGAACCCGGCTTTGGGTCTTTTTCTATAACAGGAAACTGCGTTTTCGAAAGAAGTCGCTTGGATCGTTGGTCAATAGATGTCGCCATGACCCTTCTAGGCACTTAATACCTTTTACACATTAAAAATAAATTTCAAACTGTCGGATGGTTCTATTACCCAGAATTTTGCCATTTGGCGCTTGGTTCCTTTTCAATTATCATCATCCAACTGTCGCCGGGACAAACTTTCCAATTCCTGGTTAATCCCGGCCAAACCGGGACGGTAAACAAGGCATTATGATACAGTGTAACATAATGCCTTGTTTACATTGAATTTCATTTCGAAGGGCAGCTGTCAAATTTCCGCTTGGCAAAAGGCAATCATATGCTACGTTCACATTGAATTTGGCGACAGCGTGACTTTATACACAAATACAATGTAGATGGTACCATATGATTCCCATTTGGCAAGTGGAAATTTGACAGTTCCACTGTGAAATGAAATTCATTGTGAACTATACATAATTTTGTAATAAATTCCATATTTTTGCCTTAATAATAGAAATATTTATGCCTAGTTCACATTGAATTCCACTTCAAATTGGAACTGTCAAATTTCCGCTTGGCAAACAGGGATCATATACTACGTTCACATTAAATTTGGCGACTGCTTGACTTTGAACACAAATTCAATGTAGATGGTACCATATGATTCCCACCAGGCAAGTGAAAATTTGACAGTTCCACTTTGAAATGGAATTCAATGTAGACAATACTCATATACTATCAAGTAAGTAAAGAGTGAAGTACTATTCTTCAAATGGTATGTACATATCTGGATCTGGTAATTCAAGTAATTCTGGTATATGTAAGTTGTATCCATTAATTCATATTCATCTTTCATAAGTCAGCCTTCATACCTATTATATATCTAAAGTCACAGACATAATATCTATCTCAGTTGAGTAGTCCTATTACGTTTATCAGTTTCCACACACTAATCAATCGAATCTTCGACCTGAACTCAAGTGAAATAATATTGTTTTTCAACAAATTGTTCAAAGTAACATACAAAGAATTATGTTTTCCTACTTCAGGAATTGGAGAAAATAACAACAATTTTTTTACTTGACTGGTTGGACTTGAAATCTCTTTTACGACATAATCTACAATTACAAGATAATTTTTCGTTAATCTTTAAGACGATGAATCTTCATTAGAACCGCCGGCAACACGATGAACACGTCTCATCGATTCGATATTGAAAATAGTAAATAACTTATTGAAATGATGTGAAATGTTAGAAAAAAAATTGGATTGAAACATATAAGTGATGAATCTTTTTGCATAGGCCGCCAAAGTTTGAAAACAACATTTAACATTTAACATTAACAAGTGTTCATTATTATTAGTAACACGACAAAAAAAACATTT